>CM053033.1:65733142-66333142 GCA_028564925.1 Lithobates sylvaticus | reverse complement strand
ACTTTATATATTTCCATCAGTGATCAGATCACAAGACATCAAGGTGCATCCCTAGCATAAGGAAGCAAAGCCCTGCTCCTCTACTAATATGGCCGTCACACAGAGACTGTGCAGAATAAGTCATGATAAGTCAATAATGGGGACAATGTCAGTGACAGGGAGCCTACAGGCAATACTGGTGACTAGTATTTGCCTTTTTTGGGCACAGCTTCCACAGTACAGATCATCGTTAAGATATATTAGTAAACATTCTGGCTTTAGCACAGTTAAATATTGCATTGATAGCAGTGGCACTTTACTCATTTAATTTACTTGATTTCTCACACTGATCTGTAAACTGCCAGTCAAATATACTATATTAATAAAAAAAGAAATAGTCTGTGCAAATTTCATTTAAAATAAACACAGAACAAAAGAGAACAAATAGCAGGGTCAGGCTACTCAAAGCCAGTGGATCAGTTATAGGTGGACACTGGAGGGCCAAGGGATGAGTTTCTGGATCTTATATTTTTTTTGGTAATTGCAGTGGAAAGATATCTGTTCCTGCCTACTCTGTAATTTTGGGCTTGCTGCTAGACCTGTGGTGTTCCCATGCCCCCTTTTGCATTCTTTATAGTATGAAATAAATTAGAAATCCAGGCTGGTGTCTACTACAGTGATTTTCAGTTTCTAGAGGGATCCCACAGGTATGGTACAGTGAGGGAAAAAGTATTTTGATCCCCTGCTGATTTTGTACATTTGCCCACTGACAAAGAAATTATCAGTCTATAATTCTAATGGTAGGCTTATTTTACCAGTGAGAGACAGAACAATAAAAGTGCATTTCAAAAAAGTTATAAATAGATTTGCATTTTAATGAGTGAAATAAGTATTTGATCACCTTATTAATCAGCATTTCTGGCTCCCAGGTGTCTTCTATACAGGTAACGAGCTGAGATTAGGAGCACTCTCTTAATGGAATCTCAGCTTGTTACCTGTATAAAAGACACCTGTCCACAGAAGCAATTAATCAGATTCCAATCTCTCCACCATGGCCAAAGAGCCATCCAAGGATGTCAGGGACAAGATTGTAGACCTATACAAGGCTGGAATGGGCTACAAGACCATCGCCGAGCAGCTTGATGAGAGGGTGACAACAGTTGGTGTGATTATTCGCAAATGGAAGAAACACAAAATAACTGTCAATCTCCCTCGGTCTGGGGCACCATGCAAGATCTCACCTCGTGGGGTTTCAATGATCATGAGAACGGTGAGGAATCAGCCCAGAACTACATGGCAGAATCTTGTCAAATGATCTCAAGCAGCTGGGGCCATAGTCACCAAGAAAACAATTGGTAACACGCTACGCTGTGACGGACTGAAATCTGCGACTGCACGGTCCCCCTGCTCAAGAAAGCACATGTACAGGCCAGTCTGAAGTTTTCTAATGAACATCTGAATGATTCAGAGCTGAACAGGGTGAAAGAGTTGTGGTCAGATGAGAGCAAAATTTAGCTCTTCGACATCAACTCAACTCGCCGTGTTTTGAGGAGGAGGAATGCTGCCTATGACCCCAAGAACACCATCCCCGATGTCAAACATAAGGGTGTAAACATTATACTTTGGGGGTGTTTCTGCTAAGGGAACAGGACAACTTCACTGCATCAAAGGGACGATGGACGGGGCCATGTACCATCAAATCTTGGTTGAGAACCTCCTTTCCTTAGCTAGGGCATTGAAAATGGGTTATGAATGGATATTCCAGCATGACAATGACCCAAAACACACAGCCAAGTTAACAAAGAAGTGGCTCAAGAAGAAGCATGTAAAGGTCCTGGAGTAGCCTAGCCAGTCTCCAGACCTTAATCCCATAGAAAATATGTGGAGGGAGCTAAAGGTTCGAATTACCAAACATCAGCCTCGGAACCTTAATGACTTGGAGAGGATCTGCAAAGAGGAATGGGACAAAATCCCTCCTAAGATGTGTGCAAACCTGGTGGCCAACTACAAGAAACGTCTGACAACAAGGGTTTTGCCACCAAGTACTAAGCCATGTTTTGCTTACAAATACTTATTTCACTCATTAAAATGCAAATCAATTTATAACTTTTTTGAAATGCGTTTTTCTGGATTTTTTCGTTGTTATTTTGTCTCTCACTGTTAAAATAAACCTACCATTAAAATTATTGACTGACTATTTCTTTGTCAGTGGCCAAAGGTACAAAATCAGCAGGGGTGGGGTGTACCCCCCCCATGCCTTTCCCCTCCCCCTGTTCTACCCCCTCCTCCCTTTCTGCTTCCCCTTCTTATCCCCCCTCTCTTTCTAACTAGTTTTTTTCTTTATGCTAATTTCCCCCACAAAAGGGGAAGGTAAAAAGAAAAAGGGGAGCCGGACCCGCGGGACTAACACATTTCGTTCTCTGCATACTACCAGACAAAATATGCTCCAAACCCCCCTCATACGAGCGAAGGCTTTCTATAAAGACCAAACTCATAATAATCTGTTCTGCTTCTGAGCACTACACAATGCAACACCAATAGTTGGTACCACTATACATCTGTATACCTCCAAAGAAGTGTTCATTAATGCTAAAGATGTTATGCTATGTGTGTCATAATGATAAGAATTTTATTTGTATTGCAATTATACTATGTTGTAACCTGTTGGTCCATGTGAAAAAAAAAAAAAAATCAGCAGGGAATCAAATACTTTTTTCCCTCACTGTATATACATAGTGTCACAGCAGGCAGGTCCTAGATTCAGGCTTTAATGCAGATTTATTCTACTAGGGGGAAGTGCTGAGTCCTTCAGTGGTGAGGTAATGAGCCCAGCTGAAGCAAGTTGGCTCATTAGGGCCTCTACAAAAGTTCCCATAATGCTTAGGGACTTGCTCCATCTTGGAACCAGTTCTGTGTAGACTGGGGAGCTTGATACCTGTCCTGTGTGGTAAAACCTCTAAAACAGGGAAATAGGTGTTGGGGGCAGCACAAGGCTGCACCTAGTTGACAGATAGGGAACCTGTGTGTGTAGTAAGTGGCTAAGTTGGCAAGGATTTTTTTTTCATGTTTCTTTTTGTTTTGCTGTTATTTGTCCATTGTACATAATGTAAATAAACCGCACCTTTGTTTTTTCACCTTCACTGCTGTTTGCTGTGCCTAATTTTTGTGTTGTGAACTCATCCAGGGGATCACACACACATGCGCTGCCGAGCTAACCCCCCCTCACAATAGTCACAGTCGTCCAAGCTGGACCAATGAAACTATGTAAAAATACCATACCTGTAATTCTTCTTTGACCTCTCTATTCTATACAATATGAAAATAAATTGTTTTGACATTAGATACACCTTCATTTTAAACTTCAAGTTTTAAAGCTGTTTGAGCCCCACCTGGATCACGATGCACTCAAGCCATTTGGATAAACCCACCGCCACCAACTGCTTACAGGATTTATGGGACCTTACAAGCAGCAGTTCCACTATGTGCACAAGCTCTTGGCTGTTTTGTTGATCGCTATACAAAGTAGTTCATTGGGACCGTGTCCTGCGAAAATCCTTTGTACTACACAGTACTAACAGGCACTCTCTGATGGTCTTTAGTGTCCATAACTCCATATACATGTACTCAACAGAAGGGAAATGATCCCAAGCCAAAGCAGACAGCCTACAAAGATCTATGATCTCAAGGGGTGGCATTTTAAAATGTCTCCCAGAAATGTACAGAACTGAAATAATAAAAAATAGAAGCATTTAAGATGTAATCATCTCACAGATATAAATCAGGGTTTCTCACAATTCCCTGTAATAATTGCAAGCCTGAGTCACAGTTAGCCTCATGTGTTTTTCTACCAATGGTGAAATCATGGCCATCTCAATAGAGGACCACTGACTGATTTTAAAGGCTTCTCTAATTACCATTGCTGTATGCAGAAAACCTTTGTATTGCTCAGAAAATCGGACAAGATAGGTGGTCATGGAGAACAACCTGACAGACCTCTTTAGAGCTGCAACAGCAGTGAGTCAGCTGTTGAGCTCCAACAACAACAAGGAGAAATCCTTGAGTCAGAATCCCCGGCCTTCCTGAAAATGTGCAGAGCTATCAAACAGGTTGTGTGTGTAAGTATGTTACCATATGTGTATATTGCATTTTACAGTGTTAGCAGACAAAACAGAATGCATAATGGAGAAGCGCTCTTCAGATGCCATCATACACATATGGGAAAAAGGAGCTGCTCCCAGCCAAATGATTTGCACAGGCTAGTTGTTTATAGTTTGCCATTATTATTCCAAGTACACACAATTTTTTTTTCTACAGTTTTATTGAACTATACCTGTTAGGATTGTTAGTGATCAATAGTGAGAATAAGCTACATACTAAATTAATTACCGTATTTATCGGCGTATAACATGCACTTTTCCCCCCTCAAAATCGGGGGAAAGTCGTGGGTGCATGTTATACGCCGATCCCCCAAAAAACTGAAAAAAAAAAATTGGTTGGGGCGCCGAAAAATAGCCAAAAAATAGTGAGCGCCGCCAAAAAAGACAGAGCGCCGCCGAAAAAAAAAAAGACAGAGCGCCACCAAAAAAGACAGAGCACTGACGAAAAAGACCGCCCTCCCTGCCTCCGAGCAGTCGGCTCTGTCTTTTTCGGCGGCGCTCTGTCTTTTTCGGCGGCGCTCGCGCGATCTGTCTCGGCAGCGGGAAATTTAAACGTGGGCAAGCTGCAAATGACACTGGGCAAGCTGCAAATTACACTGGCAAGCTGCAAATGACACTGGGCAAGCTGCAAATGACACTGGGCAAGCTGCAAATGACACTGGGCAAGGCTGCAAATGACACTGGGCAAGGCTGCAAATGGCACTGGGCAAGCTGCAAATGACACTGGGCAAGCTGCAAATGACACTGGGCAAGCTGCAAATTACACTGGCAAGCTGCAAATGACACTGGGCAAGCTGCAAATGACACTGGGCAAGCTGCAAATGACACTGGGCAAGGCTGCAAATGACACTGGGCAAGGCTGCAAATGGCACTGGGCAAGCTGCAAATGACACTGGGCAAGCTGCAAATGACACTGGGCAAGCTGCAAATGACACTGGGCAAGCTGCAAATGACACTAGGCAAGCTGCAAATGACACTGGCAAGCTACAAATGACACTGGGCAAGCTGCAAATGACACTGGGCAAGCTGCAAATGACACTGGCAAGCTGCAAATGACACTGGGCAAGCTGCAAATGACACTGGCAAGCTACAAATGACACTGGGCAAGCTGCAAATGACACTGGGCAAGCTGCAAATGACACTGGGCAAGCTGCAAATGACACTGGGCAAGGCTGCAAATGACACTGGGCAAGGCTGCAAATGGCACTGGGCAAGCTGCAAATGACGCTTAAATGTAATTTTTTTTTTTTCCTAAACTTCCCTCCTAAAACTTTTTTCCTTAAAATGCCCTCCTAAACTTGGGGTGCGTGTTATACGCCGATAAATACGGTGTAAGGTGAAAATGAATGTTTGTTTCATTAACACGCATGCGTTTACATGGTAAAATATTACATTCACAAGAATACAAATAAACATATTTTAAACTGAAGCTCTAACTTGTGTGAATCCCACTATCTGACTTTCTTCATGCAGAAATTTAGAGCAGTCCATTGTGGGTGAGAAGAATTGACTGGTACCCAAGATGGGGTAAAGGCTCACAGAGACCACGGAAGGTGGAACCGTTATTATTTGGTTAATTAGAAGTAACAAATAACACATGGAGGACAGTGGCAAGGTGCTTACTTATTAGTCCCAAATAGAATGGCACCAGCGACTTGATATAACAAACAACTCGAGTACAGCAGTTCTCCGCAATGAGACACAGTCCCAGCAGCTGATATTTATGTATTTATTACAGGTACTTAAATAGCGCCATGAATTTCTGCACATATTTATTATACATTTACATCAGTCTCTGCCCTTAAGAAGCTTATAATCTAAGGTACAATACCAAACTCACATTCATACATACATATACTAGGGCCAATTTAGACCAGAGCCAATTAACCTACCAGCATGTCTTTGGAGAGTTGGGAGGAAACTGGAGTACCTGGAAGAAGCCCACACAGACACAAGGGGAACATGCAAACTTCAGGCAGGTAGTGCCATGGTTGGGATTCAAACCAACAACCCTAATGCTACTAGGTGAAAATGTTGACCACTTAGCCACTGTGCTGCCCAAGATGGCACTTTAATAGTGCTTATGTTACCAGAGCAGCATATGAGTGAAGAGGGTGGCTGAGGGTGGCAGAGCAGCAGTGCAGGTGCACTTAATAAGCCGATAGAAAGATGCCTGTACCAGCTCTCTAGAGTCCCCTGATAGTGGAGCCAGCAGTGGTATCCTGCTCTGTTCCTCCTCGACAGGAACATCTCCCTAATGCCAAATACACTTTTATATAAATGTGCCTATAAACGTTTCCTTGGTATATTCCAGGAGTCCGTTGCTGGTGGTGTTCCATTTGGCTTTCTGTTCCCCCCCCCCCATCCCCGCCGTGCCCTCTGGGGGCCTCCTGTGGGGTCTTTTCTTGGCGAGTCGACCACAAGTGTAACTCCTCGTAAGCCACATACGGCCTGGATGACTCACCGTGCTTCGATCCTCCAGTAGAGGCTGGAATTGGAGGCCACCGGGAATAAACGATGGGATTTTTATAAACACCCATGCAGAAGATTTTTCCGTACACTACACCCATACTGGTAACTATACTGATGATAAAAAATGTATAGTGACATGAGTGCAAGTGTATAGTGACACATAATTGAGTAGTTACTATTACATTGTCTCTTTTTCCCAACAGACAAAAATACTCCGAGGAAGACCGATATAGACAACAGGTCGAAACGCGTCAGTGTTTTTGTCATACCCCACAATCACCCCCTCTGATCATATCAGTTGTGGTGCTAGGTGTCATTTGTTGGTTTTTAAATTTGTGTACTGTACTTGTATATTTTCTTCTGTATGGGCTTGTGTTTTTTATATTCCCCCTTTTTTATGTGTCATTCCTATTTTTAATTTGAATAAACGTGGAAATTGATTTGGATAAGATTTGGTCTCTCACTCAATACATTCGCCTGATAAATTTTACCAGACGAATTGCTGCCTAAAAACCCCACCACCAAGGGAGAACCTCTTTTCTTTTTTTTAATGCCAAATACACTGTCCCTAAAAAGCATGGATTCTGTCCCTACCCTATCAACTTTTAAAAATGTGCACCAACTGCAATGGGACAGGGCTATTTATTATCTTTGCCTTTACTAAAGATGGCCACCGAGGTCAACCAGTGTTGAAGCATCCAGTCAGACAGCTAATCTCCAGATGACACCTACAGAGGCTTCAGAGAAACAAAGGCTTCTTTCAACCTCCATTCCCTCTGTACATTGACCAGTTAAGCAGCACCACCTACAGAGGGGAGGATGAACTGCACCTGCCTACACCCAACTCCTATTTGTTCTACAGGTTTCTCTTATGTAATAGTGACTTTCCGTTGTATTTCTGCCATCATGGACTATGGCTGTTTTTTTAAATCTAAGAACGTTCATAGAGCCTCCTTATAGCTGAACTGATAAGTTGCAACACCAGTATTCACCTGCAGAGATACAGATGGTGATATCCAATACTGCAGTTTACAACCCTTAAAAGTAGTCTGTAGCTTGTAAGAATGGATGGTATCATTAGTGACCTCTCCTTTAAAAAGAATTTATTCCCCAGGAGGCACAGATGCAGCAAACAGCCCACTGCCAGTAGTCTTTTAAAATCAATGACAGGCTGAAATATGTGGCAACTGTAGAACCAGTAAACTGTCCCATACTTCCCTGTATGCATATAGCCCTTAAACACGAGTACCAATTGAAACAGCTTACAACAGCAATGTATTTCAGCCTGTCATTAATTTTGAAAGGCTACTGGCAGACTGTATGCTGCACCTGTGCCTCCCAAAATGCCTGATTTCTATGCTTTATGAGCTAAATGGCCCATGAGCATAAGCCCATAGGTGACCTCCTGTTGCTTCTTGGAGATCACTAATTAATGTTCACTATATCTATAAGGCGGATGACTCCTCAATGTAGAACAATAAGCACCACAAAATATACATAATAGAGGGGAAATCTTCCAATAGAGGCAATTGTTCTGTTGGCTAGTGTCTCATATAGGAGGCATTTTCTGTCATGTCTCCAGAATAGGGAATTAGGGGGAAATTCTTCCAAACTGGACATATGATTGCCAAATAAGAGGGGTGTAAATCGTTGCCTACTCTACACAAAACTGAAAGATATTTTTTAAACTAAACTTGTACTGAAAGAAAAACAGTGAATACTACTGCTGAATTCATTCTAAGAAGTTCCTTTGACATACTGATTCAATGGCTTTAAAAGAGCAGTATGGGAATCTGGGTTTTTGCAGATTCATACTCACCTAGCTGGATGCAGCATCAGTCTGATCCCTGATAGTGAGCAATTGAGCTGCAAGTTTGAAAATGACTTGCTAAGCTATTGCTAGACTTGCCAGGCTTCACAAGTTTGTTGCACAATTGCAGCAAGTCCTTATTGCATGACTCCAGGTCAACTTTCTTTCCAAACATTCAGCAAGTCTGGTTCAGTTATGTTGTGCAATAGTCATCCCACCACAGGGGTCACTGTGTCTTGCAGAGCTCTTTCTATAGACTCGCCACTGCAACTTTGCTCTTGCTAGAGACTTGCCAGCAAATTTGCTACAAATTGGAAAAGTGTCAACTAGAATTTTTTCTACAAGTGCTCTGCAAGTGTACAACTTGCCAGTGAAAATCTGTAGCAAGTTACCAGGCTTACAATTCAACACTGCTACAAATCTGTGGCAAGTTGTCTCTGCTATCTGGGATGCTGCATCTGTCCCCAGCCGGCTCCAACACTGAGAACTGAGCGATCAAACCAAGCTTGGTTTTTTCAGCTCCCTGAGCAGACAACTGGTAACCAGCTCTCTGCGAACCCCCCCCCCCCTCACTGGAGTGCTGTGGCAGGGGAGGGAGTGGTCGGCTCAGGCTCTCAGCACCTTGCTGAGAGGCTGAGCTGGGTACCAGTTCAGGCATGTGAGTTAATCCTGACCATATAGTCGCGATCTTGCCCCAGCCTGGACCAGCTCGTTGACGTCAATTGACAGCCGGCTTGAGACCACTGCCACAGGTTAGCAATGGCAGCAGCCATACTTCCTCGGTAGAGGTTCGTTTTTAGTTAACATAATAGCTAAACAAACTAACCCAGTCTGCTGTATGTCTACAAAAGATTATGTTTCAGACAACCTTCCAGCGTGATACCTGAGCAGAAAAGAGGACTTTCTAGCATATCTCCATGCCTTCAACAAGGAAGCAATAAATGCAGTCATAACATGTTAAAAGATTAGGATTCACAGTTCATCCCCAGCAGCGGCATTGTCACTCCTATTTTAAGTAGATTCCTGTAATATGGATTTGGTTTTTTTGGACAGCACATGGTCTAGTATCAGCCACCTAAGGCTCATGAGCTGCCTGTTTTCATCGTAGGCACTTGGTGAAAATTGTATCAGATGGAAAGATTTAAAAATTGGCTCTAATGTTTTGCAACCTTCTCACTACCAAGGAAATCCATGATCATGGGATGCTCGATCAAGACTAAAAACTGCAACACTGGAACATACAGTATATCTTCTTCCCAAACAAAATAAAAAGGAGACAATTAAATGTTACCAGTACTACTGGCAATATTCATTTTCCCTGACACAATGCTGCTGAATTAAGTGTATCTGCAAACAGGAAATCTTATAGGCTATGGAGCTATTTTTGACTGGCATAGCATTTTGATCTGCCAAAAGCAAACATGACAATGTCCGTTAAGGGAGCCCAGAAGATTGATACTTTCATTCAATCAGTATTGCTGGAACAAATCAGATTGTGTTACATAATTTAGACTTGCTTCTGTATCTACAGTGCGGCAGCCCAATACTTTCACAGCATCCTATATACGGGTTTGTTATATGAAAGCATATTATCGTTTTTTTTTTCTCCCAGTATAGATATATCACAAAAGCACATTTTCTGTATAGATATATCACGTGACAAAAGCACTTATTATATCTGGTTGCTTATAGCTCAGAACTGTCCATCTTTAGAACCAAAATCATCTGTCTTTATTCCCTACTTGTCCCTCTTTTTTGACTTATGTACGAAGTTTTAAACATAAATATACTCAGAGCTGTTATATTACACTAAACATTTAATTTAACATTTTAATTTCTTTTTTATTTTCAACTGATAGAAAGCAGTGATGAAAAGGCATCAGCAGGTTTATACAATTGCTTTTTGCACATTATTTCTTCATAGTCCATGTAAGTGGGAGCATGACAGGCCTATATACTTTGCTTAATTGTATGATTAAATGAGAAGTATGGGATTCATTCTTATTTTGGAGTCATACTTACCTAGGTGGATGCAGCCTTGCTTCGGCTCTAACACTGAGAACCAAGCGAACACCGTTGATCTCTCCGTTCTCAAAGCTCCCTGAGCAGAGAGTAGGTGACTGTCAGTCACTGGCTCTCTGCTCTGCCCCCCCCCCATGCTCACTGGAGTGCTGGGCTGTGGAGGGGGTGGGAGCGGCCGGCTCAGTCTCTCGGCGGCTTGCTGAGAGGTTGAGCCGGGTGCCGGTCCAGGCTCCTGGGTGGATCCGACCATTTGGTCGCAGTCTTTGCCGAGCCTGGACCGGCTCGGTGACATCAGCTGCCTACCAAAGATGGGTCACAGCAGTGCAGAACAAACTTCACTCCTGTGATCCAGGAGAAGTACAGTCAAACAAGCTTTGGCTGTATTTCTCTTTTAAAGCTGATTTTACATTAAAGTTGAAGTATAGGCAAAAGCTAACAAACTCCAAACCTACTCCCACCCCCATTCTAAGCCTAATCTAGCTAACCCTGTAAAGAATAGATTGCTATATTACCTATTCTGCAGTCGCTCTGGTCTGGTCCCAGACTGAGCTGTCACCAGCAGCTTCAGTGTGTAGGAGAGGCAGCCAACAATGGGAGCCCCATAATAAGTCTATGGGTGACGCCCCTTCCCACCCAACAAACACGACACCACTTAACTAACTGGATACATAAGTGGGTGTTGCATCAACCAATACATATCAGATGATCTACTGGGGATCCTCCATCACCCTGGGAAACCATCGGGATTGTTTTTTATCATTATTGTTGTGAATTGTATTGTGTTGTTCAGTTTTCGGAAGGTTTGACAAAAATATATATGGATATTATTCCATTTACAATTTTAAAAATACATTTTCATTAAACTTTTTTTATACTACACTGCTTGGTCTTAAACTTGTCTGCTTTACACAGTCTATACTCCAAAGCTGTTTTTTCTTTAAAGCGTAACTTCACGTTTGTTGAGAAAAAAACATTCCCCTCTGGGTGATCTATGTACATTGCAAGGATTATAACAACCTTTGTTGAAGATTCATACCTCTTTGTTTTTCTGAAGTAACCCATGTGTGTTTGTCTGTACCTCTGTACTGAGTGGGTCTAATGGGAGTGGATTCCTATTTAACTGTCAGGTGTGCAGCTTCTGGGCACTAATGAGGAAATCTGCTGGGCCTGCATCCCTTTAGACGTACTCTTATTGAAAGTAGTGCTCCAAAAATGAAATTTTTGTTGCAGCGGATGCCTGAAATCTGACTTTTATCTTAGGCAGACTTCAGGGAAAATTGGTGAGCCAATCACACAAACAGGAAATTGTTTCTGGGGAGTGGTCAGTACACACTCTGTGTACAGAACAACTCCAGGTAGCCATATTGTAATGCATGCTCCGAAAATTACTGCGGCTGCAGATTGAAAAGGAAAGCTAATTTTTAATAACATTCAATTACAATAATGCCCCGTACACACCGTCGGAAATTCCGACCACAAAATCAGTCTGATTTTTTCCGACGGATTTTGTCCGACACTGGTGTTGCATACACACGGTCGGACAAAGTTGTCGGAAAATCCGATCATTCTGAACGTGGTGACGTTCGTTGCGTACGACGGGACTACGTAGAGGCTAGTAGCCAATAGCTTTGGTCTTGTAATGTGATCTGAGCATGCGTGGCACTTTGTCCGTCGGAATTCGCTACACACGATTGGAAAAAGTCCGATAGGACTTTTTTGTTGGAAAATTTGAGAGCAGGATCTCAAACTTTTTCCGTCGGAAATTCCGATGGAAAAAGTCGGATGGAGCCCACACACGGTTGGAATTTCCGACAACATGTTCCGATAGGACATTTTCCGTCTGAAAATCCGACCGTGTGTACGGGGCATTAGTGTTGCAATTATATGTGCTATATTTATTTTTTCTGTATTTGCAATTTTTTTTTGTTTTTACAAAAGTGCAGTTACCCTTTTTAATTGATCCTTTGTCTGGACATAGACCACACCCAACAGGTGAGCCAGTGAGTAGTTAACCCCTCTCATTCTGGGCAAAATTCATAAATTTTTCTGTATTTAGAATTTCCCAGCCATTGTTGGCTTTCTCCTGCACACAGAGACAGAGGGCGCCACTGCAGTTAAGACATGAGCGGCTTCAGAATAGGTAAGTATAGCGCTCTGCTGTACTGTAGACACAGAGGCATGTCTAATTTATGTAACATAATCTGATTTGTTCCAGCAATACTGATTGAATGAAAGTATCAATCTTCTGGAGGCCAGTATCTCCCACCTGTGACACAGGTTCTGAAACATTTTTGAGTGTAGGGACTGTTTCCCTGGGTCCAAGCGCTGCTGACTGAGGTAGTCTGCCCGCCAAATGAATTGCAAACAAGGCTGGAGCATGCACTTCTGCCTAGGCTAGAATTTTTGTTACCCCTCTTGCCTTTCACTGGTGATTTATGTATGCCACTGCTGTGGTATTGTCCAACTGGTTCCTGATTGGATGATCCTCCAGTCGAGCCATCCAGTGTTACTGGATATTAACAAAATAGCTTGTACCTTCACCTTGTACCTAGTTTTGAGTGTCAATCGAGTCAGATTGTCCATAGCTTGAACAGATTTGGCCCATGCTGTGTTGTTGGGGTCTGGACTTTAAGCAATATTAAACGCAAAACCAAAAATTTTATGTATTAATGTCTTTTATAAAAAAAAATCCGCAAAGCACCAAAAAGATGTCCACTTTCAACAGGCATAACAACTATTTTTACATTGCTGTTCTGCAGACCAACATTTCAACCACAGAGATCTTCGAATTTTGATAGGGGACTCACTAGAGACATAAGACAGATGATATCAGTGAAACCATTCATACACTAAATAAAGGGCTGAGTGCAAAAGCATTAAAGCGGAGTTCCACTCAAAAATGTAACTTACACTTTAAGGGAGGTGACCCCCTGACATGCCATATTTGGCATGTAATTTTTTTTTGGGGGGGGGGAGCCAGTACCTTCTTTTCAGAGGGTCCCAGCTCCCACTTCCTCCCGGCGCACCGTGGCACCGGTAGGGAGATCACCTCTCCCCCCCTCCCCCCTCCCTCTTGGCAATCATTTGGGACCTGTGACGTGTTGCCCGGCCAGTCACGGCGCGTGCATGTTACAATGCCGGCACCGCAGAGAGGAGGGGGAGACAAGCGGGGCTTCATATGCCCGCATCGCTGGACCGTGGTGAATGTCCGATTATTAAAAGTCAGCAGCTGCAGTATTTTTGTGTATGTGTATGTGTATGTGTATTTTTTATTTTAAGCAGAACTCCGCTTTAACTGCTTTACAGTAAGGACTGTAGCTGGATCCAATAAACATCAGGGGAGTCCACTCCCTTAAGGTCAGACAGACCGACATTGCTATAGCAGATTGCATATTAACGCCTGCTAGCAAAAACAGAGATTTGGAAATGATGTCCAGACATTTAACAGTGGGATCCTAAACCACTGGAGAATTCATAATGGTTACAGTCAAGTGTTTTGTTAAGGTGGGATATCGTTGGATCCGCAGTGGGGACAACCCACTTTTTCAGAAAATCCTCATCAACTGGTCAGCAGTTTGGGAGAAGAAACAATGTGTCGGAGGTGTCTCGTTCTCCATATAAACCAGGCTGAAGTAATTAGTGTACCAAGAAAGTTTTGACAGTTTAGGCCATTTAAGGGATCCTGTCAATGCCCTAACCCCCCCCAACATCCAATTAGAGAATGCATTTATTCAGAAAATACAAAGCGTTCTTTAAATGGCACCTGTGTACTCAGCACAGGACCCAACGGCCTCTTTCACACGGCCGATCCGTTCAGATCTGCCTTTTCAGGCAGACCTGAACGGATGCTCCATAGAAGTCTATGGAGCGTCGGATGTCAGCGGTGACGCAGACATCCGACCCGCTCCGACCCGCTCCGATCCGAAAAAGTGTGACGGAGGAAAAAGCTATTTTTCCATCCGTCATCGGATCGGATGACGACGGAATCTACGGTCTGTCGTCACCCGATCTCCCATAGGGGAGAGCGGCGCTTTGACAGGTCCATCCCTGCGCAGTGTGCAGAGACGGACCTGTCATCTTCCTGCTCCGGCGATCCCCGCTGAGCAAGCGGATATCCACGGGGCGGATCAGCACTGATCCGCCCCGTGTGAAAGAGGCCAAAAGCAAGTCAAGGTCACTGGAGTCACTGAAGTAGTAATGTCTACTTTAGTGATTACCATCTTTCAGGGGGAACAGGCAGGTATGGTATATGCATAGTCACAAGGTAGGTATCAATACCTAGAATCCTTCTTTAATTGTAAAATTGTATTTGTGCTGGTTTACTTTCAATTAAATATATTAAGAGCAGATTTTTAGCTGCCTATTTGATTGTCTTTTACTTTATCTGGTGATCCTGGGTGGTGATCTTCCTATCACTGGTTAGAAATAATGTGTTTCATTGCAGTAGCAGCTTTTTTACCCTGTAAATGAAATTGCACTTCTGAGAACTAAAGGCTTTTGTGCCAATACACAGCATGCTTGTGTCTACTCAATAATGCTTACTACTCCTTCTATAATGCCCCTGCTGCATTGAGCAACAGGGACTCTGAGGGCTGTGAAATTGCTATTATGGTATGCACTCTTGCACTAAGAAGCTGTGTGCCATAGCCACTGGAATGTGAAGTAGAACAGCCCAAAAGTAATTTTAAAGTGTGCCTGTGAATGGACATTAAATCATGTATGCATTCTTAACAAACAGGAAAAGAGCTTTAAAACAAGTCATCCCTGACCTCTCTAGCTGCTTGTAATGTGAAGCAACGCATTCTCATAGTATGAATCAATAGGTTTCTAAAGCTAAAGAATAACTGGTTTCTTACATTAGCAAGCAGGCAAGCTGCCACAAGTCTGGTGCATTAGAAAGTAATAAGAAAAAAATGTATGTGCCCTTGTTATGAATTTAAAGAGGGATTGCACCAAAAAAAAAAAAAAATATTAAAAGCTTTTAATAAATGGACACTTACCTGTCCCAGGATCCAGAGATGTCGGCAGCCGAAGCCGAGATATCGCTCGGTTCTCAGCTGCTGCCACCACCATTCTCGTTGAGGGAATCAGGAAGTGAAGCATTGCGACTTCACTTCCCGGTTCCCTACTGCGCATGCGCAAGTCGCACAGCGCAATGAGAATGCTCCGTGCTGTCTCTGGGACCCATGTGTGTGTCCCAGCAGACAGCGCGGGGGGGGGGGGGGGGGGGGCAGGAAGAGGCATAGACTCCCGCGGGAGTCTATGCCCAAAAGTGGGTGCAAATACCTGTCTTAGACAGGTATCTGCACCCCCCTCCCCTCTGAAAGGTGCCAAATGTGACTCCCGTCACCTTTTTTTTCTTGGTGTCCGGAAAACCTGCCAGAAGTGACTCAAGCTGAGGCACCAGAGAGAGATTACACTCTGGATTGAGACAAGTACACACTA
Organism: Lithobates sylvaticus; assembly: GCA_028564925.1. Taxonomy (NCBI): domain Eukaryota; kingdom Metazoa; phylum Chordata; class Amphibia; order Anura; family Ranidae; genus Lithobates; species Lithobates sylvaticus. The sequence goes on along the minus strand of CM053033.1, from coordinate 66,317,257 downwards.
TAGAGGAATATGCTTTGTTCAAATTTCATGTCTAAGGTTTACAACCACTTTAATTAAAAAAAAAACGTCATTTTAGAAAAGAGAAAGTGTCAACTACCAATAGCTCCAATGACTGCTCTACCTAAAGGACACCAGTCAGTCTTTATTTTCTAAGGATAGTTCCTGTTACCTGTGATAAAGTTGCTAATGTGCATCATAATTGCTCAGTGCTTGTCATCATACTTCTGATAAAGTCAGTCTGACTGACTTGGATAAATAATTAAACTGTCCTTTTAGAATTAATTTATTCTCGCGTTACATAAAAGTGACATATTACGGGATAGTTTTATTTTCTTTCACCCTATACTGCCATGTGATCAATCACACAATAGCGCTGCAGGAGGGATTCCTCCATCAACACTTACTGGGAATCGAGCAATTTCCTTTCCTTCCATCCATGGTAGAAGGAAAGAAAATTGCTTAATTTATGGCCTGCCTAAAGCCGGCCATAGATGGTTTGCATTGAACCATGTATGGGCAGGCTGAATGTACCCAAGTTGATCGATCAACACTGTGTTCTGCTGGCCAGGACTGCTCCCCCCGACCCCAAATTTCTTTCCTGTAATCTTTGGTTGTTGGAAAGAAACTTGCTCTGTCTATGGCCAGCTCAACTACTTTGAGTAGTTTAGTAAAACACAAATGGGCTGGGCTGACACCACTCAGTCCACAAAAATGCTCCGTGTTGCCAGTCCAAAACAGGATTTAGAAGCTGAGTACAGTCAACAGGTATGTCTCTACATTTGCAGGCTCTTTTAAAGCGGAAGTAAACCCATCAATTTGACAGTTTCAAAAAACAGTTAACATTCCAGGCATGCCGGAAATGCTAGCTGTCACATTTGCCTGTGTTCTCAACCAAACTGTCAAACCATCCAATGGCTGGTGTCATAACTGATCACATGTGCAGCATCATGGCAGTTGAAGATTGAACAGAGGCCAAGATGGCAGCTTCCTTGGTTGAAAATGATAGGAGGGTTTACTTCCACTTTAACACCTTCCCGCCCAGCCTACTGTACCATGATGGCCAGGCAGGAGCACTGTTGTTCTGGGAGGTTGTCATATGACGTCCTCCCAGGATCATGTTGAGCTCCAGCGCGATCTGTCAAGCGCTGTGTGCACTGGATAAAGTACCACCAAAAGAAAGCTCTATTTGTGTGAAAAATTATAAAAAAATGTCACATGGGTGCAGTGTTGCACGATCACACAATTGTCATTCAAAGTGCGACAGCGCTGAAAATTGGCCTTGGCAGGAGGGGGTAAAGGTGCCTGGTATTGAAGTGGTTAAAGGATAAAACATGGAAAAGTATGTTACAGAGATGTAAGACATATTTCTTTATTCAATCTGCCCTGATCTACAAATTTAAGGTGTTTTTCAATAGAACTAAAAGGTTGACTTTCTTTAATAGGAAACATTCGTAACCTCTGTATATATAAGGTATCAAGAAGTACATAAAGATAAAATAAATGACTCTCATACACACACACATATATATATATATATATATATATATATATATATATATATATATATATATATATACACACATACACACAAACATACACACACACACACACATATATATATATATATATATATATATATATATATGTGTGTGTGTATGTTTGTGTGTATGTATATATATATATATATATATATATATATATATATATATATATATATATATAGTGATCAAGGTTTATTATAATGGTGAAGCAAGCTGTTCTTTCCAGCAGCGAAAAAGCTGATGTCCAGAATTCTCTCTTGATCCTCATCTAAGCCTCTAAACGCACACAATCTTGCTGTGCATATTGTGTAGGATGGTGATTTTCTCTTCAGAGAGGCTCTGCTCATAAGGTTGGCTGGAGTCCATACCTGCTCCATAGTGATGGAATAATGACCCGGCTCTGGTGTCAGACCTACCAGATGTGATCTAATAGTGCCTCCCTGATAATAGGTCCAGAGAAATTATCTTTTCTCCTTTGGAAATCCAAAAGTAACCCTCTCTGTGTTCACAAAAAAAAAAATCCCCCAGCTCAGAGTAAATCAAGCTGATAATTGTAGCCCATTCATTTGGCAACATGCCTGTCCTTAATGCCTTTTACTGCCAATATGGCCAGAAACACACAAGCACATATCTCCCAGTTTAAATAAAAAAACATGATAAGACAAACTAAGACTAAAAGTGATATAAAAATAAATGCAAAGAGATGCAATTAAAAATACCATTAGCTAAACAAAAAAAGAAAATGTATTATATTACAGCTTACTAATCTCTTTCAGGCATTTTCCCCTATATTTTCACCAGGTAAACCTGCCAGTAACACACTACCTGTCCTGGGGTGACAATGCTCACTCACTGCACAGCACTGTCACCCATTACATAGCGGGGAGGTGTTTTACAGTTTTCAGAAGATAGCTGACAGTTCTTGGGTGCAGTGCCGATCCGCCCTATACACTCACTATGCAAGATGCATAGGGCCCCGCCGCTGTGGGGGGGCCCCCAAGGGCGGCTCGGCTCTGCTTCCCAAGCTCCAATCTCCTCCTCCCCCTCCTCCTCTTGTCACACTGCGGGAGTCAGTAGACCGCTGTGTCTCAGAGCTGACTGAAACGTTCAGCCAGCGCTATGACAAAGATCCCGCCCCCCTCCTAGACCAGCTCGTGTGATAGATACAGTGTTCTGTCTATCACACAAGCTAATCTAGGAGGAGGGTGGGACTTTTGTCCTAGCGTGGCATAACATTTCATATTGAGCTCCATGACACAGCGGGAGATGCCTTCTGTATGTAATCCACTGGCACTGACTGGTGAGGCTACATTTATTGCCACAGTAAGACTGCAATGATGGGCACCATTAGGCTGCAATGATGATGGGCACAGTAAGGCTGCAATGATTGGCATGGTGAGGCGGCAATGATTGGCATGGTGAGGCGGCAATTATTAACACGGCGAGGCAGCAATGATAAGCATGGTAAGGCTGCAATGATTGCCATGGTGAGCTGGCAGTGATGGGCACAGTGAGGCGGCAGTGATGGGCACAGTAAGGCTGCAATGATGGGCACAGTAAGGTGGCAATTATTAACACAGTGAGGCTGCAATGATGGGCACGGTGAGGCTGCAATGATTGGCGCAGTGAGGATTTAAGTAAGGATCTCTGGGGATCCTGATGTAAGGAGGGGCTCTCTGAGGACACTGATGTAAGGAGGGGCTCTCTGAGGACACTGATGTAAGGGGGGCTCTCTGGGGACCCTGATGTAAGGAGGGGCTTTCTGGGGACCCTGACATAAGGGGAGGCTCTCTGGGGACCCTAATGTAAGGAGGGAGGCTCTCTGGGGACCTATGCTCATGGCATCACGGGTCAGGTAGAGGGCCCCTTAGCAGAATTTTGCTTAGGGCCCCAGGGAGGTCAAGATCGGCACTGCTTGGGTGGCACAGTGGTGTAGTGGTTAGCACTCTTGCCTAGCAGTAAGAAGGGTCGCTGGTTCAAATCCAAACCACAACACTACCTGCCTGGAGTTTGCATGTTCTCCCTGTGCCTGCGTGGGTTTCCTCTGGGTACTCCGGTTTCTTCCCACACTCCAAAGACATGCAGGTAGGTTAATTGGCTTCTGTCCAAAAATTGGATGTAGTATATGCATGGGGACCTTGGATTGTGGGCTCCTTGAAGGTAGGGACCGATGTGAGTGTGCGATGTACAGGGATAGGGACAATTGTGGACACTCACTCAGGTTGGACTGGTGTCTTTATTCAACCTTACTAACTATGAAGCTATGTAACATTGTTTGAGGTTTCAGTTCAATGTACAAGGACAAAGGTTTTGCTGTACTTGCTTAATTACACTATATTATCAAAGGTTTTGGGACACCTGCCTTTACACACACATGAACTTTAATGGCATCCCAGTCTTAGTCCTTTGGGTTCAACATTGAGTTGGCCCACCCTTTGCAGCTATAACAACTTCAACTCTTCTGGGAAGGCTGTCCACAAGGTTTAGGAGTGTCTATGGCAGTGATGGCGAACCTTTTTGAGTCCGAGTGCCCAAACCGCGACACAAAACCAACTTTTTTACTTCAAAGTGCCAACACAAAATTAAACCTATCAGGGGCTCTGTACAGAGGATGGGACTGATCATCCCTCTGAATAAGCCCTAAGGGACCAAAAACATATGATTCTGCCAGATTCGCTCAGAATGCAGGGTGTGGGAATGCGTTTTGCTCAGAATGCAGGGATCAGGAATGCTTTGTGCTCAGGGTGCAAGAATGCAGGGTGCAGGAATGCGTTTTGCTCAGAATTACAGGGATCAGGAATGCTTTTTGCTCAGAATGCAGGGTTCAGGAAGGCGGTTTCGCTCAGAATGCAGGGTTCAGTAATGCGGTTTTCTCAGAATGCAGGAATCAGAAATGCGGTTTGCTCAGAATGCAGGGATCAGAAATGCGGTTTGCTCAGAATGCAGGGATCAGAAATGCGGTTTGCTCAGAATGCAGGGATCAGAAATGCGGTTTGCTCAGAATGCAGGGATCAGGAATGCAATTTGCTCAGGATGCAGGGATCAGGAATGCGTTTTTCTCAGAATGCAGGGATCAGGAATGCGATTTGCTCAGAATGCAGGGATCAGGAATGCGGTTTTCTCAGAATGCAGGGATCAGGAATGCGATGATCAGGAATGCGGTTTTCTCAGAATGCAGGGATCAAGAATGGGGTTTGCTCAGAATGCAGGGATCAGGAATGCGATTTGCTCAGAATGCAGGGATCAAGAATGCAGTTTGCTCAGGATGCAGGAATGCAGTTTGCTCAGGATGCAGGGTGCAGGAATGCAGTTTGCTCAGGATGCAGGGTGCAGGAATGCAGTTTGCTCAGAATTCAGGGTGCAGGAATGCAGGGTGCTCAGAATGAGTTGTGCTCAGAATACAGGGTTCAGGAATGGGTTCTGCTCAGAATGCACTCTGCAACATACACTGACCTACCTGACACATACACAGACTTACCTAACACATACTTCCTGCACTGCTCGCATCCCCCCACACAACTGAAAAATTCCATGGTAATAAAGGGGTATTACAGGCTGGTATTCAAGTGGTTAATATGCATTATGTTGGATTGTAGGTAACAAAAGTAAGTAAGAGAACATGTGTTCTTGTCATTCTGGTGCTGGTGTGCTGACTTAAGTTTTGTGCCAGTCAAAAACACAGTGCAATGTGAATCAGATCCTTACCTCTCCATGGCCTCATCGTCCATTACATCAGGGCTCTCCCTAGCACTGGGCAGTATTGCAGGAGTCCCCGCCATCCAGCCGCTCCTTGGTGTCCCAGACGCAGAGAAGTCAGCTAGAAACCACTGCACCTCTCTCATGGCCATGATCTGCTCCGAGCACCGCCCCTCCCCCTCCGCTGTCAGGTCGCAGTGCATTTACCAGAGGAATGGGCTGTGCCAAAGTACTCCTGGGGCAGGGGAGCTGGAATAGGGTGCTGCAGAGAGGAATGCCCGAATGCCTCACCGGAGGTGTGAGGGTCAGGGGGAGGCAATAAGCTGCAGCACAGACCCTCGGTATAGCGGAGAAATACATTTACACCCCCTAAATGTTGCACAAGTGATTGCCTGGCTGGGGAATTCCCCCCTTATCCTGGCAGGATGCTGCGTGCCCTCAGAGACGGCTCTGCGTGCCGGCAGTGGCACGCGTGCCACGCGTTCGCCATCACTGGTCTATGGGAATGTTTGACCATTCTTCCAGAAGCGCATTTGTGAGGTCAGGCACTGATGTTGGACAAGAAGGCCTGGCTAACAGTCTCCACTCATAAAGATAAATCAGATTCTGACATGAATGCTTAGAGCAGAAGCTCTTATGTTTGACTCTCCCAACATGGGGATATTTGCCAAAAGATGGGAATCATTTGATATTTGCTGATATTTATATATTTTAATAAGTTATCAAGATCCCATAAAATTGATATGCTGGAAAGCAGAATTGTAAAAAAAAAAAAAATCTAGAATCATATTGCCTAGGCCTTGTATAGACTGTGGCATTTTCATAAAATTGATGGTCTCGATTCTAGCTCATTTCAAGCTCCAGTTGCACACAACACAGGAAACCCTTGCAATTTAGAAAACCAAATGTAATCTGGGGCTTTTGTCTCTGCTTTCTAGATGTGCATTTCTTCACATCATTTACTATGTGTAAGATTTAGACGGATTCAATGTGCTGTAGCACTGATCTAATGTAATGCTTCTTCCAAGCCAATGGTCTTGAATATCATATAATGGTCTAGTATCCTCTGCACTTCAGACTAATATAAATTCTTCCCATTTTCTTGCAAGATAATACAAAAATGTCTTTGTACAGCACTGAAAATTAAAATGTGTGATTTTTTTTTTTTTTTTATTAGTATTACTAGCAAAAGTGTACATTCTCACTGAATTTGAAAATAAAAAATGTTATACTATATAGTAAAATAATGTCGATATACAGGTCTTAAAAAAATGAAGTGATTGGCAAATAAACATAATGCATATATAAAACAAATGTAAAATGTCATTGCATGCCTGTCAGTGTATTTTCCTAAATGTCCGTTGAACCTTCTGTCACAGGGTTGCTGGATCCTCAGCGCCAGCATTAGACCACTTTCACACTGAGGCGCTTTTCAGGCGCTTTCACGCTAAAAACAGCGCCTAAAAAGCTCACGAAAACGTATTTCCATTAAAATCAATAAACACTTTCACACTGGGGCAGGGCTATGAAAAACTCCCCTCCCCATTGAAATGAATGGAAAGCTCTTCAAAAGCGCCTTAAAAGCTCTTCAAAAGCGCTCAGTGTTTTTACTGGCAGTTTAGAAGCGATTCAGTGTGAAAGTGGCCTTAGGCCCCTTTCACACTGGGGCGGTTTGCAGGCGTTATTGCGCTAAAAATAGCGCCTGCAAACCGACCCGAAACAGCTGTTGCTGTGTCTTCAGTGTGAAAGCCCGAGGGCTTTCACACTGAAGCGGTGCGCTTGCAGGACGCTGGAAAATGTCCTGCAAGCCGCATCTTTGGCTCGCTATAGGAGCGGTATATTTACCGCTCCTATAGCGCCCGTTCCCATTGAAAACAATGGGGCAGCGCTCCGAACCCGCCCGAAAAACGCCGCTGCAGCGGCGGTTTGCGGGCGGTATTGCCCCTTTTTCGGCTGCTCGCGGGGGGTAAAACCACCCCGCTAGCGGCCGAAATGCGCTGCTAAAACGCCGGTAAAGTGGCGCTAAATATAGCGCCGCTTTACCGCCAGCGCCCCCACTGCTCCAGTGTGAAAGTAGCCTTAGACCCCTTTCACACTGGGGCGTATTTCAGGCGTTTTTAAGGCGCTTTAGCGTTAAAAAAAGCGCCTGTAAAGCGACCTGAAAGAAACCGCAAATGCAATCCCAATGTAAAAGCCAGAGTGCTTTCACACTGAGACCCCTTTCTCACTATGGCATTTTTCAGGCGCTTTAGCGTTAAAATAAGCACCTGTAAAGCGCCTGAAAGAAGCTGCAACTGCAATCCCAATGTAAAAGCCAGAGTGCTTTCACACTGAGGCGCTGCGCTGGCAGGGCGTCAGAAAAAGTCCTGCAAGCAGCTTCTTTGCAGCGCTTTTGGAGCGGTGAATACACCGCTCCTAAAGCGCCTCTTCCCATTGAAATCAATGGGAAGCGCCTAAAAAACGCCAGAAAAACGCTTGTAGCAGCAGCGCTTTGTGGGCGCTTTTAACCCTTTTTTGGCCACTAGCAAGGGTTAAAAGTGCCCCACTAGCGCTTGAAAAGCGCTGGTAAAGCGCCGCTAGTTTAAGCGGCACTTTACGAGCGTTTTTTCGGGTGCTGGCAGTGTGAAAGGGCTCTTAAAACACTTGAGTTTTCACATTGGAATTGCAGATGAGGCTTCTTTCAAGCGTTTTACAGGCGCTTTTTTTTAACGCTAAAGCGCCTGAAAAACGCATGAAAACCGCCCCAGTGTGAAAGTGGCCTTAGGGAACAGAACTTCAATCAAGGTACAACCTTGGTGTGTCAGGACTTCATCAGAGCCACCAATCAAGTGGATGTTACACTGCTAATAATCGGAAGGGAATCACACAGGACGGCATGATTATGACAGACAACTAGCAGGCCAATAAAGTGCAGTTTAGCATTTTTAAACATGAGTGCAGACAGACAGGCAAGATGGTCAAGACAGGATGGTCAAGATAGGTGGCAATCAAAGGCAAAGTTAAAAACATAGTTTATTGTCAATATCCAGAAAGGTGTTGAACACCGGGTAGCCAGCCAGATTACAGACTAACGGCCTGTTGATACCATAACGCGATGCGAGAAAGGTGCGATCTGTGCAGGTTTCCCCGAACCATGCTAGAACATACTGCCTTTGCAATCTGCTGGGGGTGCCAATTCAATGTTAATGGCACCCAAAATGCAGACTGCAAATGCAGTGCACCAAATCACATTTGGTGAGGCACATTTTTTTTTTTTTTCAGTCATATAAATTTCAAATGAATGGGTTGCAAAATCACACCATATAGGTGCATGTGGGAATCAGGGCAGCAGTTTTCTCTGCAGTGTGGCCTTTTTGAAATAGTGACAGAGATAACTTAATGTTGTTGTAAGCCTTTACATATACCCAGTAAAGTGACTGGCTTCAGGTCAAACACAGAGATGAAACAAATCCTTCTACATAAGTTATACCTGTTTATCTGCTATCTTCTTTCCTCTACAGCTGTTCAAAGTGCAGAATTTATAAAGCTTGTCTGAGAGTTCAGAAAAAAAAGGGACAGAGAGCTGAAGTTACACTCTGCAGAGCTCAGTGAAGAGAACTCTGATAGCTAATTGGTGGGAAGGGAAACACCCCCCTTCACACAGCACACAGGAACAGAGCTGAGGTTGTCAATCAGCTAGAGCTCCCTCCCCTGTCACCCTTTCTCTCTTGGTGTCAGGAAAACTTGTTAAAGGTGATTGATGCTGATAGCAGAGGAAGAAAGCAGCAGACAGAAATGACAATTAGTGCTCTGAATTAAGACACATACACACTATAGATGGATATGATTTTGCATATTTCATGAATTACATAAAATAATTTGTCCCGGAGGCATATCTTTCATATTGGACAGGGCCTACTTTTGGTCAGCAGAGAGAGAGTTGTATTATTACTAGCAAAAAATAATTCTCATAGTAAATCTACCTCTATCTCAAATAAAATTCTGTATTTCTTGGGTACTGTCTCTCTATGTGTCTTAGTTGATGAATCAGCCCCTCCAAGGGTCTTCAGGAAAAGGAATAGAATGTTAGCTCTCTTCTCTTACATGTAATAACAGATCTACTACATAGGTTCAAATAAATCAAAAACATATACAGTATTTAAGTTCCTATTGTAACAGAATAAAAAATAAATACACAAAACACATAAAAAAGCTATGACCTGCTTTTTGTTGGAACTGACCCCCACTAGAATTGGACTGCTTTTTCTGGGGTGAAATTAAAGAGGGGTTCCACTGCCTAAGTCTTTTTGTTTTTTTGGTACAATGACATCGATTAAGTTATTTCAAATTATAACTCACTTGTTCCAGTTTTTCTCTGTTTAAGATGTAATTTTTCTCTTTAAAAACAAACTTTTAAATGTTCTTTTTGTCGGTTCTCATCTTGCCTATGGGCATGTGAAGCCCACAGGCATCCTCTTCCGGGATACAGTGCCGCTGATCTACCAGCATGCACTGCGCGTTGTATCCCCGATCTTGCGCATGCGCAGTAACTGGAATTCGGAGCGCCGTCAACAGCTCAGGTTGCCATCGCAATAGGCGGCCTCGTCGGAAGTCCCGCCCTGTTGTGATGGCAACGGAGCTGAGCAACGAACGTGACTGTCGTAATGACGTAATGAGGGTATTGAAATCCCACGATAACTCGCACCAGGCCGCCGCACTGACTCCTGGGAACAATGACACAAGCTCCCAGGAGCCTGTGCGGCTCTCAGGAAATTACGAAAAAGCCACACTAGCCACGCCCATATCCGCACACTAGACATACAGGAAGTACAGAAGATTGCAATCACAAGTAAGGTACAGTAGCAAAAAAAAAAAAACATTCAGTTTTTGCATTAGGAGATAGAGTTTATTGTATTGGTCTAATGTCTTATAATCGGGTGGAGCTCCGCTTTAAATCAGATGAACCAAATCCTGAAGCTTTTCATGTGTTGTTGGAATGTGGATGATCACACTGTGCTATACATACTGTATTCCGACACATACTGAACGTAAGTGATTTTACTTCATGCAAGCACTAATTATTTTGACTGAATTTCTGTATATCATAAAGTATTTAACGTAGTTCTAAAGGTACAAGTTTTTTTTTACCTTAATGCATTCTATGCATTAAAGGATAAGTTCACCTTTTTAAAAAAAATAATGAATGCACATCTTTTTGCAGGTAAAAAAAAATTTATTTTTTTACTAGGAGGCTGCAAAGCATGGCACCCACAATCAGCAGATCACAGGTGCAATGCAGGACTCCTGAAGACTGTCTGTGTAAGCTGTGTGCTCGTACCTTGTACGGACAGGCAGTTACTCGCAGACAGGAAGCATCAATGAACTACCTAGGGCACTCAACAGTACCCTGGTAGTTCACCAAGAACAGCTGCAAAGGCTGCTGGTACTTGTAGTTCTCCCATTCACAGAACTCTGTGAATGAATAACAATGAGTGACAGAGAGATGATCAAATGGAAATGGGTGGAACGAGTGCCCCCAGAGCAAGCAACTTGCTGTTGGGGCATTCAGTAAGGGGGAGGCAGGGGACCCCATAAAAGGAGGATCAGGGCTGCTCTGTGCTAGCATGACAAGTTTGTTTTTCATTTTTTTAATTATGACTTTAGAATCACTTTAATGAACAGAAATAATAGACTAAACAGAATCAACACAATGACATCAACCAATGCTCAGATTCAGCAATGACCTAAAGTCAAATTGGTAGATACAAGCCTATGGAGAAAGGAAGTTGGAAGTTTCCATAAATTAGCTATAAATGAGGATTGCAAAGCAAAGAATGTCTATAATGGGGTTCTACAGCAGGTCTCTGTCTAGAGTGATCTAGAATATGTACAATTTTGTACACATACGTAATAAAAATTTATTACATATTGCACTTAAACCACAAGGACCATCTACCACTATATACAGTATTAAATATATGATAAAATACTGCAGTGCAAATATAATCTATATAATCTATTTGTAACGTGCCATAAGCTTCTCCTATCTTGATCATCCCAATCTAACACATCTCATATAACGTCTCACAGTCTTCACACAATCAAGCTGGCCATCCTTTCCAGAGTTAATAGTCAATAAATCAAGATGGTATTAATTCCAGACTTCAGCCATAGATGGTTCGAATCTCGGCCAGTTCAGCAGGATTGATCGATCAACTTGGGTACAACAAGCCTGATGGATTTAAATACAATTATCGCTAGCACAGTGGCGTCCGCTTTATTAGGGGAATTGCCCCCCTAATCCATGCGCCCAGTCCCTAATTTAATTGCAGGATGCCAAAAGAATTGAATTTCAATGGGGGTTTTGTTTTTTTTAGAGCCCGAGGCTCCAATTGGCTTCAAAAAGGGTGGGCTCGAGGCACAGAGCAATGTGCCCGGAGCCCACCCAGTTGTGTGACAAATTAATATTTGCTATTGTCTTCCTGCTTCTCCTCCCGGCCAATCAGGAAGCAGGTCCTAAGACCCGATTGGCCTAGAGGAGAAGCGATCGTATTGGCCAGGAGCAGAAGCAGGGAGGAAGCCGCAGAGGAGATGCAGGGGGAAGCCGCCGAAGCTCCCCGCGACCTGTATGGGGTAAGTGCAGGGTTGGGGGCGGACTGTGAGTGACGGGAGGGTTGTACGCCGATCGACCGAGCGACGGGGGGCCAAGTGGTTTGTTAGCCGCTCCCCCCCTAAAAAATGGAGCACAAGCCGCCACTGCTGTTATATATAATCACTGTGTTCTCCCGGCCAGGACGGCTTTCCCTGCCCCCCAGCCAGAAGAACACAATGGCCTGGTGGGAAGGATTGCCCTTTCAGTACTGGCTGTGTTGATGGGGGAATCTAGCAAAATTTCTTTCCTGCAACCCATGGTTTGGGTTGAACATTAGGCAGGAAGCAGCAGAAGAACTCTGGACAGCCGCACACCGGAAAAAGATAAAATTCTGTGTCGTTTAATGAAAATGTACCAAACTGGCGCGTTTCGCACTAGGATAAGTGCTTACTCATAGGTTGAACATTATCACCTGTTTTGAAAAAATGAGTCCCACAAAATTAAACACAGTAGTCCACTCTCCCCCCATTTATCTTCTTGAGCCAGTGTTGCTGGTGAGATTGTACCTAGTTATACATATGAACTTTGCTCTGGGCTCATCATCTGTATGCCACACACCAGTAATCATGACTGGATTGCTCTTCTTCTACCATCCTCACTCTTACTGTGTAATATCATTAAGGTACACTATTGCACTTAGCATTTTATGGAGTACTATATTACACTCCACAACCACACTTTCAAGCAGCCATACTTCCCTCATGCACACTGTATGTGGATTACCATGTTTAAATGTCTGGAACTAATACTGCCTTGATATATTGCAAATAAACTCTGCTGAGGATGGTTGATATGGAGCTTTATATTGTATAATTTTATCATTATTGTTACAGTAAGATGCAGTGTTTATAGCTTATTGCAAATATATGATATTGTTTGAAATAAAGTTCTATGGTAGTTTACTGTGGTTTTTATGAAATACAGTTCTACGGTTACTAAAAAAGGAAAAAGAACAATTATTGGAACACCTCATAGGTGTATTTGGATAAGCAGCATTTCCAGCGCTTTCTACTTTCATAGAATGCTGAGACAGTAGAGACCCGATTTTATGATCGCTGATGTACAATATAAAGGCCACGGAGGAACCTTAAAATTATTGTGACAATGTATTGCAGCTGTTCTTGAAATGCAGCTATATACAGATATTGTTAAAGAAACCTGAACGACTTGAAACAGCAATAGTCATAGCATTACATGGCAGTGATCTTACACTTCTTTGGCTTCCTAGTGATAAAGCTGACCACATAGACAGATCACAACTGTCCAACACTGACCGTTTTATGTTCTCTTACATTGTTGCTGGATTTGATTTGGTATGCCACATGCAGAATTTATTATAATGCTGGAATATCTGCAATTAGAATTTGTCCGGCCATGCAATGCTTTACAACGTAAAGGCCCGCTGTCCCTTAGCCCACTGCAAGTGATTTCAGCAGCTGGACAGCAGATACAAACAGTTGACATTTGCTGTTTTGTCTTATACAGCCAAAAGTGTCACATATTTACATTTTGATATTACTCATTCTATCACAACTCACAACTGTATTGTGATCTAGGTGATTTGACTATGTTCAGTCACCAGAGGACACTTTCACATAGATGACATTTTAATGGAGGCTTTTCCTTTGGTCCACTTAGTGTACGCCTTGATATTGCTCCCTTCGAAATATCCACAATTCTACTGTTGTCAATGCTTCTAGGTCATTCATGGTATTCAATCACAGGCAAAGCAAGTGTAACAACTGGTCTGGCAGTTTATCTAGTTCCCACATTTTGGCAAGAATGGGACAACTTGTGTTGAAAGAGTAATGTTTCTTTTTACAAAGTGAGTGTTGTTTTGTACTTAAAGGAAATCAGTAGACATGTGCACACTGAAATATTTCGTTTCGGAATTTCGTTTTCATCCGAAAAATTAATTTATTTAGTTACTCCCAAAATTAGTTTTTATTTATTTAGTTTTTCGTTAAAAATTGCATTCGTCCGAAAATCCAAATTAATTAAGGTCGAATCTGTCATTGAAGGCTTATGGTGTCTGTCGAATGTTCAAAGAAGATTCGACGGAGCAGCTAAACTGTATGACTCTGTATAGTTTAGCTGCAATTCCACCCAATTCCAGCAGCAATCTTTTTCTCTCTACGTCGAATCTTTCCTCTCTACGTCAAATCTTTCCTCTCTACGTCAAATCTTTCCTCTCTACGTCAAATCTTTCCTCTCTACGTCAAATCTTTCCTCTCTACGTCGAATCTTTCATCTCTAGGTCGAATCTTTCATCTCTAGGTCGAATCTTTCATCTCTACGTCGAATCTTTCATCTCTACGTCGAATCTTTTCTCTCTATGTAGAATAATCTTGGACTAATAGAGTTAAGGTTAGGCACATTCGACCACAGGTTCAATGGACACAGATTGTTATTGTCAGCGTCGAATCTCCTATCTATATCGAACTGTTGTCACAACGAAAACTAAAATAAAGCATTTGTTTATGTCGAATCTTTCGTTTTTTCGGATTCTGCACTTTCGTTATCGTTTGTTAAAACGATAACGAAAATACCTGAAATTCGGCCGAAAATGCATTCGGACGAAAAAAAAAATGCACATGTCTAGAAATCAGTACTAATAGATAAATGTAGGCTGTCATTGCAGACCTTCTTCTCAAATTGCTAGTTGCCTGGCCTAATAGTAGGCCACAGATCGGAACATGCATGAATTAAGTCTCATACATTAGTCCTCCTAATCTGCATACTTGATCCAGGTTAGTGAATAAGACAGTACTGAAGCCACTGGATCAGCACTGAAGCCAGGAAACTAGTATTTGTCAGAAGGGGTTTAACCAATCCACCACACTTATTCAGTACAGATTTCTTTACCTATATGCATTCTTTGCTCCTCTGTCACTGCTATTTCCCTGCATGTCTTCCTACTTTCCTTCAAATCCCTTAAAGTAGAAATATAGGCAAAACTTTGGGAGGGTTATAACCCCTGTCAAATGTTTTACCATCTGTGTCCCACTGGGCAAATTTCCCTTCACTTCCTGTCCGAAAGCCAAAAGAGGAAGTGAGTGGAAGTCCTTCCAAAGTGAGGAAATCTCTGGCTGTCACCAGAACTAGTGTCCCCATTGGAAGATTTCACCTCTATTGCTGTTCAGGGAATAACCCAAAATTTGGGATTTTCTTTTTTACTTTCACTTTTGATAATAATTGTAAACATGACAAATAGAGAGGGGGGAATCTCCCTAACAAGAGCACAGACAGCAATAAAAACCGACAGGTGTTCTAATCCATCTTTACGCTATCCAAAATTTAAAAAAAAGTTTCTGTACATACTATTTTGTCTTCTATATTACCCGATATGTGTAACTGCTTTTGTTAACCATGTCCAATGTCCTTTGGCCATAGGAACTGTTGCATGGCATGGCTCAGGAGCACCTCACAGTCTGAACCCAATGGCAGCAAGCCCCACAAAAGCATTCTGTGAGCCTGTATATATTGCCCAAATTATGACAGTACATACATTTCCTATTGAATACATAGAGTTAGTAAAGCAAGGAAGAAGTGACATGTAGATTCATTAAGATGCACTTCGCCTAAAAGAGAAAGAACTGTGTAAACTGTATAAGCAACTTTTGCATTTGCCTTTAGGTGGCCATTCTAGTATCCTGGCTGATCCAAGAGCTCTAAAAATGTCAGCAAGTCTTACTACCCTCTCCCAGCTCACCTGGCTTCTGCATGTTTGTACAGATCACTAATGCTACCCATCATATAGATAAGCCAATAGGGGTGTGTAGGATGTAAGAAGATGCTCTTGACACTGCCATGCTCTTGACACAGCACCTAGTCCTTTAAACAGTACCTTTTAGAATGTGCATGGTATAGCACCCTTGGACTAAAGCAGGCATGTCCAAAGTCCGGCCCGCTGGCCAATTGTGGCCCGTTTTCCGGTTTAATACGGCCCCCCTGGTAATTTGGATATATACCGTATTTATCGGCGCTGCCTCGGAGGGGACAGGGAGGGGGCGGGACGAGTGCTGTCAGATTACATTCAGGAGAATCTCCTGTTTACTCAGCGTTGTCTGTAATAGGAAGTCCCGTCTCCTGGGCTGCCTTCGGATGACTGTCTATCATAGGAGGAGGGACTTGATATTACAGACGACGCAGAGTAAACAGGAGATTCTCCTGTATGTAATCTATCCGTGCTCGTCCCGCCCCCCTCCCTGTCTCCTCCGAGACTGCAGATGGGCATGGATCAGGCTGCACTAATGGAAATGGTAAGGCTGCCTTCATGGCAATGGTAAGGCTGCATTGATTGCAATAGTAAGGCTGCATTCATGGCAATGGTGAGGCTGCATTCATGGCAATAATAAGGCTGCATTCGTGGCAATAATAAGGCTGCATTCGTGGCAATGGTAAGGCTGCATTCATGGCAATGGTGAGGCTGCATTCATGGCAATGGTGGTGAGGCTGCATTCATGGCAATGGTGAGGCTGCATTCATGGCAATGGTGAGGCTGCATTCATGGAAATGGTAAGGCTCGTGTGTACGAGGCTTTAGACCAAATTTTAATGGTTCAAAGAATGTCAGGCAAAATGGTCGGCCCTCAGGCATGTTTACTTCATCAGATCTGGTCCTCTTTGTAAAACGTTTGGACACCCGTGGACTAAAGGCCCCAACAGTGGAGATGTATGTTCAGGCAATTCTAGGTTCCTAAACTGTAGTGCTGCAGCCTATTTGTAACCTTTTGGAAGTGAGAGGTTTACATTAAAGTAGGAATACCTTAACATTAGAAAATGCCATAGGGACTGTAATGATGGGCTTCTGGTTTGTGTTGACTACATCAGTTTGACATCAGGTTGAGATGCTTGTGTGATCATTTAGAAATCATTTCCAGGTGCATATGACATGCTATTGACCTCCTTTGACTTGAATTTGTCCTGCTTCCCGCAGGTTTGCATTGACTTGTATGTGTATGTAGACCTAGACTTGTATGTGGATGGAAAAGCTTGCGGGCACAGACCTTATTGTGATGCAAACCTTCCAAATTTTAAAGAACAGAAATTTAAAAAAAACATTTCAATAAAACAAACAAATTGGCCTTTTTCTAGTCATTTCCTTTTTATGGTGCGTACACAGGGTCGGAATTCTCGTCGGAAAAAGCTCTGATGGTTTTCCCGTTGGAATTCCGACGGAATTTCGCTCAAACTGTCTTGCCTACACACGGTCACACCAAATTCCCACAGTTTATCCCACAGCATAAAACACGTTCGACTGCACTATAAAAGGGAAGTTTAATGCTTCCGAGCATGCGTCGAATTGTTTCCGAGCATGCGTTGGAATTTTGTGTGTCGGAATTGCATACACACGATCGGAAAATCCTTTAGAAAGGTTTTCCGTCGGAAAAATTAAAAATAGGTTCTCGATCCAAAGTCCGTCGGAAATTCCGACAGAAAAAGACCGATGGGCATACACACGGTTGGAAAATCTGATGAAAAGCTCCCATCGGACTGTTTCCATCGGAAATTCTGACCGTGTGTGTACGCGGCATTAGCTAATAACTATTGTAAGAAAATAAGGTGTAAAATGTAGTACTATATACATGCCAAATGTTATATTTACACATAAAGCCCCATACACACGCTCGGATTATCCGAGGACCAGGTCCGTCGGATCATGTCCGTAGTACTTTGTCCGATGTTGGTGTTGCGTACACACGGTCGGACAAAGTTGTCGGAAAATCCGATCATTCTGAACGTGGTGACGTTTGTTGCCTACGACGGGACTACGTAGAGGCTAGTAGCCAATAGCTTTGGTCTTGTAATGTGATCTGAGCATGCGTAGCACTTTGTCCGTCGGAATTCGCTACACACGATCGGATTTGGTGTGATCGGACTTTATTGTCAAAAAATCTATCCAGCAGGAGATAGGACTTTGTCCGTCAGACAATCCGATGGAAACTGTCCGATGGTGCATACACACGGTCGGAATTTCCGACAACATTGTCTGATAGGACAGAATCCATCGGAAAATCCGACCGTGTGTATGGGGCTTAAGAATACATTTTTAGTTGATCATGAAAATTACGTTTGTAAAATCAGAATTCTATGAAAACACAATGCAGGAAAATGGCTACATCACCATACCCCAATGTGTTAGCCATTTTCCTGCATTGTCTTTTGCCTGCATTGCCTGTGAATCCAGTTGTGCTGTTTTTGTTCAGCATTAGGATCTCAAGGGGCAAAACACCAAAGACAGCTGTGTTTTATTTCCCCTTGAAAGAATTGCATGCTGACTGCGACTACCCACACACAGATATTTCTCTTTACCTGCCAGATGCTCCCTTCCCCCTCCCACCTTCAGTCTCTGCATCTTCCCAGTTCTATACTGAAATGTCCTACTGTGCAGCATCCACAGTAAGGGATGAGCAGGATAACGAGGAGCCCATGATGTGACGTACTACAGGAAACTCCATGCAGGAGAGAAATCCCAGGAAAACCTGCTCACTACACTGTACCCCACACTCCCTCCCCCAACCAGGCTTTAGCCACAGGCCAACAAGGAAGGTTTAATTAAAGCTGAATTGATGGGTTATTGCAGCTTTCACCAATCTGGCAGCTGGCTTGTTGTTTTTTTTTTTAACCCAATGAATGCTAGAAAGAAAAAAAAAAAAACCCTTGAAATACAATGACAAGTGCTCCCTCCTCCCAACACTGATGGAATAAAGATTAACTGCAGCACATCTCTATGAAATGTCTCGGCTCTGCAGTTTCCATGGTGATAGATCACCCGTTGCCAGAGTGGTACCCACGCTGGCTTACCATTGGCTGTTAAGCAAACACACACTGTTGCAATGCAAAGAGCGTGAGAGGCAACAGGGGGTCAATTGATTCCCAAAACCTTCAGAGACACCTTTGTGGGAGGACTTAATACTCTACAAACAGGAGCTTTATACGAAACAAGGTGTACAGAATCATAATGCTTGCTTTCGTGCAGCACATGGAACTTTTGCCTGTCAACTGGCAATAAGAAGCTGGGTGACCCACTTGAAAGGTCCATGACAAATCAGAGGGTATATTGGCTTAAATCTAGTGGAAAAATCTGGTACTGCACAATTATAAACCTGGATACACAAATTAATATGGGAAAGGGATTTAACTAGAACTGCAGAAAACTGGAATCTTGCTGTTTCTCATACAGATATATGGATAACTATTATTTAACATTCAGTAGCAGAGTCCAGCTATGTCTGCAGCATACAAAAACACAGGGCTCAAATGAAGTGGGCATTTCTTTACTTTAGGTCTGCTTTTCTCCCCAAACAAGTCAATAGGAATGCAAAAGGCACATTACAAGCAGGTCATTAGAAGTCCAGAAGAACCTGGATAAGAATCATCTCAGATGTGTCTCAAAAGGCCCATACACACGATCGGACTTTTTGACAACCAACATGCAAATTAGCTGTTTTGGACCAACATCCGACCGTGTGTACGCTCCATCGGACCAACTTTTTCCAGGTTTCATCGGACTTTTGTTGGCTGTGCGAACGGACCAACTTTCTGCCAACAAAAGTCTGATGGACCAAAGTCCAACTGTGTGTACACAAAACCAACGGACTTTTGTACAAACCAATGCAGAACCAATGCTAAAGATCAGACAACAATACAGAAGTTGACCAAAGGTGGCGGTAAAGGGCAGAAAAACCAAGTGATTTGGTGAAAGTTGGCTGAAAAAGTCCTGTCGTGTGTATGCAATACCAACTTGGGGCCAACGCCCTTTGGACAAAAATCCACGGGAAAGTTGGTCCACGGTCCGATCGTGTTTATGAGGCTAAACTGATGTTAAAAGAACACTCAATGCACCAGAAAACATACTGCATTTTCCCAACTACACAAACTCTTAAATTAACGGAACTGCAGATGCTTAGATCGGTTTGTTCTTCTATTAAATGTAGATTCTGACAGCTCTAGACTCCAATGAGTTGGCACAATGTCACTAGTTTAGCTTCAACCCTCCTAATCATGACAACATAAATGGAGATGTACCATAGTGGGTTTCTAAGGAAACAGACTCCATTCATTACTGGTGTGTTGATTTTTAAAAAGCACTGATAAAATCGGTAAAATTAGACCACATTTTATGGTAACCTGGATCATTTAGCTTCCTAAATGGAAGTCATCACTTTGTATAGAAAACACAAGATCAGTATCAGAACTCGAAAGAAATTCATCTGACCTTTATATTGCTGTAATTATTACCCGGAAAATATGACAAGTATAGAGAGCAAAAACAATCAAGGAGTTGTGGACTAAAACAGTTATTCCTCCGCATTTCCAAGAAGATCTGAGTCACTGAACTTCTAACCTCCAGATCTCACCTTTATCCTTTTCAAAGGGTTATATAAATGAATAAAGTGAATGTGACATTCACTTAACATTCACTGTAGGTGAATCTTCCTGGTGCATGTGTGTTAAAATACAATGATTGATTTACCTGCAGTTAATATTTAGTGAATATCACATTTGTGCTTTATAAATATGCCCTTAAGTGTGGCTTTGAAATCACGCTACTTCAAGAATCACAGAATGGATAAAAGAAAATAAAAACGAAAAGAGATGGGTCGATTTAGAATTCACCCTTAGCAAGGCACATTTAGGTAAAATTATATGGAACCCACCTAAACACAGGATAATAGATATAAATAGTAGTAAACTTACACTTAATGCACTAAGGATGTGGGATGGAATATATAGGAAATTTAACGGGCACTACAATTCACCGCTTATCGCCTTAAAAGAAAATGAATTTTTTGCACCAGGGATGAAGATCAACGGAGGGAATTGGATGAAACACGAACACACACAGTTGAGGGATATTTTAAAGGATGGGAAGATCCTACCACTTATGGAGCTAAAAGTCAAAGAAGGTTTTGAGAGAATTGATGCGTGGCGGCACCGTCAGCTCACCCACTTCACTGAGAGTCTGCCCCATCCTCTGAGAGAAGCGGCAGATTTAACCGCGATCGAGAGGTTGTGCCTGAACAAGAATACCAGGGGCACTATATCGAGGTGGAGCAGACTCTTACTGGATGGGGAGGGAGGGGGGATGCTGCCATTTATATCAAAATGGGAGAGGGAAATAGGGACACAATGTGATATAAGCACTGTTAAGAAAATTTTTAATTTAACACATGGGTCTGCAAAGGACAGTAAGTCGGCTGAAACAAACTACAAAATTCTTGCGAGATGGTACGCCACCCCTGATAAGATCAGCAAATACCAACTGGGGAAATCAGGGAACTGCTGGAGAGGATGCGGGGATTTAGGTACAATGACACATATTTGGTGGAGTTGTCCTAAAATAAGGGCATTTTGGGGGAAAGTTTTGCACCATATAAGAGAAATAACAAATATAGAAGTCCCAGATGACCCTTGGACAATATTGTTCCACGGTACAAAAGACGGAATTAAAAAATACCAAGGATCGTTAATCCCACATCTCTTAAATGCTGCAAAGAAACTAATCCCCATGAAATGGCAAGAGGTGGAAGCTCCAACAATTTGGGAATGGATAGACGAAGTAGAAAGTACCTACTGCATGGAAAGGTTAACGGATGGGCAGAGTAGTAAGGTTGATGGCAAAACAGATAAGTGGCAGGAATGGAGGATATTTAAAAAAACTTGGAGTTATGCAGAACAACTAAGAGTCTAAATATTTTGGATGGGACATCGGATAAGGAGGAGATAAAAATATAGCTTTAAATACGATGATTATAATGGTCAACCTGGGGGAGATGAGGGTCGGGGGGTTGGGTCAGGGAGGGGTTTAACGGATGGAAGTAGGTTTACAAGGGATGGAGGGAGCACGGAAATATTAGATGTATTATGTATGTATCTGGAAATTGAGACACGAATAAAAAGCAGCATACAAATATAAAATAAAAGCTACAATGATGTGAATAAGTGAAGAGACAGCTATGATCATAAATTTGATTGGAAGTCTCCCAAAATTTCGCTGAAGTGGCTAAGAAAAAAAATAAAAAAAAATAAAAAATAAATAAATCACGCTACTTCAGCGCAAGGACTCTTGTTTTTCAGACTTTGTTTTTTTTTGTAATTTTTTATCAATTGTTTATACACATTTGGTATTTGCATGAACTTATACATTTAGTTTTGACTTTTTTTTCAGTGCTATATTTTTTCACTATATTGGCCAAGCGCACCCTTTTTTTAATTGTACAATTGACTACTGGATGATCCAACATGTTTTGAAAAATGTTTTTTACACTAGGTAGCAATCATTACCCCATTTTTCTGATGTAGCCTGATTGTTATATGTGGCCACAAGTTGGTAAAACCCATCACATAGCTTGCTTTTACTGAAATGTGGATCACCATCCTTAAAGAGGAAGTAAACCCTGATGGGTTTTACGTCCTCTTTATTCCCCTGCAAAGTAAAAGCATAATGGGCTAGTATGCATTGCATGCTAGCCCATTATTTTGCACTTACCTGCAAAGGAAGCCAGTGATACCCCCACTGGTGTAAGCATCCATCTTCGCCCCTCTTCCTTCCAGGGGCCACGGACTCCGGCTCTGTGACTGTCTGGAGCCGCGTAATGTCACTCCTGCAAGGGAACCGTCAGTCACAGCATACGCTGGGGAAGAAACGGCGTACTACAAGGTACATATCTCCTAAACAGCGCACGTTTAGGAGATATTTTTAGCAGATATATGTAAGCCTTAATTATAGGCTTAACTCAATGTAAAAATGTCTCAGGGGGGTTTACAACCACTTTACAGCAGAACCCTATAAAGCATAAAATTACTAGTAAATTTGCAATGTATTGGGTTATATCATCATGCTAAATAAAATGGTATATTTTAGATCTGTGAAGTTCTGAAAGTTAAAATTCTGTTCCCAGCAGGTGTGGGGGATATCTGGAATCAAGGCATGTGTAAATCTGGATGCATCAGCTGTTGGCAATTACAAAACATCCAATGGCAAAAAGAAAGAAAGGAAATCAGCTTCCAAATAGGCCTCTGTCTGGGTAGTAGGCTTCGTTATGTAGAATATTACTATTTCTGCCAAACAGATTCTGATTCAGAGCCAAAGAGTTCACACATGTCTATGCATTCACCGAGTTTATGCATTGATAATTTTTGATATATGATATATGTCGCCTGCTGGTTGCTTTTTTACAAACTGTGCTTTTCCAGGCTGTCACCTTCATTGTACAGCTTTGATACTTTGTTAGCCACTGATCTGAAACAAGCAAGGAAAAGACAGGTCAGAACTTTTGAAATCATTGGCCCTTGCTCCAGCGACCCATGAAGCGATGAAGCTGAAAGAAGAGGACAGCTAGGAAACTTGCCGCTTTTGCAGTGGCAGGTTTCCTGTGCCCAGAATAGACTCATACAGCCATATGGGCACAGGGTAAAGTGCTGCTTCCAAGTGATTCTGATGTAGGATGTGTCCAAATCTCATGAATTTCCCGGGTGTGATCTGTGTTTGGAAACAGCCACAACTACTTTGTTTTAGCAGACCACTATTCTTTCAACCTCACCCCGGCTGCTTTCACTACTCCCACACTCTCTTTAATTAGAAGCTGGTTGCTAAGAAATGCTATCTGTTGCTACAGCCCACAGCCCAGTCCTAACACAAAGTTACAAACACTTCTGCGCGCGTTCTCTTCCACGCTAAGACACAAAAAGACATTTACTGCTTTAAAAGGATGGTGAATAATAAAATACATTTAACCCTCCCAGGGATGCATGGACAAAATATTGGAAATACCAGATGAAAAATGTGGTTAACTGTGGTTAAAAGTGTTACTAAACCCACAACAGTAAGGCCTGATTCACACCTATGCATTTTTAGTGCTTTTTGCATTTTGCAGATTTGCACTACAGTCCATTTAACATGGTTTCCTATGGAACACGTTCTGTAGTGCAAATCCGCAAAATGCAAAAAGCACTAAAAATGCATAGGTGTGAATCCAGCCTTAAATCAGTGTGAATATTCAGTAAAGCATGCTTGTTATACTCACTATAGAACCTAAAGGGTTAAGCCTCTGTAGTGTGTAAAATGGCTGTTTGATCCTCCCCTTCTTCCACTGTCCCCTAACCATCTCCTGATATGACGGAGCCTTTGGAGTCACTCTGCACATGCTCAGTTTGTTGTGTATTGCGATAGAGTTTTTTTTTTTTCTTTTCTTGGGAAGGTACATGTGATCGACACTGTCCAGACAGAGGATCAGGAGTCATGAAGCCTCATAGGATAGTCAGAGTAGAATGAAAACTCCTCTTACAAGCTTTAACCAGACACTGATAAAAGTCACAAGACCGTTATATACTGCTGATGAGAAAAGGTATTTAGCCGTTTATATTTACTAAGATAATTGCTGTTCTGTGTACTGTGGCAGACAAGATATAGTGAATGCAGGGTCCTGGGTTTAGTAACACTCTAAGTAAATAAATCACAATTACAAACACATCTTCTAACGTCAGCCATATTAGGTTGATTTCAGGTTAGCAGTAGGTGTTAGGTATAAAATAGGGGCACTCTTCTACAAAATAATAATAATGCTACTAATTCAGATCTTCTCCACTTTGAATAAAAAATGTGTCCCAAGTAGCACTTCCTTGTATGTTTCCCCTCCTCTCACTTAAAAACACAATAAAGCTGCTTACAGTCCACATATTTTCCCAATATTAGTCAGTACAATATATTCTTGATATCGTGTATTACCCCCTGAGGAAGATACGAATTAACCCATTGTATCAACATGCGTAGAGGAAGGGGACAGGACACAACGCTAGTCAGTGCACCCACTAAGGACGATCAGCATACCACCCTGATATCAGCCGCTACAGCTTGTTTTTTATGCTATTTTAGAGTGGCGCCCCGACGCGCCATGCAAATGTCAGTACCCTGCAAGGGATTTTTTACTGTGTTGAGAATAAAAGGTTTTAATATACTACACTATGAAGTCCTCCTTTTATTATAGGTATTACTGAGGCACAAAAGGGACTCCATTACCATATTGAAGCACAGAGTGAGGCCACCACAGGAATCCGGATTTACCACTGAACCATTTACAGGTTCCAATGCGTGTATTGACCAAGCCTAATCAGCAAGGTCACACGCTCTAAGGTGAGCGGCCATTACCTGGGGGGAACATCCAAGTGCACATGCAACACCTTAATATTGGATTGATATCATAGCAAACACAGAATCGCATGGATTACATTGGAGCACTTTTTTTGATTGCACAGCACATTGTAGCACTTTTTTCTCACACATCTATATATATATATATATATATATATATATATATATATATATATAATTTTTTTTTTTTATAAGGATTTTTAGAGTTTGGTTCAACATTATATTGTTTTAAGGATTTTATTGATCGCTTTTTTCTCACCATATGGACGTTTTATCATATCCTGCATGAAAGCACTTTATTTGGAATATTGTATGTATTTTAGCACGTTATCACTTTATTGCTGTTGTTATATAGCACATTTTTTGCTTCACTATTTGGATTTTAAGTTTGAAAGCGCAGTGTACTTTAGAATATTGGATGTTCTTTGCATGATTTATGAGACACGTGCAACGCTAGCTGCTGATTCAAAAATATAGTGTTATTTGGGAGACCCTATTTTGGGCTTATAGCAAGTGGTGGCTCTCAGGACATTACATAAATTGTAATGTATGTTATTTTTTTACAGTGATTTTTATTTTATTGTATTTCTCAAGAATGTTGCACCCTGGTGTTGCACCATGTTGCTCAGGTAGCTGACCACCTCTCACAGTTTACTCTATAGTATTCCCCTTTTCTTCTCCAACAGCTACATAAAATGTTATGTAGGGAGGGGAGGGACAAAGGAGTTGCCACGTTTTGTCAGTATAGTGGATCCTCCTTGCCCCTATAATACTTCAAATCTTCACATCTATGACCACTTGTTGCAGAACTTTGTCCTTATGATAGGGGTGCATCATAAAAGCTTAGTTCCCACTCAAAACTCTTCAGTCAATTAAGTAGATTTATTAAAGTGGTTGTAAACTTCAGTCATGAAATCTTAACAAAGCACATATATCTGTAGTGTTTACTTATCTCTCCCCAAAGCTCTAAGTGTCATTTCTCTCTGGTGCTTCGTTCCTCTGTTATCAGCATGTCTCACTTCTAAGAAGTTTTCCAGATACACGAGATACATTTGTAACGGGGAGGGAGCTCTGCACATAGTTTGCCTATTCAGAATACAGCTCTGTATCCTTCCTTTGCTCTTGTGTGCTGTGTGAAGGGGGGGGGGGGTGTCTTTCCTCCAATCAGCTCTCACACTCTGTAACTGCAGCTTTCTACCCCCTCCTCTGTGCTAATGACAGATGAAGCCGCATTTTACCATCATTCTGCCCTTTTGAAGGGGTGTAGGGAAGAGAAGACTGCAGATGAACAAGTAAAACATAAGCCTAGTACACACTACTAGTTTTTTTTCTTCAACTTTAGTGAAAAAAAACTAACAGCTCAGGAGGAGTCGCTGTACTAACCATGAAATGTTAGTACAGCGATCTCCCCTGTTGTGCTGTGTTTTGACAGGGGACGGCCTCCCCAACAGAAAACTCTGGTCAGCACTCTCAGCCAATGATCAAGAGCTGGTCAGCAGACCTTTTTTTCAGTCATGCCCCTATAACAGAAGCTGGCCGAACAGCTGGCTTCTGTCGGTCCGGCTGCAGTACACACAGGCCGAATGTTGGACGGTTTCTATTGAACCGGCCAATGCTGCCCAACATTCAGCCTGTGTGTACTAGGCTTTATGTAGACGGGTTTGTTTTATCTCTGTGTATCATCTGAGGCTGTTCACTTCACTGAGTACATAAGAGGGTTTACATCCACTCTAAAGTCAAATAGGCAGCACACTTTGCAATGGAATTTGCCCCAGATCATAGTGAATAAGGTAAAGGTCTGCTGACTTTTTCATCCCATCATGTTCACACAAAAATTATTATTTTAATTTTTTCTTGAATGTGATTGGGTATGCTTTAAAATGCAAAATGTGATCACCTTTACTAAGCTTTGGGACAAATTCCCTTGCAAAATGCAACTTCCTTTACAAAGTGAATAGCCCATATTCCTAAAGGAATATGCTCTTTTGCTCCTTGAGACACTCTTACTGGCCAGGAAGGTGATTGGTGGAGTTTAGCTCCATGGGGCATGACATTCCTTAGTAGTATGATTCCTTAGTAGAAAGACGAAATCATAACCACAAAAAGTGTTTTCCGGTTAAAAATGCAACAGTGGGCACCCTGTGGTGCTTTATTGTTAGTTACATAATACATATTCGAAAACCTTTGACCAGTACAAGTTTATTTCATGTTTGGGGATGGAGTTCTTCTTTAAAGCGGTGTTTCACCTAAAAAATTTTTTTTTGAAAAGTCAGCAGCTAAAAAAAAAAGTAGCTGCTGACTTTTAATAAGTACACTTACCCTCCCAGGGCGCCCGCGATGTCGTTCGTGGAGGCCGAGATGTCCCTCGGCGATCCGGTTTCAGCGCCGCCATCCTCAGTAAGGGAAACGAGCAGCGAGCGCTGCCCGTTTCCTACTGCGCATGCGCGAGTCGAATTTGTGAATGGGGAACGCGATGTGTTGTGGGACACAATTCCCATAACACACCGCGCCCCATTCACTAGAAGACGGCGCTCGGAGCAGAGGAGAGAACATCACCGCGGAGCAGGAAGAGGCAGATTAGGACGATCTGCCTAGCAACAGCCATTTCTGGTAAGTAAAAAAAAATATATATTTTTTTTTTTTTTCATTTTAAATTTTTATTAACATTTTTTTAAATTTTTTGTTTTTCAGGGTGGCCCTCCACTTTAAGTGCAACCATGGCTTTTTTTTTCAGTCACCACAATGTGATTTCGTTTTTTTTTTTTTTTCAAATAAACCGTAGCAAGTTTAGCAGTAAGCAGTGTGTTTTATCTTCATTTATTAAGGGATCCAGTGGCTGCTCATGAACACGATAAAGGATAAACAGTCTGTTGGAGGTATCATTCATCAGTAAAAAAATCTTTTCTCTTCGAGCTCACCCACTTGTCTCTTAGGTGCCCCTGTCAGTTCTCACGGCTGACTATAGGGTGTAATAGCCCATGACAAGCTGAAACAACGCAAAGATAACCTTTCACCAAACATCAACTTCAATTTAGAGGCCTGATTTTGAAGGTTGGAAGACACATGTCAAACAACAGAATATTTGATATTCAATAATTTGCAAGGCTGGTGTTTAACAAGAAAAGATGATTAACAAAGCCTCAGTCTACAGATGGAACTTTTCCATAGTTTTTGATATCTGAGCTGTTTGGTTCTCTTACATAAACCCTTAAAGGGTAACTCCACTTTCGTGGGGAAAAAAAACAGCAAATAAATAAAAAATAATATAGCGTATACAAAAGTTGAATTGTAATTGAATGTTATTAAAAATTACCTTTCCTTTTCAATCTGCAGCCACTGTAATTTTCTGAGAATGCATTTCAATATGGCTACCTGGAGTTGTTCTGTACACAAAGTGTGTACTGACCACTCCCAAGAAACCTAATTTCTTGCTTGTGTGATTGGCTTACCAATTTTCCCAGAAGTCTGCCTAAGATACAAGTCAGATTTCAGGCATCCCCTGCAACCTAAATGTTATTTTTGGTGAGACACTCCCAGTAGGAACACATCTAAAGGGATGCAGGCCCAGCAGATTTCCTCATTAGAGCCCTGCAGGTGCACACCTGATAGACAATTATGAAACCACTCCCATTAGACCCACTCATCACTGAGGCTCAGAGGAACATACAGGGATTACTTCAGAATAACAAAAGGTAGGAATCTGCAACAAAGGTTGTTATAATACTTTCAGTGTACATAGATCACCCAAAGGGGAATGTTTTTTTCTCAACAAAAGTTACTCTTTAAAGCGGAGTTTCACCCAAAAGTGGAACTTCCACTCATTTGTCTTCTCCCCCCCTCCGGTTCCACAATTGGCACCTTTCAGGGGGAGGGGGACAGGATACCTGTTTTTGACAGGTATCCTGTTCCCACTTCCGGGAGTCTGGGCCGCAGCCCGTGACATCACCGCGGGGCTCCCTCCTCCTCTCCATGTCGCCGGGCCAGTAGGAGAGAAGAGCGGGGCCTCGCGCATGCGCAGTAGGATTCCCGGCGTGAAGCCGCAAGGCTACACTTCCGGGTACCCTTACTCGAAATGGCGGCAGCAGCACCCGACAGCTGATGGAAACATCAGCTGCGGTGCTGACATCGCTGGACTCCAGGACAGGTAAGTATCCTATTGTTAAAAGCCAGCAGCTGCAGTATGTGTAGCTGCTGGCTTTTACATTTTTTTTTTTTTTTTTTTGGGGGGAACACTGCTTTAACAATTGTGCCCAGTTTCTAAAGCTGGGAGAGCTGTTAATATGTAAAATAGCTAATCTAAGATAGACACCAAGAAAAATTTGTGTTTCCACTCTGCTTTAAGATCACTTGCATTGAGTAGGAGGCATGCCTATATGTGTGCCTGTTCACACCACTGCCAACTATCATACACTTAGGGCAAGATGACTCACGCACGGCTCCTGTTTTGTAAAATGATTCCATGTTTGTAGAACTTTTGAGGGCACAGGGGTCCCATAAATAGTATGTTTCTTCGTTCCCCATGCAAAGAGTTGATTTATTTTATTTTTTTTCTGAAATTGTATTGGCTATCACTACATGGTCAGTATACAGACAATACAACTGACCAAGGGTTTTTACAAACTTTGGCTGGGGAAACTGCTGACCTCTAGGTGTTTGCTCTTTAGTACTGTCTTATACAATATTTTGTACTGCTGAAGAGATGGCTGAACATTTCAAAAACATCAACTGATTTGACATCAATATTTTCTGGTACCGGTTCTGAGAGAAATATGTATGCTGCAGATGCAGATATCTCTATCCAAAAATGCTGGTTTCCCGGGTGTCATGCTGATCTAGTGGTTTTACTACTCTATGAATCACTAATTTCAGAATTGAAATGAAAGATTACCAGGGAACTAGCATGCTCAGAAAGAAGATCTGCAATGGAAGTCCCATACTGTATTTCCTTTAGTACATCATAACTTTATAAGAGAGGTACCGTATTTATCGGCGTATAACACGCACTTTCAGCCGCCTTCGGCCCTTCTCAGCAGCTTTCTCGGCCGCCTTCGGCCCTTCTCGGCAACTTTCGGCCTTTCTCGGCAGCCTTCGGCCTTTATCAGCAGCTTTCGGCCTCTTTTGGCCGTACTCGGCGGCCAAAAGCTGCCGAGAGCGGCCGCAGGTGGCCGAGAAAGGCCAAAGGCGGCCAGGCGGCCGAGAAAGGCCAAAGGCGCCCGAAAACGGCCGCAGGTGGCCGAGAAAGACCAAAGGTGGCCGAGAGCGGCCGCAGGCAGCCGAGAAAGGCCAAAGGCAGGACGAGAACGCCCACAGGCGGCCGAGAATGGCCGCAGGCGTCCGAGAAAGGCCAAAGGCGGCCGAGAAAGGCCGCAGGTGGCCGAGAGAGGCCAACGGCGGCCGAGAACGGGCAAAGGCGGCCGAGAACGGCCAAAGGCAGCCGAGAAAAGCCGCAGGTGGCCGAGAAAGCCCAAAGGCTGCCGAGAGCGGCCGCAGGTGGCCGAGAAAGGCCAAAGGCGGCCGAGAACGGCAGAAGGTGGCCGAGAACGGCCAATGGCGGCTGAGAAAGGCCAATGGCGCCAATTTTTAAACTGCAGTGACACTGATATGTCACTGCAGTTTAACTGCAGCCTGTGCAAGGCTGCAAATGTCACTGTAGAGGCTGCAGATGGACGCTGCAAGACTGCAGTGACACTGACATGTCACTGCAGTTTAATTGCAGCCTGGGCAAGGCTGCAAATGACACTCAGGAGGCTGCAGATGGACGCTGTAAATGACACTAAGAAGGCTGCAAATGACTCTGAGAAGGCTGCAAGGCTGCAAATGACACTGACAAGCATGCAGATGGACGTTGTGCAAGGCTGCATTGATGGGCATTTAAATGTAAGTTTTTTTCCTTTAAAAACGTTTTTTTCCTTAAAATTTCCTCCTAAACTTTTGGTGCGTGTTATACGCCGGCGCGTGTTATACGCCGATAAATATGGTATGTGCAGTGGTTGTACTGCTCGGTGACCTCTGGTGGCCATAAACCCATGTTTTCTCTATGCATATACACCTGCTGATGTGCTATGCAAATGCAACCCCAACATAAATCATGACTTCATACTGGACATAGATAGGTCTGTTGCTCATGTATCGCTAACGATTTATAAGATGGCCCCACAAACACTGATAACAAGTATGTAAAACTTCATCAGAGAGTTAGGGGTTAAACTATTTGTGCCTAGCAAACCAGCTCTTGTAATAAGTTCTTTCTGGCTGTACCGTGGATATGAATTGTCAGATTACATCTCTGGATCAGGCTCACGCCTCCCCGCCAGTCACTCTGGATTATCCCTCTTTTGTAGAGGAGATAATTTCTCCTCCATGCCCGTTCAGCACTTTTGTCATTAAAACAGCGCCTGGGGCAGGTACCTTGCGTGGGCTGCAGTAGAGACAATGCAGGCTGAGAACAGCCACAATCTCGCAGGTCTGTGCGACTGAGCCTGGGATACATCTTCTCACTCCACTGTACTGCCCATGCTTCTTGCATACAAAATGTCAGCAATAATTAGAAACATTCAATAACACGTACAGGAAATGCTGTGGAAAACACATTTCTGCTTATTCATCCAAAACAATAATATGCAGCCACCAATAGCAACCACGTTTTGGTTTATAGGCATTAACCACTTAAAGGGAATGTAAAGTCATTTTAATTATTTTTCCAAAAAAAGGCAAGTAATCATTTATTAAAATAATTAATATTAAAAACAAAAATCTTCTTTGTATGTTCAGTTTGTAGTTACCGTATATACTCGATTATAAGCCGAGTTTTTCAGCACATTTTTTTTGTGCTGAAAATGCCCCCCTCGGCTTATACTGGAATCAAGCACTTTTCAGCAGCAGAGTGACATTTTCCGTCCTGACTTTGGGGCCCCTTATCTTGGGGCCACTTGGTGCTAGGAACCCTAAATTTGGTATGCAACCCAGTGGAACTATAACATATCCAAAGATAGAGTTCCTAGCACCAAGTGGCCCTGAGATAAGGGGCCCCAAATTCGGGTCGGAAAATGTCATTCTCTGATTGCAGAAAAGTGCTTGACATTTTCCGAACTTGAATTTGGGGCCCCATATCTCGGGGCCGCTAGGAACCCCAAATTTGGTATGCAAACCCAGTGGAACTAGCACTACAACATATCCAGATGGGGTTCCTAGCACCAAGTAACTCTGAGATATGGGGACAATTGTGTCCATCTGCAGCAATGTAATTTCGGGACCCTTTGGCTACAGCTAGGGGGCATTTAGGAACCCTTAAATACCAAGTTTGAAGTTTGGGGGACCTATGGCTGCAAATGGGCACAGTGAGGCATGCAAATGGGCACAGTGAGGCTGCAAATGGGCATTGTTGACCCCCTTTTCCACTTACAGTAGCTGTGCATTTCTCACCTAGGCTTATACTCGAGTCAATAAGTTTTCCCAGTTTTTTGTGGTAAAATTAGGTGCCTCGGCTTATATTCGGGTTGAATTATACTCGAGTATATACGGTATATTTGTAGATGGGGCAGCCAAATATGCTCACTATGTATACAAGCTCTGCTTTCGCTTTTCAGTTCTCAGGACTAGATTTCTGAACAGCCAACAAAGGCTGTGGCTTAGGGTGGCAGAGCTGCCATGGGCATCACACAATCACCAGAACGTCTTGTTGCTGACTGCCAATAACACATTCCAAAGTATAATATAAGAATTCTGACAGCTGCCGTGCCTGCACAGTTTAAGCATCTTTGCAGGTGAAGTGGTGGATTGGTGTGCTGGGTCCTGGGTCCATACTCCTTGAACTGAACTTCAAGCAGGATACTGTGACTGTTTGTGGGTGCAGATCTTGATGGTAGTACCAAATATTAAAATCGCAATACTACATAGATCAGTTGGTCAGAGATCTAGTCATTGGTTCCAGTTGCACTAATGCAGAATGGATATTATCCTCACCCCCTCTGCCCTCTGCCCTCAGCCTTGGTATGCCTTTTGTGGTTATGATGTCTGATTTTGGTCAATGTGACCATGAGGCTGGCTAGTTGATTGGGAAAGGGACATATATGACATCTGGCCTGTTTCTTCTCACAACGCAAGTTAGTGAGTTGGCCAATTTATTAAAAATAAAGCACCCACTCCCTGGGAGGCTGAAAGAGGCTGTTTCAGATACAGAGCTCCCTCTAGTTATTCATTTTAGAATGTATATGGCTCGGTTCACACTGCCGCGACTTGGGATCCGATTTGTGAACCACAAGTCGCATGACATGTGAAATCCAATTTTAGTCAATGAGAGCTGTCTTAATTAGCACTACTGAAGTTGTTATGACTATAGAAAAGGTTCCTGTACTTCAAGGTGACTTCTTTTTGACTTGTGCCCATAGACTTTAATGGAAGTTGCCTCCAAGTCGGATCCTCATCTTAATTGATGTTATTTGGATACGACATTACAGGAAGATTACATAGGCATTCCCTAAATTTGCCTTAAAAGTGCACAAAAGTCACTATGAAGTTGCCTGGAAAAGTTGCACTGAAAATCTTGTGACTTTCAGGTCGCGGTAGTGTGAACCAAGCCTTAATTGAATTCATTAACAGAAAGTTTTAATTTTGACTGGCTGATATGAGTTACTGCACTTAGCAATTTAAACTCTACCTAACTGATTAAAGAGGTTGTACACCTCAGTTTTCAAGTTGTACCTATAGGTAAGCCTATAATAAAATAGGTACAGTTAATACCTCCTAAACGTGCGCTGTTTAGGAGATATTTACTTTGTACTGCGCCGAGAAATTCAGCTTTGGGTTTACACAGTGGCGGTGCGTCCATTAAGGGCGCACGGGTGCCGCCCCCTCTGTCACGACACCCCCCTCTGTTTAGAATGAATCTATCCATGGCCGCTGTAGCCACCCCCTATTCAGGCGGCCGACCCTTTTCCGGGTGCCGGGTCCCTGAATTCCATCAGAGGGGGTGTTTTGCACGCTTGCGTTTGCAGTCCACTCAGGTGTGTTAGCAAAGCAAATTAATATTTGCTTTTCTAACACTGAACTGCCTCTCAGCCAATCAGAAGGTGCGGATCTAATACCCGTCACCTGATTGGCTGAAGGCACAGGTGCCCTGACGGAACGGAAGAAGACACACACGGGAGGACAGAGAACCATGGAGGACACATGAGCTCGCCGACGTGTCCTGCAGCTTGACCCGCCACCAGAATGGGGTAAGTGTGTGCTGGTCAGACGGTGAGTGGGGGGGGGGTCACAGAGACTGCATATGATGGGCACAGGCTGCATATGATGGGCACAGAGGCTGCATATGATGGGCACAGAGGCTGCATATGATGGGCACAGGGGCTGCATATGATGGGCACAGAGGCTGCATATGATGGGCACAGGGGCTGCATATGATGGGCACAGAGGCTGCATATGATGGGCACAGGGGCTGCATATGATAGGCACAGAGGCTGCATATGATGGGCACAGAGGCTGCATATGATGGGCACAGGCTGCATATGATGTGCACAGAGGCTGCATATGATGGGCACAGTGGCTGCATATGATGGGCACAGTGGCTGCATTTAATGGGGCACAATGGCTGCAATTGATGGCACAGTAAGTTTGTTTGCGCCCCCTAAAAAACTTTGAGCACCAGCCGGCACTGGGTTTACATATTCAAAACTTTTGTGAATATGTGTATGTGTGTAAAAACTGTGCAAAGCACAATGGGAATTCTCCTGCAGATCTTTTCAAAACTGATGAATGAATGAATGAATGAATGAATGACTTGTATAGCGCAACCTATGCGAACTGAATCGCCTCAGGGCGCTTTTTGCCACTGGTGTCCATCTGTGGTATAGTGCGGTCCTTGCCCTGTGGGGTCCCGACACGCTTACAAACACATACACATACAACATACACATATTTGGCCAATTTTATCGACAGGATCTAATTAACCTACCAGCATGTCTTTGGAGTGTGGGAGGAAACCGGAGTACCCGGAGGAAACCCACGCAGGCACAGGGAGAACATGCAAACTCCAGGCAGAAGGTGTCGTGGTCGGGATTTGAACCAGCGACCCTATTACTGCTAGGTGAAAGTGCTAACCACTACACCACTGTGCTGCCTCCCATGTTTGCAGGGGCTGGGCTTGCAAACACATGCAAAGCCTATCGTATGTCATTTGTAAATTAAAAGACAGTTTGATTTCATTTAGATTGTTGCCTGGTTCTGCCTTTTTTAGGGAGCACTCCTCTTTAAGCGGATATCGCACAACAGACTTGAGGTTTTTTCCTAAGTGAACTGAACATTAATTTTGTAATAAGCTCTTTCTGAAAAAAAATTGGTTGTTCCCTTTTAGACATGCACACATTAAATATTTGCTTCCAAAATGAAGATTTTTAGCTATGTGGGCCACTACTTAACATTCAGGCAGTGAAGTGGAGTTGGGAACTTAAGTAAATGTAGTCCTGTGAGTTCCTTATCTGCCAACTGACAAACCTCAATTTACATGACAATCTGTGCTTTTAATCCAACCAAAGAGTATTCAATCTCCTACGTAAACCAGTTGTGAGACAGAATATTATAGCACATGTTGATTTTAGATTTCAGCTGAAAATGAATGTACAATTTTTTTTATGCTGGGGGGGATAATGTGTGAATAAAATACATTTTAAAATGTGTTCATGAACAATGGAAATCATCCGCAGTCATAGCAGTTTCAATGAAGCAGCAACAACCATCAGTTATCAAGGAAACACTCTGTGATCCCTGGAAAGCCTAGACTTCTGACCACTAATTCCTCTGGCCTTTAATTCTTCATTGAACATCATTTTGTACTAACAGGAGCTGACAGGTCTGGATTCATATCACTGGCACCCATAGCCACCAAGCTTTGGCACACCAAACAAGCATTCTTACAAACGTTCCCTGTGTAGACATGCTAGATCCCATTGGGTAAAGCAAACCCCGGCACTAGAATAAAGTAATCAGTAAACAGGGGAAAAAATATATATATATATATATACACATACACACACACACATATCTATCTCTATATATATATATATATATATATATATATATATATATATATATATATATATATATATATATATGTCTAGATAGATAGATCTATATCTATAGATATATAAATATCTATATATCACACACACAGATATATATATATATATATATATATATATATATATATATATATATATATGTAGATATAGATCTCTATCTATCTATCTATCTATATATATATATAATGTATGTATGTGTATATATATATATGTGTGTGTGTATATATATATATATATGTATGTATGTATGTGTGTGTGTGTGTGTGTGTGTGTGTGTGTGTGTGTAAGAAAAAGTATGGGAACCCTTTGAAATGAACTGGTTTTCTGCAATAAATCGCCATAAAATGTAATAAGATCCTCATCTTAGTCACAACAATAGACGAAGACACACACACACACATATCTATATATATATATATATATATATATATATGTCTACATAGATAGATCTATATCTATAGATATATAAATATCTATATATCACACACACAGATATATATATATATATATATATATATATATATATAGATATCGATCTCTCTCTATCTATATATATATATAATAAGTGTGTGTGTGTGTGTGTGTGTGTAAGAAAAAGTATGGGATCCCTTTGAAATGAACTGGTTTTCTGCAATAAATCGCCATAAAATGTAATAAGATCCTTATCTTAGTCACAACAATAGACAAAGACAAATGTTCTTAAAGTGGTGTTGCCACCAAAAAAAAAATATTTGCTTAAAAATCATTAAAAAAAATAAAATAAAAAAATAATTGGAAAAAAAATTTTTTTTTTACTCACCTCTAAATGCCTGTTGCTAGGGGGTCCCTCGTAGTCTGCCACCTTCAGTGCCCGGGCACTGACATCACTTCCCCTCGGCGCCGCACAGTCATCTGGGACCTGTCACATGTCCCAGATGACTGAGCGTTGTAGCACGGAGCCGCTCGCGCACGCGCAGTGGGTGCCCGGCTGTGAAGCCACAGCTGGGTGGCCACAGTAAGAATGCCGGCGCCGCGAGCAGATCGGGGAACGAGGGTGGGCATCGTTCCCCCGCATCACTGGACCCTGGGACAGGTAAGTGTCCGATTATTAAAAGTCAGCAGCTGCAGTATTTGTAGCTGCTGACTTATAAAAATTAATTTTAGGGGGCACCCCACTTTAAGCGGATATCGCACAAACAATTCTATTTTCTCATGTCTTTATTGAACACACCCAATAAACATTCACAGCCTGCTGGAGGAAAAAATAAGTGAACCCATCGACTAATTACTTCAACGAGAGCCAGTAGTTTGCACATCTGGAGTCCAATTAATGAAATGAGTTTGGAGAAGCAGTTTAGAGCTACTTTGGTTGATCAAATCAAATCAAACTTTTTAAGATTGCTATTCATAAGAAGCATTAGCTGTAAACCATGCCTTGCAAAAAGGAGCTGTCTGAAGACATAAACTCAAGAGTAGTCGATCTTAAGGCCCCTTTCACACTACCACGACTTCAAAGTCGCACTATTTTCCTGCAATTTTGATGTGATTTTTGCCACGATTTCAGGGAATGCCTGTATAAACTTGAGGTCTATGGACCTCAAGTCGCATCAAAGTTAGACCAAAGTAGTACAGGGGCTACTTTAAAGTCGGCACAACTTGAAGTCACACATATATGAATGGTTATCTTTGGAAATCATGGGGAACGACTTGTCATGCGACATTGCAGTCCCAAGTCGCAGGACAAGTCGCACAAGTGTGAACAGGGCCTATAAGGCTGGAAATGGATACAAAGTAATCTTAAAGTGTCTTGGCATCCATCAGGTGACAGACAAATTGTCTATAAATGTTTAGTACTGTGGCTACTTTTCCTAGGCGCCCAGCCAAGATGACTTCCAAGTGTATATATACACACACATATATGTATATTGAAACAAGTGAGTGGGCCACTGCAATGAAACAAATGCTTCTATACTATCTGCTTAGCCTATAATACTTGAAGGGAATAAACAATTATGAGTGAAAAATCAACCAATGACAGCAGGCGCCACCAACAGCAGCAGAGGCAGGAGTGGAGCAGGATTGCTCATAATGTAATTATAGCTAAGGCAGGAGGACCCTTTAAAAACACACTGCCACTGAGTGCATCGGTCCAGTCATGTGATCAGATACCAGCGCCCAGCTTCAGGGACATGAGGGACAGGCAACACTGGATGTGTAGGCCTAAGGGTGACGAAACCGCCCAGGCATTCCAACCGTTATCAGCTCTTCCTTCTCCCCTGAAGCCGTGAATCATGTGACTGGACCGGAGTGCCCTAAGAAAGTATAGGTAAGTATAAGCATCTTTCTCTTACAGGGCAGTTAGAACATGTGTTAGAAGTGGGGGTGGGAGCAGTTTCAAGCCTAGTTAGTACTAGTGTTGAATTCCACTTGCACTTGAAGTGAATAACATTCATTATCGCATTCACAAAGGTATCTGAAAATGGATGGGATATATATGGCAGCAAGTGAACATGTTGTCTCTGAAGTTGTTGTGTTGAAAGTAGAAAAAATGGACAAGTGTAAGGGTTTGAGTGACTTTGTCAAGGGTCAAATTGTAATGGCTAGATGACTGGGTCTGAGCAACTCCAAAACTGCAGCTCTTGTGGGATGTTCCAGTCTTCTGTGTTCAGGACCCACCAAAAGTGATCCAAGGAAGAAACGGCAGCGAACCAGTGACAGGGTCATGGGCGGCCAAGGCTCATTGATGCATTTGAGGAGCAAAGGCTGGCCTGTGTGGTCTGATCCAATAGAAGAGCTACTGTAGCTCAAAGTGCTGAAACAATTTATGCTGGTTCTGATAGAAAGGTGTCAGAATACACAGTGCATTGCAGCTTTTTGCATATGTGGCTGCGTAGTCGCAGACCGGTCAGAATGCCCATGCTGACCCATGTTCACAGCATCTAAAATGGGAATGTGAGCATCAGATCTGGATTTCAGGAGCAATGGAAGAAGGTGGCCTCATCTGATGAATTAATGAATGGTTTGAGAACACAACATTGAGTCTGAGCTGTTGACTTGGCCTCCTACAGATCTCGATCCACTCGAGCATCTGTGTTATGTGCTATCAAAACAAGCCTGATCCATGGAGGCCCCATATACATAGAACAGAATAGGTAATCACCCGAATGATCAGATCGATATTAACTGTAACTTGCAGTTTACTAGACAAGTTTAAATTCAGAAGCAAAGAACTTACTACTTGCTATTATCTTCAGAGACAGAGTCCCCCTCAGTAAAGTCCATGTTAGTTCTGGTAAAACAGGTAACAGTTGGAGGGATCCAAGGGCCAAAGACAAAGGACCATCCCACTAAAACCTAGTACACACTAGTATTTTTTTTTTCATTCAACCCAGCAGGACTGAACGAAAAAAAAAGCTGACAGCTCAGGAGGAGCCACTGTACTAACTATCTAACATTAGTACAGTGATCTCTCCTGCTGTTCTATTGTGTTCTGACGGGGGGGGGGGGGTGGAATTTATACTCCCTGGGTATGTTCAAGAACCCAAGCAGTTGTGGAGGAGTTAGGTTGGCCATATGTGGCTCCATTTTTTTCACTTAGCCAGTAGGCTAAATCTCCATAGTGTATTACCATTTAAAAGTTACATTTATTGTGCATAAAAAGTGGAAACGTACTCACATTTAGTTCAAGTAATTAGAGCTTTGAAAAATACAGGAAGCCGGAACGGCTCAAAACCGGAAGTGATGCAAAGACGCTGGAAGCTGCGCCCTACGCGTTTCGTCACTAAGACGTCATCTGGAGCGCCCGCTTTTTATGCACAATAAATGTAACTTTTAAACGGTAATACACTATGGAGATGTCTCTTTTCTACATGTGGGAGATGCAGAGGGAGGTTTAAAGGAGAATCACATACCTTATACCGCAAGCACGGAAACAAAAAACAGCTGATACAGTGGAGAAAATCTTTTGTTTGCTACACAGTGGCAGATACTGTGAAAACGAGATACCCCTGCGTGGGGTGAATGGTTCCGGTGAGTGCAATACCTATAGGAAACCACTGAGCACAGATTTGAAGAGCACTTGTCACTTGTTTATTCATACATATTTTTAAATTTTTTTTATGATTTATTATTTTTTATTTTAAAATTGACTATTTTATAAGCGCAGTGTGCGTGTGTGTGTGTGTGTGTGTGTATATATATATATATATATATATATATATATATATATAACATATTTTTCTTGAGATTGATGCATAGGAGTATCACTAATTTGAAGAGCACTAGTCACTTTTTATAAGGTTTTATTTACATAGATTTTTAGAAAATGCACTATGAATTGTATATATATTTGTATTTCTTTGTGCATGATATTGACTTATACGAGCTACACCGAGACAACAGTTTGTAGAGCATCCAACACTTTAAGTAGAAGTTTATCACATTGCTGCACATGTGCATCGGTAGTACTTGCACATATTAGGTTTACACTAAGCACAAGACACTTTAATTTAATTTTTGAACTATTGAACTTTTTTTTTATTTTTTTGCAAGTAAAGTGGCTTTATATCTGGAATGATGGAAGTGAGCCCTTGAGACAAAACAAAGGCTGGTAGTCCTTTACTTTTCTTCACTCCCCAAATCAGATGGTGGACTTTGAGAAGGAAACTCTCAGGTGATGGCTCTCTCCCATATCATGGTTGTGAAGTTCAATGAGAGATTCTATAGCCTCTTCAACAGATCCCATTTGAATAAGAGCCATTTTCCGATCTTTCTGGAAGAACTTAAAGCCTTTCACAGTGCATCCATTCTGTGAGAAAAGCTGCTTTATATCCTCTTCGCTTACAGCAGGCGGTATATTAGAGAGGTGGAGCGTGGCAGATGGCGGAAAGATATTTTGAAAGTTCTTGGAGCCTGGCTTCTTAAAGCGGTGGAGAGGAGAGTTTGTGAAGTCTTTTGTTAATCCCTGGTCTTCCTGCCCCTCTCTAGGTAACTGAACAGTTTGGTGCTTCGACATAGTGATGCGAAGTGGTTTCCCATGAAGTCTTTGTCCATTTAAATGGCTCATAGCTAGTTGAGCTTGGTTCCCATCAGCCATCTTTTTGAGTGTCACACAGGGGCATGTACCATTGCACCCTAGAACAGCGCCACTTCTACTATCCCTAATCCAACATTTAAAGATGCCTGCCCCTGCATCTGAGCACAGTGACCTGAGCATGCATCTAAACACTGGGCACTCTACTAAAGTATATATGTCATCATTTATGAATTATTATCTGATTGATATCCAGTAGACGTTTCATTTCTGAAAGGTAACAGAGAGTTGTTGACACTGCACAAACTGTTCCTGAGTACAATGGGTCTACTTGATTCTACAAAGCAACCTCCTGTTGAGGCTCACAATAGACTATTGGAAGACGCAGCTTGAATGTGTTCGACTTAACAGGAAGTCAATAGTGCACAAAAAATATATTCCCTTTTCTGTCCTATCTTTTGCATAACTGTTTACTAATACATCAGGAAAATATACTGTATGTGTGCAGGTAAGAATTGGAATAAGCAAGAGAATGCAGCAATGATCAAGATGAGGAAGGGGATTTAAATGTTCTTTCAAAATACAGAAATAGTTAAAGGGGTTGTAAAGGTTCGTTTTTTAAATTTTCTAAATAGGTTCCTTCAAGCTAGTGCATTGTTGGTTCACTTACCTTTTCCCTCGATTTTCACTGGAAACAGTCCGATGGGAGCTTTTCATCGGATTTTCCGACCGTGTGTATGCCCAACGGTCTTTTTCTGTCGGAATTTCCGACGGACTTTGAATTGAGAACCTGTCAATTTTTCAGACGGAAAACCTTTCTATCGGATTTTCCGATCGTGTGTATGCAATTCCGACACGCAAATTTCCGACGCATGCTCGGAAACAATTCGATGCATGCTCGGAAGCATTAAACTTCCCTTTTATAGTGCTGTCGAACGTGTTTTATGCCACTGTGTTATTGACCGTCGGAATTTGGTGTGATCGTGTGTAGGCAACACAGCTTGAGTGGAATTCCGTTGGAAAAACCGTCAGAGTTTTTTCCGACGAGAATTCCGATCGTGTGTACGTGGCATAAATGTTTTTTTTCTTTGTCTGAATTTCTCACCTGTTTCTCCTCAGTAAACTTCACACCATCATCCGAGCGGTGTTTAGTCAGCCAGAACAGCTTACTGAGGAGGAACAGGAAGTGAGAAATTCAAACATTTAGAAGGGAAATCGAAGGAAAAGGTAAGTAAACCAACAATGCACTAGCTTAAAGGAACCTACCTATTAGAAAATAAAAAACAAACCTTTACAACCCCTTTAAACAATGCCTACAAAATATTCCACTTAAACTACAATTCATTATTTACAGTTAATTATACTTCTAAATATGTAGTAATTTTATAGATTGTTTTCTTCGGATTCAGCCCTGCCACTAAATTTCTATGTATCAGTCCCTCTGATAGCTGAAAGGGTATAACAATATGCTCCATAAGAGGAATAATAAAGTAAATCTCACATTTATTCCATAATCCTCATTTATAAATATGCATTTTCCAAGTGATGGCTCCAAGTACCTCTATGCTCCTGGCCTGCTGCTCTGTAAATGGGATTTCGGCAACAAATTGGGTCACTGCAGAGCAGTAGGTGGAGGGCACTAATGCCAGGAGATACACATTTCAAGATCTAGGGTACAGAAATTAGACATTGACTTCACTGTTTCCTTCTACTTC
This sequence comes from Lithobates sylvaticus, assembly GCA_028564925.1. NCBI lineage: Eukaryota > Metazoa > Chordata > Amphibia > Anura > Ranidae > Lithobates > Lithobates sylvaticus. Next base: position 66,274,433 of record CM053033.1, on the reverse strand, counting down.
TAGACTTAAAATGTTTATTAGAGTAATGCCCTGTACACATGGTCGGACATTCCGACCGCAAAATCTGTCGGATTTTTTCCGACGGATTTTGTCCGAAACTTGTGTTGCACACACACGCTCGGACAAAGTTGACGGAAAATCCGATCGTTACAAACGAGGTGACGTACAACACGTAGGACGGGACTACGTAGAGGCCAGTAGCCAATAAATTTCATCTCCAAATTTCTTCTGAGCACTCGGAATTTTCTACACACGATCGGAAAAAGTCAGATCGGATTTTGTTGTCGGAATTTTTTTTAGATCCTGCGCTCAAATTTTTTCCGTCGGAAATTCCGACGGAAAAAGTCCGCCAGAGCCCACACATGATCGGATTTTCCGACAACATAATCCGATCAGACTTTTTCCATCGGAATATCCGACCGTGTGTACGGGGCATTAGACCAAAGAAATCATTCACCACATGAAAATACATAAAACAATAGCGATTGGTCAAATTTTAGCAGTGATTTTTTGCAAAAAGTTATAAATTCAAGAATATTAGTGTTTCTTTGAACAAAAGAAACTTGTAGGCAGAAAATAGATATTTTCACCAAAAAGAATAGCAAAAGCTATTGACCAGTGCTGAGGCAAGACGAGGATAACAAACTGCACCCCCCCCCCCCCTCCCAAGCTCTTTTATTTAACAAAAAAACACCACATTTGGAAGATTTATATTTAAATAGTATAAAAAGGCTTAAATTAACTAGGGTTAACTAAAAATGTAACTACAAATTTTAGGGATAAAAAATAATTATGGTTAGCTGCAAATTTTATTCATTTTTTTACAAATGCAATTGAATCATGTTTCCGTTACAAAACATTTTTTGTAAAATTCAGCACGATACATACTAATGAACATAAATTTAAAAAGTTTGCATACAAAGATAAAAAACATCAGGAAAAAATTGAAGATAGGAATGAAGGAGTAAATAAAAACGAATTAGGGTTGGGTTAATAAAGTTCTAAAAAATTTTTGTTAAGTCTTTTTGTTTCTATTTTTTCATTTACACACAACAGTCATTTTTAAATAAAAACGTTATAAATTAAACAATAGTATCTTTTATTCACAAATGAATGCCGTGCATGTCACAAGCTGTTAAACTGATAGCTGATCTCCTGCAGATTACACAGGGAGAACAGTTTTCCCTGTGTAATCATCAAAGCTCTGCGACAGCCGAGCTCTGTTTACCAGGGGTGCACAGAGCTCCTGATGCAAAGCAGGTAGCTGTCACACTGACAGCGAAGTTGAGTACCGCTGGTTACACAGGTGGAGTCCCACTAAGCATGACGCCCAAGGCGGGTGTCTCTTCTGCATCTACCTTTGCCCAGCCCTACTGCTGACAGTTAAGAAGTGAAGGCATCTGCATGAATCTACAGCAGCTTTCAGTAATTCCTTCCTTTGCCTAAACCAACCTTTTGAAGAACGAGGGCCACTTAAGCGACTTGATAACTGGTCGCGGGCCACAATGAGCGGAGTGGGTGGATGGCATGTCCGTGTCCACCATGCATTTTTGGAGAGCAGACACGGAAGTAGCCCACGATACTTTTTAGCGGATCTAATTGGAGGTAGAACACAAGTCGGTTTATGTCGGCCACTACTAATGCCCCGTACACACGGTCGGAAATTCCGACCACAAAATCCGTCGGATTTTTTCCGACGGATTTTGTCCGACACTGGTGTTGCATACACACGGTCGGACAAAGTTGTCGGAAAATCCGATCATTCTAAACGTGGTGACGTTCGTTGCGTACGACGGAACTACGTAGAGGCTAGTAGCCAATAGCTTTGGTCTTGTAATGTGATCTGAGCATGCGTGGCACTTTGTCCGTCGGAATTCGCTACACACGATCGGAAAAAGTCCTATCGGACTTTGTTGTCGGAAAATTTGAGAGCAGGATCTCCGACGAAAAAAGTCCGATGGAGCCCACACATGGTCGGAATTTCCGACAACATGGTCCGATAGGACATTTTCCATCGGAAATTCCGACTGTGTGTACGGGGGTCCAATTGGAGGTTCCAATTGCTCCGACTGACCGTGTGAAAGGGATCCAAGGCTTTCACCCGCACCACGTATGCAACGCAGTGTACCTTTGGCTTTCCTGCAGTTTGCAATAGACTTCTATTATATTCTGCAGGTTTGGTGTACTTTCAGAAAGCACACCAAACTCGCAGGTAATAATAGAAGTCTATGGCTCAGTGCAGATAACCCGCAGGTAAATTGCTCTGCACCTGCGTATCAGTTTGAAAGCAGCCCAGTAACCGCTGCAGAAAAGATATGCCCATATATACACTGTGATTTTAGTAATAAACTGACCTTTAATAACAGTATTTTCTACTCTATCCCAGAGCAGGAGGTCGTGGGCCACATCAGAGGGCTCCGCGGGCCACATGTGTCCCCCGGGTCACTGGTTGGGCACCCCTGCTCTAAACACTGGGCCATTCTGATGGGTCAAAGTTCTGACACTTCTGGGCAGTTTTCCCCCCTATAAATTGCTACAGGCCCGATACTATGTTAGACTGCTTCAAAGACCAATAGGAATGTGTGGAAAGAGAATGCGGCAAGAAAAATTGTGCATAGGTAACAAAGCTTTACACAATCATCATCACCCAGAATTCTGGCCAAGCAGGGGATACAAACGACTTATGCTGTAGTCATGCTCGCTTTTTTTCTGTTCAGTATCTGCCAATCTAAAACTGTTCACAAACAACTTTGCATCAACATTTGCATAAGGAAAAATCAGCCTTCCCCTCCACACCAAAAGACCATCAGATATTTAAGTCTATAATTACATTGGATGAGCTGTAATTACATTGGGACTTCCCAATCCCTGAAAGCTTAATCCTAATTATAAAAAAGCTTTCAACATCTTTTTTTGCCAACAAGAACAAAGAACAGGGGGCAGATAGGCAGCACAAGTTCAACTAAAAATAAAAAAATAAAAAAAACACAAAATAATACAACACAGTCCCATATTAATATAAATACACATCATGCGCCTAACAAAATTGACATGTTAGAGAGAAATAGTCTAATGATACAATACACTTTAGATTTCATGCTATGTCAGTATTTAATCATATGTCATATTTTATAAACTCTTAAAAATATTTCTTATACTGTAGGGGGTTTCAATCATGAATCAATGAATTAAACTGCTCCTTCCCACCATTCTATATACAGTAGTATAGCGTGAATGTTTTTATGTGACTGTCATCATCAACATCCCATTCTGATGACATGGCTGCTGATCCTGCACTGTTGGTTTGAGGAGTGGTGACACGGCTTTGGGAAATTACTTGTCTCAACCAGAATCGGTGGGAAGAAAGATGGTGGGACTGCCAATTAATGTAGCATCCATTGATAGGACCTTCCATACGTATGTGTTTTGGGCTGATCTCTAAAGGAAAATTATCATCACTCCCCATTCTGAGGAAACCCACAGTTTGTACCAGGCTTGCAGAAAGGAACCTTCGGGGAATTGATGCTTTTTCAGGCCTCTCATTTTGCGACACTGAGATCCTGGCCTACCTTGCAAACATTGACATCTGGATCTAGTCCTTACCAAGTGGACTTCTGGCGAGCCACACAACTGAGTAATTTTTTTCATACTTTACCTCCTTCCTGCAATTTTGTGCTTTAACTTAACTTTATTTGAAGAATATTGGGAGAGGACTGCTCTCTCATACTCTCTCGAAGATATATGCTCTGTTGGCTGCACCTCTGGAGGGCTTCCAACTGCCATTTTTGCATAGGTTTGGAAGTGGACTTGGATAGAACCTTTTCGGAGGAGCAGAGTTCCAACATAATATATAATAAATTTGAATCCTCAATTAGCACAAAAATGCAGGAAACAAATTTCAAGATTCTTTCTTATTGGTATCGGACACCAGTCCTTCGTCAAAGATTTTTACATGATGTTCCTGATAGCTGCTGGCGCTGTCGGGAGGAACATGGAACACTATTACAGATCTTCTGGTCTTGCTCCAGAATCAAGGGCTTCTGAAAAGAGGTCCGGAGAATTACTCAAAAATGTAGTGACCAAGTGATCCATGAAGACCCGGCTTTTTTTTTTTTTTACTAAAGCTTTGGTTAAGATGTATAAGAAATCTATTCTATGTTGCCTTCTGAATGCGGCCAAATCTTGTATTCCTCTTAATTGGAAACAGACTCAACCCCCTTCAGTGGGATTGTGGCTCAAGAAGGTCAAGGAAGTGAATCATATGGACGATTTGAACTCGACGGCTCGGCAGAAACGAGAGATAGACTTGGATACATGGTCTTCATGGAACCTTTGTATTAATTCTGAGGAGGGAAGAACTCTCATAGATGTGAGTCCCATTAGTTGAAGTAATGGAGTCCTTGGGGCTCTGACTTGTTCCTTGGTGGAGTGAGCCCTTGGTGGATGGGGGGGGGGGGGGGGGGGGGGGGGGGGTTGGAGGGAAGGAGCTGTTTTTTTGTTTTTTTATCCTTTTTCTTTTTTTCCTTTTTCTTTTTTCTTGTACACTCCCCGCATGAGCAACTAGCTGCAGTTATCCATGGCTTTCTGCCTGCCCAGCGATTAGCTGCAGTGATTGCTGCTGGATGCACTTTGTGTGCATACAGCAATGATCACCGCAGGTAATGGCTGGCTCTACGGACAGCCATGTATAGCTGTGTCCACTGCCAACCTGTCACTGAATTGTACAGGGCTTGGTGGCCACAGCTAGGCCCTCACAAGTTGCTGAAACAGCTGCAGGAATCAGAAGATTCCTGGCGTTGTCATTCGCCAACGCTAGTCACTTGTGTGAATGTAGACTAGGGAGTGATAATCTGTGTGATAATTCATATTTACATTTTACATTACATTTTTATAGTAACAAGTGAAAAAAATACCCCAAGATTAGATAAAATATTTAAATAAATGTGTCATTTGCGTTGGTAAGGTGAGGTGACTATCTGTAAATTAGCCATTACAATATTTCGACAGAGATGAGGAAAAATAAGCTTTTATGAATTGACACATTTGGGGGGAACATTTATGATGAATGATAACATAAAAATCTTCAATACTGCACTTAAAATGTAACTAAAATGAGAATAAAGGAAGATATATCTCCATGGGAAGAAGAAAACTTCTTTAACTCTGACATTTAGTTCAGTTCAAATTAATAAACAATTTTGAGTACACTGAAGTTTTTTGGGTACAATACCAGCACATCACCTGCAGACAGCACATTTTTTTAAATAACGGCTGACAACAGAAAACACTTAGCCACTGGCTTTCCATTTTCATCTCCTGCAAATAATAACACTAAACGTGACTGTAATGAACTTAGTATTCGGTGGGAATAGCAGCAAAATGTACTGTATGTGGTGTTCACAACAATGCTACATTTAACAATGAAAAAAACACAATTACTAAAGGATTTTAGCCTTTCTTGGGTCTTCGGTAAATACATAGAAGGTACAAGGAAGGATAAACCTTGTAACCTTGCCAGAGCCAGGAGGGAGGAAACTGAGACCTCCGAAGCGATGATTACATGGGCTAAGTCAGTGCACCGGACCCGACTGATGGGGGTGCTACTGTTTGCCAGCCCCCCCCCCCCCCAAAGAAAATAACCACCGGCCTCCATTGCGGCCAAGATTCACCTATGGTCAGCTTAAAGTGACATTAGAGGTAAAAAAAAAATTAAAAAAACAAACATTTCATACTTACCTGCTCTGTTCAGTGGTTTTGCACAGAGCAACCCCGAAACCCTGATCCTCCTCTTTTTGGGTCCCCCGTCGGCACTCCTGTTTCCTCCTCTTGGCCAGTGACCCCAATAACAAGCCACTTGCTCTGGGTGTGTGCTTGCTCCCTAGTCCCGATTTATGCGTCCATAGGACATACAGAGCCACAGCTTGGCCCTACTCCCCGCTCTCTCCTCATTGGCTCAGCTCTCGTGCGCATGCTAGATTGAGAGGGAGCTCAGGTGAGTATTTTGGGGGGGGGGGGCGCTGCACACAGAAGGTTTTTTTACCTTCATGAATAGAATGCACAAAGGAAAAAAAAGCTTGAGCTTTTAAAACCATTTTAAGGCTCATATTACCCTGCTTCCTCCTCCTTTCCTTTCTCACAATTTTTATATGATTTTTTTTTCTATTTAAGAACTTTTTTGTGCTGCGAAGCAGCATTTTTGCATTTCTCCAGGTCAAGATGATGCTCCAGGACAGATTTTGCATGTGTGCGGATGTGACACAGGCTTTGGGTTGTGCTGAGCCCTGCAGCACCTCTAGGCATGCATGGGTTTCCCTAGCAGATTTGCTCATGTGCGTTTTTTCCTGAACAACTACAAAGATGGCTATTATGGAAAGCTAACACACTCAGGGGTTAAAACAAACCTATTTAAGAACTATAAAACAAGGCGGTTACATATGTCACAGGCACAAGGGTGTGAAAGGGTTTAAAGGGCAATCAGGGGGCTATTATGGAAAGCTCCATACTTTGCACCATTTATATATGCCGATGCATGGGGGCATCCTCCCGCAAAAAGTTATGCCGTGTACACACGGTCGGAATTTCGACCGTATGTACGTGGCATTAGGAGCCAATCGCTCCTCCCGCCCCCTGCTGCCCCCATGCTCGGCATATATGCTCTTTTTTTTAACTGTGGTGGTGAAATCACCTCCTACAGCGTTGGAGTCGCGGCTTTATGTATCGTGGGAGCAAACGCTGTTGCTGTCAAGATAAATAAATCCGCGCTGCAACTGAATGGCGCACCTGAAAACAAAAAAATGCTTAACACTAAAACACAGTAAACAAAAATACATACCTGAAAAGCAAGCATGATAAAACATGATAAAACATAATAAAACATTGCAGAATAGAATGGAGTAAAAAAGAGCAACAATAGAGAGAGAGAGAGAACAATAAAACGACAACTATTTTTGTTTTTTTTTATTTTTTTGAGATTCACAGGTAAAAAAGCTCCTGACTGTTAGCGACTGAATCAAAACGCTACCACAAAAAAAATGTTAGCGATCGCAGGGATCAGGCCTGACTCTGCGAACACTGCAGTTATGTGTGCTTAGTGTTTTGTAAGTGACAGTGATCGATCGATACTGCACTTGGGTGGGCTGGGCTGGGCGGAGGGGGAAAACGCAGGTGCTAGCAGGTATCTGGGCTGATCCCGCTAACAATGCGTTTTTTTTTTGGAACCCTAAACTGCTGGGACGCTAGTATAGATCTGATCAGATCAGATATTGATCTGTTCAGATACTATACCACTAAGGGAGGTGTATGCTTTGCGCGTGGGTGTTTGCGGTACTGGCACTAACCTGGGGCGACGCAGACCTTATTTGACCCTAAAACCTAATTGATATCACCCGCCGGGCGATCACGGGGGGTTAAACCGTTATTGGGTAATAAATGGCGGGTGCCCTGACAGTATAAAAAAACAAGCTAACTAACCAGCGTCACCCGTAACAGTAATACAAAAAAAAACTGGTTACCTAGCGACACTAATGCAGGGATCAGAAAAACGATCGCTTAGTGACACTGGCAAAAGGGGGTGGAAGGGGTGGGGCGGGGTGGTTATCCTTGCTGTGACACTCGTCTTGGTCCAGAGACGGCTGAGACCATCTGGTGCCTGCTACAGTGTGATTGGGCGGCACTGGCAGAGGCAGTGCCTGAACATGCAGTGTGATGTCATGGTGCAATGGAGCCAAGCAGAGGGGCCAGAGCCTCCATATGCGGGTTTGCGGTATGGGAGCAAGGCTGGGACCAGGACCATCAGTGCTGTTTAGACTGGAGTGGACTGGAGGGACCACTTTGCTTGGAGAGAGACTGTCACTGTGACTCAAAAGCTCCATACTTTGCTATCCTTGCGTATGCACAGGAAGTCTCCTGCATGTGAGCAGGTGTGCCTTCAGTACATTTGTTCACATACAATAATAGTGCGGGTGGGTGGAGCCACTAAAAAGGAGACCGAAATTCTTCTTTAATACATCATTAAAAGTATATTTTAAATACAAGCAGCATATGTTCTTGAATTTGACCTGCTATCAATCTCTTGCAGTGTGATGCGCGTACACACGATCAGACTTTCCAACGGGAAATGTTGGATGTGAGCTTGCTGGCTGAAAGTCCGACCCTGTGTATGCTCCATCGAACATTTGTTGTCGGACTTTCCTCCTACAAATGTTGGCTAGCAGGTTCTCAAATTTTCCGCCAAGAAAACATTGTTGTCGGACTTTCCGATCGTGTGTACACAAATCCGTCACACAAAAGTCCACGCATGCTCGGAATCAAGTATGGGCTGGAAGCGCTCGGTCTTGTAAAACTAGCGTTCGTAATGGAGATATCACATGACTATTAAACTTCCTTTTTATCGTCTCGCTGTACGTCTTGTACGTCACTACGTTCGTAATTGTTGGCCAACATTTGTGTGACCGTGTATATGCAAGACAAGTTTTTTTCGTCTGAAAGTCCGATCGTGTGTACGGGACATGAGAGGAAAGTGCCCTACAAATCAATGAGTTTATATTCTGACAAGGAGCATGCAGAGAGAAGGAAAAACCAGAGTGACAGGGAGATGAGCTCATCATTGTTCTTCTCCTTTAAATGTCCAGTTCCATGCTGAGGCTCAGATAAAGTCGGTTAAATGGTGCTGAATGCTCAGATTGAGGACATCTAGTGGTGGAAAAGAAGTAGTGTGGAGAAGAGCTCTGGATTTAAAGTGGAGCACCACCCAAAAGGGGAAGCTCAGCTTGTTCGCACCCCCCCACCCCCTGCAACATTGGCCCCTTTTTTTTGGGGGGGGGGGTACCTGGTTTTGACAGGTACCTGCTTCCACTTTCAGGTAAGATCGCCGCACAGCGATTGACATCATATATGGCCCCTCCACCTTCCCCCACTGACCTGTGTGTGTCCCAGAGGACAGCGGGACCATTCATAAAGCACAGTGTGACTCACGCATGCACAGTAGGAAATGGGCTGTAAAGCCTGAAGGCTTCACTGCTAGTTTCCCTTTACTTGCAATGCCGCGCTTGCACCCGAAGCCGATGGATGAATCAGCTTGGGGTGCTGACATTGCGGGTTCCCTGGACAGGTAAGTGTCCTTATATTAAAAGTCAGCAGCTAAAGTATTTGTAGTTGTGACGTTTCATTTTTTCTTTTTAAGACAGAGCTCCGCTTTAAGGTGAATTTTTCAGCAAAAGCTTTTTATTTCATATTTAATAGGCTATTATATCTTGATATCTTGATATTTTTGGCTGGAGTTCTGCTTTAAATACTGGAGGCTGTGCTCTCAATGGATCAGTTTACGGCCAGATGGCTGTGTGATGAATAAACACCACTGGCTGCCCACCTAACCTCTAGTGTGATTTACATGGTGCTTCAAGGCAGAACAGACACAGGAACCGCTGCAGAGAAATAACAGTTCAGTCTATTGGGCTGCATGATAGGGAGGTCGTGGAAACCTGTCAAACAATTGGGACTGATCATGTACAGCGGACTGCTAGTGTGTTTTCAGGTTCCCTGATTGATTTTTAAATAAACCACTTAAGGCATTCCAAAGTGGCTTTCCCCCATCCTTTCTATACCATATGCTGCAGGAGCCATTATGCCCCGTACACACGGTCGGAAATTCCGACCACAAAATCCGTTGGATTTTTTCCGACACTGGTGTTGCATACACACGGTCGGACAAAGTTGTTGGAAAATTTGATCATTCTGAACGTGGTGACGTTCGTTGCGTACGACGGAACTACATAGAGGCTAGTAGCCAATAGCTTTGGTCTCGTAATTTGATCTGAGCATGCGTGGCACTTTGTCCGTCGGAATTCTCGACACACGATCGGAAAAAGTCTGATCGGATTTTGTTGTCGGAAAATTTGAGATCCTGCTCTTAAATTTTTTCAGTCGGAAATTCCGACGGAAAAAGTCAGATGGAGCCCACACACGGGCGGATTTTCCGACAACATGATCGAACATTTTCCGTCAGAATTTCCGACCGTGTGTACGGGGCATAAGAGTTATCTTATGCTGTGTACACACGAGCGGAATGTCCAAGAGAATCTTTTTTTTCGCAAATTCTGACAGACCTAGAAATACAACATGTTCTAAATATTTCCGAATTATCGGAAAAAACGATTGTCTGTATGCTGTTCCGACAGACCAAAAACGATGCATGCTCTGAAGCAAGTACAAGACGGCAGCTATTGGCTACTGGCTATTGAACTTCCTTTTTCTAGTCCCGCCGTACGTGATGTTTTATCTCCTGCTCTCAAATTTTCCGACAACAAAGTCCTATCGGACTTTTTCCGATCGTGTGTAGCGAATTCCGACGGACAAAGTGCCACGCATGCTCAGATCACATTACAAGACCAAAGCTATTGGCTACTAGCCTCTACGTAGTCCCGTCGTACGCAACAAACGTCACCACGTTCAGAATGATCGGAATTTCCTGACAACTTTGTCCGACCGTGTGTATGCAACACCAGTGTCGGACAAAATCCGTCAGAAAAAATCCGATGGATTTTGTGTCGGATTTTCCGACCGTGTGTACGGGGCATTAGAGTTTATTCCGACGGGAAAACCGGTCGTGTGTATGCGGCATAAGAGTTTGTAATCTGGGACTGTGTATTTCATATAAATCACCCTTATGCCCCGTACACACGGTCGGATTTTCCGACGGAAAATGTCCTGTGACCATGTTGTCGGAAATTCCGACCGTGTGTGGGCTCCATCGGACTTTTTCCGTCGGAATTTTCGACGGAAAAAGTTTGAGATCCTGCTCTCAAATTTTCCGACAACAAAGTCCTATCGGACTTTTTCCGATCGTGTGTAGCGAATTCCGACGGACAAAGTGCCACACATGCTCAGATCACATTACAAGACCAAAGCTATTGGCTACTAGCCTCTACGTAGTCCCGTCATACGCAACGAACGTCACCACGTTCAGGATGATCGGATTTTCCGACAACTTTGTCCGACCGTGTGTATGCAACACCAGTGTCGGACAAAATCCGTCGGAATAATCCGTGTGTACGGGGCATTAGGCAGAGAGAGGGTTGCAGCAAAGATACAGAGGATTTTGTCCTGACACTCTTCATTTGTGAATGGCCCATTCTATTGTTTATGTCTGTGCTCGCTAAATCCTGCTAAACAAAACGAAGAGACAACACAAATGTTACAGCGCTAAAGCCAGAGCAGAGTGTGAGAGAAAGCAGCCAATAAGAGATTTGCACCCACACAGATGACGAAACGCCAGCATCTGAGAAAGAAAGGGGGGGGGGGGGGGAGCAGGGAACCCTGTGATATTATTTCAGCTCTAGGGCAAGCTTGCAGGAATGATCCTGCTGTGTTCCTGGGCTGCTTCTTACAAGCTCTTGTCATCTTTCCTTCCAATCCTCTCATGGTTTTATGAAACTGTTTAAAAATTGACCAGGCTTCTTATCCCCGACTTAGCAGGGACATGTCTGTACATCCCATTTGGCACAAAGGCCTGGAAGGATTCCCCAGGAAAACACAGAAGTTACTGTAAATTGAAAGCAGTACTGTGTGTTCTCTCCCTCAAGTCTGACTAGAGACAAGTGCAATGTAACCCACAGGAGACATGATAAGGCGCTGCCAAGTCACTACGAGGAGAAAACATTCCCTTCTGCTTTCTGACACGGCACATCTCATGGGACTTCTTAAGTTATTGCCAAGTACATGATCCTGCCATCATGCCATCATGACCTTCCCCCAAGGCCGTTTTTAAGGCAGGGCAAAAGGGGCAGCTGTCATTGTTATGGGGCCCAAAGTAGCTGCCTCATACTTGCCAACTATCCTGGTTTAAATTCCCTCGTCCCTTGAGGTTTTAGTCCTGTGCTGTGTCCCAATATCTCAATGTGAAGTGCTGCTACTAATGCTGCCCAGCTCTGCCCTATTGTTGTGTACAGATGACTCAACTACAGACCCTGTGTTTACATGTAAATTCCCGGCATTCATATGTAAATAGCGGCGGCCAGCAGCATTGATATGTATATCATGCCCCCCTGAGGTCATATCCACAGTAATCTCTAGCAACCAATCAACAAGCATAAATCATGTGCTGTAACCTCTAGCAACTAATCAGTGAGCCTTAATGTGTGCTGTAACCTCTAGCAACCAGTTAGTGAGGGTTAATGATACACTGTAACCTCTGGCAACCAATCACAATAGCTGCCTGATCTGATTCAGTAAACTGATTTTGAGTCTAGCTGCTATTTATTGTATGTCTCAGAGCAGGTGGAGAGCAAAACTGCATGGGGGAGGGGAGGGGCCCAAGAAAAGTTTTGCCCAGGGTCCAATCAATATTAAAGATGGCCCTGCCTTCCCCGCATGTATGCATAGCTCCCTCCTGTCCATCATCTGGAGGGACTATCCTTATTTTAGTACCAAATCCCTCTTTTCACTTTAATGGCGCGTACACACGAGCGGACCTTTCGACAGCAAAGGTCCGACAGAACGAATCCGTCGGACAATTCGATCGTGTGTGGGCTCCATCGGACTTTTGCTGTCGAATAATCCGACAGACTTTAGAAATAGAGCATGTCTTAAATTTTCCCGTCGGAACTCCGCTGGACCCAGTTCCTATCGAAAAATCCGCTCGTCTGTGTGTTAGTCCGACGGACAAACAACGACGCTAGGGCAGCTATTGGCTACTGGCTACGAACTTCCTTATTCTAGTCTGGTCGTACGTCATCACGTTCGAATCTGTCAGAATTTAGTGTGACTGTGTGTGGCCAAGTCCGTTCATTCGAAAAGTCAGTCGGAACTCCATCGGAAAGACCGTCGGACCTAGTCCGTTGAAAAGTCCGCTCGTGTGTACGCAGCATAATTGTTCCTCCTCGTTTATCTTATCTATAGATCTCAATATAAAAAAAATTAGTTTAAAGTGGTTGTAAACCCACTTCGAAAAAAAAATAAAAACTAACACCTGCAAGACAAAGGCATAATGAGCTAGTATGCACAGCATACTAGCTCATTATGTAACACTCACCTGAGATCGAAGCCCTCGCTGCGGTACACACCAGCCGGCGAAATCACTCCCGGGGGTTACTTCTGGGTATCGCGGCTCTGGCATTGTGATTGGCCGGAGCCGCGATGATGTCACTCCCGCACATGCGCGGTAATGGCACACTCACTGAAGCAAAGGCGCATACGTGCCATTGCTTCAGTTTGCTTCAGTGCGCATGTGCCGATGATGTCGGCACATGCAAATACAGGGGATATCTCCTAAACCGTGGAGTTACTAGTTACTACTATAAAAAACTACTAGTACTAGTTACTACTATGAAAAGAAAAATTCCAGTATTTTTACCAGATGCTAAAACTTCCATGTAAACAAAAAAACAGACACTTATTGGTGTCTAAAGAAAAATAAAGAAAATAAAAGCCTTAAAACGAAAATTACTGCAGCCAGCACATCTAAGAAATGGTAAGCTGTAATAGAACACTTGGCCCCTTAGTTCCAGTGAAGGGAATTCTTAAGGCATCAGCATACCAAGACATTTTGGAAAATGTCATGCTCCCAACTTTGTGGGAACAGTTTAACCACTTCAATACCCGCAACTGTCATATAACGTCCACAAGGTGGATCTCCCATCCTGGGTGGACGTCATATGACGTCCTCCTATTCCCGGCCGTCTAGGGGGCGCGCCCGCGGCATCGCTCGGGTCCCGGTGCGCGTGCCCCTGGTGGCCGTGATGTCCGCCGGGCACCCGCGATTGCCCGGGAAAACAGCGGGACCGTGGAGCTGTGTGTGTAAACACACAGCTCCACGTCATGTCACTGGAGAGGAGACCGATGATGTGTTCCCAGTACAGAGGAACACCGATCGGTCCCCCCACCCCCCCACAGCTAGAATCACTTGCAGGGAACATATATTAACCCCTGCAGCGCCCCTAGTGTTAACCCCTTCCCTGCCAGTCACATTTACAGAGTAATCAGTGCAATTTTATAGCAACCATCGCTGTGTAAATGTGAATGGTCCCAAAAATGTGTCAAAAGTGTCCGAAGTGTCCGCCGCAAAGTCGCAGTCACGAAAAAAAAATTGCAGATCACCGCCATTACTAGTAAAAAAAAAAATAAAAAATAAAAAATGCAATAAATCTATCCCCTATTTTGTAGACGCTATAACTTTTGTGCAAACCAATCAATAAACGCTTATTGCGATTTTTTTTTTTTAAACCAAAAATATGTAGAAGAATACATATCGGCCTAAACTGAGTAAAAAATTTTGTTTTTTTTTTTCAAAAAAGTTTGATATTTATTATAGCAAAAAGTAAAAAATATTGTGTTTTTTCCAAATTGTCGCTCTTCTTTTGTTTATAGCGCAAAAAATAAAAACCACAGAGGTGATCAAATACCACCAAAGAAAGCTCTATTTGTGGGGAAAAAAAGGACGTCAATTTTGTTTGGGTGCAACGTCGCACGACCACGCAATTGTCAGTTAAAGCGACGCAGTGCCGACTCGCAAAAAAAGCTCTGGTAAGGAAGGGGGTAAAATCGTCCGGGGCTGAAGCGGTTAAAGATGGCCCCTTCCTGTTCCAACATGACTGCGCACCAGTGCACAAAGCAAGGTCCACAAAGACATGGATGAGCAAGTTTGGGGTGGATGAACTTGACTGGCCTTCACAGAGTCCTGACCTCAACCTGATAGAACACATTTTGGATGAATTAGAGCGGAGACTACGAGCCAGGCCTTCTAGTCCAGATCAGTGCCTGACCTCATATATGCACTTCTGGAAGAATGGTCAAACATTCCCATAGACACACTCCTAAACCTTGTGGACAGCCTTCCCAGGAGAGTTGAAGCTGTTATAGCTGCTAAAGTTCGGCCAACTCAATATTAAATTCTACAGACTAATGCCCCGTACACACGGTCGGAAATTCCGACCACAAAATCCGTCTGATTTTTTCCGACGGATTTTGTCCGACACTGGTGTTGCATACACACGGTCGGACAAAGTTGTCGGAAAATCCGATCATCCTGAACGTGGTGACGTTCGTTGCGTACGACGGAACTACGTAGAGGCTAGTAGCCAATAGCTTTGGTCTTGTAATGTGATCTGAGCATGCGTGGCACTTTGTCCGTCGGAATTCGCTACACAGGATCGGAAAAAGTCCGCTAGGACTTTGTTGTCGTAAAATTTGAGAGCAGGAGATAAAACTTTGTCCGTCAGAAAATCCGACGGAAAAAGTCCGACGGAGCCTCCACACGGTCGGAATTTCCGACAACATTGTCCGATAGGACATTTTCCGTCGGAAAATCCGACCGTGTGTATGGGGCATTAGACTGGGGTGTCATTAAAATTCATGTGTAAAGGAAGGCGTCACAATACTTTTGGTCATATAGTGTATATTGAAGTATTCCTGTGGCATTGCTCTGTCCATGTGATGCACCAAATCAGGGATTATTTTGGGTTACCTAAATTAGCAGTAAATCAATGCTATGCTCTCTGGCCCACACAAGCATCCTTTCGCTGTAATTGTACGTAACATTAGCTCTGTAATTGAATGACAGCAGAATTTCCGCACAGTTTCAGGATAATGGGCAAATGCTACTACACTTAGTACAAGAACGAGCAGACTCAGCACTATGCATCGCACTATGCATCGCTGTAACCTTATTCTGAAATGAAAAGTCAGATAAAAAAAATGGTTGGTGAGAGAATCAGAATACCATATGCCCTTTTACACTAATGATAGCATCTGATGCTTATATCTGCTGACAGCCAGTGCCAGTGCCTTATGCTCTTGGAATATATTCTTGTTGTATAATTTTACTAACACCCTGATACACTAAGTAAAAAACTGAATAGATGCATACAGCAGGGATGTGAATGTCCTGTACTTTGCCTAGCATCAAAAAAACATTGGTTTATTTTGGTGTTACAATCATTTTAAGGAGCTATGTTGTTATATAAAGTCTGATGAAGTGGCAGGCATGTGAAGCCGACTTTCGGTTAGTACATCTTCTATTAGCTCTTGGTACCTTGCCTATTCACATTTTTCATAACTCCATTACTAAGCCCAGAAGCTACAGTACTATATCCCTATGCAATGACAATGTCCTCAACAGCCTAATAAGGCAATGGATCGGCTGTTGGAGCTTAAACCCAATGTCATCCTTTCTAAAGTACTGCCATAGGGGTTATCTATAGGGATATGCATGCCTCTTGCATGTATCTTTACCTGTCAAATGTCTCCCCTCTGTCTGTTATGAGACCCTATAAATATAAACTGTAGATTCTGTGGGTGGGTCTGTTGTCTGGAGCTCAGTGGGTGGAGTCGTGATGTCAGTAGACTCCCCGCCCACCTCTACATTCCCCTTGTCAATATGCATTTTCTCCTGTGTATTTCTTACACCGAACTTCTGCTATGATCTCTAACATCCAGTGAAAAGACAGGAAAGTAACCACATGACTTCAGCATGCCCAATTATGCTGAGGTGTGGAATGTCCAATCCTGGCAGAGCAGCAGAAGAAAGGAGTGGGAGGGAATTAAAAAAGAATGCATGTCTCTAAGGCCCCTTTCACACATGCGGACCGTATGTCCGTTTTTCATCCATCCGTTTTTGGATGAAAAACGGACATACATGCATGTCTATGGGATAGCGGGTGTCAGCGGATGAGTATCCGCTGACACCCGCTATCGTCCGCCTCCGCAATTGTCCGATTCTGCAGACGGAGGAAAACCCTATCTTTTCATCCGTCTACAGAGCGGATCGGATGAACACGGACAGACGGTCCGTGTTCATCCGATCCCCCCAAAAGGAGAGCGGAGAACTGACAGGGCGGTCCCTGCACCGTGTGCAGGGACCGCCCTGTCATCAGCTGGCTCAGCGGGGATCAGCTGTGCGATCCCCGCTGAGCAGCGGATCTTCACGGGGCGGATCAATACGGATCCGCCCCGTGTGAAAGGGGCCTTAGGCTAGTGCACGAGATATGTAAATCACCTGTCACTCACAGCAAGGGGGAGGATTTGACAACGTTTTTCTCTGTTTGTCAAGATTTATCTCACTGAACAATAAAAGAGGATTGCTCAGAGCTGGATTAACTCTTTGTGGCAAGACTGGGCTCAAATGATAGGAAATCGTATACTCTATATTATGACATCAAAAAATAAATAAAACATTTTCGGGTTTACATCCACTTTAAGATAAATTCTTTCCCAAAGTGAAACAAAATCAGAGAAGGGCACAGAAGATGATGTTCTAGTCAACAAAATGAATAGCAAGCATTCTGTGGTGTATGCTTTCACTTTTAAAAGTTTAAAAGTGTGTATGTCTAGTTTTGAACACAAAATAAAATAGGTGCATTTAAAAAGTAAACTGAAGATCAATAATTTAACTTGTATCAGGGAAACTACCGTATTTATCGGCGTATAACACGCACTTTTTTCCCCTTTCTTAAAGGGAAAATCGGGGGTGCGTGTTATACGCCGATCCCCCACCGTTTCTAACCTCTTCTGCCATTCTCGCCGGCTTCCGGGTATTTTCGGCTGCACTCGGCCATCCTCGGTGGCTTTTGGAAAAAGGCCGAAAATAGCCGAGAACTGCCAAAGATAGCCGGGAACGGCCGAGTGCGGCCGAAAATACCCGAAACCTGCCAAGAACGGCCGAGAACTACTGAGCGCCCGCCGAGATACACAGGACATTCGCTCTGTATCTCGGCGACGCCATTTTTAAACGAAATGACTGACAAGGCTGCATTGGATTGCTGCAAATGACTGACAAGGCTGCATTGGATTGCTGCAAATGACTGACAAGGCTGCAATGCAAGGCTGCAAATGACACTGACAAGGCTGCATTAATGGGCATTTAAATGTAAGTTTTTTCCTTAAACTTCCCTCCTAAAAGTTTTTTTATTTTAAATTCCCGTCTAAACTTGGGGTGCGTGTTATACACCGGCGCGTGTTATACGCCGATAAATACGGTATATATTTTTCTGATTTAGATAGGTGTGATTTTTACAACTGGTCAGGCGAAACTTGGTTTTCCATTGCAAAACTGTGCTTGACTCGAGGTACATATAAACACCCAGCATGCATTTGTGTTCCCAGGAAAGTAATGCAATTCAAGACTTACGACAGTCACATAAATAACATACAGCTACTTTGTCCCCACACTGCCCTGCACTGGATCACCAAAAAGTGAGATATTAACCTTGCCTATCCAATCATATCTAGCCATACAATACTCAGCACAAGGGTTAATGAATGATTATCATTGGTGCAGTGGCAGTCAAAAAGTCATTTAGAAGCCTGTATTTTGTTTGCATTCTGAACAGGACATTTTTAATTAACTTCTCAATTTCTGAGGCATTTTTGATGCATTCCAATGCATTTTTCCCTCTTTTTTTTTTTTCTTCAACTCATTTCAGGACATGTTCATCTTTGGTGCATTTACATGTGTTCTGGTGTGTTTTCCATGCATTTTGCCACATTTCTTATGCGTTCCATACAGAAAAAAAAATGCATCAAATTCTACTTTTGTTGACTGCACTGGAAACCACTGCACTGGTGTGAGCTAGGGCCATTTGAATACATGGAAAACGCTGTGCATGAATTCTTAATGCAGATTCAAAAATGCACTGGACTGCATCTGGTGCAAACCAGAGTGTAAATATTAGGTGAACCAGAAAGGAACACTGGGGTAGATTTACTAAAGTTGGTGCAGAAACTGGTGCAGCTGTGCATGGTAGCCAATCGGCTTCTAACTTCAGCTTGTTGAATTAAGCTTTGGCAATAAAACCTGAAAGCTGATTGGTTTCTATGCAGAAGTGAGCCTGACTTTGCACTCTCCAATTTTAGTAAATAGATCTTACTGTGGCA
The DNA here is from genome assembly GCA_028564925.1 of Lithobates sylvaticus. NCBI lineage: Eukaryota > Metazoa > Chordata > Amphibia > Anura > Ranidae > Lithobates > Lithobates sylvaticus. Next base: position 66,255,569 of record CM053033.1, on the reverse strand, counting down.
GTGTTCAGATCTTGGTGATTAGACATGTGCACTACAGAAAAATTTGTTTATTTTCGTTTCGTTTTTTCGTTTCCGTTGATTCGTAACAATTCGTAATTTCGTAAGTCGTCGGTGTTCGTATTCGTAACGATCCGTATTTTCGTAAGAGTTTTTTTTTTTTCGTTGATTCGTTTTTCCGTTAGTTTAATTTTTGTTTATTCGGACGCATTCGTATTTTCGTAGATTTAGTTACATTCGTACTTTCGTAAGATTGATTTATTCGTACTTTCGTAACATTGTTTTCGTAGATCCGTAATCGGAGCATAATTCATAATTTTATGTAATGTGTAAGCTATTATTACATTGTAAGAGACACGGAAAATTACGAATCGAAAAAAAAAGTTACAAATGTACGAATTTTTTCGTTCAATCCATTCGAAGCACGTTAAGCAGCGCCATTGTAAGAGACACGGAAAATTACGAATCAAAAAAAAAAAAAGAGTTACGAATGTACGAATTTTTTCGTTCAATCCATTCGAAGCACGTTAAGCAGCGCCATTGTAAGAGACACGGAAAATTACGAATCGAAAAAAAAAAAAGTTACGAATGTACGAATTTTTTCGTTCAATCCATTCGAAGCACGTTAAGCAGCGCCATTGTAAGGGACACGGAAAATTACCAATTCAAAAAAAAAAAAAAGTTACGAATGTACGAATTTTTTCGTTCATTTTGATTTTCGTTGTTCCCGTTTTCGTTTTTCGGATTTTCTTCTTTCGTAGTTTCGTTGTTTCTAATTTGGTTATTTCGGATTTTCGTTGTTTTTCAGATTCGTTCGATTCGATTATTCGTTATTCGTTAAAAATTTTAGCGAATCATTCGTTCATTCGTACGATAACGAATGAACGAATAGAACGAATTTTAACGGAAAACGAAAAAAAAAAAAACGAAACAAATTGCACATGTCTATTGGTGATCTTTCGGTCAGTAGATGATCTACTCTTCAATGGACAGTATTAGTTCTATCAACCTTAACAACAGTAGCCAAGGCCAACTAAATTTGCAGTTGCAAAGACAGTAGCATGCCCTTACACCTAATCAGAAATCAACTTGTGTCCCACCAAAGCCCATCTATAATGTATACTCTGTATCACCTGGAAAAGAAGTAGGGACACAGATAACAACATACATTTCACAGTGGTTCCCGATTTTCTCCACTCTACAGAGAAAAGCTGTTTTCATCTCCATTGGGGGGATTTCCATTCACTGGTAAATGTCCACCCAATGGGGATATATACAGCAATAAAAACCCTGCCTCCATCTGCCTATAACTTAAAGCCTTCATTTTTTGCTGTCGGAATAACCTAATCTGGTGTCTCCATAGTTTGGATAGCCATATCCCTTTTTCCTTACTATCTGCGCAAGTTCAGGCTTTTGGTTTAGATCTTTGATGTTTTTTGAATCATGGGTTTGTATTAGTCCTGAAAAAGCACAACCTTCATTGCATAAAATCACAGCCGGCATGTGCTGGTGCAAATGAGCTTCTCTGAACTTATGCCTTTGCAGTAATGAAATGCAGGCACCAACATGCCAGCAGATTAAGCAATTTAGCAGTGTGATGCTATATTTATTCTTCTCATGTGTTATAAAGTAACAGTAACATTATTTTTTCTCTCTCATATTCGATTGGCTTCTGAAAAATTACTGTAAATCTGTTATAAATCAACGGTTCTTATTTTACTGTGTGTATATATTTGTCAATCTAATAATCTTTAAAGTGATTATAAACTTTTTTTTTTTAAATAACAAACATGTCATACTTACCTGCCCTGTGCAATTGTGTAGCACAGAGCAACCCCGACTCTCCTCTTCTGGGGTCCCCCCCGGCTCAGCCCTGCCCCCTGCTCTCTCCTCACATGCTTTGATTGACAGCAGCAAGAGCCAATGGCTCCCACTGCTGCCTCCATGTCCAGTGAGGAGAGCGAGCGGAGAGAGGCACTGCTCTCGGGCACAGCACTGGATCGAGATCGGGCTCAGGCAAGTATAAGGGGGGCTTGTAGGGGGCTGCCTTTACAACTACTTTAAATATACTAGAGACAACTTATAATAATTGTAAGAATAAACAATATGGCAACAATAAACATACCACAAAACAATTATTTACATGAGATTGCTTCTTTTCTTTGAATGCGCAAGTAGTCAAAAAAAAATTTAAACTATTGATCCACAACCCATTTTTAGTCTTTTATACCTCCAAAGGCCACAAAGGTTTCTGGACCATAATGATGTGGTTTTTAATCTTCACAGGCTGTGTAACCTACAGTAAGTAGAAAGTAGACTCGTGCCAGTTCAATGATGGTAATCAGTAAAGCAGCTAGTAACTGGAGCTGCTGGAGTTTAACATTTTATACAAAGGCTTGGGAAACTGGAAACAAAGGGGTGACCGTTTTTTTATGGTCTTCATTGAAGTTCATGTTTTATTATCATGTGGCCCTTTTTATCAACCTGTTTATTAGGCCCCTTTCACACTTTAGAACGAATTTACCATGATTTTGCCGCGATTTTTGCCGCAATTTTGCCGCGATTTCAAGGAATGCCTGTGTAAGTGGCATCAAAATCGGACCAAAGTAGTGCAGGGACTACTTTGAAGTCGGAACCACTTGAAGTCGTGCTAATATGAATGGCTGTCATTGGAAATCATGGGGGAAAGACTTGTCATGCTACTTTGCAGTCCCAAATCGTGAGACAAGTCGTATATGTGTGAAAGGGGCCTAAGAACTGTTCTTTTTTCCCATAGCAACAAACCAGATTCTCCAGATATCATTTACTGGAGGCCTTAAAGGGAAATAATTCTGAGTGGTTGATATTAGCAGTTGCTTTGCAGATTCTTCCGTACTTAGAGCTCACTGTGCTTCATTACTACCCATTTTAAAAAGTGTTTTTGGCCATAACTTTATTTTCTAGTTTTGACAAAGTACGGAGCAGTTTTTAATTGCTGTCAGTGTATCTTCTGAGAAAGTAACAGGAAGTGATCAGAAATGCAATATTTCCATTTATTTCCCATTGTGTCTCCAGGACAGGAAGTAAGGGGAAAATCCCCCCCAGGTTTTGGTCAGAGATACTCATTAACAAACATTCACAATGATGTGGATAGATTTCATAAGAACTGTAGTATCCATTGGCACCATACCTTAAATTGCATTATTGCAGTTTCACTAAGGTGTGCAGTATGGCTATACAAATGTAATATGTAAAAGCTTTCAGAAGGTTCCAGTAGCAGAATGGTCACCTCCTGTTTCTCTTCAGCAGCACAGATGTTAGTCAAATTGGACTTCATCCAACTGCAATAGCTTAGTAGTGACTCTCAGTGTATTTGATGTAAGCTGTAGTGCATCATAAATAACTGTATTAAAACTACAATACATGGCCAAACATATTTATATATTTGGGCATACTTGCAAATTATTGAGGTCAGGTATATAAAGACATGAGCATGGGCGTCCGCAGAACTTTTTTCAGGGGGGGGGCATAATTTTAGGGTCACCCATGCACCGCCCCTTTTCGACAATGTCATTATCACATTATTATGGTCAGAGACTGCCGACGTATTACAGTCCCTAGGATAAGTGATGGATAATGGCCGACAGGCCCTCTTACCAGACCCAGCGAAACTACAGCAGTGATCACTCCGGCTGGACGATCGTTCACTCTGGGTTCCCCGGGGGCGACTCTGGTCAGTAGTGTAGCATGTCTGTACCCTGGTAGTGGCTCAGTCTCTCTCTCTCTGGTGGTGCTGGGCAGTGTGGCTCTCTCTCTGGTGGTGCTGGCCAGTGTGGCTCTCTCTCTGGTGGTGCTGGACAACATGACTCTCTTTTGTGGCCCTGGCAGGCTCTCTCTCTGGCTTCCGCCCAGCACACTCCTTGCCCTGTAGCACTCTCTCCCTCAGCTCTTTTCCAGGCTGCAGTCTCTCAATCTCTCTCTTGATCGAGCTGTATCCTCCTCCCTGTGGAAAATGGAGCCGCCAATCTTTTGGGACTACATGTCCCATGAAGCTTGCCTCTCCTAGTCGCCTTTGATTGGCCCTCAGTTATGGCCAATAGGGAAGGAACGGAGCGGGCAGGAAGCTGGGTGGGGAACCTGGTGAGAGCCGCCGTCTCTTCTCCCTGACAGGGTGGGGCGAGCGGGGGAAACCTCTGATAGCCCACAGCTCGCCATTCTTCCGTCACAGCACCGCCAAGTTCTCTGCTGGACTGAGCAGGGAAAAGAGCCCAAAGTCACACTACACTTGACAGCACCTTAATGGTGTCACCCCACTGGTGGGTGGCACCCGGGTGCGGCACCCCGATAGAGACACAACTGTGCTGAATTTAAGATCCGATCCCTGATTCCAGGGGGGGGCACTTGACCCCCCTTGCCCCTACCTGCGGACGCCCATGGACATGAGTTGCAGAGTTTGGTGTGGATAAACTAAGGGTCCTGCACAGAACTATAACCTCAGACCAACTCAACTCTGTTAGGGTTGAACAGGAATGCTGATTACAAGCTAGGTATTCTCACCCAAACAGTACTTGACCTCAGAAATTATTTTCTAGCTGGATGGACACACATTCCCACAATTTAACACGCTACAAAATCTTGTGGAGAGTATTACCAGCAGAATGGATGCTGTTATAGCTGCAAAGGGGTAAACTGCAAACCGATGCCCACAGTTATGGAATGTGATGTCCAACAAGCTCATGAATGTGTGATGGATAGATGTGCACAAAGTTTTGGCCATATAGTGTATAGGTGACATCTTCTAGATTTGGTTAAAATTAAGAACATACTTCTAGATCAGCTCTATAATCAGCCACCTTCACAGACCATGTTTCAAATGTAATTACAGGGGGTCCCCGACTTACGAACGCCCGACCTACGAACATCACCTACTTACGAACCAGGCGCTGCGGGGACCCTCTGCCATTTTCCGCGGACTCTCGGCCGTTCTGCGCATGCGCGGCCAGATGGAGCCTCGGGAAATGACGGCAAGCATCGGAAATGTCCGTAATTTGCCGCGCATGCGCAGAACGGCATTCGACGGAACATCGGAAATGTCCGTAATTGTCGGTCTGCGCATGCACGGCCGACTTACGAACATTTCCGATTTAAGAACAGGCGGACAGTCCCTAACGAGTTCGTAACTCGGGGACCCCCTGTAATGTGGTATTCAACCCCTTAATAACCATGAATTCTCTACTCTTCTCAACACCACATGAGAGGTCTCCAGAGCTGTACATAGTGTATTTGAGCAGCACACTACCTGGACCATATGATTATGCATCTTGCACTTTTATTTCTTTTCTGACCCCTACAACTTCTACTACTTTCACATGATCTGTTTAGAAAGATCTGCTTGTTAGAATTATTATTATTTTATATATCACCAACAGTTTGATCAGCACATTACATTAGTTGCTCATACAATCTGACAAATAAGTTATGATTTTGTTTTAGTAAAGTTCTATCTGAAATACTGGAGGAATACAGGCAAAATTAAAACATAGCCACAAAAATGAAAAACAACAAATGTTAGTGTAACTTGGTTTACTCAAATCTAAATCTATATAAGAATGCAGCTAGGCCCTCTAAATCTAATTTTGGAAAAAGATTATACAATATTCCAATAATACATTGTGTGCTCATATTTACTCCATGGGAATACAAAAATACTGTATCTCTCAAACAAATCAATTTTCTTTTTAAAATAAGGAACTTGTATCAGATTTAAAACTGTGCACCTGTCAGGAGAAAAGGGAACGCTTCTAAGGGATCATTTCACAAATTCTCTTGCATTTGTCAGATAAATACTTGAAAATAATCACACCACAATTATCTTTCAATTTAAAGTGTGATTGAAGATCTTTGATAACAGAAAAGGCAAGAGGAAAAATAGCTGAAGAGCTGAAATTTTATTTTTTTCGCCTTATAAATTTACAAAAGGGTTTTGAGAAAGGTAACATAACTACTTCACGAAAGATGGACAAACCATTGAATTTGATACAAACTGCTACACATTGGATTTAGAGCCTGTTTTGTCAAAATGTTTAAATCAATATATAGAATGTTGAAAACTCTTTGTTATATTAATGGTTGTATCTGATTGTTTTTCTCGTTTAGTGTTAGAAGACTGAAAAATTCCATTCATAAATCAGTGGCTGTTTTGGGGAAGTACTGGGGTAACCATCATTGATAAGGTTCTCATAAAACCTGCAGCATTTCTTATATGAAGCATCTAGTAAAGAGTTTGTTGTGGAAATTTTATGAAGATGTATTGTCATAGTGTCTCCCAGTGTTAGCTCTCCTAGCCCTCCCGCAACCCGCTCTAAAAAGACTGACGCTGGTTGAGACCAGTTAGGTAGTGAAAAACTTCCTGAGGTTGGAGAGAGGTGTTTGCAGAGTGAGGATATGTCTGCCGGCGAAAGGGCCCCTGTGCGATGCACAGACGTTCGTCTGGGGGGATGTGTTTGCTCTGCAAACACATTATCACTTTATCGGATGTGCGCTCGTGTCACCCCTGTATGTCTGATCAACATATTTGAGGTGCCATGACGTACACCTGCAGATAAGCTCCGATCAGCAGGAACAGTAGTCATTGGTTGTTGTATAAACTCATATCCTGTGTTGACATTCACATCCTGTGTTGTCACATCCTGTGTTGTCATATCCTGTGTTGACATTCACATCCTGTGTTGTCACATCCTGTGGAGGAAGCGATTGGCTGTTGGGGCCAGGGCTTCCTGTTTGTGACTTCCTGTGTGTGTGTGAATAAAAGAGCCAGTGCACTGCTCAGCAGAAATGAGGACGTAAGCTGTAGTCATGTCTGTTTCATTGGGGATATGCAGGAAATAGAGTGATATGTAAGATGTATTATACCATTAGACTAAATGGGCGCTTATTAGCGCAAAAGAGTATGGTGGTTTATCCACGACAAGTTAGGAGATTATGCTGCTTCAATCTGCACCAGAATAACTACAGCTACATGGTTAAAGTGAATGTAAAGCCATTTTTTTTAGTTTTGAATAGAATTTGAAAGTGTAAAATAAATGTCATGTTTTTATTGCTGTCTGTGTCCCCTCTGGAGAGAGTCAATCTTCTATTTGTACTGGTGATAACCATCTCTGGTCCCTGTCACAGAAACAGGAAGTGATGGAAAATTTCCCACTGGGGAAATCTGTTCTGGTCACAGCTATCTTGCTTTTGGAGAGATTTCCTCTTACTTCCTGAAGTGTGTCTGCAACAGGACATGAAGGGAAATCTCCCTGATAGGATAGAGACAGAAAAAAATAATTCTATAAAAAACGAAACCAAAAAGATTTGATCTTACAATCACTTTTATTGTTAAAGACAATATTCCTGCTCTTCTTTCCTGCAGTTTCCATATAGTTTTTTATATGCAAAAGAGAAAATAAGTTAGTTGTGTAAAAACACCACAACCAATTAAACGTGGAGCTACAGAATAAAAATGAAGCTACCGGAGAAGAAAGTGAATTCCCTACATCATTCTTCTTAGCCATAGCTATAATTGGACAGGTATAGCACAGTTCCACTGGCTCACGGCGCTCGGTGTGTAACACTGGGTTTAAGGTGAAGCATGACAAGGATCCCCTGCTGCTCTTTCACAAGCTTGGGTTTCCTTCTAAGAAAAAGGGGCTGTGGGACATGATTAGAATCAACGAGAGTCATAAATCATCAATGACACAGAATTCACTCTTTTCTGTAATCAGGTCATTAACGCCCACACTCTACATGTTAGTATAATAATTCCACTGGGGTCTGTACAAGTCCTGGAAACACAGATACATCTAGTGTAAAACAATGTGCAAGAGAATGTACCACATCTTATTAGGCACACCACAGATTTAGAGACTGTGTGCAATAGTGGCAGTGAGCAGCACTATCATGAGTACTATTTAGCCATTTACTAGTTCATCATGCCTACTTCTTTTATAGGGTGTACCTGGAGTTGGTTCACTGATTCTCCAAAAATTCTCAATAAAGTTTGAAGGGTTTTATGAAAAGGTATTCTTCTAATCATGGGCTTAAATTATCCTTTGTGAAGGAATGGTGTTTTTTAAAGAGACGCTGCCATGGAATCAAATCCAACACTACTTCTGGTATATGCAGGCACCCAGCTAGAAGTGCTTTTACATACCTGACATGGCCTCCTAAACCCCTCTGTCATTGCTGGGGGCCAGGCTATGGCACTTTTTGGTGAGTGCTGAAGCTTGCCCACCCCTTCTAGCCCTCTGTACATTCCAGTTGGCCAGTAAGACAGCCCATTATGGAGATGGACCAATAGGCATGGACAGAAGTAAGACTAAAGCTTCATACACACTTTCGGACCGTGGACCAACTTTCCCGTGGATTTTTGTCCAAAGGGCATACACACGGCAGGACTTTTTCAGCCAACCTTTGGTCAACTTCTGTATTGTCTGATCTTTTGCATTGGTTCTGCATTGGTTTGTACAAAAGTCCGTTGGTTTTGTGTACACACGATCGGACTTTGGTCCATCGGACTTTTGTTGGCAGAAAGTTGGTCCGTTCGCACAGCCAACAAAAGTCTGATGAAACCTGGAAAAAGTTGGTCCGATGGAGCGTACACACGGTCGGATGTTGGTCCAAAACAGCTAATTTGCATGTTGGTTGTCCAATCGTGTGTACGGGCCTTTAAGGTGCCAGGACCTTTAAGGTACCAGGACCTTGGACCAACTTTCTGCCAACAAAAGTCCGATGGACCAAAGTCCGATCGTGTGTACACAAAACCAACAGACTTTTGTACAAAGTACAAACACGCATGCTCAGAACCAGTGCAAAAGATCAGACAACAATACAGAAGTTGACCAAAGGTGGCGTTGGAGTAATTGAACGTCCTCTTTTGAAGTGTCGTCAGTACGTTGAAACGTCACTACGTTCATGTTTGTTGCCTAAAAAGTCCGACCGTGTGTATGCAATACCAACTTGGGGCCAATGCCCTTTGGACAAAAATCCACGGGAAAGTTGGTCCACGGTCCGATCGTGTGTATGAGGCTTAACTGAGGATAGGACACGGACTCAGAGAAGGGAGTGTAGAGATTAGGGCTAGTTTAATGGATGGCTTAATGTTTCATTGGTGTTAGGGTGAGGGATTAGAAGGTTTTTTTTAATATTTAGATATTATATTACATTTTTGGAAAGAGGTTAGAATAAGGTTAGCAATAAGTGTCAGTAGTAAAGATTAAAGGTAAAGGTTAAGAACTTTGTGTTGGAGGGCAGTATAGGTCAAGTGTTGCAGTTCAGGTAAAAGGAATGTTGGGGCAACTTAAGTGCTTTAGCTGTTAGTGGCGTTTAAAGTGGTCCCTGAACTAATATGTAAGGTCTGCTTATGTGGCTAACAAAATGGCACATCACAGAATTAAAAAAATAAAACATATGGGGAATTGTAGCGTATATACTCGAGTATAAGCCGAGTTTTTCAGCACTTATTTTGTGCTGAAAATGCCCCCCTCGGCTTATACTTGAGTCAAGCACAGAGAATGACATTTTCTGACCCGACTTTGGGGCCCCGTATCTCGGGGGCACTTGGTGATAGGAACACTTGGAACATATGGATATGTTTTAGTGCTAGTTCCACTGGGTTTGCATACCAAATTTGGGGTTCCTAGCACCAAGTGGCCCCGGGAAAATGTCATTCTCTGCTGAAGAACAGTGCTTAACATTTTCCTACCCGACTTTGGGGCCCCGTATCTCGGGGGAACTTGGTGATGGGCATTTGGGGTTCCTAGCACCAGATACAGGGCCCCAAAGTCAGTCAACTGTGTCCATCTGCAGCAATGTCATTTCGGGACCCTTTGGGTCCCGAGACCCCAATTTTTGGCTGCTGCTAGGAGGCATTTGGGAACCCTTAACTACCAAGTTTGAAGTTTGGGGGACCTATGGCTGCAAATGGGCACAGTGAGGTTGCAAATGGGCATTGTTGACCCTCTTTTCCACTTACAGTAGCTGCGCATTTCTCACCCTAGGCTTATACTCGAGTCAATACGTTTTTCCAGTTTTTTGTGGTAAAATTAGGTGCCTCGGCTTATATTCGGGTCGGCTTATACTCGAGTATATATGGTACATAAAAAGAAAAAAAAAATTCCTAACTCCCAGGCTTCAAACAAGCTAGGTGACAACAGTGTGCCTTCTATCTGGATCCTGGAAAAGTTGAGGACACTTAATTCCATGAGAACAAGCTCCTGTACAGTGCTTTACGAGAAATAGGATCCTGAGCTTTCCTAAGATCTCCCTCTGAGGCGGTGATGTTAGAAAGAGGAAGCAACTGGAATCTGGGAGTTGTTTTTAATGCATTTTTTCATGTGCTTTTTTTTTTTTTGCAGTGCTTTGTTAACAAAGGATGGGGATGCCACCTCTGCAGACCTTGCATATTAGTGGAAGGTCTGTTTTAAGCAAGCTGAAGGATTTCTATATGTCCTTGATGTCAAAAGCACCCTGCTGAAAAGTACTGACATAAAGGGAATATTTTTACTGGTATTTAAATGCAAATAATTCCACATTTCTGCCGACAAGTTCACAGGTGGTTAACAACCCGATGACAGCCAAATATACTGTACAGTATCCAACTTGCGCATGGATTTTGCTAGCGTACTAGATTGCATCAGTGAAATAAACTGGAGAATGCCTACTATGAAGCATGGTTACGTGTGCAGCCATAAAGAATAAATGATAAGACGTGGGTACGTGGGTACGTGGGTACGTGGGTACGGTGGCCTCCAGGGAATCAAAAATCCAACTGTACACAAATAGCTGCTCTGTGAAAAGTGCTCAGTTCAGGTATGTCTAGAATCGATTGTACTCTGAGGTTGATCAAGAGGAAATTGACTATTTATCAAAATCCACATTCAGAAATAAATGCCCTGGATTTTCTTATGGAAATACTTGGTTGAAGCCACTTTCTTAATTGATCCCTTTTTTGTGTTTGCCCAATTAACTGGAAATCATAACTGCGACTTGAGCTCTGAGTCATTGCTGCAGTGTTTAGAAGACATGGCTAAAATTCAGCTATCTTCAAAGCGTAGTTATCTTCAAAGGATTTTATTTCTCTCTTTCACTTAGAGCACTCTGAAAAGAAAATGCTGAAATAATTTGATTTTTTTATGTTCATAAACCTGTGTGCCTGGCTGTGCACGCTGTGCAATGTGCAGCCCGTCCATGCACTAGAGTTAATCTCTTGTCTCACACCCACACTACAGTGCACCTGATCTATATGTACGCAGCTGAGATTCTGTTTGATGTAGTTATCGCAATGGTTTGCCCCCTTAGGATGTGTCACTCTAATCGCTCTCAAAAATAGCTTCTCCTCACCCCAGCTTTATGAAGGTTCAGCACTTCTACCCCACAGCTAGTGGCAACCCAGCCGTACGATAATTCGCTGCCGACCACAGCAGCTGTCTACTTAACCATTTCACTTCTGTAACCATATCCCAAGCACATCCTCCTGTGATACTGACTGCAAGCAAATCTTGCTGCTTGACAAAGGGCCTGACATTCTGTACTAAAAAAATAAACAATAAAATGATACATCTTGTTCTACTAGATGCTCTTTTTTGGACTGCAGACATTCCGGAGTATCAAAGCGGTGTTCAAAATGCCTTGTCAATGCATGCAAACAGTAAAGTAATAGTGGACATTATTTCTGCAAAGTTGTTGGTTACTGGGAAAAAAGCCTGAAAAGAAAACGAATGCAGCCACCACATTTGAAAATGAGTAATTTGCAATATATTACATTTTTGTTTTGGGTTTGACCACTTGCCGTCTGCACTATAGCCAAAAGATGGCTACAGCGCAGACTTCATTTGCCAGGAGGGCGTCCCTGGACGTCCTCCTGTGCTCGAGTGGCCTGTGCGTCTCCTGCAGGGCGCGCTCTGTGGTCACTGAGTCTATGAGACTCGCCTGATCACAGATCGGAGTAAGGGGTCGATCCCGACCCCTTACCACGTTATCAGCTGTCAGCCAATAACAGCTGATCATGTGATGTAAACGAAGCTGGTAAGCGGCAATTTTTCCTCCTCACGCTGATAACGCGAGGAGGAAAAAAAAAGTTGATCACTGGCGGCTGCGAGAGGGACATCGGTCCAGATCGTGAAGGCACCTACCAGTGCCCACAGTACCACCCACCAGTGCCCACAGTGCCCAAAGTTCCGCCTATAAATTAATCAGTGCATTATTACTAGTGCTGCCTATCAATACCACCTACCAGTGCCACCTAACAGTGAATGAATGAATGAATGAATAATTTATATAGCGCTACAATGCTAACTGAATCGCCCATCAGTGCCCATCAGTGCCACCCATCAGGGCCCATCAGTGCCGTCTTTTAAGTGACCATTAGTGCCGCCTTATCTGTGTCTATCAGCGTCGCCTTATCTGTGCCTATCAGTGTCACTTTATCTGTGCCCATCAGTGCGGCCCATCAGTGTTCATCAGTGCGATCCATCAGTGTTCATCAGTGCGGCCCATCAGTGCAGCCTCATCAGCGAATATCAATGAAGAAAAAAATTACTCGTTTGCAAAATTTTATAACAAACTATGAAACATGTTTTTTTTTTTTCAAAAATTTCTGTCTTTTATTTTGTTTGTTTATCAAAAAATAAAAACCCAAATGTTGATTAAATACCACCAAAAGAAAGCTCTATTTGTGTGAAAAATTATAAAAAATTAATTTGATTACAGTGTTGTATGACCGCGCAATTGTCATTCAAAGTTTGACAGCGCTGAAAGCTGAAAATTGGTCTGGGCAGGAGGGGGGTTTAAGTGCCCAGTAAGCAAGTGGTTAATACCGCTTAACCACTTGCTGACCAGGCTTTTTCTGGCACTTTATCCATATTGATCCGCCCCGTGAAGATCCACTGCTCAGCGGGGATCGCACAGCTGTTCCCCGCTGAGCCGGCTGATGACAGGACGGTCCCTGCACACTGTACAGGGACCGCCCTGTCAGTTCTCCGCTCTCCTCTATGGGGGATCGGATGAGCACGGACCGTCTGTCATATAGTATTTGTGCAGCGTTTTTGTGCAGCGTTTTTTTAAATGCCATTTTTTTGGGGAAAAAATACACTTTAGTAAATAAAAAAATAAAAACACAATGTATACCCCGATTTTTTTTTGGAAAATATGAAAGAAGATGTTACGCCAAGTAAATAGATGCCTAACATGTCACGCTTTAAAATTGTGCACGCTTGTGGAATGGCGACAAAGTACAGTACTTAAAAATATCCATAGGCAACGCTTTAAAAATGTTTACAGGTTACCTGTTTAGAGTTACAGAGGAGGTCAAGTGCTAGAATTATTGCTCTCACTCTAATGTTTGCGGCGATACCTCACGTGTGGTGCAAACACCGTTTACAATGTCACCACTGCTGTGTTTCATCCAATCAGGAGAGAGAGTCTCGGATGGCCTAGACCAGTGATGGCAAACCTATGGCACGCGTGCCACAGCTGGCACGCAGAGCCATCTCTGTGGGCACACGGGAGGGTCCAGGACACAGCTAGAGGCCTCTTTCTCCTCTCAGCCCCCCCTCCCTCTGTTTCAGCCCCCCTCTTTGTGTCCCTCTCTCTGTTCCCCCTCTCTCTCAGCTCACCCCTCTCAGCATCTCTCTCGCACCCCTCTCTCTCTCTGTCCCTCTTCTCTCTCTCTATCCCCCCTCCCTCTCAGCTCACCTCTCTCACAGCATTTCTCTCACACCCCTCTCTCTCAGCATCTCTCTCTCACACCCCTCTCTCTCTGTCCCTCCCCCTCTCTCAGCATATCTCTCACACCCCTCTCTCTCTCTGTCCCCCCCCAGCTCTCTCAGCCCCTCTCCCTCTCTCTGTTCCCTCTCTCTCTCAGCATATCTCTCACACCCCTCTCTCTCCGCCCCCCTGCCTCTCAGCATCTCTCTCACACCCCTCACTCTCGCTGTCCCCTCTCTCTCTCTCACACCCCCTCTCTCTCTCACAACACCCTCTCTCTCTCACACAACCCCTCTCTCTTTCACACAACCCCTCTCTCGTCAATTGCCGTGTTGGCACTTTGCAACACAAAACCAATGTATTTATTTCAGTTTGGGCACTCGAGCTCAAAAAGGTTCGCCATCACTGGCCTAGACACTCATGGACATCACTGGATAGAGATGAGGCTCAGGTAAGTATTAGGGGGGCATGCGCAGTAGGGAACCGGGAAGTGAAGCCGCAATGCTTCACTTGCTGATTCCCTCACCGAGAATGGCGCCGGCAGAGACAACAGCCGAGCGATTGCTCGGCCTCGGCTGCCGACATCCTGGACTCCAGGAAAGGTAAGTGCCCATTTATTCATTCATTAAGTCAGCAGCTGCAGTATTTGTAGCTGCTGACTTTTAAAAAAAATTATATTTTTACCGGACTCCCTCTTTAACCCACCAATGCAGCTTTACATTTTCCTCAGTTTTTTAATGTAATGGCCCCCTGTAACTGTTCTTTATATAAATAATGCTGTATATACCTTGTTTACAAATCGCTGAACTGCGATCATTGACCCGCCTCTCTCTCTCCTCTCTCAGCCCGACAGATGCAGTGGGTGGGGCAGGGGATCTCCTGCTGACGTCAGGAGGAGGAGAGAGGCGGCCTCACCCGCTGCATCTGTCGGACCAAGAGAGGTGAGAGAGGCGGGTCATTGAGCGCGGATCAGCGCTCTGTAAACAAGGTATATACAGCATTATTTATATAAAGCACAGTCACGGAAAAATAAATAGTAATTTGAGCAGCAGGACCGCGGGTGGGGGGGGGGGGTGACACGGAGCTGACAAGCAGAGAGGGGAGGGGGAGAGGAGGGGGGAGCACACAGGAGACACAGAGCAGGGCTGCGGCTGACGGAGGCACGTACGCTGACTCCGGTGTCAGAGCTTGGCAGCCCTGATATATTAGAGTCAGCGTACGGGGGGGGGGGGGGGGAATAGCCAGGCAGGATCACTCAGGTATTACAGGTGTTACAGGGGGCCAAATGACACAGCACAAGCCCTGTGCTGTATAACATGCTTTAAAGGAGCAGTATCTTTTTTTTTTTTTTTTTTTGGGGGGGGGGTTAACAAACGCTTTAAGATAAAAAAAACTTCAGACCTTAAAGCGTTTATTACCCCAACACTTCAAAATCCTGATATGTGCCTGCTGTACCATGTACTTGTATGAGAAAGTACCCTGTTCTCTTTGTATTGATTCCTTTGTGTGAAATCCCTGGTGTTCCCTCTAGTCCTTCTGCTTTCCTATTAAAAACTGATCACACTAAGCAGGAGGGCACACCTTGGTCAGTTTGCTAGCTATGCTGGGAACTCAGTGTGCTCGCCTCCAATGATCAAACTTGTCTTGACAGGCCCCTGCCGCACAGCCATTCACTGGGAAGCTCAGTGTATTGCTGCCTCTCCTCCCCCAAGCTCCTATGCAGCTGAGAGCAGAGGGGATGTGATCACTTATAAAAAAGGGATAAAGAAGTATTTATGTTTTTTTTATAGCTATACAAAAATGTTTTGCCTTTCATTTCTATTTTAAACTGAATGGGTTGTTTTTAGGGTTGTCCCGATACCGATACTAGTATCGGTATCGGGACCGATACCGAGCATTTGCACGAGTACTTGTACTCGCACAAATGCTCCCGATGCTTAGCCGATACCTTGTCACTTGTCAGCGGGCGCTGCGGAGGGCGGAGTCAGCGGGCGATGCGGAGGGCGGAGTCAGCGGGCGCTGCGGAGGGCGGAGTCAGCGGGCGCTGCGGAGGGCGGAGTCAGCGGAGGGCGGAGTCAGCGGAGGGCGGAGTCAGCGGGCGCTGCGGAGGGCGGAGTCAGCGGGCGCTGTGGAGGGCAGAACAGTACGGAGAGCCCAGCGGAGAGTGAGTACTCCGTGTTCCCAGCAGGGATGTAACTTAATCGGCGACCGGAGCGTCACATTCAGTAATGCAAGTGACGCTCCGTGTTGCCGTTACACGTGGTTGAAAATCCTGACGCCCATCTTGGTACACCCTGCACTCACTCAGCCTCAATAAAGCAGCAGCGGACATCTTGTTACACCCAGCCCATATAGTTGGGGCGGGGTGTAACAAGATGTCCGCTGCTTCTTTATTGAGGCTGAGTGCAGGGTGTACCAAGATGGCCGTTGCAGAGCAAAACTAAATCCTCTTGCCCATAAGTGCCACTGCCAGCCATAAATCAGTGCCATGCAGCCAGTGCCCATGCAGCCAGTGCCCATGCAGCCAGCCATCAGTGCGTGCCATCCAGCCAGTGCCCATGCAGCCAGTGCCCATGCAGCCAGCCATCAGTGCATGCCACCCAGCCAGTGCCCATGCAGCCAGTGCCCATGCAGCCAGCAGTGCGTGCCATCCAGCCAGTGCCCATGCAGCCAGCCATCAGTGCGTGCCATCCAGCCAGTGCCCATGCAGCCAGCCATCAGTGCGTGCCATCCAGCCAGTGCCCATGCAGCCAGCCATCAGTGCGTGCCATGCAGCCAGTGCCCATGCAGCCAGCCATCAGTGCGTGCCATGCAGCCAGTGCCCGCCACCCATCAGTACCCGCCACCCATCAGTGCCCGCCACCCATCAGTGCGTGCCACCCATCAGTGCGTGCCACCCATCAATGTGTGCCACCTATCAGTGCGTTAAGATTAAGAAGATATCATTAGTCTGTATTGTGGTTTGAAAACTGTCACATGACATTAAAAAAAAAGTATCGGTAATCGGTATCGGCGAGTACTTGAAAAAAAGTATCGGTACTTGTACTCGGTCTTAAAAAAGTGGTATCGGGACAACCCTAGTTGTTTTACAAGGTGATTGTTTACAATCACTTTAATGGTATTATGTTGGGGTAGCATAGGGGTCACCGCCTATTTAAACGCTATTTATGCCATTAAATGTAATTCTGCGTCAGTGTTTTCACTTCTTTGAACATAGCTGTAAATGGCTCCTTTACAAAACCGCGCAACCTTCTACCTGCTACAAACCTGTCAAAATAGGCAGATATGAAACCTACAAACTACACACATTAGTGGCAGGCAGCAACAGGGGCGGACTGAGCATTCGGCCACTCGGGCACTTCCCGAGGGCCCGGGCCACTAGGGGGCCCCATCAGGGTTGCCAGCCTCAGTAAAACCAGGGAGAGTATGTAAAAATCTGTGTTTTTTTTACATCTGTTTCTGAAATGTCCCTTACCGACCTCCTTTTGGTCTAAAAATCCAGAGATTATAGCTGCCCCACCTCTCCAGTACCTTCTCAGCCAATAGAAACATGTCTGTGTATACTGTGTGTACATGTATGTGTATACTGTGTGATTGTATACTGTGTATGTGTGTATACTGTGTGGCCCCATAATCTCTAATTGCCTGGGGGCCCCATAACCTCCTATTGCCCGGGGGCCCCATGAGTTGTCAGTCTGCCCCTGGGCAGCACTGTCACCATTAAAATAACATCAACACCAGAAAAGCAGTGTTAGGTTTTTCTGACAATAAAGCATCATGGCGAAGTTGGCGGCTCTCATGAATTTTGGTAAACACTATAAATAGCCAGCCTCATCATGTGTAGGAAGCAGGCACATTTTTAATCATAATTGAAAATCTTGACAAAATATAATTATCCCTGCTCTCATTATTAGAAAATGTCAAGACTAACGTTTTCTATAGAATATGGAACATCTAAAAACACGAGAACAAAGTAATTTACAATCCATTATATCAAGGTGATCCTCAGAAGAATGATTTCCCACACAGTTGTTAAGAAAATGTATAATTCACAGGATATCCTGCATAATACTCAAACAGCAGTCAACTATACACAATAATCCAGTAAAGAGGCTCTTAATTTCTCACCGTATCTCATCATTGAGCACCTCTCTGGTGTCACTGAAGGATCCCTCTTGGTCATAAATTAATTATGAGCACAGGAAGAATAAATAAATGTTTTGTAATGCAAATCTGACTTTTCTTTAACAAATACTGACACCAATGGTATTTTCTGGGAAATAAGAGTTCACGAAGTACAACAATTATATTAGAGAATAGTTAATTAATAAGAAACCCAAAGCAGATATTGCAAGGAATGTTGAATATAATTAATGTAAAAAGGAGAGAGAGAGATAGACTCTACAGAAATGCACACAACTGTTCATCCAACACTGAGGCTGCATTCACACTTCAGCATTTTGAATTGCGGGCAGATTTGCCGCGATTCTGCCCGCGATTTGAAAGCGCTGATGTGTGAATGACAAATTTTGGGACTTGCATTTGAGATGCCATTCATTTGAATGACACCTAAAATCAAAGTGCGGGTCTATCGCGATTGTCGCACGATAAACAAATTCAGGAGCTACTTTCGGGTGACAGGCTTCCCGCGATACGGGTTGCCGCAATTGCAGTGCAATGTGTTGCGTGACAATCGCAGCAGACCCACACCGCGATTGCAGGTGTCAATCAAATGAATGCCATCTCAAATGCGAGTCACACATCCACGCTTTCAAAACGCGGGCAGAATTGCAGCGGATCTGCCCGCGATTCAAAACGCTGAAGTGTGACAGCTGCCTTATGCCATGAACACACGAGCGGATTTTCCGTCGGAAAAATCTTGGATGGTTTTTCCAACGGAATTCCGCTCAAGCTTGGCTTGCATACACGCGGTCACACAAAAGTTTGCTTAACTTTCGACCATCAAGAACGCGGTGACGTACAACACTATGACGAGCTGAGAATAATTTTCAATGCTTCCGAGCATGCGTCAAATTGTTTCCGAGCATGCGTAGGAATTTTGTACGTCGGAATTGTTACTGATATTAATATTCACACCGCAGTGAGGAGTGTAGCACAATCTCCTTAGGATGTGAAGGATGCGGACACCAACTTTAGAAAGAAGGAGGGACGTGGACAGAGAACTACCTTATCTCTTTGTAAAACCAAATGAGGCAGGTCCTCTTTACACTAGGCAGAACAAAAACTGAGCTGCCCATAGCAGGGGGGTTGGCTACCAGTTAAGGCTGCCCATTGGTGGTGTTCTGTTCTTTTTTTCCTGCCTAGCATCCTTTTCATAAAGGTGGCGCTATAACCCTACAGTCAAGTATAAGGAAGAGTTGTGTCCTTCATTGAATGTAAGAGAAATTCACACAGCAGTAAGACTTCACAGCAACATCAAAAGAAAGACATTTTTTTTTAAAAGGGCAGAGAGACAAGGTTAGACATGAGACATGGGTTGTTACTGCTGCTACTATGTTTCCCCAAAAATAAGCCCAGGTCTTATATTAATTTTGGCAACAAAAGACCCAGTAGGGCTTATTTTTGGGGTAGGGCTTGTCATGTGCTGTCTTCTCTCCCCATCTCCCTCCCTGCCTCTCAGGAATACCCAGTGGCCAGTGGAACTGAGTTAAAAGTGCTTGCAAAATCCTAAAATGCACTGTATTATATCATGTAAACTGTGCATGTTTCTGTAATACCTTCTTATAGTGCCCCAGTGACCCATCTGATCGGTCTTCCAGCTCCGAGCACTGCAGACGGAGGGGGGCCCGAGATCCCCCACTGACAGCTGGCAGAAGAGGTGAAGTGGAGAGCAGCGGGGGATCAGCTGAGTGGCGATCGGCGCTTCCATTGCCTGCCTGATCGGTCTTCCAGCTCCGAGCACTGCAGAGGTGGGCCCGAGATCCCCCACTGACAGCTGGCAGAAGAGGTGAAAAGGAGAGCAACTGGGAATCAGCTAAGTGGCGATCAGCGCTTCCATTGCCTGCCTGATCGGTCTTCCCCACTCCAAGCACTGCAGAAGGGGGGGCCGAGATCCCCCGCAGGAGGAGAGCAGCGGGGGGGGGAATCAGCTGAGCGCCGAGCGGCGCTGTAACGAACAAACATACACAGTTTACATTATATAATACAGTGCATTTTAGGATTTCACAACCCTTTTAAACTAGGGCTTATTTTCGGAGTAGGGCTTATATTGCAGCCCTCCCCGAAAATCACAGTTGGCCTTATTTTCGGGGTAGGGGGTGTTTTTCGGGGTAACGCGGTATCTTAGTTGCTGTACCATTGCGGCTTACAAAGAGCAATGGTGGAATGAAACTGGTTCATTTTTTTATCTTTACTTTGTATGACTGCAGTATCAAAGCTGCACTACAATGCTATAGAAAGAAACTGGATATTCAGATTGACAATAATTCTAGAAAGACTTCTGGGTTGCCCACTATGACAAAGCAGAGATTGCCTGGTTATTCACATCAAAGCCTGCAACTGGCTCATGAGCAGCCTACATTTGTACTACTGACCCTAGGAAATGTGTCACTGCTGCTCCTGGGGGAGAACCACATTTTCATTCAGTGACATGTAAATATAAGCCTTCGGTTTCTTTTTATACCTTTTTTTTGCCACCACACTATAAAATGCATTTAAAGCATAAGCAATTTAGCGAGCCTGTCAATATGATAAAGATGGTAATCTGACTTGGTCCTAAATCTGAGGCCTACTTCTCCCCATGGCACCCCACAATACATGTGCATTTCTAAGCAATCTAATGAGAGGCATGAATATGCACATATTGCACTTCAGGAGAGCCAAAGCAAAGCTCCAGCTTGCAGCCTAAGGCCGGGTTCACACTGGTACGACATTTGCTTCGACTTTGGGAGCACATGTCACATGACGTGTGTAAATCAATGATTCCCTATGAGATCTGTCTTAACTGGTCCAACTTTGAAAAAGGTTCCTGCACTACTTTGGTCCAACTTTGGTCCTACTTCAGCCCATTGAATATCATTGAAGTTGGATCAAAGTCGGATCCTTGTCCTAACCATCTGACTTGTGACATCAGACATGGTGGTGAAAGCAGCAGTAAAGGGAATTTATGTCATACTGGGATTGTTTTGATTGGTCAAAGCACAAGTCAGACTAACTCAAAGTCGAAGCAAAATCTTATCCTGTTCATTCAAGTCGGATGGAAGTAGGACCTATGTAGCACCGATGTCGCAGGGCAAAGTAGGATGAAAGTCGTACAACAGTCGTGTCGTACCAGTGTGAACCTGGGCCTAAGTCGGGATCTACATACAGAATGCCAGGGTTCTAGGGTGCCCAGGAGGCAGAATCACATTTCACAGCTGCCTGCTATTTGTCAGCTGTACCAGATTAACATAGTTTCACGGTGAACTGTTCACTAAAGTAAAATAGGAAATTTTACTAGCATGATACCTGACATTTTTTCTATTGTTGCGTTAGCCACACCAGCTGATAAGGTTTTCTGAGGGGGAGAGATTAAAAACTTTGCAATATTTAAATGTGAATATGAGTGTGAATGATACAGGATTTACTCCCACAACCTCATACCTGGTGCACTGGCAGCTGGTGTGATCCAGGATGTAAAGCCTTCCATCTGCTTCTCCCCTTTCTGCTGTCTCGGCGGCCCTCCAATGTTTTTGAACCGAGATCACCCTCTCCTAAAACAAAATAAATATTTCAAAGAACTCAAATGCGTTTCTGGTGCAGCCTCATCTGCCAAAATATCTCAATCTTATCTGGCTCTTACACTAGTAAACTAAGCCTGTTAAGGATGATGGGTATATTGAAGTGTTAGTTTTAAAGTAATATTAAACTCTCACAGTTTTTTTATCCTAAAATATTGAGCTCAATAAAATTTATATTCTCCAGTAAACTATTAAATTATTTACCCCAGCACTTGAAGTTCAATGCTGCTGGCTCCTGCGCTCTCGGAGTTGCTTCCTCAAACTTACAGTCTTCATAGAAAAGAGTTGACAGTGGAATCTGGAGCCAGTCTGTTAGCTTGGAAAAGGATGGGGGGCAGAGCAGAGGTGTGCCTTGCCATCCTAAGCCACGGGGCCAAAAATGGGGCAGTGTAGTTCAGACTAGCTGCAAACAATTCCTCATTTTACATCCTGTTTGCTATATAGCTGACCCCTGCTACTACAAAGTTGGAAGCTGCCCATCAACTTATTCATTTTTTTAAATACATTTTACCTTATGCATTTACCATGTCCACAAATGTAATGCCATTTTTTTTTGTTATTTGTATTCTTCTACAGTGGAGCAAAAAAGTATTTAGTCAGCCACCAATTGTGCAAGTTCTCCCACTTAAAAAGACTAGAGAGGCCTGTAATTGTCATCATAGGTATACCTCAACTATGAGAGACAAAAT
The DNA here is from genome assembly GCA_028564925.1 of Lithobates sylvaticus. Taxonomy (NCBI): domain Eukaryota; kingdom Metazoa; phylum Chordata; class Amphibia; order Anura; family Ranidae; genus Lithobates; species Lithobates sylvaticus. The sequence goes on along the minus strand of CM053033.1, from coordinate 66,233,422 downwards.
GTGGAAACAAATCCAGACAATCACATTGTCTGATTTTTGAAAGAATTTATTTGCAAATTATGGTGGAAAATAAGTATTTTGTCAATATCAAAAGTTCATCTCAATACTTTGTTATATATCCTTTGTTGGCAATGACAGAGGTCAAACGTTTTCTGTAAGTCTTCACAAGGTTGTCACACACTGTTGCTGGTATGTTGGCCCATTCCTCCATGCAGATCTCCTCTAGAGCAGTGATGTTGTGGGGCTGTCGCTGGGCAACATGGACTTTCAACTGCCTCCAAAGGTTTTCTATGGGGTTGAGATCTGGAGACTGGCTAGGCCACTCCAGGACCTTGAAATGCTTCTTACAAAGCCACTCCTTCATTTCCCGGACGGTGTGTTTGGGATCATTGTCATGCTGAAAGACCCAACCACGTTTCATCTTCAATGCCCTTGCTGATTGGAGGAGGTTTGCACTCAAAATCTCAGGATAAATGGCCCCATTCCTTCTTTCATGTACACAGATCAGTCGCCCTGTTCCCTTTGCAGAGAAACAGTCCCAAAGCATGATGTTGCCACCCCCATGCTTCACAGTAGGTATTGTGTTCTTTGGTTGCAACTCAGCATTCTCTCTCCTCCAAACATAACGAGTTGTGTTTCTACCAAACAGTTCTACTTTGGTTTCATCTGACCATATGACATTCTCCCAATCCTCTTCTAGATCATCCAAATGCTCTCTAGCAAACCTCAGACAGGCCCGGACATGTACTGGCTTAAGCAGGGGGACACGTCTGGCACTGCAGGATCTGAGACCCTGGCGGCGTAGTGTGTTACTAATGGTAGCCTTTGTTACGTTGGTCCCAGCTTTCTGCAGGTCATTCACTAGGTCCCCCGTGTGGTTCTGGGATTTTTGCTCACCATTCTTGTGATTATTTTGACACCATGGGGTGAGATCTTGCGTGGAGCCCCAGATCGAGGGAGATTATCAGTGGTCTTCTATGTCTTCCATTTTCTAATTATTGCTCCCACAGTTGATTTTTTCACACCAAGCTGCTTGCCTATTGCAGATTCAGTCTTCCCAGCCTGGTGCAGGTCTACAATTTTGTTTCAGGTGTCCTTCGACAGCTCTTTGTTCTTCATCGTAGTGGAGTTTGGAGTATGACTGTTTGAGTCACTTGTGGACAGGTGTCTTTTATACTGATAACAAGTTCAAACAGGTGCCATTAATACAGGTAATGAGTGAAGGACAGAGGAGCCTCTTAAAGAATAAGATGCAGGTCTGTGAGAGGCAGAAATCTTGCTTTTTTGTAGGTGACCAAATACTTATTTTCCACCATAATTTGCAAATTAATTCTTTGAAAAATCAGACAATGTGATTGTCTGGATTAGTTTCCACATTTTGTCTCTCATAGTTGAGGTATACCTATGATGACAATTACAGGCCTCTCTCATCTTTTTAAGTGGGAGAACTTGCACAATTGGTGGCTGACTAAATACTTTTTGCCCCACTGTATTAAAAAAAAAAAAAAAAAAAAGTTTAAACTAAGCACAAGAGTTAGACCCTTCTGCTTTGCTCTAAAACTACAGGGACATTTTGATTATGAGAATACAATGGCAGATATTTCATTGGCGACAATAATAGATACAAGAAAAGCCTGTTTTTCATACTTATCAACAAGCCTGTAAGTCAGTTTTTCCTACGAGAAGTAGGGTATGGGCTTAGCTATTATGCTGACCTGGTGGTTTCAATACAGACCAGGGTAAATTCAGATGTCCTTATCTCCATGCTTGTTCCCAGTCAATGCATCAAAATAGTGAAACTACAGAGTCAGCATGAATGTGAAGTCATCAGTGGCAGACTCCATGTTTTTCTAAGAAAGTTTCCCCAGTAATTTGCTTTATGAACCATATAAAATGTATCAGCGTATACAAATAGATCTACTGTTAGCTTACAATTAATGTCATTCTAAGTATTTTTTAGAAAACATTAACTTTATTTTATTGTTGGAAATCAGCACAATACAAAGATCATATTTGTGACATGGTGCATTACTTCTTTTCTTTTGCTTATCTGAATGCAGGAATATTCATCCCCTGGATAGGCAGCACAGTAACTCACCTGTACTCATTAGCTTCCTTTTCATCCATCCTACTTGATCCAGTCCAGATGGAGTGCTCTGCGATAGAGGTAGTGACATGCATCTATCCAGAGGGAACTTGAATGAAGGTGGCACAGTAAGAGGAGTTGGAGGTAGTCGCAGAGGCTGGAGAAGATGACAAAGACAAGAGATCATTGGGCCTTCATTTCTCATACAGTGTCATCAACTTTACAGCACAATGATATTAGAAATGTCACTGCACCATTAAAAACACTATTGGGCAATTCAAAAGCTTTGCAATTTTTGCAATAGTGCATATTTAGAAAAATTTGAGAACACGAAAGAGGGACAGAGAGGGACAGAAGTGAAGCTATTTTCCAAATCAGGTTTAACCTTTTATTTTCTGGAAATATGAAAATAATAAGCTGAATGGCCATGTGTCACATGCCTATTTGATAGAGTGATTGAATGTTTCAATGTAATTTTTTGTCGAAATCGCAAAGCAATGGAAGGAAACCACAAGGAGATGGGATTGCACCCTGTGGAAAAAACAGATCACTTTCTTATGCCCTGTACACACAATAGGATTTTCCGATGGAAAATATGTGATAGGACCTTGTTGTCGGAAATTCCATCACACATTTTCTTTTTTTTTTTTTTAGTAAAAGGCGAAAAATGTATTCAATCTGAAGAGAAACCAGAGTATCCATCACACATTTTCGATAGGAATTTCCATCACACAAAATTTGAGATCTGATTCTCAAATTTTCCGACAACAAAATCCGTTGTCGGAAATTCCGATCATGTGTACACAATTCAGACGCACAAAGTGCCACGCATGCTCGGAATCAAGCAGAAGAGCAGCACTGGTTATTGAACTTAATTTTTCTCGGCTCGTCCTATGTGTTGTACTTCAATGCGTTCTTGACGTTCGAAATTTCCGACCAACTTTGTGTGACCGTGTGTATGCAAGACAAGTTTGAGCCAACATCCGTTAGAAAAAATCCCATGGATTTTGTTTTCGGAAAATCCTATGGTGTGTACAGGACATAAGACATTGCCAATTTTAGTTTATTTTTTTTAGATTAGATTTTTTAATAAACTGTGTTGAAGATGGTAATTTGTTGCCCATTTTTTTCATAATTAATTTTTTTTGTTTTTGCCATTACCTGTGGATGGAAAATGGTTGAAACTGACTCAAAATTACCATGTGTATGGCCAGCCCTAGGTCTTAGGCCAGCCATAGGATATGCAATTTTCCTTACATGCTCGATTCCCCCATCAACACAGTGTTGATGAGGGAACCCCTCGCATTGCCCTATTGTATTCTAATAGCGGGAGGTTTCCCCACTGTCAGAATATGATTGCTGCTGCCGGATACATCCGGTGGCAGTAATCATATGAAAGAGATAGATCGACTTCAGTACAAGCAGCCTGCCCATAGATGGATCAAAATGTGGCCAGTTCCTATTGAACCGGCTGAATTTTTATCAGTCTATGGCCAGCTTTAAGATGGCAGTCTCAGGCAATTTAAACATCAACCATTTTTTTTATCACTAAAACAACTAAATGGATAAAACAAACCTGCCAACAGATTTTATTGACACCATGAGATGTCATGTCAACCTATCAGTGTTCATGATAGGTTGCCCTGATTCATTCACTTGTGATTGCAACAGATAGCTGAGTGAAAGTGGCTGGAATTATCTTAAAACAGCCCTGTGTGTGGCCCTCATTTTTCTGGCAAGTTTTACATAGGCTGGTTTCACACTGGGGCGGTGCGGGGCGGCGACGGTAAAGCAGCGCTATATTTAGCGCTGCTTTACCATCGTTTTACCCGCGGTATGCGGCCGCTAGCGGGGTGGTTTTAACCCCCGCTAGCGGCCGCAAAAGGGTTAAAAACCTCCGCAAAGCGCCGCTGCAGCGGCGGTTTGCGGGCGGTATCCCCGCGGTTTCCCATTGATTTCAATGGGAAGGAGCGGTATAGGAGCGGTAAATACACCGCTCCTTCACCGCTCCAAAGATGCAGCTAGCAGGACTTTTGTTGCGGTCCTGCTAGCGCACCGCTCCAGTGTGAAAGCCCGCCGGCTTTCACACTGGAGTGAATGGGGCCGTTTTTTTCAGGCGGTGTACAGGCGCTATTTTTAGCGCTGTACCGCCTGAAAACCGCCCCAGTGTGAAAGGGGCCATAGTTACAATGGTCCACCTTGGAATGTAATTATGTATGAGTCATACCGTTAGGATCTTTGTGAAAGCCGGAAACAACTGTTGTAGGCGCTGCTATTACAGTGATCTCCACAAGCTTCTTGGTCTCATGCCAAGCGGCTGCCCTGCTGCTTACTCTAACTGGACGATGAGGAGAGACAGGGCTGTGATCTCACAGTCTCACCCTTGTCCAATCAAAGAACACTTTGTAATCACTGAGAAAATGCAAATTGTTCCCTGAATGGTGGCCAAGCTAAGAAAGCCTACCAGCTGGACCAATGTAACTATGTAAAACATTGCCATACCTAAACTTCTGCTCTAAAATGTTCACCTGGTTACATCTAACAATTATATTTCATGGCTTCTGCTCAATAACTTAGTACATGTATGTATGAGAGTAGGGACTAATGTGAATGTACAATTTACATGTAAAACTGCGTAAATTGACAGCGCTATATTTAAATATCTGAAATAAATAAATAATTGATTAACATATATCTATCTCATGCACAGATCACAACATCTGGAACACTTACTGGGAGGATACTCTGATCCTTCATAAAAACACCAGTGGATGTAGGTATCATCTTCCCAGACCCTTCGCTCTTTTGGTCTGTATCAGAGTCACTTGCATTGCTAGTGTCATTATCTAGGACATTGGCAGCATCAGGATTATCTTTAGCAGAGACAATTTCATCATCTTCATATACTGTTTGCATGTTCTCCCTGATCTGTTCCTCTGTGAACTCAGAACCTCCATAATGCACAACTCCTTCCTCTTCTCTGGAGATATTGAGAAGTCCATCATGCCACTGTTCCTGGGAAAGAAGAATTCAGAGATGAAAGAGGCATTTGTCATTGATATGCAGTAATGTTTGTGTGTCAGCTTACCTTTCCATGTGTTCAGCTTAAGAGGCCAGCCACTCTCACCTGGCTGCTTAAGTAATCTCTCCTCAAAGCATGGCTCCACCCTAGCCCCTATCAGGGAACTCTATATTAACCTGTGCACTGCAAGCCAGCCCTGCTGATCAATATTGTGTGTGTGGCTTCCGTGTACTACTTGCTGTGTATTCTACATCTGATTCCAGTTACCGATCTTGGCTCGTTCTTGACAATCCTTACCTGCTTCTTACCCTGACTTTTGGCTATCTCTTGACTATCCTTACCTGCTTGCTGCCCAGACTTTTGGCTATCTCCTGCCTATCCCTTGTCGCAGTCTGCTGCTTCCTCTCTACCTCCATATAGTCTACCGTGAGCGCAAGCTGGGAAGCCCTGACAGTGGGAGATCAGTGATAAGATCAATGTGAGACCAGGGCTGCTTAGGGATGGGCAAGGGCATGAGAAGACCTGCAGTGGCTTGTGTGGAGGATTTAGACTGTGCACAGACATGACAAGCCTTAATGTAGTCTGTGACATCCGAGTGGAGATTAGGCCACCAGTAGTGACGACTAATGAGCAGGAAGGATCGGAGGAACCCAGCATGACCTGCCATCTTGGAATCATGTCTCCAACGAAGGATCTTAGCTCTTAGCTCAGTGGGGACGAAGGTCTTGCCGGGAGGAATTTTTGACTCCATAGTGGTAGAATGGGCAACAATGCATGAGATCGGAACGATCTGCTCAGGTTCATCAGCCTGACCGCTGCAGGGAAAAGACTCCACCTGGCCTGTCTGGGATTCAGAAGTTTAGCATTCTGTAGGTACTGTAGATTCTTGTGATCAGTAAAAATCATTATGGAGTGAGGGGAACCCTCCAAGAGATGACTCCACTCCTCTAATGCTAATTTAATTGCAAGAAGTTCCCGATCACCGATAGCATAATTTTATTCTGCCTGAGAATTTTTTTGTGGAGAAGAACGCACATGGTTGACGTCTCTTACCAAAGGATTGAAGAACCACAGCTCCCACCCCCATTGAAGAAGTGTCCACTTCAATAAAAGATGGATCCCCAGGATTAGGTCTCCTCAAGAAAGGTCCAGAAACAAAGGCCTGTTTTAGGTCATGAAATGCAGAGACAGCTTCAGGAGACCAGTCCTTGGCATTCACACCCTTCTTTGTCAAAGCGATAATAGAGGCAGCAATGGAAGAGTAATTATGAACTGCCTATAATAATTTGTGAACCCAAGAAAGCGCTGTGTGACCTTGAGGCTGGCCGGAAGAGGACAGTTGGTTATGGCCAAGACCTTTACAGAATACATACGAAAAACCAAACTCGAGACAAAGCATCCCAGAAACAGGACCTCAGAACATTCAAAAGAACCTTTCTCCAGCTTGGCATATAGATTATTCTCTCTAAGGCGCTGAAGTACAGTGCGGATCAATTGCAGAGACTACCAGTGGCGTAGAGAGGGGCGAAAGGGTATGCTTCATGGAAGAAGCAGTTCTCCAGTCCATAAAATTGTCAGCAGCCCCGTAATCCAGATATGCAAAGATCGATTGAGGAGAAGCGCCTACATGAAGGAACACCGGAAGAAGAAGACAAGAAGGTGATGTTTCTGGGTCCAATACTCCACCTTCCAGATGTATTAGACCCAAGCGTTTTCCGGACAAAGCGAGCAGGAAGCACGAAAATGACCCTTGCCCCCACAATAGAGACACAAGCTCAGAGTTTTGTGCCTAGCCCATTCGTCAGGGGTTAGCCTGGTCCGGCCCAGCTGCATAGGTTCCTCAGCAGGCAGAAGATGCTCCACTGGACGAAGAGAGGAGAGCTCAGACTGGCTAGGACCCAGGGAGTGCTGGCGTCTTTTTTCTAGGGACCTCTCCTGAAAACGAATGTCCCTCAACCAGGGCCTCATTGTTCCAGCTCAACTCAGCTGTAAGGATACGGAACTGAAGAGCATATTGTCCCACTGAAGAAGATTCTTGGCGAAGATGTAAAAGGGCACTGGCCGCTGAAGAAACCCGAGCCAGCTCCTCGAAGATGTTACGAAAGAGCTTCAAGAAGTCGGACAGGCTGGAAACTACAGGATCATTCTTCTCCCACAGAGGGGCAGCCCAGGCTAAAGCTTCACCGGAGAGGAGGTAAATGATATAGGCTATCTTTGCCCGATCAGACAGGAAGTTTTGAGGCTGGAGCTCAAAATGAATGGTGCATTGGCTGAGGAACCCCCTGTAGGCCTTGGAGTCCCCAGAGAAACAGGACAGAGCTGGCAGTTGTAGTGAATGTGTGGCTGCGACTGCGATCCAAATAGGTGCAGCCACTGATTGTAGTTGAGGTTGCTGACTAAGGGTTCCCAAGGAGGCCTGAAGCTGCTTGGGGAGTGGGAAGCCAGATCCTGGAGGAATTGGATCACCATGAGTCTGATTCGATTCCTGGGTCTCAAGTCTGCGGACTATGCCCTGCAATGGATCATCTGCGGGTAGCGGCACATCAGCCGGGTCCATGGCTGATCAAACTGTCAGGTCACCTGAGTCCAGGTGACAGATGCACCCCGTTGGGGTCTGGAGTGCACCGCAAGATAGTGGACCCTACGGCTCACTGCTGCGGATGGAGTTCTAGGTGAAACTGGAGAGCAGATCCTCTGTAGCACCAACACGGATGACACTGGGAGCTAAAGCAAGAGATTTCCCAGGGCGTGGAATCTAAGAGCCATCGGGTGTTCACTAGGGGCCCCTAGTGGTGGGGATGGATTTAGCTGCAGTCTGGCTCAAGGTCGCGACCCCTAGGGCCTCCCAGCTCACGCTCACTGTAGACTACAGGGAGGTAGAGAGGAAGCAGCAGATTGCGACAACAAAGGATAGGCAGAAAATAGCCAAAGGTCGGGGCAACAAGCAAGTAAGGATAGTCAGGAGATAGCCAAAGGTTGGGGTAACAAGCAGATAAGGATTGTCAAAAACAAGCCAAGATCGGTAACTGGAATCAGACGTAGAACACACAGCAAGTAGCACACGGAAGTCAAACACACAATATTGATCAGCAGGGCTGGCTTGCAGTGGACAGGTTAATATAGAGTTCCCTGATAGGGGCTGGGGTGGAGCCATGCTTTGAGGAGAGATTACTTAGGCAGCCAGGTGAGAGTGGCTGGCCTCTTAAGCTGAACACATGGAGAGGTAAGCTGACACACAAACATTACTGCATATCCATGACAGCATTGCTGTGAGTCCCTGTGCAAGGAAGAGATCAGTGGTATCAATAAGGTAAAGGGGAAAAATGGGTAGGGATGCAGAGAACTGGTAAATGGGGTCATCTGGGCCTATGGAGCAGATAATCTATCTTTGCACTGGGATTTCATTACATTTTTTTATACATTTTGAGTAGCACAATATATCCACACAAAATAGCCAGATTACTTTAACCAGTCCAACTTCAGTTAAAGGTGCAGCATAGCATATCTGCTTCCAGATCATTACATTTGCATGCAGCATTGTGACTATCAATCTCAAATACAATAACACATTTTATCACCCCTACTGGTGATCTGTTTTTTTTTCTACACATAGAGCTTAAAGTGGATGTAAACCCTCACATAAACCCAGTGAAGTGAACAGCCTCAGATGATACACAGAGATGAAACAAATCTCCCTACATAAGTTTTACATGTATATCTACTGTCTTCCCCTTTATTTACAGTGCCTTGCAAAAGTATTCACCCCCGCTTGGCATTTTATGTGTTTTGTTGCCTCACAACCTAGAATTAACATGGATTGTTTGAGGATTTGCATCATTTAATTTACAGAACATGTCCACAACTTTGAAGATTTATTTATTTTTTATTGTGAAGCAAACAACAAATAGGACAAAATAACAGAAAAAGTCAATGTGCATAACTATTCACCCCCCTAAAGTCAATACTTTGTAGAGCCACCCTTTGCGGCTATCACAGCTCCAAGTCGCTTTGGATAAGTCTCTATGAGCTTGCCATATCTTACCACTGGGATTTTTGCCCATTCCTCCTTGCAAAACTTCTGCAGCTCCTTCAAGTTGGATGGTTTGTGCTTGTGAACAGCAATCTTTAAGTCTGACCACAGATTTTCTATTGAATTGAGGTCTGGGCTTTGGCTAGGCCATTCCAACGCATTTACATGTTTCCCCTTAAACCACTCACACACATTTATATGGCACAGTGTCGTGCTTTACAAATGTTTATTGGGTTTTCATATTGAGTGTATTAAAATGACTGAATTTTAAAAAAAATTGGTGAGGCAAGTCCTGTGAAGTCCTGTGAAGTCCTGTGACCAACCTCCTCTCCAGTCACTAAATATTCTCTTCAACCTTAAGCAGAGATAACTCTATGGTGCACTGCAGGCTCCACACCGCAGCCTGCATTTTATGAATGGCATATAAAGTAGAATGGAGTAACACTGCAGTGTCCAGAGGATAGCAATATCTGCTCTCCTCTATTAATAGGCTCCATAGTACATGAAAGTCAATGAAGACAGGAAGCTATCTACCATAATGATTGTATTTTTTAAATGTTTACCGCTATATATGTCAGTGCATATTTATCCTATCTGTAGGACAGCAAAGAAAAATAAGTTGCAATGTGGCTTAAGTACAAATAAAAATCATTCCAAAAAATAAGAACACAGCAAAGAACAGGCGAAAGCTCCACAGTGATACAGTAGGCATCTTACAAAACGTGAATTATTTATAGCTCATATGCTATGGAATTTAAAGTGTAAAATAAGGAGAAAGTAAAATATTTAGAGCAATTTAGACTGCTCTTTGTCTAGGTTATTGGAAGATGCATTACATAAGTATTTATAGTTATATAACAAACACTTTCCACGCTTGGCATGCTGCATGCTGCATTCCTATAAATAGTTGAGTGAGAACATACATCTTCAGGTCAGCACCTCTATCTACCTATCCTGACAAGAGCAGCGAAAGATGAAGTGAGTGCTCTGGGGCTGTGGGACCTTTTCTTAGAATATATATATAACTACAGTTCAATCCTGCCCTCAGGCTAGAAAGATAGTGCTAGCATCTCCAAGCATCATCTCCAGTTAACAGACCTATTCATGTCATCTATTTTAGGTAAAATGAAACCCTTTAAAAAGGGACAACAATCAAATTGAAAATAAACTATTTACTGAAGAAACAAATTTCCAATTGGCTACGTATAAAAGTATCACCACAACTTAACAACCCCTCCGTGTAGCCAAGTGCATGTAGCTCTTGGTAGACATGGGTGCCGTCAAAAAATTTGTTTCGTTCCGTATATAAAAAAAAAAAAACGGATTTTGTAATTCGTGTACGGAATCCAATTCGGATTCGTACGATTACGTTAGATTCGTAAACTTTTCGTTAAAATAACGGAAGTTCGTTATGATGAATTTATCATTATGAGGGGTTCCCACCATCCCTGTGCTGACTTCCTGTGTTTTTAAACTTTCGTTTTGTTATATTTTCGTTAAAATAACGAAAGTTCGTTATGATGAATTTATCATTATGAGGGGTTCCCATCATCCCTGTGCTATGCTGTGAACAAAACACTAGTCACATTTCTGTTAATTTTGATCTGAAATTCGTAAACGAAATTTCGTATTCCGTACAGAATTCGTATGCATAAAAATTCGTATTTCGGATTCATACGAATTTCCGGAAATTTGTACGAATTTTTGATTCGTACGAAACTAATCGCACATGTCTAGCTCTTGGTCTGGTTCTGATCCGTGACCACGTTGTGCAATACAAGCACATCTTTATGTCTTTTACTGGCTGTCCGCCCCCCCCCCCCCCCGATGCCACCGCCACAATTGTCCAAAACAGCTGGTCAGGGGAGACCATGTCATTATTTCATGCCAAAATCGCACAGATGGACACCAACATCCCTAAATTACAAAAAAAAAAAAAACAACCCTGTATGGGACTTTGAGGATGCCCAAATATGTATATAGTATACACCACTGCTTAACGTTCATACATTTATTCAAGTTCTACTAAAACATTCAAAATATATCACATTTCTAGCCAGACTCGGCTCATTTGTGAATCCATAACATATTCCACAATAAAACATTGTTTCACAGTATATCATTGAACTTCCCACCCTACTATAAAATGCTTGTCATATCATGTTTATCATAATAATAAACTTATTTTATATGTTGCATATATATATATATATAAATTATATATAATAATAAATATATGGCGGCTCATAATAATTTTTTTGTGAGTATTGATAGATTTATCCTATACTCGAAGGGGAGTACCAGTCGGAGGGAAATTTCTAAGACCCATTTCACACTGAGGCGCTTTTCAGGTGCTTTCACGCTAAAAAAAGTGCCTGAAAAGCTCACGAAAACCTATTTCCATTAAAATCAATGAAAAACGCCCCTCTCCATTGAAATTAATGGAAAGCTCTTCAAAAGTTCCTTAAAAGCTCTTCAAACATGCTCAAATGTTTTACTGGCAGTTTAGAAGCACCTCAGTGTGAAAGGGGCCCAAGTTGGAGACCAAATGGATGTATACCATAAAACCCTATACTCCCATGGGTTCAACGTGGATTAGGACGTTAAGGCCCCTTTCACACTGAGGCGCTTCTAAACTGCCAGTAAAATACTGAGCGCTTTTCAGGTGCTTTTGACGAGCTTTCCATTCATTTCAATGGAGAGGGGCATTTTTTCACAGCATAGTCCCAGTGTGAAAGCATTCATTGATTTTAATGTAAATAGGTTTTCGTGAGCTTTTCAGGCACTTTTTTTAGCATGAAAGCACCTGAAAAGCGCATCAGTGTGAAAGGGGTCTAATGCTTTTATTAATAATACCCAATACTCCCTTTGTCCCTAGTCCCAAAAAGTCTACACCAAACTTATGGAAAGGCAGCTTATATGCAGTTCAGATACCAGGGCATTAATGTCTATCCTTGGGGCCTGTGAATCCTATTATGCTGTCATAAGCAAATTTTGACGCTTCCTGTCAATTTCAAGAGTTAGACGATCTCCCCTGCTTTCCTATTGGCACATCACTGTTGCCTTACTGGCTAAAAGGGAAGCACGGGTGGTGGTAAAGAGCAGGCCAGTCTTACTATACAGATCACCGAAAGGATTAGGCAGCTTCACAGATAATTATGGAGTTTGGGCCAAGGTCCATTTTCACAGAAAAGGTAGAGATTTCAATATTAGTATTTATTTATTGTTTATATGCTCCATTGGTATTGCCCAGTTCTGTTTACTGCAAATTCAAACTATACAACAGTATACACAATAAAATGTATGAAATAATAAACCCAACAATATCTAAGCCATTAAGCCATCAAGATGCTGGTAAAAGTTTCTTAGGGTGCAACTGTTGCCTTACACAACCAAATAAAATGAGTTACCTCAGCAGTTATTTCTCTTTTATCCTCACATACTGTTTGCATGTTCTCCCTGATGTGTTCCCCTGTGAACTCAGAATCTCCACAATGCACAATTCCTTCCTCTTCTCTGGAGATATCAAGAAGTCCATCATGCCACTGTTCCTGCAAAGAATATAATGCTGTCATAAGACACTTTCTTTTGGTTTCAAGAGTTAGACCATCTCCCCTGCTTTCCCACTGGTTCATCACTAATGGTCTTACTGGATAACAGGGAAACACAGGTGGTGGTAAAAAGTGTGCCAGCCTGACAACGTTACTACAGGCTATCTGAAGTGATAAGCAGGTTCACAAATAAAAAAAAGAGATATAAAAAGGTTGATTTGAATATCAGTACTCATTTACTATTTATATGCTCAATTGGTATTGCCTAGTTATGTTTCTAAATTCCAACTATACAATGCAATTTAATAGTGTGTGCAAAAAAATAAATGAAATAGTAAATTCAACAATATCTAAGCCACTAAGTAACCAAGATAGTTTACGTGTCTAACTAGATGTCCCCATCTGAACTTGAATATCAGTTATTTGCAGCAATGGTAAACTCTAGGAATAAGAAAATAAAAATTCCCCCTGCAAGGCAATATCATAGTGTACTAGTATGCTGCGTCTTCCTGTTTCTCCTCCTGGCCAATCAGAAAGCGGGTCCTGAGACCCGATTGGCTGGGAGTCCTAAAGCCCCATATACACGGTCGGATTTTCCGATGGACTCTGTCCTATCGGACAATGTTGTCGGAAATTCCGACCGTGTGTAGGCACCATCGGACATTTTCCATCAGATTGTCAGACGGACAAAGTTGTATCTCCTGCTCTAAAGCCCCATACACACGGTCGGAAAATCCGACCACCAAATCCATCGGATTTGGTCCGACAGATTTAGTCCGACACTGGTGTTGCATACACACGGTCGGACAAAGTTGTCGGAAAATCCGATCATTCTGAACGTGGTGACGTTTGTTGCCTACGACGGGACTACGTAGAGGCTAGTAGCCAATAGCTTTGGTCTTGTAATGTGATCTGAGCATGCGTGGCACTTTGTCCGTCGGAATTCGCTACACACGATCGGAATTGGTGTGATCGGACTTTGTTGTCGGAAAATCTTTAGAGCAGGAGATACAACTTTGTCCGTCGGACAATCCGATGGAAAATGTCCGATGGTGCCTACACACGGTCGGAATTTCCGTCAACATTGTCCGATAGGACAGAATCCATCGGAAAATCCGACCGTGTGTATGGGGCTTTAAGATTTTCCGACAACAAAGTACGATCACACCAATTCCGATCGTGTGTAGCGAATTCCGACGGACAAAGTGCCACGCATGCTCAGATCACATTACAAGACCAAAGCTATTGGCTACTAGCCTCTACGTAGTCCCGTCGTAAGCAACAAACGTCACCACGTTCAGAATGATCAGATTTTCCGACAACTTTGTCCGACCGTGTGTATGCAACACCAGTGTCGGACTAAATCCGTCGGACCAAATCCGATGGATTTGGTGGTCGGATTTTCCGACCGTGTGTATGGGGCTTTAGACCTGATTGTCCGTGAGTCCTAAGTCCTGATTGGCCGGGACTCGGGAGGAGATGCAGGTGGAAAGCAGCTGAAGCCACGACCTGGATGGGGTAAGTGCAGGGCTGGCAGGCAAAAGGCGAGCGATGATCAAGCAATGGGGAGGGGGAAGCGGCGATCGATCGAGTAATGGGTATGGGGGATGGGTAGGGAATGGTTGGTTGGCTGGCTGGCTGACAAGACAATTGAGCACCAGCCGCCACTGCAAGGCACCCTTTAAAAATGATGGACAATCTCGAGGCACACCATTCTAAAATGTAAAAGCTATTCTAATAGTTGTACAGAATGCAGAAACGTCCACACATGTAGAACGCCCAACGTTAGAGGGGATTTATTCTTCCAAAGCAAATACACTTTTGGAAACTAGTACTGACTAGTATTCCAATGTTTCTCTTCTCCCTCAGTTATTCTCCAGCTAATGTGATCCTACCGCTGATGGAGAGGGGCAGGAGAGGGGGATACAAGGATGCAGTGCAAGCGACTGACATCCTCCATATCAACTGATGATACCATTGGTCATTAGGACACTGGTGGCTAGAAGGTTGCAATGGTACACAATGAACCCTGTGGCTTTTTGAAACTAGAAGGCAACCTTCATCCACATGCTGGCTTGTATACAATTTTTGGGCAATTTTTAGGCATTTTGCCAAGGTACCCCTGAAGAAACCTCAAGGCACCCCAGGGTGCCTGGGCACCCTGGTTGAAGAAGGCTGCATTAGAATATTACCGTTGCCTTACGTCAGTGGTTCTCAACCCTGTCCTCAAGTACCCCCAACTGTTCATGTTTGCAGGTTTTCCTTTATCTTGCACGGGTGCTTTAGTCAATGGCTTGGTATTTTGGACAGCTATTTTATCTAAGAGAAATTCCCAAAACATGGCCTGTTGGGGGTACTTGAGGACAGGCTTGAGAACCACTGCCTCACACAACCAAACAAAATGAGTTAACTCAATAGTTATTTGGCTTCAATGCCCACAGTGTTTTTACTGCAGTAGAGATATTGACCTCAGGTGGGTGAGACCTCACTAATGCGAATGGTCCTCATATCGCTTAAACAAATTTATATGCAAGTCTCAACATATCTTGGAACCAGACCCAGTTTTGTTGGACCTCAGGTATGGATATTTTTTTTTTCTTCTTTCAACAGGTCTACCAAGATTCCTTTGATTGCAATACAGCAAAGTAAGAGGCTGTTTAATGCTGTGGTGGCAGACAAACAAGTAGTGTGCTCTAGAGATGTACAAGGTGTACATGATTACATGGTCCAGGTCACCACACAGCACACATTTACAGATGGTGAATGGTGACCTATGAAAACATACAAAGGAAAGGAAAAAATACACAAGTACATCATACTCTATAGAATGCATAATTAGATACTGTATTTATCGGCGTATAACACGCACCTTTTTCCCCTTAAAATCAGGGGAACATCGTGGGTGCGTGTTATACGCCGATCCCCGTCGATCCCCCGCTGATTGTTTTGAAACGAGCTACAGAAAGCCAAGAGTACTGCGAGAGGAGCCGAGACTAACCGAAGAACTCTCGGCTTTCTGTATGTCAGCAGTGCTCGCTCCTCTCGCAATCAGTGGAGGTGGGCGGGACTGCGAGAGGAGCCGAGAATAGCCGAAGTACTCTCGGCTTTCTGTATGCGAGAGGAGCGAATGCCGCTGACAATCAGTGGAGGTGGGCGGGACTGCGAGAGGAGCCGAGAATAGCCGAAGTACTCTCGGCTTTCTGTATCTCGGCTCTGCTCGCTCCTCTCCGCTCACAGTCAGCGGCAATCGCCGCCAAATTTAAATCAGGGAAATGCTGGAGACTGGCAAGGCTGCAAATGCACTGGGCAAGGCTGCAAAGGCACTGGGCAAGGCTGCAAAGGCACTGGGCAAGGCTGCAAAGGCACTTGGCAAGGCTGCAAAGGTACTGGGCAGGGCTGCAGATGGACACTGGGCAAGGCTACAATGATGGACAAGGCTGCAGATGGACACTGAGAAGGCTGCATTGATGAGCATTTAAATGTAAGTTTTTTTTCCTTAAACTTCCCTCCTTAAAGTTTTTTTCCTTAAAATTCCCTCCTAAACTTGGGGTGTGTGTTATACGCCGGCGCGTGTTATACGCCGATAAATACGGTATGTGGTATACTATGCATTTTTTAAGCTGTGAGAGAAAACTGGTAGCTCTCTTTGCATTAAATGAACTCTGCTATAGCCCTAAAAATATTTGGGCTATCTCTGCTGACCTCCTTAAAAATACTGGTTGCTTGACTGTTATATTGATTCATTGGGTTCATTACCTTTTAGTCACTGATCTGGAACATGTATGCTGTTCGGGAGTTCTGATTTTACTCTGACTTCCTTTGACTTGACAGCCTTGTAATACTGATGACAAGTTTCCTTTATCATACTTGTATACATAACCTGCTATGTTCAAAGATTATATTGATCATAATATTAAGGTAAAGTGGACAAGCAAGTTCAGCCCTGTATGTGGAGCCAATTTAAGGTGGAAGTAAACCCTCCTATCAATTTCAGCCAAGGAAGCTGCCATCTTGGCCTCTGTTTAATCTTCAACTGCCATGATGCTGCACATGTGATCAGTTATGACACCAGCCATTGGATGGCGTGACAGTTTGGTTGAGTGCACAACCACTGTGACAGTTAGCATTTCCGGCATGCCGGGAAACTGCTTTTTGAAACTATTAAATCTTTGGGTTTACTTCCGCTTTAAGGACACATGCTCCAGAGACACCAGGAAAATGAACCACCAAAGGACTTTTATGTCATGGCGACGTGATAGTAAGGATGTAAAAAAAAAAAACCTCAGATCTTGATGCTGAAGCCAAGAGAATTTTTGTTTAAAAGAAAGCAATGTCATTGTTCATACTGAGTTTCACAAACAAGATATGACAGAGTAAACTGTATTCAATATAACAGAAAATCATTGTCAAATATTTTATCTCACCTTACCAGCCTAGAACAATTACCATTATACCAGTATGTTCACATTGCATTTTCTTTTTTATTATGATACAGACGTTTTGTTGTAGCCAATGTGCTATATACTTGTCTTTAATGCTATGATTCACAGTAACCAGCAGATGGTGCTAACACACTTATTTTTAGGTAACACAGGCGCTAATGACTGTGAGTGTTATTTTACTAGACATTTTCCAGTTGAACACATTAAATCTCTCTATGGCAAATAACATTATGACACTGACCATTTTGCTGCAATGTACTGAGGACCTCACATGCACATAGTGATCAAAAAGTAATTTGTACAGCTACATCCCTGCACTGTGATTCCTCAAGACATTAGTTCCCCATAATAACAAAATGGACAATTTATGTCTAAAGACATTACTTTTCCTTCTGCAAGTACAGCATTAAGGTGAATGAACATTCAGGCCTCCTCCAGGTTACTCCTTATTGTTATTGTAAATGTCACCTTGCAATTTGCTATAACACTATACAGCTACAAAAAAAAAAAAACTGTGTACAATATTGGATGCTGTCTTGAGAGCTGTGTTACTTTTTACTGTATTTAAATGGTCAGTCCACCCAAAATAGTTTTAGGGGAGTCTTATGCCCCGTATACACGGTCGGAAAATGTCCGATCGGACCATGTTGTCGGAAAATCCGCCCTTGTGTGTGCTCCATCGGACTTTTTCCGTCGGATCCTGCTCTCAAATTTTCCAACAACAAAATCTGATCGGACTTTTTCCGATCGTGTGTAGTGAATTCCGACGGACAAAGTGCCACGCATGCTCAGATCAAATTACGAGACCAAAGCTATTGGCTACTAGCCTCTATGTAGTTCCGTCGTACGCAACGAACGTCACCACGTTTAGAATGATCGGATTTTCCAACAACTTTGTCCGACCGTGTGTATGCAACACCAGTGTTGGACAAAATCCGTCGGAAAAAATCTGACGGATTTTGTGGTTGGAATTTCCGACCGTGTGTACGTGGGCTTAGAGGATTTTGTCATTTTTTTCCATTCGGGTTAAGGTGACAAGTTCTCCTAAAATAATACCCCCCCCTTTCCCCCACCACCTTCACTAATAACCAATTCAAAATGAAAGGGCTGGAATGCAAATAAATTGGAGCAGGGTGTATTTTCTCCATATAGCATATTTTTAAGGTGCATTAGAGCGCCATTAACAATGAACAGTACCGCCCCAACTCAATGCACGTAATATGGCTTACCATGCACTGCATTAATGGGCCTTTAAGTGTATGTAAACTCTAACAATGAACTTCTATTATTTGCTCTCTTTTGCTCTGCTAAATTAGAAGAAATTAGAAGAAATGTTGTAATCTCTCTGCCTGTCCGCAAGGAGGGGTTATGTGGATGAGGAGGGTGGAGGGGATGAGAAGAGGGCTGTGTCCTTTGTAATCAGAAATTATGCAGGCAGGGCTGACACCACGTACTTAAAAATTTAGAGCTGTGTTGTCATATCAAAGACGAAGGTAGGAGCACACTATATTTCTGGTACATAAACAGTTATTTTTTAATATTTGCAGCATATTTAAACTGATAGAACAGTGGGAATTGTGCATGTTTTTTAGAAACGTACTAAATATATATATTTTTTAATGTGGCCTTGACATACAGTATGCTTAAATCCCAATTCCAGGCACAAAACAAAAATACCCCTGCTGTGGACCTCCAGAAATGTACTAAATATAATTTTTTTTAATTTGCCCTTGACATATGCTTTAAACCCCAAATCTGATCTGCAGAACTGACCAGACTTTCTGACAGTGTTAATACAAAAACGAATGGTACCGAAAACGAATGGTACCAATGGTACCATTATATGGGTGGTGGTGTATATAATGCACAGAAAAATTAAATAAGGAGGGAAAAAGCTGAACAGGTCTAGAAAGCACTCAGTCTATTCACAATGGCACACAACTGAATTAAAAAATCATTTATATTTAGAATTGTACACAAAATATACACCCCATGAGAGCTTCACTCCAGGCAAACAGATAAGAACTTATATGGGAGCTGTTTTACCCAGTAAATGATTTGTAGCTCTATTTAATTAGTCCTGTAATTTACAAAGTCCTTACACAGAGCAACTGGTGACCTGACTTTTCTCTGCTTCAGTTGAGCCAAATATCTTACAAAAATAAAAATGTCAGCATATGTTATATAATAAAGGCTGCATTCACACCTGAGCAGGGCAATTTTATGGCTTTTTTAGGTACTTTTATTTGAGATTTTTTACAATCATATACACATGTTTTAAAAGTGTATTGCAAGCATTTTACATGTGTATACAAGATTCAGGCGTTTGTGAATCAGCCAATGAAAAGTACTAGTGGAATGCCTAGAATTAAATGCCTTAAATTCTCCCAAATAAAAACCTGAAAAAAGCTTGATTTAAGTCTAAGAGACCAAAAGTGCCCAAATCTGCCTCAAAAGAAGGCTTTTGGAGCTTTAGGCATCAGAGAACAGTCACCCTTAAAATACATGGGACTTTGGATGTTGAGCTTTTTTTTAGCTTTGGACTACAAAACGCTCAGCTTACTGATCAACTGATTACACCCACTGACTACAAATAAAATATGTTTTTTTGTTTGCCCCTTTTGCTTTTATTGATATTTAGTGATATATGTCAATATATATATATATATATATATATATATATATATATATATAAGCACACCTTTTCTACATTGATACACGTTTGACTATTTACTTTATGATGATACTTTATGACGTAAAGATGCAAACATACATGTGTTGAAAAAAGATGCTAGAGTTAACTGTAACTATAAGAGTAAGAAGATTACCTCTTCACCGGATGAGGCTGAAGTTGACAAACTAAACTGAGATTCACTACATTCAAATACATCTTCATCTTGGGTATCATTCAGACTTGACATAAATGTGGTTCCAGGATTTTTCTCAAATGCTTCATCCAATTGAGACTTATTTATAGTTCGTGTTTCAGAATTTTCATCAGAAGTATCTGAACTCAGACTGGGAACATCATGGCTTCCATTTTCCTCGGGTTGTGACAATTCAAGCATTGCTTGTGTTGGTTTTTGGGGAACTTCTTCCACACAGGAAGTATCGTTTAAATATGATGTGTCATTATCCAATACTTTTGGAGAGTAAAACTCTGGATTATTTGTGTCTTCTTCTGTTTTGATGGTGGATAAAATTTCCTGAACTGGTGCATTATCCATGAGATGGTGATTCTCCCACACGCGAGAATCTGTAGACTGAGGAATCTCAGAAAGAAAAATCAATGCATTCTCATTTTCAATGACTAAAGGTTCTTTGATAAAGGAGTTCTGCATTCTAGGAGTTTGTGGAGTTGACTGAGAAACCTGATCATCTGATGTAGATGACCTAGTGGAGCCTCTCCATTTCCTAGCTGCTTCTGCCACGTTGCTGAAAAACTTAAATACCCCACCAAAGTTTTTTGATTTCCCACTGCTTCCAGTGTCAGGTGTTTTAGTCACATTGTCCTGTAATCTTTGATCTTTTTCAGCAGAAGAAATGCTATCACTTGTGTCATCTGCATTTTGGAATGTACTGCCTTGAAATTTCTCAAATCCCTTTGCATCTTTTGTAGCCACTGATAGGCCCTTTATGTAACTCCACATATAAGAGCTCCTTCCTCTGCGATGTTCTGGTGCCATTTTAAGTCCCCGCCTTTGGATTTCTCCTTCAGCAATAGTTGAGCTCTTAGTGTTAACCAATGGCCATCTACGATTGCTGCCAAAATTTTCATTGTCCATATCTTCAGAATTTCCATTCATTTCACCATCTATGTCCCTTAACCACTTGTTTTCGCTAGGGAAACATTCAGAAATGCTAATGTTTAACTCTACATCTTCAAATGAGGTATCAAGGTCATCAATGTAGCCTGCATAAGAATGTCTGTATGGTCTTTGGCCATCAGCATATTTCCTTGTCCTAAATAAAGCACTTGGTATGGTAAGTTCTATGTCTTCTGATGGTTGACTCTGGACCTTTGCTTTGGAATTACGAAGGACAGAACTCTTGGAAAAAGTTGCAGATCTCAGTCTTTTAAATGATCTCACTTTGTCCATGAAAGACAGTTTAGGCTTGGGCTCACTGATCTCACTTGTGAGTATCATAGACTGAGGTCTTTTACTACGCCCAGAATTAGCTCTCCGTCTACTGACAAACCTCCAGATTCGGGTCCCTTTTGCTCTCTTCTCATATCTGTGTGTAGTATCCTCCCCTTGAAGCTGAGTGGAAACCCCACTGACTTCACAGTGTTGAAGCTCACAAATTGCCATAGTGGCTGTCTCGTTCTCCTTGGGACTGGACTGAAAACTTTTGTTCATGTACCCATTGAGGATCACATCTGAGTGGCTGTTAAGATCGCCATTCACAACTTCCATTGCTTGCTCTCCTGCCTTCACCACATGCCTTCCCTGTCAGGCGATCAACCTGCAAGAGTAAAACATGCAAATTAGGGCAGAGGTCTACAAATGATATTATTAACAATTTAAATGGTAACAGGACAACAAACAATTTATCTTTAAGTCTAAAATTAGATTTTATCAGCATTTACCAAAATACAGCTAACTAAATATATGAACATTCATTATTATAACACAGAATTTATATAGCGCTTTATATTACAGGATTTATATTACAAAATAGAGGCAGACAGTACAGCTACAATACGATTCAATACGAGAGGAATCAGAGGGCCCTATTAACTAATTCTCCAATAAGAAAAACATGTGAAAAATAGTGAGCATTATAATGAGCATTATTTGGGCTATCTGGCTCATTTATAGACTATACTGTATACTTCGCCCTTTGATGAAGTCACGTGAGCAGTGACGCAACGCGTCAGGGAGGAGCCCGGTTGCGGCCGAGATCGGAAGTACACGTTTTTATTGCTGCCTTTCGTTTTTTTAAATGTAAGTTACTGCATCTGCTGGATGTCAATAAATTCTTCTTAATTACTACACATTGGAGCCACCCTTCTTCTATTTTACTATATGCCCTCACTGCTTAGCCCGGAGATTGAAGGTGTATGCTGAATATCAGAATATCGATCGTTTTGTGGAAGTCAGCGTCTCTGGTTGATCTGAGCCCTACTTGGGCCGCTGTTAGAGGTGAGAGGCTGGGGGAACAGGTGGCGCACTGCGGATGGGGATTGAATGAAGTGGACATTGATCGTTCCTTTTGCACATCGATTGTTTTTTTGCACTTTGCACTTTCTTCACATATGAACTGTTTTTGAAGATACTGCACATATTTATATTGTTGGATATTGCACTACATCACTGTTTGGGATTTATCTATTCACCTACAGCAATTTATTAGTGGACTTGTTTCTGGACACTTATTGGCCATTTTTCTGGTCATCTTAATTGTTTGCACTTTGAAGTTTCATTTTTGCTCTTTACTGCAACATTGCTGTGTTGATTTTTTTGCACATTATTATTAGGTTTCATATTGCCTTTAACCTCCTAGGCGGTAATCCCGAGTCTGGCTCGGGTTCAGTTTTTTTCTGCCAGGAGCGGTAACCCCGAGCCAGACTCGGGCTGCATTGCAGGATACAGGGGGTGAAGTTACTTACCTTTTCCCCTGGATCCTGCGATGTCTCCCCGCTGTGTGTGCGAGCCGTCCGCTCGCTCGATTCACACAGTGCCGAGTGCCGCTGATCTCCGTTCCCTGCGATGTTCCGACGCACGGGAGCGGAGATCGGCCCCAAATTCAAAAAAGTTTAAAAACACACAACACACATACAGTACTGTAATCTTACAGATTACAGTACTGTATACAAAAAATACACATCCTCTTTGTCCCTAGTGGTCTGCCCAGTGCCCTGCATGTCATTTTATATAATAAAAAGATTTTTTTTCTGCTTGGAAACTGGAGATTGTCCATAGCAACCAAAAAGTGTCCCTTTATGTCAAAAGTGGTTTTAGACCAGCTAGAAAACACCGATAAAAAATTAGAATCACAATTTATCATCAAATAATAAATTTAATGACAGCGACTATTCTGCAACTGAGCAAATTTCAGTGTCTTTGATTTGATTACATTATTGAATCATTTTTATATATATTTTTATTATATTATAATTTATGATTTTGTGTTTCAAACTTTATCATACCCGAGATGTCTACTAGATTCTGGTTTGGACAGATTTAAGTGAGTTATTCATAAGAATTGCATGCCTACAATATAAAAACGCCAAATTTCCATGCAAAATAATTGTACCGCTTTCAGCACAAAATTCCAGCCAGAATCATACCGCCAGGGAGATTAATTATCTATTTTTATCACTGTCAGGTGATTGGATTGCACATTTATTATTTATTTTAGATTCATTGATATATATTAATTAGGTTAGTTAGCACCACATAATTTATATTATATTTATACTGTATACTTCACATATGCATAGACATGAGATCACTCACTATACTAAACTCTGTACTTATAGGCTCATCTATATGCTTATAGGTACATATAACTACAACAACAATAAGGACAGTTTACATTTTATTTCAAAAACCTTGTTGCCACTTGGATAGTACAGTCATATTTATAATTATTTCAATTGATTCAACTGGGCTTTAAAAATACTGAACTTTAAACCCCTCACTTCAGAGCATAGACCACTACAAACTCAAAAGGCGGGAAATGGCAGCATAACCAGAAACGGATAAATAAATGACAGCGATTCATTTAACATTCAGGATAGTTTATCTAGTCTAATAACATTTTCAATGAAATATCAAAGCCCCAAAAATACATAGATATAAAACCTTAAATCAATAGAAATGTCATCACGTCAATTTTTTTGGCCGATACGCCATATGTCTGATTTTAGCGGATCGGATGTCAGCGGACATGGTCACAGCTGACATCCATCGCTCCACGTGGAGCATCCGTTCAGGTCCACCTAAGAAACTGTCAGGTGGACCCGAATGGTCCGTCCGTGTGAAAGGGACCTTAAGAGGGAGAATGAGAATCTGCTGCTGCTGCTGAAAAGGTACGAGCTAAATCATATATTATTATGCTATATGTGTTAAGATAATAATTTATTATTTATCTATTTACTGTGAAATTACTGATTTGAAGATATAACTTCAAACTTCAGTAGTTTGTCCATTAAGGCTCCTACTTGAGCACAGTTTTTGAAAATATAGTAAATTACCTTAAAAATTATATATAATAATTATTTGTATATTACTTATTGTAATTAACCCCTTGCCACCCAGGTCAATTCTGACACTTCTCTCCTACATGTAAAAATCATAATTTTTTGCTAGAAAATAACCCCCAAACATTATATTTATTGTTTTAGCAGACACCCTAGGGAATAAAATGGTGGTCATTGCAACTTTTTATGGTATTTGCGCAGAAATTTTTCAAACACATTTTTTTTGGAAAGAAACTGTTTCATGAATAAATAAAATAAAAAAAAAAAACACGAAAATTAGCCCAATTTTTTTGTATACTATGAAAGATGATGTTACGCAGAGTAAATAGATACCTAACATGTCATGCTTTAAATTGCGCACACTTGTAGAATGGGGCCAAACTTCAGTACATAAAAATCTCCATAGGCGACGCTTTAACATTTTTTACAGGTTACATTTACGTTTAGAGTTACAGAGGAGGTCTAGTACTAGAATTATTGCTTTCGCTCTAACGTTCGTGGCCTATGTAACCTGTGAGTATCTGGCTCTGATACCAGCCAGTGCCTCACCAGCCACTGACCTCACCACATTTAACCGCTTCCCGACCGGCGCACGACGATGTACATCGACAGAATGGCACGGACAGGCATAAGGGCGTACAAGTACGTCCCCTTTAAGATGCCACCGTGCCATCGAGCGCGCGCCGGTCAGGACCCCCGTGAGGCCGGTCGCGGGTCCCGCAGACTCGATCACCGCGGGGATACCCTCGATCGTCTCACAGGAAGGCTGAACGGGGAGATGTGGAAATAAACAGCATCTCCCCGTTCTGCCTAGCAACTAGTGATGCTGATCTCTGCTCCTTGTGATTGGAGCAGAGATCAGCATTCACTAGCTGACAGCCACGCCCCCCCCCCAAAGTTAGAAACACGCCTCTAGGAACATGTAACCCCTCCCCGCCCCCTAGTGGTTAACCCCTTCACTGCCAGTGTCATTTACACAGGAATCAATGCAAATAGCATTGATTGCTGTATAAATGACAAGTCCCAAAAATGTGTCAAAAATGTCTGATGTGCCCGCCATAATGTTGCAGTCAAAATTGCTGATCGCCGCCATTACTAGTAAAAAAAAAATTATTAATAAAAATGCTATAAAACTATCCCCTATTTTGTAAACGCTATAACTTCTGCGCAAACCAATCAATAATCGCTTATTGTGATTTTTTTTTACCAAAAATATGTAGAGGAATACGTATCGGCCTAAACTGAGGGAAAAAAAAAATTTTATAAAAATTTTTGGGGGATATTTATTATATAAAAAGTAAAAAAATATTATTTTTTTTTCAAATTGTCCCTCTTTTTTTGTTTATAGCGCAAGAAATAAAAACCGCAGGGTGATCAAATACCACCAAAAGAAAGCTCTGATTGTGGGAAAAAAAGGAAAAATTTTGTTTGGGTACAGCGTTGCATGACCGCGCAATTGTCAGTTAAAGCGACAGCGCAGTGCCGAATCGCAAAAAGGGGCCTGGTCGTTGGCTGCAAATTGGTCCGGTCTTAAAAAGTGGTTAATGCAGGGGGCTCACATGCATCAGTGTGTGCAGTGCATGCTGGGATGTCTGGTTAGAAAGCCCAGAAATAGGTCTGTGCATACTCATTGCTTTTGCACACTAACCAAACAGAGATTTTTTTTTTGTAATTTCTCATCTAACAAATAGAAGAAAACAGTTCAAGCAATCACTATTCCTAGTAAAACTTCCTCCTAAACTCTTTGATTCACCATTCCAGCTTTTTAACATTTAAGCAAACCTGCAATTGCTAAACTTCTTCAGAAAATGCCATTTGCCCAGCTTTTATACTGACATTCACTGACGTGAGGCAAGTCTAGACATCAGAAAAGTCAGCGAAAAGTTCAAAGTCCTGATCTGAATAAGTTGTTTCATGTCAGTGACTGAAAGTTTTAAATTGAAGGATCAACTTGACAGCCAGGCAACTAGCATTTCTAGAGGTTAGCAATGGCAACCTCCATATTTCACTCATGACATATTTCTTTTAATAAGATAAACTCAGAAATACTTGCAAATGAACAAATATATTCAGGCTGCAGAATGGCATGTCAAAATGCTACTGTGACCTCTATTATAACATTTCTACAAAAAATGTAGAAAGCTCATTAATCATCACTAGGAGATGACAGTAAAAAGAATCATGCAGTACACCTATGACCAGCATCTGCTTGGCATGGTAATTGCGTTTCCCACATGGCATTGGGGGGTAGGGTATCAGATCCAGGCATAGGCATACTTTACGGTGCACCTCTAGACTTGTAAAGAATGAAAAACAACACAAAGATGCACAGATATGATAAACTCTTCCATTATGAATTTCCAAAGACAAAAGCAGCAAAAGATATCCACATATGCTTCATTTTTATAAATCCTATTATCTATTATATATTGCCAGTTTTTTTACATAGGTTGTTTGAACATTTTCAAGAAAACATAAAGCATTGTAATAAAACAAACTGTTAAAACATCAACAAGAGTGGTTGACACAGAAGTATAATGAAACCTTATTAGGCAGTTGCGTTTTACCTTGTTTTTCCAGAAACAAAAAAATGGGTTCAGACACTTTGCGTTTCCACGTTTCAGACTCAAAACGCGGCACCCGCGTTTAGCCGCGTTTGCGTTTATAAGCGTTTTTAACCGCTTCCCGACCGCCTCACGCAGATATACTGCGGCAGAATGGCACGGGCAGGCAAAATCACGTACCAGTATGTGGCTCTTTAATTGCCTGCCCGTGGGTCACGCGCACGCCAGCAGCGGCGCACTCGCGACCCGGTCGGGAGCTCCGTGACCCCGGCCGCGGGACCAGTGGACCTTATCGCTGCTGGTGTCCCGCGATCGGGTCACAGAGCTGAAGAACGGGGAGAGGTATGTGTAAATGAACCTCTCCCCGCGTTTCCTACTCTGCCTGTCATTGATCGGCTGTTCCCGGTCATCGGGGAAAGCCGATCAATGACGTCAGACGTCAGCCACGCCCCCTAATGTAAAAAAACACACACACGTCACAGCCCATAACCCCTCCCCTCCCCTAGTGGTTAACTCTTTCACTACCACTGTCATTTATACAGGAATCAATGCATTTAAATAGCATTGATTGCTGTATAAATGACAATGGTCCCAAAAATGTGTCAAAAATGTCCGATGTGTCCGCCATAATGTCGCAGTCACAATAAAAATCGCTGATCGCCGCCATTACTAGTAAAAAAAAATATTAATAAAATGCTATAAAACTATCCCCTATTTTGTAAACGCTATAACTTTTGCGCAAACCAATCAATAATCGCTAATTGCGATTTTTTTTACCAAAAATATGTAGAAGAATACGTATCGGCCTAAACTGAGGAAAAAAAATTTTTTTTATATATTTTTTGGGGATATTTATTATAGCAAAAAGCTAAAAATATTGCACTGTTTTCAAAATTGTCGCTCTATTTTTGTTTATAGCGCAAAAAATTAAAACCGCAGGGGCGATCAAATACCACCAAAAGAAAGCTCTATTTGTGGGAAAAAAAGGACGCTAATTTTGTTTGGGAGCCACGCCGCATGACCGCGCAATTGTCAGTTAAAGCGACGCAGTGCCGAATCGCAAAAAAGGGGCCTGGTCCTTTGGCTGCCAATTGGTTCGGGGCTGAAGTGGTTAAAGGAACCCAATTTTTTGGACCAGAAAACTCAGAAATATGATGGTAAACCATAAAAAAATTGGTGTAAAATGTCGTAATTAGTTTAGATAGTTCATAGAGCATATATACTCACTGATGCAATGCCATAAAAAACTAAATTTTTTTTAGGTAGCTTAGACAACGAGGAATGCCTCCACTTCTTTGCCCTAACCCTTCATCCAATTTCTAATCTAATCAATGACTTTCTCATATTGGTGTCCATGCATGTCAAACCGGGTCGTACTTTTTCTAAGAGCAGATCAAATGTGACAATGGACATACGGGTAAAATTAAAATACTTGTCGGGGTAGGTACGCAGCTGTACATACATGTTTGTGAAATATCCAATGGACTTTCGCTGTGCCATCAACGGATGGGTCCAATATCGACGAGCTCTGACTCTGGACCTCTCACGCAATTTGCGACGACGTTGCTGCCTCTTCAACAGCAACATCAGGAGCATTTCCTGACATATATTCAATATGGGATCCATTTCCAAAAAAAAAAAAAAAAAACAGAAAGAGAGGCAAATGCAAGTGTACAACTGCTCTCTCTGCTGCTGCTGCTCACTCTGATCAAAATGGCAGAAATAGTTAATAATACATGCTTTCTGAGATTGGGGAGGGTCTATATGATGTTATCTTTACAAACGCTTATAGACGCAAACGTGGCTAAACGCGGCATGAAAACACGGCAAAACGTGCGTTGTTAAACGCAGGTTTCTGCTTTTTAAAACATGTGTTCAGCAGAGTTTGCACCGGCGTCTCATGTGCATGGGGTGTAGGTTGAGGGACCCATTATATAGGAGGCAGAGTGAAGAGAAAGGATAGGGGGAACCTTAAGCAACGGTGGTGTGGTGATATGAAACCTCCAGAAGGTTTAACGGAGTCCAAAATGTAAAGTGGGTGGGTAAGAATGGGGTTTAGGGCTTTTGGGCGATGGGACAGAGGAAGCCAGGGAAGGACTGATATTGGTATGAAGTGAAACTCTATCAAGTCCAGGGGGAAGGTCGTGTATGGCGTGAAGATGGTAAGGGGGCAATATTTGCAGCTAAGTATAACTGAAAAATGTTGGGCACCGCTAAGCCTCCAGCTTGTTTTGGGAAGAAGTGCATATCCCTATTAATTCTAGGCCTGGACTTACTCCAAAATGAAGTGCAAAAGTTTAAGCAGTTCAATTCAGAGAATTTGAGTGAGGATAGTAACTGAGATCGCTCTAAAAGCATACAGCAGCTTGGGAACATATGTAATTTTGACTGTATGTAGTCTACCGAAGTATGAAATAACGAAATATTGCCAGGATTCAAGGAACCAACCTTGTTCTTCTTAATCATTTGGTAAATAAAGGTATTAAAAGTACAAAACATATGGATTGCCCATGCAAGAGTTCTTCTCCTGCAAATACAAATATAGGTGTTCCGCCACTCTTCCAGAGCCTTCCGGACTTCCTCCAGCCCCCCTGGACTTGCTAGCCACCTCAGCTTTCTCAACCTCCCAGACTCTTTAAAAACAAAAGAACACTGCTCTTGGCAGACATCTCACAATGCATCCCACCTGCTAATGGATACAGGTGCTGGCTCTGCATGTAGGAATGAATCGAAGAAAAGACTGGACAGCCGCACTCTGTTGACACCTTTATTGAAGACGGTTTAAAAATTCTTCTGGTACAAAGACATCAGAGGCACAGGATCAATGAAAAGCTGACATGTTAAACACCACTATGGGGTGCTTAGTCAATTGTACCAAAATTATTTTTAAACCGTCTTCAATAAAGGTGTCAACAGAGTGCGGCTGTCCAGTCTTTGCTTCGATCCACTCCCAGACTCTTTAAAAACAAAAGAACACCACTCTAGGCAGATATCTCATAATGCATCCCATCTGCTAATGGATACAGGTGCTGGCTCTGCATGTAGGAATGAATCGAAGAAAAGACTGGGCAGCCGCACTCTGTTGACACCTTTTATTGAAGGCGGTTTAAAAATTCTTCTGGACATCAAAGACATCAGAGGCACAGGATCAATGAAAAGCTGACATGTTAAACACCACTATGGGGTGCTTAGTCAATTGTACCAAAATAATTTTTAAACCATCTTCAATAAAGGTGTCAACAGAGTGCGGCTGTCCAGTCTTTGCTTTGATCCACTCCCAGACTCTTTCTTGGACTCTGAGGCCCATGTAGCAGTCCTGACCTTCCCAGTCCTTTGAGCAAGAAGTCCCTTTGACAAGGGATGCGGTCTCTGATAGGAATAACCAGGTCTCCGGACAGGGGTCTGTCGCCAAACGGCAGCAACCGCACTGAACTGTGCTCAGATCTGGCTTTTATTGATCTTGTACACTTGTGACCTCACACAGGCTGCAAGAAACTAGCAAAGCCTGGACACAGGAGTGAAGGTTCCTTCCCACCCAAGGCACTTTGGAACCTTCAGACTCCAGGCCCCGAGCTGGAACTAAAAAATCCAGGAAAAACATAGAGCCTAGTTTTCTCTGTTGACAATAAACATGTCCGAGCTTCTCAAACTGCACCTTTGAGAATCCTGTGTCCTTGTTATACCAATTTAGTAAACTTATACCATGGCAGGGCCTCGCACTGTAACAGTACTGACCATAAAAAACAATTAAAGAAGCGATGTACTCTACTGCTTCATTTCCCTTTAATGTGCTGGCTCAATTCTAAAAAAAATTAAAATAACATGGTATATTTCGGCTTACCTCTACATAGTCTATCACCTCTTCAATCCATCATGAATGCTGCTGCCAGACTCATCCACCTTACCAATCACTCTGTGTCTGCCACTCCTCTCTGTAAATCCCTCCACTGGCTTCCGCTTGGCCAAAGAATTAAATTCAAAATACTAACAACTACGTACAAAGCCGTCCACAATTTCCCCAGCTACATCACTAGCTTAGTCTCTAAACTACCTACCTACTCGTTCTCTTCGTTCCTCTCAAGGCCTCCTGCTCTCTAGCTCCCTCGTCACCTCCTCCCATGCTCGCCTCTAGGACTTTGCCAGAGCCTCTCCAATCCTATGGAATGCCTTACCCCAATCTGTCCACCTATCTCCTACTTTATTAGCTTTTAGACGATCCCTGAAAACCCTTCTCTTCAGAGAAGCCTATCCTACCCACACCTAAATTTTAATATTCTCCATCAGCTCATCCCCCACAGTATTACCTTTTTGTTTCAACTTGACCCTCCCTTCTAGATTGTAAGCTCTAACGAGCAGGGCCCTCTGATCCCTCCTGTATTGATTTGTATTGTACGTGTACTGTCTGCCCTCATGTTGTAAAGCGCTGCGCAAACTGTTGGCGCTATATAAATCCTGTATAATAATAAATATTTTTATTGGGGCACATGGATGTTACATAGCAGTATTTTATGTGAAGCCACACAGGTTAACATTTATTCTTCTTCTGCCTGTTTAGAGAATAAGAAACGTGACAGTGTACATTTTGTCTGTAGCCTATAGTAAGTCTCGGCAAGATGCTCCATGCCCCTCAGTCAGTAAATGGGTTAATGATGTCAGGAATCCATCAGTTCTGTGCCTCAGACAGTCAGCAGGGTAAAACCACAATGATGTGTGACAGCACCCACTGTTTGCACAGTGACCTTTTCATAGCCATGCATTGGGCTTTATTCACTGACACGCTTGTCTAACAGGATCTGACTTTTGCTTTAGAACAGTTAAGTCAACAAGCATCCCATGCAACCAGTAGATTTATTCCTATTCAGAAATGGCAGTTGAAGTTGATATTCACATCATAGATGTGGATGTTCTGGCACAACCTAACACTGCAAACAGCCAACATAGACAATTGCAGTTCGGTGTGCTGGGGGAATCTGATGCAGATGAATGGCACACAAGGAATAGTTTAAACCAGGGGTAGGCAACCTTAACCGCTTAACCCCCGGACCATTTTGCAGGCCAAAGACCAGACCACTTTTTGCGATTCGGCACTGCGTCGCTTTAACTGACAATTGCACGGTCGTGCGACGTGGCTCCCAAACAAAATTTACGTCCTTTTTTCCCCACAAATAGAGCTTTCTTTTTCTGGTATTTGATCCCTTCTGCGGTTTTTATTTTTTGCGCTATAAACAAAAACAATTTAGAAAAAAACGCATTCTTTTTTACTTTTTGCTATAATAAATATCCCCAAAAAATATATAAAAAAACATTTTTTTCCTCAGTTTAGGCCGATACGTATTATTCTACATATTTTTGGTAAAAAAATCGCAAAAAGTGTATGTTGATTGGTTTGCGCAAAAGTTATAGCGTCTACAAAATAGGGGATAGTTTTATGGCATTTTTATAAAAAAAATTTTTTACTAGTAATGGCGGCGATCAGCGAGTTTTATCATGACTTCTACATTATGGTGGACACGTCGGACAATTTTGACCCATTTTTGGGACCATTGGCATTAATACAGCGATCAGTGCGATTAAAATAGCATTGATTACTGTAAAAATGTCACTGGCAGTGAAGGGGATAAAACTAGTGGGGAAGTGAAGGGGTTAATGTGTGTCATAGTGGGACTGTGCAGGGAAACTAACAGATCGCTGTTCATAGCTCCCGGTTCTCCGTGTGCCCGAGCGATCGCGGGAGCCCGGGCACTCGCATCCTAGTGACCGTTTATGTTACCGACGTAACGTAACAGCGATTCGCGCAGCCAAAGCCATGTTGCCGCAGTACAACTGCGGCGGCTGGTCGGTAAGTGGTTAAAGAGGTGGAGATCTACCTGAACAACATGGGAGACATCAGGGATCACTGGGCACAGTGTCACCTCCTCACACCGGATTTAGGCCTCATGTACACTGCTGCTAAACGGACGTTTAGGAGCAGTTGAGCATTTTTTTCAACTGCTCCTGAACTCTCCTCTATGTTATCTTATCAGTACAGGTACACAGGGTTGTTTACAGTCGTTTCTAGGCAGTTGAGTTTAGAGGCTTTTTTTGGAACGCAAAAAAAATGGGTTCAGAAGCTGAGTTTAGAGGGATTTCAAGCGCCTAATGCTTCTAAACGCTTCTCAATGCGGCTAAACATGGTAACTCGCATTTAGTCGTGTTTCGTTTACAGACGTTTTTCATTTTTGGCTATTTTGAAAAAAAACGCTGCTAAACGCTGCATGTAAACATGGCAAAACAGACGTTTTAAACGTGGGTTACTATCTGTCAAGTTAAATCGTTCAGGAGAGGTTGTAAAAACGTCCAGTGTACATGAAGCCTTAAACCTCTAATTGCCGTACTACCACGTTGCAACCTCGTGCATTGCACGGCACTCATGGGTTTAAATCAGGTGGTGAGGAGGTAACATATTGCCTCCTCTCCACCTGTCAAACACACTCAGATCACTTTTCAGAGGAGAAGCAGTGCCTGCTACACTTGTGAATGTGCCCTTAGTTGCATTCAGCAGCGGCACCCTTAGAGCTTATTCACACTCAAAGTTAGGGGGTGGTAAAACCCTGCGGTTGATTGGCAGTTTTATCACCCCCAATCCCTACCCCCCTTAGCTGCTAAGGCAGCAGCCAAAGGTGTACACATACCGCAGCAGGAATTGAGCCCCCTCTTGCTTTTGTAGTGTGCTTCCGCCTGCCAATCGCTACCTATTCAAGTAAATGGGGCCACTCTGCAAATGCCCCGCAACTGCATACTCCTGCAGGGTCCAAGGGGTTAAAGTAGGTGGTGAGAAAGCAACACAACGCTGCTATTATGCCCAGTGTATTGCTTCACACTGACCTGAAGATCTCTTCTTTCCTGCTGCTGGCACCACTCTGGAGACCGCCAGCCGTGATAAGAGATGGAGTGCAGTTGGTATCACTCCGCATGGGACAGGAGCCAGCACTACTACACTTGTTCCTTACTACAGCTCCAACCTTACAAGTAGTCCCTCTGTATTGCACACTGTTTGCTGCTCTGAAATGACAGGTCAGCAAGCCCAGACCGCGATCTACTAGTCACCTGTCCGCGATCTACTGGTAGATGGTGATCTACAGGTTGCTGAGGCCCATTTCATGTATTTTTGAATTCTATGTTCAGTAAAATTAGGTGGACCTTCACAACTCCCAATCAATATAAGGCTCTACTAAAACTCACAAACGACTTACTAACAGCAAAAACCAATGTACACTATTCTGTACTCCTACTTCTGGACCTTTGATACGGTTGACCACCCCCTTTACCTCAGAAAAACTTTACTCCTTTGGTCTCCATGGCTATGCTCTTCGCTGGCTCTCATCCTACCTATCCCACCGCACCTTCAGTGTCACTTAGAATTCTACTTCCTTCTCTTCTCTTCCTTTCTTCATTGGGGTCCCCCAAGGTTCTGTCTTTGGACCTCTCCTATTCTCAATCTACACCTCCTCCCTGAGTAAGCTGATAGCCTCCCATGGCTTTCAATATACGTTCTACTCCAATGACACCCAAAATCTATCTCTCTACCCCTCAGCTCACAACATCAGTCTCTTCACGCATCACCAATTCACTAACAGACATATCAGCCTGGATGTCACACCACTTCCTCAAACTCAACCTGTCCAAAACTGAGCTCACAATATTTCCTCCCCCATGTTCCCAGTCCCCTGACTTCTCTGTCAAAATCAAACCCATCCCCACATGCCAGGGTCCTAGGTGTTATCTTGAACTCTGAACTTACCTTTCAGTTCCACATCCAATCACTTTCCAAAGCTCGCCACCTCAACCTCCGCAACATCTCCAAAATACACCCTTTCCTAACCAATGACACCACAAAGCTCCTAATTCACTCCCTGGTTATCTCTCGCCTCCACTACTGCAACTCCCTCCTCATTGGCTTACCTTTAAATAGGCTATCACCTATTCTGTCCATCATGAATGCTTCTGCCAGACTCACCCACCTTACAAACCGTTCAGTGTCTAGTATCCCTCTGCCATTCCATCCATTGGCTGCCACTCACCCAGCAAATAAAAATTCACAATACTAACAATAACTTACAAAGCCATCCAAAACTCGGCCCCCAGCTACATCACTAACCTAGTTTTAAAATACCAACCAAATTGTTCTCTTCGAACCTCTCAAGACCTCCTGTTCTCTAGTTCCCTTGTCATCTCTTCCCATGCTCGCCTCCAGGACTTCCCC
This sequence comes from Lithobates sylvaticus, assembly GCA_028564925.1. Classification (NCBI taxonomy): domain Eukaryota; kingdom Metazoa; phylum Chordata; class Amphibia; order Anura; family Ranidae; genus Lithobates; species Lithobates sylvaticus. The sequence continues at coordinate 66,198,275 of CM053033.1, read as the reverse complement.
CAAGCCTCTCCCATCCTTTGGAATTCCCTACCCAAATCTGTCCGACTATCTCCTACTCTATCCACTTTTAGGCGATCACTGAAAACTTTTTTTTTTTTTTAGAGAAGTCTATCCTGCTTCTATCTAACAACTGTAATTTTATTTTCTCCATCGGCTCAACCCCCACAGTTACTACCTTTTGTATCACTTGACCCTCCCTTTTAGATTGTAAGCGCTAACGTGCAGGGCCCTCTGATTCCTCCTATTGAATTGTATTGTAACTGTACTGTTTCCCCTAACATTGTAAAGCGCTGCGCAAACTGTTGGCACTATATAAATCCTGTATAATGATAACAAAGCTGGGTATACACACACCAGCAGTTTGAAGGAAAACAAAAAACTGACAGATCCCTGCATCAACACAAGGGATGTTAATGCAGGGATCTCTCCTGCTGAGACGTTGTATTCTGAAAGGGTGGACAAACCCTGCCAAACAGCCCCCCCCCCCCCCCCCCCCCTACCACTACCACCACCACCACCATTGACTGCAAATGCTGATTTCCAGCATAACCATTTGATAGAAGCCAGTCGTTAGCTGTACATATGGTCTAAAGGCTGGCTGGTTCCTGCTGAACCGGATGATTTTTGACCCATGTGTAAGGGGCTTAACAAAGGCTCTAGCTGCTGATAATGGAAAGAGAAATGGTGACCTGTAAGCAAAGAGCTGTCAAATATATTGGAAATGCAGTCGTGGTCAGCCACACAAGCTCATGAGCACAATGAAGTTGCATACTTAATTGCAGTAAAATATTTATTATATGTATGCATTTATTATTGGAATATAAATTATAAGTAGTACTCTAAGTTGTGGCAACAAAAATTATTTTTTTAAACTAATTGAAATATAAACAGGAGGACTAAACATGATATTGGAGACTTTTGACTCAATTAAAAATTTTACACACGATTACAGATCTTTATTTTTAGTCATTCACATGTAATTTTAGGGCTGTTTTACTCAGGAATGGACAGCCGCCGGAGGGCCTTACCTATCAGGCAGCTATCTGTTCCTGATTGCAGTAGGGGGCAGTGTGGTACGCGATTCAGTGGATCACATACAAGCCTTTTTTTTTTTTTTTCTTGTATTTTACAAACTTTATTTGAAGTATACAAAAGGACACTTAATTTATGTCGCTGTATAGCAGCGCGATGTGCTGTCCTGCTGTACAGTGACATGTAATCTTTTACAGTACGCTGCAATAAAATTCAGCATGTCTGCATTTCAGGCTGCATTGAAGTGTGAATGGGATACACAGGAAACAGTAAAACACCTGTCACTGCACTGTGTGTGAATTCACCCGTAGCCACCCTGACGGTATAATTATTTCTGATTTTTGCGTCTCAAAGCAGTACATTGTTTTACATAGAAATTTGGCGTTTTATATTTTAGGTCTGTATTTCTGTAATGACACACCTAAATCTGTCCAAACAAGAGTCTAGTAGACATCCCGGGTATGATAAAGTTTGAAACTTAAAATCATAAATTATAATATAATAAATAACTATAAATAATTATAAAAAATAATAATATAATGATAATAAAATGAATTTCCCCATCATTTACTATCGCTCAATTCTGCAAGCGTTTTCATTTACTGTCCCTGTTTTCTAGCTGGTCGCAAACCGCTTTTGACGTAAAGCAGTGGTTCTCAACAGGTCAGATTTTAGGTATTACCTTGGGGAGATGCAGACTAGAATACTGCAATCACTGAGCAGCAAATGATATCACCTGTGATGCATTTCAGTTATCTTGCAAACCTGGCCTGTTAGTGGGTCCTGAGGACCACTGACGTAAAGGGAAAATTTTTGGTTGCTATGGGCAATCTCAAGTTTCCAGGCAGAAAGAACAGTATATATAATATACAATTGCAGGCAGGGCACTGGGCAAAGCCTTAGGGACAAAAGGGAGGCAAAATGATTTGATACAGCAATGTAATCTGTAAGATTACAGTGTACTGTATGTGTTATGTTTTGTGTACTTTTTGAATTTGCCAACAGGCTCCGTCCCCATGCATTGTGGCACTCACAGGGAATGGAGCTCGGCACACAGAGCATCGGGCCGAGGACACAGCCCGCAGACACAGCAGGGTGACATCGTAGGATCCTGGGGACAAAGTAAGTGCACTGCACCAGGATCCTGAGATGTAATCCCGAGTGTGGCTCGGGGTTACTGCTAATGGTACTAAAATTTAACCCCGAGCCACACTAGGGAATACCGCCAGGGAGGTTAAAATCTTATTGGATTCACTTTTTTAAAGAAAGATTCTTATCCTTATAGGATCCTGAGTGTAGCACCCACATGTCATGCTCACCCTTACTGATTGAAAGAACTGAAATCCAATGAATGAAGGGAAGGGTATGGAAAATGAAGCTGTGGAAGAAAGGGTTAGATAATGCTGAATGTTCCCCCTACTAGGAACTATGAGGTGGCTCTATTTGACATACTACAGCTTCTGGGTAACCTCACACATGCTACATGCGTTTTTAATGTAGAGGGATTTTAAAAAAAGGGTTGGGGACTTCTTTTCCTGTGTTTCTACGAGTAGGGCAGCCCATTGAAAGGAATATATTGCCCTACAATGTAACACGCATAGATTTGAACCAAGGGCTCGTTCACATGTGAGATTGGGGGGGGGGAGGAAACGATGGAGTTAGTTTAGTTGAAGAGGCAGCCTGGGGTGTATGCATGCTGTGGCCGTGGCTAGAAGTATACCCCCTACGCACTGAAAGATACCTCCCTCTTCCAATGCTTTCACTTCCCTACGTACATTCACTGTCTGACCGAGCTCCCGCAGTGCCAATGTACAGTTTGGCTGAGGAGCAGGAGCTGGAGCTCATCTGAATGCCTCTCTCTACTTAGATGCCATGGCCCTACTGATGATCTCAGATGGCACCCTGGTTGAGCAAGGCTGTTCCCTAAATTGCCCCGTATTTCCACATCCGTGATCAGGTCTGTATTGTTGGTAATCTGTAGATCCAGTAACGCTTTATTTCTTGTTGGTGTGTCTACCATCTGACCCATAAAATTGTCCTGCAAGACATTTAGAAACTGGCGAGCCTTATGCCGCATACACACGGTCGGAATTTCTGATGGAAACAGTCCGATGGGAGCTTTTCATCGGATTTTCAGACCGTGTGTATGCCCATCGGTCTTTTTCTGTTGGAATTAACGACGGACTTTGGATTGAGAACCTGTTCTTAATTTTTCCGACGGAAAACCTTTCTATCGGATTTTCCGATCGTGTGTATGCAATTCCGACACACAAAATTCCGATGCATGCTCGGAAGCAATTCGACGCATGCTCAGAAGCATTAAACTTCCCTTTTATAGTGCAGTCGAACGTTTTTGAAGGCGTGGTGTTATTGACCGTCGGAATTTGGTGTGACCGTGTGTAGGCAAGACAGTTTGAGCGAAATCCCGTCGGAATTCCGAGGGGAAAACCATCAGAGCTTTTTACGATGAGAATTCCAACCGTGTGTATGCGGCATTAGATGAATACGCCCAGTCTATGTCTGGATAATTAAAATCCCCCATTATGACAACACTTCCCATCCTTGCTGCTAATCCAAATTGTGATAGGAGATGTCTCCCCTTCCTCCCTCAGGTTAGGGGGCCTATAGCATACTCCCAGTATTATTTTACCCTTAGCTTCATCCCTTTGGAGCTTATTGTGCTTTTTTCTAACAAAAACATGTAGCAGAATACATATTGGTCTAAATAATAAAGAAATTAGATTTTTAAATGTTTTTATTGGATGTGTTTTATAGCAGAAAGTAAAAAATATATTTTTTTTTTCCAAAATTGTCTGGCTTTTTGTGTTTATAGCACAGAATATTTGTGGGGAAAAAAGGACATCATTTTTTTTTTGGGCACAGTGTCGCACGACTGCACAATTGTCATTTAAAGCAACGCAGTGCAGTATCGCAAACAATGACGTGGTCAGGAAGGGGGTAAAACCTTCCAGAGCTGAGGTGGTTAATGGCATCTCAATCTTAGGCCCCTTCCACGCGAGGCAGAACCAATCAGCGGAGTCCGCCAGCTCAGCAGGAGATCTCTCCGTTGATCAATGCCGAGCCGGTGGATGACAGGTTCGTCTCTGCTCACTGAGCAGGGAGGGCCCTGTCAGAGCACTGCTGATTCTATGGAGGGATCGGACAAAAATGGGCAGCATGTCCGTTTTCATCAGATCTCATCCAATCCTCCAGGACAGATGCGAACGTATCGCTATACGTCTGATTTTAGCAGGTCGGAGTGTAACGGATGTCAGCGGACATGGTCACCGCTGACATCCGTTGCTCCATAGGCCTGCATGGAGCGTCCATTCAGGTCCGCCGAAAAAACTGATAGGGGAGCCTGAACAGTCCGTCCGTGTGAAAGGGGCCTTATCCTGTAGGGTTCAATATTGAGTTTGCCCACCCTTTGAAGCTAAAACAGTTTTCTTCTGGAAAGGCTGTCCAAAAGGTTTTCGGAGTCTGTCTATGGGAATGTTTGACCATTCTTCCAGAAGTGCATTTGTGAGGTCCAAATCATTCGCAAATATTGTTGGCAAGAGGCCAATATTTATAAAGACTACATCTTTTTTCAAAAACAGACTGAAATTATTCTGAACTACTTCACTGATTTGCTTTAAAAGACGACTAGACAGCGGCACAACATGGTAATGCCCAGAGGGTGTGTGAGTTTGGTCAAACGTGGCTCCTACATTAAGCTCCCATCTAGAATGTTCTAACAATAAAGACAGTATTTCTTTCTTTATTGATTTGGATTTCAAATGCAAAATGCATCAGAAAGATTAGTGCAAAATGTATGTCTATGTGCACATTATCTAGATACCAACTGGAACTGTAGCAGGCAGGGAGTAGCATGCTGGTCAACATCTGTACTTTACTACCTGTACCAAGTGTACCTGTTTCTACTGCCCCATCTTTCTAGCTAGGTTTCCGCCAGACCATGAAATGGATACTGTCCTTCAAGTGTACAGTCAGCCATTTATCCCTTCTCACTTTGTGTCTGTGGGCCTGTTGCCAACAATGCATCTCTCTTGCCACTTTTGTACCTCTCTGCAGTCAATATCAACCCCCCTTTTTGGAGTACTCACAAAACCTCCAATCCTGGTAACCTTTATGATGGGACAGAGTGTTCATTGACCACAAAATCATGGTAAACTTAATAAGTATTAGCATTGCCCCCCCAACCCGCCCCCTTATACTTACCTGAGCCCTCGCCCAATCCAGTGCCCATTTGTAGCGGCTCGCTCTCTGCTCTCACAGGCTTTGCTGAGGCAGTGGGACCCGTTTGGCTGTCAATAAAATCCCTGTGACGAGGGAGTGGGAGGTTGGTCCAAGCTGCGAAGCCTGTGTCTATGAACGCAGCCATTGCAACTTGGGATCGAGCCCGCAGATGTGCCACAATAGGAAGTAGGGTTACTAGAAGAGGAGGATCTGGGTCGCTCTGTGAAATTCCATTGCACATAGCAGATAAGTAAAACATTTTTTTTTCTTTTTTTTATATATATACTTTACAATCACTTTAAAGGAAAAGGGGTAAGAGTAATGGGAAGATTGCAATAGGGAAAGCAGAAATAATGGGAACTTTGAGGGTATATCTTGTGCAGTACAGGGCTTGTGTAGTTCAGGGTTCTTATAGCATCTTGCAAGCAGCTTGTTTCCAGATTCCTGGATTTTACTGGAACCAAGAGGTTTGTGTGCTATGGGAAGGATCCAGTCAATTTGGTTTTCTGTACAATTGAGTTTTTTTTCCCCAAGATTCAAATATAAGGTGATGGAGAATGGATGTCTGAGTCCAATAAAGCTTCCTGAAATAAGTAATAACCTGAAAAAGCTTTTCATAACGCCATATTGAGCAGAGGAGATGAGAAAGTAGTAGTATACACCAGTCAACCCAACTGTGAGCCAAACCATGTTTGAAGGAAAATTAACTTCTCCAACTCCAAATGAGCCTTTTCAAGCCAGAAAGAGAGCATCAGAATGTTCTGGGACAAAAGCGGGCGTGTTTAGTATGGGAGTGATGATGATATCTTAGAAGGTTGGAAAAGTTTATGAGACATGGCACAAGTAATTAAAGGATGGTGTTTGAGTTCTGGTGGAAATTATTTAGGCATCCATGGTAGTCCTCTCAGGGGGAGAAGAGTAAAGTATTGTTCTAGTCTGACCCTTGGTTTGTGGTGGAAGTATCATATATAAATTAAAAACTAAATAAAGCTTTACCATATGTACTTTCACCATGAACATATATACAGTATATATGTATACGAAAGATATAGCTACCCTGTTTCACTTTTTATTACTTAACATGTTCAGTGAATAAAATAAATATTGTGCAAAGGCGAATTACACTTTCTTTCAAGAAGCCTAATTATTTACAAGTTAAGGATGTCCTGGCTGAGTTTCTGTGTATCCATTTTTCTTTAAGACAGGAAAAAGGGCAGGAAGTGAGAGAATAAAGAAAGAGCACATGAGTCTTGCAGAAGGTCCACTTAACTCTTTAGGCACTAGTTCAACCAACAGCACGTTTCATGTGTTTGTGGCAGAGAAAAAAAATATGCCATACAATAATGATGTCATCCTGTGAGGTGGAAAAAACAGACAACTTCCGTCCTTACAAAGCGAAGAAACTCGTTTCCCATGGCAGGCAGGAAACCAGCACTAATGGACTGGCCTCCACCTTCTGGAATCAGGGCCAGCAGAAAGCGGTGTGATAAGGAACAGTGACTTAATGCATTTACAGCCCAAACTTTTACATAAGTTTACTAACACAACTGAAAATTATATTGTCTCAGAAATAAATGAACTGTATTACTTGCCAATAACAGAAACTGCACATAAAAAAAAGCTAGGATAGCTTATATTAGTAGTAACATTTTTCACATTTATATCAGAAAAGCAAAATTAAATATATTTTTCCAATTTGACTATAATAAACTGAAATCTGATTAGTTAACATGGTTTACAATCCATCACCATGTACTATACTGTTGAATACCACTATGTAAGAATTATTCAAATAACCCCCTGCAAAAGGAGAAAGGATTTACTGGCAATGGGATTCACATATTTTGTTATTTTTCTTTTGCTAAAATGGAGTTTTGCTATATTGTTCTAAAATGTACAGTGCCTTGCAAAAGTATTCACTCCCTTGGCTTTTTACCTAGTTTGTTACATTACAGCCTTTAGCTCAATGTTTTTTTAATCTGAATTATATGTGATGGATCACAACACAATAGTCTAAGTTGATGAAGTAAAATTAGAAATATATATATATATATATATATATATATATATATATATATACACACACATAAAACGAGTTTTCAGAAATAGAAAACTGATAATTGGCATGGTATGTATTCAACCCCTTTGTTATGAAGCCCATAAAAAGCTCTGATGCAACAACCAATTACCTTCAGAAGTCACATAATTAGTGAAATGATGTCTACCTGTGTGCAATCTAAAGGCCCATACACACGATCGGACTTTTTGACAACCAACATGCAAATTAGCTGTTTTGGACCAACATCCGACCGTGTGTACGCTCCATCGGACCAACTTTTTCCAGGTTTCATCGAACTTTTGTTGGCTGTGCGAACGGACCAACTTTCTGCCAACAAAAGTCTGATGGACCAAAGTCCGACCGTGTGTACACAATACCAACGGACTTTTGTACAAACCAATGCAGAACCAATGCAAAAGATCAGACAACAATACAGAAGTTGACCAAAGGTGGCGGTAAAGAGCAGAAAAACCAAGTGATTTGGTGAAAGTTGGCTGAAAAAGTCCTACCGTGTGTATGCAATACCAACTTGGGGCCAACGCCCTTTGGACAAAAATCCACAGGAAAGTTGGTCCACGGTCCGATCGTGTGTATGAGGCTTAAGTGTCACATGATCTTTCATTACATATACACACTTTCTGAAAGGCCCCAGAGGCTGCAACACCTAAGAAAGAGGCCCCACTAACCAAACACTGCCATGAAGACCAACTCCCCAAACAAGTAGGGGACAATGTTGTTGAGAAGTACAAGTCAGGGTTAGGTTATAAAACAAATATCCAAATCTTTTATGAGCCCTAAGAGCTCCATCAAATCTATTATAACCAAATGGAAAGAACATGGCACAACAGCAAACCAAGAGATATCCACATACCAAAACTCACGGACCGGGCAAGAAGGGCATTAATCAGAGAGGCAGCACAGAGACCTAAGGTAACCCTGGAGTTCCACAGCAGAGACTGGAGTATCTGTACATAGGACGGCAAAAAGCTGTACGCTCCATAGAGTTGGGCTTTATGGCAGAGTGACCAGAAGAAAGCCATTACCTTCAGCAAAAAACAAAATGGCAGGTTTTGAGTTTTGAAAAGGCATGTGGCAGACTCCCAAAATGTATGGAGGAAGGTGCTCTGGTCTGATGAGACTAAAATTGAACTTTTTGGCCATCAAAGAAAAAGCTATGTCTGGCGCAAACCCAACACATCACATCACCCAAAGAACACCATCCACAGTGAAACATGGTGGTGGCAGCATCATGCTGTGGGGATGTTTTTCAGCAGTCGGGACTGGGAAACTGGTCAGAGTTGAGGGAAAGATGGATGGTGCTAAATACAGGGATATTCTTGAGCAAAACCTGTACCGCTCTGTGTGTAATTTGAGGCTAGGACGGAGGTTCACATTCCAGCAGAACAATGACCCCAAACACACTGCTAAAACAACACTTGAGTGGTTTAAGGGGAAACAGGTAAATGTGTTGGAATGGCCTAGTCAAAGCCCAGACCTCAATCCAATAGAAAATCTGTGGTCTGGCGTAAAGATTGCTGTTCACAAGCGCAAACCATCCAACTTGAAGGAGCTGGAGCAGTTTTGCAAGGAGGAATGGGCAAAAATCCCAGTGGTAGAATGTGGCAATCTCATAGAGACTTAACCAAAGTGACTTGGTGCTGTGATAGCTGCAAAAGGTGGCTCTACAAAGTATTGAGGGGAGGTGAATAGTTATGCACATTGACTTTTTCTGTTATTTGACCTTTTTGTTGTTTGCTTCACAATAAAAACAAAAAACATCTTCAAAGTTGTGGGCATGTTCTGTAAATGAAATGATGCAAATCCTCAAACAATCCATATTAATTCCAGGTTGTGAGGCAACAAAACACGAAAAATGCCAAGGAGGGTGAATATTTTTGCAAGGCACTGTGTATATATATATATATATATATATATATATCTAAATGCACCTATTTCTGACCTAGCTAAGTAGAACTTCCAAACATTCCGTCAACCCTATAATGAGGTCCTAAAACAGTCTTTGGTGCAGGTACATGGTATCAGAAGATTTTATGACCACAAAGAATACTTCCAAAACTAACTTTATACATTTATATAAAGTTGACATATTCCATGGCACTTAGGACAGTTTACATATCTGTCCTATCCGCAAAGGTTCTAAGAGTCTAATATGTTTTCCACAGTCAGACATGACAAATACTAGGACTGGTTTGGTTGGAAACCGAAACCAAAACGAAACGAACCTCATGTTGGCAGTGTCCCTGGTGAAACCTGCACATAGGAACCTTGCACTGTAAGCCCCCGTACACACGGTTGGACATTCCGACCACAAAATTCGTCTGATTTTTTCCGACGGATTTTGTCCGAAACTGGTGTTGCATACACACGGTCGTGGTGGTGCATACACACGGTTGTCAGAAAATCCGATCGTTCGGAACGTGATGGCGTTCGTTCGTTACGACGGGACTACGTTCATGCTAGTAGCCAATAGCTTTGGTCTCGTAACTTGATCTGAGCATGCGTGGCACTTTGCCAGATCGGAATTCTCTACAATCGGATTTTGTTATCGGAAAATTTGAGTTCGTGCTCGCAAATTTTTTCCGTCGGAATTTCCGACGGAAAAAGTCCGACAGAGCCCACACACGATCGGATTTTCCGACAATATAATCCGATCGGACCTTTTCTGTCGGATTTTCCGACCATGTGTGCAGGGCATTAGACCAAAATTCTAACTGGAAGTCATAGATAATTATGTATAAGTTTATTTAGTTGTGTGGCAATAACAATCTTCATTTTATGCAGAGGGGGAGCTTTACTAAAACTGGTGCCCTCAGAAACCAATCAGCTCTTAACTTCAGCTTGTTCAATTAAGCTTTCACAATAAAAACTTGAAACTGGTTTCTATGTAGAGCGGCACCAGATTTTGCACCCTTCAACTTTAGTAAATAACTACCACTGTGTCACCCTATGTGAGGTGAATCATTGAAATCTAGTGCCGAGGTCTGCATATGTGCAACAGTGTTAGTGCACCAAGTCATGTTCCTGATATTTATTTTAATGTGCTTGGCCTTTGTTCAAACGCTAGATTTTAACTTCAATATTAGTGAAATACATTTCAAAAGAATCTGCATTTCTTAAAATAGAATCTGAGAACATCAATCTTCATAGAAGGTGACGAATATAAAGTAATCAAATTCATATAGAATCCTCTTCGCTTTAACATCTGGAGGAATGCTCAGAGCACACAAACACTATTACCATTTTGTACAGAACTCTATAAATAGATACCTATTTAAGGCTATTGTTCTCCTAGGTTAAAAGAATACCCTCGAGTTTTCCTTTTGTTTTACAATGCAGAGCATGCAGTCTGCCCAACCTTTTAACCTTTATTTTTCAAAGCCCTCTGGAGTTTTTGCGAACTCCTAGCTAGCAAAAGCATACATTTAGGTATTGTAAATTTGATATAAATATATTATTAGAAAAAAAAATTTAATCTCCTAACAAAACTTGTTCATAGGTTAGAGAAAGTAAGCCTATACAATACCAAGATGGAAAAAAAACACTGCCACAAGGTGAATGTTAAAGTTCTACAACAAGATGGATGTTATCAGAGATGGGTCAACATACATTCTGTAGTGGGTGGGTGAAGTAGGACTGGACCATGTCAGTGAATATTGATGTGTGGAAGCTTGACTCATGGAGGGTCCCCGTAGTGCCTCCCTTAAGACATGGAAGTTTTGTGGAAACAGGTCAGGAGAACTGTATATAAAGTGTTTGCCCCACAGACATGATGTGAATATTGAAAACACTTTTCTCTCGAGTCTTAATACCAAGCTATAGAACTTTTTTTCTACTAATGCCCTCACAAAAAGCCCTGAAGAAGAGGGTGTCCACTGAAATGCGTTGGCATTGTCTATGAACTTTTGTTTACCAATAAACACAGTGTTATCTTTTAACACCATGCACGTTTTAGGACATTTTACTTATGGCACTTCTTAACTAGCTCCATGACACAGGACATTATAAATGTGTGGTTAACGGGTAACAGAGCAGTGCAAGTAGGGAAAGTTGAATCTGGATAAGGCATTAACATACTTCTCTAGCAGGTCTGGGTTTTGTGTGTGAATCTAATCTTAGGCACTAACCGCAAAGAGTTTGTAAGTTCTTAGTGTAACCTTGGAATGGTCTGGGACCAAGCTCAGGTAACCCAGAAAAAGCATCTGTTTCAACCTTACCTTTTGTGGTTAAAGCTCTCAATGAAATGTGTGAATTTCCATTTAGAATAGACCCACAGCTGCTCTTACTAGGTATAATGGAAGATGTTGTAGTAGGCAGCTATGCTCAATTGTTTATCTTCTATGCAACATTTTATGAAAGGCGGCAAATATTAGTGCGTTGGAAGTTTCCTAGTCTGCTTACTCTGACTACCTGGAAAAATACCATTGAAGTTTTTTCCCTGTATAAGGTAACTTATGAAAGTAGGAACTGTCCAAAGAAATTTGACAAGATCTGGATTTATGCTCAGGGTAGCTAATACCTTGATGTGGATGATCAGTCCCTGGCTTTTCCTAGTGCAGTCTTTGTTAGAGGAGAGACTGTGGGGAGAGTGTCAAATCACTGCGGCCTGAGGGCGCAGGATTTGTAGGCAGGTCTAGCTGGGAGCAGTAGTCCACCATTCAGCACATGTTACTAAATTACTAGGCCGCCGGGGAGAGGTACTGCAGACCTCTGGCCTAGTAACAGTACAACCAATTATAGCCAGCAAGTGAGACTGTTCAGAGTGGTCTCTTTTGTCAAAAGAGGATGATGTGACAGGAAGAATAATGATCTACAGTGGAGGTTTGTGCATGAGGGTAGAAGTCATGGGAGCAACAGTCTGCAGGAGATACGCAGAGGAGGAGAAATAGTCTGCATGGTGTTATGCAGGAGAAGCACCTGTAGATATTATGTGTACATCAGTACTTCACGGCTCAACCTTTTGTTCTAATTCTTAAATATGATGGCAAAGCAATTTTCCTATGGGCATACCATATTACCTTTCCCCCAACCAAGTTATATTCCCCAATAAACAAAACAAAAACAACGCAAAATGACTGTTCATTGTCTCAGAAGTGATAGATGGAGGTCTGGCAGCAGGTTGACATGGTGCATGTTAGTTACTAGTAGCAACCAAGCGCTACATATATATATATAAAATTATATTTTAATTATAACAAATATATATACAGTACTGTCCAAAAGTTTTAGGCCGAAGTGTAGAAATGTGAAGAAATGCTGTAAAGTAAGAATACTTTCAAAAATATATTTTTAATTGTTTATATTTATCAATTTACAAAATGCAAATTGAGCTAAAAAATGTAAATCAAATCAATATTTGTTGTGACTACCCTTTGGCTTCAAACAAGCATCGATTCTTACACATGCACACTTTGTACACTTGCACAATATCAGGGATTTTGTAGGATTAGAGTCAGGTGTATGATTAACCAATTATACCAAGCAGGTGCTAATGATCAATTTCGTATTTAGGTTGAAACACAGTCATTATCTGAAACAGAAACAGCTGTGTAGGAGGCTTACAACTGGGTGAAACAGCCAGACTCTGCTACTAAAGCCTCATACACATGATCAGATTTTCAGCAGGGAATTGTGTGATGACAGACTAATTGCCTAAAATCAGACCATTAGTACCCTCCATCAGACAATTGTTGTCCAACTTTCCGCCAACAATGTTGGATGACATGCTAGTAAATTTTCGGCGGTCAACGGTCTGTTGTCAGATTTTTGTATCGTGTGTACACAAGTCCGTCACACAAAAGTCCAAAGTACAAACACGCATGCTCGGAATCAATGCTCACCAAAGACGACATTAGCAGAAGGTGCCCAAAGGGTGGTGCTCAAGAGCTGAAATTTCCACGTAGTACGTCAGTACGTTTGTTTGTTGGCCAACAGTTGTGTACCGTTTGTATGCAAGATAAGTTCCTTGCACACGCCCAAAGTCTGACGCTTTGTTGGCCAACAAGCCGATCGTGTGTACGAGGCTTTAGACTGGCCATACATTATACACTCTTCTTGTACAATTTTCCTTTAGATTTACCAAAAAACATATACTATGAGGTCAAACCTAAACACTTTCAATTTGTATGCAATCAGGCAGGTCTTGCACTACATAGTTGAAGGTAAATCTAAAGACAATTGAATAAGAAAGTTGTATAATGTTGACCAGCTTAAGGTGAAGTTGTGGAAGTCAGTTTCATGTCACAGGTCATACACCATGGCAAGACTGAGCACAGCAACAAGACACAAGTTGGATCTACTGCATCAGCAAGGTCTCTCCCAGGCAAAAAATTCAAGATATGCCATTCAAGATCTTTTGAAGATGCACAAAGAAACGGAAAACATTGAGGACCATAGGCGCAATGGTCGTTAAAGGAAACCGAATGCAGCTGGTGAAAGACACATCATGCTTACTTCCCTTCAACATCGAAAGATGTCCAGCTGTGACATCAGCACAGAACTGGTGAAAACCAGTGGGACCCAGGTACAGCCATCTAATGTCTGGAGAAGTCTGGCCAGAAGTAGTTCTTATGGAAGAATTGTGGCCAAAAAGCCATACCTCTGAAATGGCAACAAGGCTAATGCCCCGTACACACGGTCGAACCATGTTGTCGGAAAATCCGCCCATGTGTGGGCTCCATCGGACTTTTTCCGACGGAAAAAATTTGAGATCCTGCTCTCAAATTTTCCGACAACAAAATCCGATCAGACTTTTTACAATCGTGTGTAGAGAATTCCGAATGACAAAGTGCCACGCATGCTCAGATCAAATTAGGAGACCAAACTTATTGGCTACTAGCCTCTACGTAGTTCCGTCGTATGCAACGAACGTCACCACGTTCAGAATGATCGGATTTTCCGACAACTTTGTCCGACCGTGTGTATGCAACACCAGTGTCGGACAAAATCCATCGGAAAAAATCTGACAGATTTTGTGGTCGGAAGTTCCGACCGTGTGCAAAAGAGACTCAAAAGAGGCTGGATTTCAGCAAATTGAGTTGCAGATTTGGTCAGGAATAATGGTGTCATCAAATCTGAAAAATACATGCAGATAATTAGCCATCATGCCATACAACCAGGAAGGCATTTGATTGGCCCCAATTTATTCTGCAGCAGCAAAACAACCCTAAACAAACAGCCAATGTCATTATGAACTATCATCAGCATAATGAAAAACAAGGTGTCCTGATTTGAAGGCAAAGCGTGGTCACATAAAATTTTGATTTGATTTGGATTTCTCTTCTGTTCCTTTGTGTTTCCATTTTGGTAATTGATAAAATAAACCATTAACACTTCTATTTCTGAAAGAATTCCTAAGTACCGTATTTATTGGTGTATAACACGCAAGTTTTCCCCCTTAAAACAGAGGACAAACAGTGCCTGCGTGTTATACGCTGATACGAAGTTTTACTAACAGGGGGCAGGGATCGGGCAGTCCGCCCAAGGAGCTTCCCATTGGGGGGTGTCAGGCCGGCTACCCCACCTCTCCTGGCCCGGGGACAGCGCTGTCTGCATAGTCTAAAGTTGATAAAAAATAACTTGACAGCCCCTTCTCCTACACCGCTCCCCCTGTGTCAGTGTCATTATAAAACGAAGCTTCTTAATATCTCAATAGCTCAGTTTTTTTCTGGCTGCTCTCCTCCTCCCACTCCTCCTAGCTTTAGCTTTAGATTAGGGAGGAGAGTAGTCACATGACCATCTATGTAATGTCAGAGCGAGTAGTCATGTGACCAGGTCAGTGGAAAAAAAACTGAGCTATTGAGGTATATGGAAGCTTCATTTTACAATAGGAGTGACACAGGAGGAGCAGTGTGGAAGGGGCTGGCAGTGATTTTTCTCTTAACTGTAGAGAATGCTGGCAGCGCTGTCCCAGGAGACTGGGGGTCTCCTGGGAATGCAGGGGGAGGGGGGCTGTGTACTGGATGGGGGACTGTATACTGGGGAAGGGGGCTGTGTACTGGATGGGGGCTGAATACTGCATGGGGCCTGTATACTGGATGGGGGGGCTGTATACTGGGGAAGGGGGCTGTGTACTGGATGGGGGCTGAATACTGCATGGGGGCTGTATACTGGATGGGGGGCTGTGTACTGGATGGGGGACTGTGTACTGGATGGGGGCTGTGTACTGGGGAGGGGGCTGTATACTGGATGGGGGCTGTGTACTGGGGAGGGGGCTGTATACTGGATGGGGGCTGTGTACTGGGGAGGGGGCTGTGTACTGGGGAGGGGGCTGTATACTGGATGGGGGCTGTGTACTGGGGAGGGGGCTGTATACTGGATGGGGGGCTGTTTACTTGATGGGGGGGCTGTGTACTGGATGGGGGGCTGTATACTGGATGGGGGGGGCTGTGTACTGGGGAGGGGACTGTATACTGGATGGGGGGGGCTGTTTACTTGATGGGGGGCTGTGTACTGGATGGGGGGCTGTATACTGGGGAGGGGGCTGTGTACTGGGGAGGGGGCTGTATACTGGATGGGGGGGGGGCTGTTTACTTGATGGGGGGCTGTGTACTGGATGGGGGGGCTGTATACTGGGGAGGGGGCTGTGTACTGGGGAGGGGGCTGTATACTGGATGGGGGGGGCTGTTTACTTGATGGGGGGCTGTGTACTGGATGGGGGGCTGTATACTGTGGAGGGGGCTGTATACTGGATGGGGGGGCTGTGTACTGGATGGTGGGGCTGTATACTGGATGGGGGGCTGTATACTGGGGAGAGGGCTGTATACTGGATGGGGGGCTGTATACTGGATGGGGGATGTAAACTGGATGGGAGCTGTTTCTACATTTTTGCTTTCCAGAAAAACAGGCACAAATTTTCTAGCAAAATATGAACTATTTCATACAATAATTAAAAATCATGGTTTTCTGCCAAGGGTCACCAAAAACAAAATACAAATATCCTTGTATTTATTATTATAGTGTCTTGTTTTTGGTGTCTTCCCTCAAGTTGTAGTTCCAGTTCAGTAACTGACTCACTGCTTGACCTCAGCCAGTGGTAATCCCTCTCGATGCATGTACAGTAATATTATAAACCACAAACCTGACTTATCATACTTGTTGTGGCTAAATGTAAGCCACTGATTAACTCTGAGGCAAGGGTGAGATCACAGTGAACAAATAAAAGCAGGACAAAAATAGTCTTTTTTTAATACACAAGCACATACAAGAACATTAAACACTTGTTTTAGCTTGTATTTACTGATGTCATTTTGACCTCTTATACTGTATAGTTTCCTAAAAGTAAATGTTGTTTGTTTAAGTTTATGCCTAGAAGTTTAAAATGGGCATTGTGCGTATGATAGAGCTTTGTAGTCTAAACACTAAAAAAAGAACTTCCTAACTCTGGAAGTAGCTTCTTGGTTATTTGTTACTGGTACACATCACACAAATCCATTCCATTTACAGTATGTTGCAAAATTCCTAAGGCAACTTTCTTTTTTGTTACAAGACAAATTCCTTGGTAATAATGTTATAGCTGAGCTGACGTGATTCATAGTTTGTTGGGTGTTTTCTGTCTTAGCAACCCAACCTTTTACTAATTATTTTCTAAGCAATACAAGAATTGTTGTACATAGAAGTACTTGATTGTTGTTTTCTTGGTCCTATTATAGATTAGTTACAGAACAAAAAATGTACAAATTGTAGATGCTACACCTAAACACATTTCAAATATTACAAGCATTAAGACCCCTTTCACACTGGGGCGTTTTTCAGGCGCTTTAGCGTTAAAATAAGTGCCTGTAAAGCCCCTGAAAGAAGCCGCAACTGCAATCCCAATGTGAAAGCCCAAGTGCTTTCACACCGAGGCGCTGCGCTGGCAGGGCGTCAAAAAAAGTCCTGCAAGCAGCTTCTTAGCAGCACTTTTGGAGCGGTGAATACACCGCTCCTAAAATGCCCCTTCCCATTGAAATCAATGGGAAGCGCCTGCAAAACGCCTGAAAATCGCCTGAAACGCACTTTTGACATCAGCGCTTTGTGGGCGCTTTTAACCCTTTATTTGGCCACTACAAGGGGTTAAAAGCATCCCACTAGCGCTCGAAAAATGCTGGTAAAGCGCCGCTAGTTTAAGCGGCGCTTTACGAGCGTTTTTCGAGTGCTGGCAGTGTGAAAGGGCTCTTAGGCCCCTTTCACACTGGGGTGGTTTTCAGGCGGTACAGCGCTAAAAAATAGAGCCTGTACACCACCTGAAAAAAATGGCCCCATTCACTCCAGTGTGAAAGCCGGCGGGCTTTCACACTGGAGCGGTGCGCTAGCAGGACGGTAAAAAAAGTCCTGCTAGCAGCATCTTTGGAGCGGTATAGGAGCGGTGTATTCACCGCTCCTATACCGCTCCTACCCATTGATTTCAATGGGATACCGCGGTAATACCGCGGCAATACCGCCGCAAAGCGCCGCTATGGAGGTGCTTTGCGGGGGATTTTAACCCTTTTTTTTTTCGGCCGCTCGCGGGGGGTAAAACCGCCCCGCGAGCGGCCGAATACCGCGGCTAAAACAACGGTAAAGCAGCGCTAAATATAGCGCTGCTTTACCGTCGCCGCGGCTCCCGCCCCAGTGTGAAAGGGGCCTTAAAGTACTTGGGTTTTCACATTGGGATTTCAGACGAGGCTTCTTTCGAGCGTTTTACAGGCGCTTTTTTTAACGCTTAAGCGCCTGAAAAACACCCCAGTGTGAAAGGGGTCTTAATGTACCAATCAGTAGAGTTGTTGACCATAGCAAACTGTCATTTTTCTACATCTTGGTTAGCAAAAGGGAGAACGTAATTGGCTGTTGCAAGTAACTGCCTGTTAATTCCTTCAGTCTGGGTTTTTCACATTTGACTTCGTTATTCACTGGAAACCATTGGAAGTTGTGTTAAACGAGGCACTTCTGCTTTGAGCCCAAAGTGACAATTGGCTAATTTAATTAATTAGATAGCTGTTAGATAAATGTGAATAGTTTAATGTGCTGGAAGATGGTTTATTTTTATTGCCTCATAGATTTTATGTGTCAGGGAATACACTTTAGCTTGCTCACAGGCCACACCTGCCCTATAAAACCACGCAGCTTGACCTTCCAATAACAGTTAGGACATAAATCCCTGTACCACTGAGCCTCTGGGGACAGTTCAACGAGTAGAAACATTCCATCCATGCCAGTGGATAGAGAACTCTACTGGAGGCTGAGAAATAGTGTGAGGAGCTTTGCTAGGTGTACAGCAGCAGGCAATAGTTTAAGTATTGAAATCATAGGTAACTATGGAAACTTTTATAGAAACTGAACTGATATTTGGACAACATTTATCACCACAGATGAAAAGCAGCAATCACATAAGAACAATAAGCAGTCCGTTTCTGACCCTTGCTCTGTAAAGAGTTGACCAACCCATAAGTTATATATTTTTTTAGGTACAACTTACCCTGTTTCCCCGAAAATAAGACCTAGCGTGATTGTCGGTGATGGCTGCAATATAAGCCCTACCCCCCAAATAAGCCCTAGTTAAAGTCCTTGTAGGTCTTATTTTCAGGGTAGGGCTTATTTTCGGGGAAACAGGGTAGGGCTTATTTGGGGGGTAGGGCTTTTATTGCAGCCATCACCGACAATCACGCTAGGTCTTATTTTCGGGGGAAACAGGGTAGTAGGCTAAGTCAGCCCCTAGATTCCATTTTGTCTTGGATATTCCAACAGTGAGATATCCCTATTAGATGATTTGTATTATTTAATACATTTTATATTGGAATCTTAAGATATCTGTATCCAAAAAGCGCGGAGGGGTGGTCCTAAGGGCGGCATTTAGGTTCTATCCTCATTTACTAAGTGAGATATCCCTGCCATAATTCATGGCTCTGTTCTCACCCATCTCAAAGTTTGGAGTATTCACACTCAATTCTTTAAGCTCCTCCTGTTGCATTCTCCATAACCCAAAACAGACACAGTGGGGCCCCTTTATAATGATGTTAAGGCCCCTTTCCCACCAATGGACCAATTGGGTCGGCCTGTCCATTTTTCAGGCAGACCCGATCGAACCACAGTGGACATGTGTTCGCTGTCACCCTCCGGCATACAATTCGGTCTACTAAAAACAGACGGATGGGGATACCTTCACCATCCATCTGGTGGATCGGATCGAATGACAATTGGATGGAAATGGACATGCAGTCCATTTCCATCTGACCACCCCATAGAGAGCAGACATGAACCTGTCATCTGCCTGCTTAGCGGGCATCAGCAGAGAGATCCCCCGCTGAGCAGGCTGATCTGCTTGGACAGATTCCACCCCGTGGTGAAAGGGGCCTAACAAGTGTGCAGATCTGGGAAATTAAAGGCTAAGTTTTCTCTTTTAAACATTTTATTGAAGATAATACAGTACATATTATTAGTACATATTTTACAATAAAATTCAATATATAATATGAATAGAGAAACTTCTCAAATAAACATATAAGAGTAAAAATAATAAATTCATGTCTTAAAGATAAGGTATATGAGTATGTGTAAACTTTTCTGGACTTTTCAAATTATAATTATTATTGTTAGTACAATACTTGGTGAGGTTAAGATTAAACTAGAAGAATAATAGTACAATATTTATAAAGATTGATTAAACAAAGTAT
Organism: Lithobates sylvaticus; assembly: GCA_028564925.1. Lineage (NCBI taxonomy): Eukaryota > Metazoa > Chordata > Amphibia > Anura > Ranidae > Lithobates > Lithobates sylvaticus. The sequence goes on along the minus strand of CM053033.1, from coordinate 66,178,298 downwards.
TGTCTATTTATGACAGATCGTCTATCTAGGGTCTAGAAAGGAGTCCATCCAAACGGGGCCAGGTTCCAGCTGTTGGCCTGGTTTGTCCCATATGGATGGACCATAATCCCGGCCATCCCAAGTATGTCTTATGTAACTTTACCTATAGTAATAAATATAAATCTATAATCTACTATATGGTTGAATAATGTAAGATGGAATTAAAGAGTTTAATGTAAAGTAAGAGAGGGGGAGAGTGGGGAGGAAGGATCATCAGAAGAATCAATGAATCAACGATGTTATGGATCATATAGCAGTAATGGGGGTGAATATCAAGCGATCTCAAGGTAAGAGGAGTGAATTATTAGGTCCTGGTGGTAGATAGTTTTTAATCCAGGGGGATCAAATTCTAAGTTAACTTTTTAAATTAACTGGCCCATGCAGACAAGGGACCCCAGTAGCATAAAATGCCATTTGTAAAAAATATTGTAATATTTAATATGCCTTTTCTGTCACCCATGATACCTGGCTAAAATACATGTAATGATTATTTCCAGCACATGAGCTACAGCAAATTGGCAGCTGAGCCTTTTTCTTTGTGGACAACTAAAGTGATATTTTCTTAAACTTTTCTCACGGAAGGAGGCTTGGTGGCCATTTTGTTATAGATCAGAGTATGGGATTGCAAGGGGGTACAACAGTAAAATCCTGAAGGGGATGTGGGACTGGAATGTCTTTGCTGTAATAGGACAGAGAGTGCACTGCACAGCTTTTGAATATGGAAGCGCACCCACTCAATGGGTGGGGCGGGTGCCCAATGACTGCTGTGTCCTCGAATTAAGCCAAGACGTAGGAAAGTAAATATTGAAAGTATTTAGGCCAGGCTTCATGGGTGACAAAAAATACTACAACTATGGCATTTGCATCAAACAGTATATCAATCAGCTTCTGGGTTTTATTGTCAAAGCTTAATTGAACAAGCTGAAGTTGGAAGATGATTGGTTACTATGGACAACTACACCAAATTCTGTGTGCACCAGTTTTAGTAAATGTTCCCCAGTGTATTTTAACTACTGGTTCAGTTTATATAAAATAACCGCTTAAAGACCGGCCACCGCCGTTTGGCGGCGGCACAATGGCTCTCCTGCGCAAATTGCTGTAGGACATGACAGGGATCTACTGTTTCCAGTGGTCGGGAACAGTGATCTCTGTCATGTCCCAGTAAGCCCATTCCCCCACAGTTAGAAACACTCATAGGGAACACAGTTAACCCCTTGATCGCCCCCTGGTGTTAACCCCTTCCCTGCCAGTGACATTTACACAGTAATCAGTGGCTATTTATAGCTCTGATCGCTATATAAATGTCACTGGTCGCAAAAAAGTGTCAAAAGTGTCTGATTTGTCCGCCGCAATGTTGCAGTCATGATAAAAAAAATTGCAGATCACCACTATTACTAGTAAAAAAAAAATAATAATAATCAAAAAACTTATAAAAATTCCATAAATCTATTCCCTATTTTGTGGACCCTATAATTTTTCTGCAAACCAATCAATATACGCTTATTGCGATTTTTTTTTTACAAAAAATATTTAGAAGAATATATATCGGCTTAAACTGATGAGGAAATTTGTTTCTAAAAAATATAAATGTGGGATATTTATTATAGCAAAAGTAAAAAATAGTTTTTTTTTTCAAAATTGTCGTTCTTTTTTTTGTTTATAGCGCAAAAAATAAAAACCGCAGAGGTGATAAAATACCCTCAAAAGAAAGCTCTATTTGTGGGAAAAAAAGGATGTCAATTTTGTGTAGGTACAGAGTCGCATGACCGTGCAATTGTCAGTTAAAACGGCGCAGTGCCGAATGGCAAAAAATGCTCTGGTCATTAAGGGGTAAAAACCTTCCGGGGTTGAAGTGGTTAAGCAAAGAAACCTCACCCCCAGAATCCCTGAAAGGAAAAAAAAAACAGTCAGGTGCTGCAACTCTCCAGAAAGTACCTTAACCACTTTCAGACCGGACCAATTTGCAGCCAAAGGACCAGGCCCCTTTTTGCGATTCGGCACTGCGTCGCTTTAACTGACAATTGCGCGGTCGTGCGACGTTGCTCCGAAACAAAATTGACGTCCTTTTTTTCCCACAAATAGAGCGTTCTTTTGGTGGTATTTGATCGCCCCTGCGATTTTTATTTTTTGCGCTATAAACAAAAATAGAGCGACAATTTTGAAAAAAATGCATTATTTTTTATTTTTTGCTATAATAAATATCCCCAAAAAATATATTAAAAAAATTTTTTTTCCTCAGTTTAGGCCGATACGTATTCTTCTACATATTTTTGGTAAAAAAAATCGCAATAAGCGATTATTGATCGCTTTGCGCAGAAGTTATAGCATTTACAAGATAGGGGATAGTTTTATAGCATTTTTATTAATAATTTTTTTTTTTTAGTAATTTTTTTTTTTAGTAATGGCGGAGATCTGCGATTTTTTTTGTGACTGCGACATTATGGCGGACACATCGGACATTTTTGACACATTTTTGGGACCATTGTCATTTATACAGCAATTAATGCATTTAAATGCATTGATTTCTGTATAAATGACACTGGCAGTGAAGGGGTTAACCACAAGGGGGCAGTGTAAGAGTTAAGTATGCCTAGGGGTGTGTTTTTTACTGTGGGGGGGCGTGGCTGTCAGCTAGTGAATGCTGATCTCTGCTCCAATCACAGGGAGCAGAGATCGGCGTCACTAGTTGCTAGGCAAAACGGGGAGATGCTGTTTATCTCGGCATCTCCCCGTTCAGCCGCCCCGTGAAACGATCGCGGGGGTCCCCGCGGCGATCGAGTCCGCGGGGACCGCGATCGGACTCACGGGGGTCCCGACCGGCGCGGGAGCGCGCCGCTCCCGGCGCGCTCCCGATGGCACGGACAGGCTAAAGGAGGGACTTATATATACGCCCTCCTGCCTGTACGTGCCATTCCTGTGACGTATATCGTCGTGCGCCGGTCGGCAAGTGGTTAAACTGAAATATCAGTTTTGGAAGAAGCAGCCCTGTAAAAAAAATATGTCATATAATATAGGGGTTGATTTACTAAAAGCAAAACGACTGTTAACTAAGGAAAAAAAAAAAGTGCACTGAGCTTAGTAAATAAGGTGAAACTGTGCTTACCTTGAATACCCAATTTTTGCAAAGGAAATAAACATGATTTTTGCTTGCACATGATTGGATGTTTGAAGTAACCACAGATTCGTCATATTTACCAAGCTCAGGGAACATTCACAGTGCAAGGTCAGTATTTACTTAGTGAACAGTCTCAATTTTTAAATCAATCTCTTAGTCTCAATGGCTAATGTTAATAATATAAGGGAGAAGGGCTTTCTTGTGTAGATTGATAAGCTAAATTCTTGATTTAGGCCTTTTAGTACCATACCCAGGACTGGTGCAAGGATTTTTGACACCCCAGGCGAAACCTCATTTTGCCGCCCCCCTTGGCTCCGCCCCTGAATCCACCCCCCTTGCCTGAGCATCAGTGCGACAGGAGCTGGCGCTAGAGGAAGCATTAGAGAGCACTGATCATAGAGGGGTGCAAGGGCTGTTTGCTTCCGTTCCATCAGGACATGTCCTCCAGTGCTGCGCCTCTATAATGACACCACAATGTGGCTGCCTGAGTAACATGCAACAGGGGCATTCCCTCCATCCTCCTAGATGTGAACGCTTTTTCCCAGCAGCGCCTACTAGAAGTTATAACATTTATTACAGAGGTATTTATAATACAGCACGAAAAATGTACATACTGTGGAGACGGAGAGTAGGGAAACCAATGGCCAGGCGCCCTAGGCAGCAGTGCGCCTAGTTTGCCTAGTGGTAGCACCGGCCCTGACCATACCCTATTTGAAAACTGATTTGGTGTATGTGGAAATATACATTTTCCAGCTTGTTCACATCTTCATTTTTAATAAAAATTTTCTTCAATCACAAATCAAGTTAGTATTTATACTGATCTTGTAATCTATATATCATTACACGAGTAACCTCTGTGACTGATGTACATGATCTGTTCTGATCTCAAATACTGACTTCACAATCACAGAGATACATTTCAACTTAAAGGATTTCTATTATACTTAGGGTCACTAAACATATATCATCTAATTCCCATCAAATGAATGTAAACAATATTTTTATAATGTATTGTGTGAAAGTATTGGATGGTTGATAGAACACAGGATACTTAACAAGAAAGTGAATTTAAACACGCAGCTGACTTCTTGTCCAGGAATGATATAGAAAAAAACTGCCAGCTGTCATTGTGCAGTTTTATTTTACTATCACGGAAATTCTCCTAGAACAATAGGCTACACATTAAAAGTTATTTCTAAAGGATAAGAGCAGCAGTACATTTTTTGCACAACGATGGAAACTTATGTAATGCCTAAGGGTAAGAATTAGCAAATGTCCGCTGGTATTAGTTATGAGCAGAAATGCTTGGGGCTCTTGGAGCCTTTATTGACCATTCACCTCACCCCTACCGATTCCTCATATCTCATTGGGATACAGGGAACCGGGTCTGTGACTTACTGTACTTTACCTGCCATAAGCCAGTACATCATAGACCCCACCTCCTCCTATCGCAACTGCACTCTTTACACAGGTGGGGTTCAAGGGTGATTGGAGCTACTATGTGGTTGCTAAGAGCAGAGCAGCCAATTCTGAAGTTAAGCTACAGCGGTTATTAGCATATTCTAACCTTTAGCCCAGTATTAGGTTTTTTTCCAGTGCGATGCAAAAAATTGTATAACCATTGGCAGCACAGTGGTGTAGTGGTTAGCACTTTCACCTAGCTGTAATAGGGTCGCTGGTTCAAATCCCGACCACGATACCTTCTGCCTGGAGTTTGCATGCGAGTCGGGACCCCACAGGGCAAGGACCGCACTATACCACAGATGGACACACGCGCAAAAGCGCCCTGAGGCGATTTGGTTCGCATAGGTAGCGCTATACAAGTCATTCATTTATTCTTTATCATGAGGGTTTAAAGTCATGTGTTAAATGTGGGTACTTTAACATTATTGATATACAATTTATTAGCAGTATTTTAGCAGCTTTGCTGATGTATATAATATATTTTTTTCATAATTTTAATATATTTATTTAGTTTTTTGGGGCCATAGTGGTATTTACAATTCTGAACACATACACAATCACAATTAGAAGCTAGAATGGGTTACATTTATAGTAGATATTTACCATGTGTCTCTTTCTCGCTATAACCAGTGTGGTTATATTGTCTCATTGGGGTTTATTTACTAAAACTGGAGAGTGCAACATTTGGTGCAGCTCTGCATAGCTACCAATCAACTTAGCTACCAGTCAAAGCTTAATTGAACAAGCTGAAGTTAGAAGCTAATTTGCTACCATGCACAGCCGCACCAGATTTTGCACTCTCCAGTTTTAGTAAATCAACACCCAATATTATATATAAGCCATGGTTTGCATACACTGCACTGATGATAGCCAAAAAGTCTGAAACAGCTGTATGCAGATTGGCATAAATTCCTCTATGATTTTAGTCTGTATTTGCACTATACACCAGTGATTCCAGATGTGCATCGGGCCAATAAGGTGAGTAGCGGCCATAACCCCTTGAGGGGCGGCCTTGACTTTTTGGGCTTACCAGTTACCTCCTCTTGAACTGCTGACATCTATCAAATGTCTCTAATGAACCCAGAGAGTAGCCACTCGCAGCTGGGTGCTTCACTGCCGGATAAACCTCTAGCCAGAGATTTAGCAGCCAACAATGTGATCCAGAAACTTTGCAAAAGTCTATGCCACAGACTAAATTGTAACTGACGATGAATAGGAACCTTTCTCACAGTACCTGGAACTTTCTCAGTTTCCTTGGCGATACAGTGGAAGTGTGGATTCTTTAGTGTCCATACAACTCAGCTTCCAGGCTCTTACTGAGTAACCAGCTTGTTGGCCCTCCTCCGAAGAGTCCTCCCCTGGTCACTTGTACGAGTTGCCGTGTCCCTCCAATACCGAGAGAACTCCGGGACGCCTTTGAATCCTCCTTCAGTTACTGGGCCTCGGACTAGCCAGCTCCGAGACTCGGGAACAGACGGATCCCCACCCCAGACCAAAGGAGCCTCTGGGGTTGGTCGGATTGACCATGCTTGCGGGACGGCAAATGCTCCTAGGCCTGGGACCCCTCGTGGGGCTACCCCGAGCCAGAACCAGGAACCAAAAGCAATGGGCGAACCCCGAACACATGACTTCAGCCCCTTAAATACCCCTTCACAGACTACGCAGCAGGGCCAGATGCACCCACTGTTTGGCTCCGGGAAAGATTGGTACCTAAGACGTCCAACCAGGCCTGGTTCTCGACCTGTCATGGGTGCCTCACTGCACCCATGACCAGGCGGAACCTTAGTACAGCCCAGCCAGACTGATGCCAAAGTAATTCCTGCCCAATTAACCCCCAGAACTCCATTACAGTTCTGAGGAAAAACTAAATGTCCACTTATAGCGCACACTTGTTGAAGTATGACTGCTACAGGTGTAAAGCAATCATTTGCATGGTTCTGCCTATTGTCCTGAAGTAAAGAATAATTCTCTTATATTTGGGATATGTGGTGCTATAAGACATGTGAATACCTTCTGTTCGAAGAAGGTTTCACTGTGCTGTGTACTGATTAGAGGGAGGGCTGTTTCAATGTGTTGGTCCCTTCTCACCATTACCTGTATGGTTATACTGTGCAGTAAGATTTAAAACAATATTGTTGAATATTTTTTAGTAGTTTTCAAATAAATGTATTTTTTTTTTTTTTTAATCAGCATAGTTATTGGTACATATCCTCCTTCTTATTGAAGGATTTTTACAGTTGAAGTGCTTTATGACCCATGTTGGAAAATATTCATGGTTTAATGTCATCCTGCCTAGATTGCTGGATTATCATTAACTCTATTACCTAATTCAGTATCACAAAATAATTTGTTACATTAGCTCTTTGTTTATTGTTATTTTCGCTTAAGAAAGTGAAATCTTTGGTAACAGGTCTGTGTTTTCATATTAATAATTTATATCTCAGCATTAGATACAATCCATGTAAGTGTGTTTGCATTTCATGTAGTCTTTAGATCTGATCTTTCTCCCTGAGCCATGCAGATGTTGAGGAACTGGAAGATCAGACTGCGTGGAATTCGGCAGACACCTGATGCTCAGCACGCTCAGCATGTGGAGACTTGAAGTGTCACTGAGCCCGCCATTTGCAACTTTAAACTGACTATAACCAGTTCACAATTTAGGCTGCATCTGAAGGCTGAATTGTAAAAGTTGATGTTCTTCAACTGCTCATCGCTATATGCCAAAGTCAGATTTGGTTTACCATATTCAGTGAAATTTACACTTCACCTATTATATTTAATGTTAATTAAGTTAATGTTTAATACACTTGCATTGCACAGACAAGTTTAATATTGTGAATCCTTCCTCTTTCTTGCAGTTTTTACATACATATATATATATACATACAGGGGGTCCCCGACTTACGAACGCATGACCTATGAACATCTCCTACTTACGAACCGGGCGCTGCGGGACCCTCCGCCATTTTCCGCTGACCTTCGGCTGTTCTGCGCATGCGCGGCCAGACGGAGCCTCGGAAAATGACGGCAAACATCGGAAATGTCCGTAATTTGCTGCGCATGCGCAGAACGGCATTCGACGGAACATCGGAAATGTCCGTAATTGTCGGTCTGCGTATGCGCGGCAGACTTACGAACATTTCCGAGTTAAGAGCAGGAGGACAGTCCCTAACGAGTTTGTAACTCGGGGACCCCCTGTATATATATATATATATATATTGTAACCTGGGGGACAGGTAGCAGGTACAAAGCTCACTGGGATGGGCTGTTTAGTTAGGCACAGATACCAGATCCACTTGAGGTAGTGAAAACAGTGCTGGGTTTTATTTGATTTAAATACAAGTCCATATACAGGTGCTGCACAGTCTTCCAGAAAACACATCAAAACAGAAATAACCAAACAAAAGTCCTAGCCGTGTCTCGGCTCTAACTATAACATACACCGTCTCTAACTAGCAGGCTGAGCAAGCCTACCGCTTGTCAGCTTCTGTAAAGAGTTTTTAAAGGGTTTTACCAACCTTCTGGCTCCTCACAAACCATCCCTGTTTGTGTGTCCCAGGCAGAGAGCAAAGGCTGTTTGCTCAGGTGAGCTTAAATTAGCCTGGAAAGGAGGACTAAGATCCGAACTGGATCTTGTCTCAGAGACCTCTGAATGTACAGTGGTGTGAAAAAGTGTTTGCCCCCTTCCTCATTTCCTGTTCCTTTGCATGTTTGTCACACTTAAGTGTTTCGGAACATCAAACCAATTTAAACAATAGTCAAGGACAACACAAGTAAACACAAAATGCAATTTGTAAACGAAGGTGTTTATTATTAAAGGTGAAAAAAAATCCAAAACATCATGGCCCTGTGTGAAAAAGTGATTGCCCCCTAAACCTAATAACTGGTTGGGCCACCCTTAGCAGCAACAACTGCAACCAAGCGTTTGCGATAACGTGCAATGAGGCTTTTACAGCGTCCTGGAGGAATTTTGGCCCACTCATCTTTGCAGAATTGTCCTAATTCAGTTACATTAGAGGGTTTTCGAGCATGAACGGCCTTTTTAAGGTCATACCACAACATCTCAATAGGATTCAGGTCAGGACTTTGGCTAGGCCACTCCAAAGTCTTCATTTTGTTTTTCTTCAGCCATTCGGTGGTGGACTTGCTGGTGTGTTTAGGATTATTGTCCTGCTGCAGAACCCAAGTTCGTTTCAGCTTGAGTACACGAACAGATGGTCGGACATTCTCCTTCAGGATCTCTTGGTAGACAGCAGAATTCATAGTTCCTTTTATCACGTCAAGTCTTCCAGGTCCTGAAGCAGCAAAACAGCCCCAGACCATCACACTACCACCACCATATTTTACTGTTGGTATAATGTTCTTTTTCTGAAATGCAGTGTTCCTTCTACGCCAGATATACTTGGACACACACCTTCCAAAGAGTTCCACTTTTGTCTCATCGGTCCACAGAATGTTGTCCCAAAAGTCTTGGGGATCATCAAGATGTGTTGTGGAGAAATTGAGACGAGCTTTGATGTTCTTTTTGCTCAGCAGTGGTTTTCTCCTTGGAACTCTGCCATGCAGGCCATTTTTTGCCCAGTCTTTTCCTGATGGTGGAGGCATGAACGCTGACCTTAACTGAGGCAAGTGAGGCCTGCAGTTCCTTGGACGTTGTTGTGGGGTCTTTTGTGACCTCTTGGATGAGTCGTCGCTGCGCTCTTGGGGTAATTTTGGGCGGCCGGCCACTCCTGGGAAGGTTCACCACTGTTCCATGTCTTCGCCATTTGTGGATAATGGCTCTCACTGTGGTTCGCTGGATTCCCAAAGCTTTGGAAATGGCTTTATAACCCTTTCCAGACTGATAGATCTCAATTACTTTCTTTCTCAATTGTTCCTGAATTTCTTTGGGTCTCGCATGATGTGTAGCTTTTAAGGATCTTCTGGTGGACCTTACTGTGTCAAGCAGCTCCTATTTAAGTGATGCCTTGATTGTGAACAGGTGTGGCAATAATCAGGCCTGGGTGTGGCTAGAGAAATTGAACTCAGGTGTGGACAACCACAGTTATAGTATGTTTTAACAAGGGGGGGAATCACTTTTTCACACAGGGCCATGATGGTTTGGATTTTTTTTCACCTTTAATAATAAACACCTTCATTTACAAATTGCATTTTGTGTTTACTTGTGTTGTCCTTGACTATTGTTTAAATTGGTTTGATGTTCCGAAACACTTAAGTGTGACAAACATGCAAAGGAACAGGAAATGAGGAAGGGGGCAAACACTTTTTCACACCACTGTATATGAGAGGAGCCTGTGAGATGTATAAACCCCGAACAGGACTTCTCCTGGCTCTCTCTGGGACGCTCTGCTACATATCCTCCCCCCTTGTTTCAACCCCAGGGTTGGAACACCTGTGGCCCAACAGGAGTGAACACTGGACAGGGCATCTACATTTCCCATCTCCACACCTGGCCTGTGTTTTACGGTGAAGGAGTAATCCTGTAGAGCCAAAAACCACCGGTTCACCCGTCTATTAGTCTCCTTCTTTTGGGCCATCCATTTCAGGGGAGCATGGTCAGTTATTAAGTCAAACTGGCGCCCTAACAAATAGCACCTGAGCGCGTCCACGGCCCATTTTATGGCTAAACATTCTTTTTCAATGACTGCATACTTTTTCTCATGGTCATTGAGCTTTCTGCTTAGGTACACGACAGGGTGTTCTTCCCCATTGTATACCTGTGACAGTACCGCCCCGATACCAACATCAGACGCATCCGTCTGAACCAAAAACTCTCTGGAGAAATCAGGAGAGTACAGTACTGGCTGTGCACACAGAGCCTTCTTCAGGACCTGAAAAGACTCCTCTGCTACTGGGGACCATTTCACCATTACAGAGTCTTTCCCTTTCGTAAGGTCTGTCAGAGGGGCAGCTATAGTTGCAAAATTTGGGATAAATCTTCTATAATACCCCGCAATACCAAGAAAGGCCCTGACCTGCTTTTTGTTTGCAGGGCGTGGCCATTCCTAGATGGCTGCTATTTTACTCACTTGTGGCTTTATGACACCACGGCCAATAGTGTAGCCCAAATACTTGGCTTCCTCTAGACCAATGGCACATTTTTTTGGATTTGCCGTAAAACCTTCTTTGAAGAGGGAATCAAGAACAGCCTGGACACGAGGCAAGTGAGACTCCCAATCAGTACTATGTACCACTATGTCATCTAGATAGGCTGCTGCATATCGTCGGTGGGGTTTTAGGGTCCTGTCCATGGCCCTCTGAAATGTCACGGGGGCATTTTGCAACCCAAAAGGCATTTTTTTATATTGAAAGGAACCGTCTGGGGTCACGAACGCAGTCTTCTCTTTGGCGCTACCAGTTAGGGGTATTTGCCAATACCCTTTTGTCAAGTCCAAAGTGGTAAGATAGCGAGCCTTGCCAAGTCGGTCTATAAGTTCGTCTACTCTGGGCATTCGGTATGTGTCAAACTTTGTCACTGCATTAAGTTTCCTGAAGTCGTTACAGAACCTCCACGTGCCATCCGGTTTTGGGACTAACACGATGGGGCTAGACCAGTCACTATTGGATTCCTCAATGACATCCAGCTCCAACATTTTTTTAACTTCCTTGCTGATGTCCTTTCTCCTTGCTTCAGGAATTCGGTAAGGTTTGAGCTTGACACGTATCCCAGGTTCAGTAACAATATCATGCTGAACTGCTGAAGTCGTGCCAGGTAACTCTGAAAACTTCTCTCTATTCCTTATCAGGAATTCTCTAGTGTCCTGTTTTTGGGAATATGAGAGGGTGTCTGGAATCGTGACCTCAGGGATGAGAGGGGACTTAGTACCCGTAGGCGTTACTGGGAGAGGCCTCGCAGTAAACGCCATTCTATCCTTCCAGGGTTTTAACAGGTTTATATGGTAAACCTGTTCGGGCTTCCTTTTCCCTGGTTGATAAACCTTGTAGTTGACCTCCCCAACTCTCTCAATTACTTCAAAGGGACCCTGCCACTTAGCTAGGAACTTGCTCTCAACAGTGGGAACTAACACCAGGACCCTGTCACCAGGTGAGAAAACACGGAGTTGGGCCCCCCCTGTTGTATATTCTCTGTTGGGCTGCCTGGGCCTGCAGTAAGTGTTCTTTTACCACTGGCATGATTGCTGCAATCCTCTCCTGCATTTGGGCAATATGCTCAATGACACTTTTATGGGGTGTCTGTTCTCCCTCCCAAGTTTCTTTGGCTATGTCTAAGAGTCCCCGAGGGTGTCTCCCATAAAGCAACTCAAATGGGGAGTACCCCGTAGAGGACTGGGGAACCTCCCTGATGGCAAACATCAAGTATGGTATCAGGAAGTCCCAGTTTTTCCCATCCTTGTCCACCACCTTTTTTAACATGCAGCTGCGTCACCTTAAATAACTTGCAGAGCTCCCTAGTTATTCGCAACATAAACGGGGTGCCCTGGTCTGTAAGGATTTCTTTCGGGATGCCAACCCGACTGAACACCATAAACAGTTCTTTGGCAATGTTTTTAGCAGACGCGGCACGTAGGAGAACTGCTTCAGGGTAACGGGTAGCATAATCCATGATTACGAGGATATGCTGATGACCCCGGGCAGACTTGGGAAGTGGGCCCACAAGGTCCATGGCAATCCTCTCAAAGGGCACTTCAATGATAGGCAAGGGCACTAAAGGACTTCGGAAGTGGGATAGTGGGGCTGACATCTGACACACAGGACAGGATTGACAGTAATTCTTAACATCTTTCTGTATCCCGGGCCAGTAAAACCTGCGCAACACCCTTTCAGTAGTTTTTTCAACCCCTAAATGGCCTCCTAGCAAGTGCCCATGGGCAAGTTCTAAAACCAGCCGTCTGTATGGCTTAGGGACCACCAACTGCTCAACCACTTCATCATTCATTTTACATACACGATACAGTAAATCCTCATTGCTGCTGAAATAAGGAAAACAGGGCCTATCCCCGGGTTCGACAGGTACATCATTAATCACTATTACATTTTCCCAGGCCCTGGAAAGGGTATGGTCTTTTCTCTGCTCAGTACCAAAATTTTCCTTATGCACATTAAGGTCATCAAACTCTAACATAGGCTCGGGGTCAGCAGACGGCTGTCCGGCTCTACTGGTAGTGGGGACCTCCTCAGGGTCCTCCAGCTCTCCTGCCATAACCGATAGAGGAAAAGCCGGGGAGCCCTGAGAAGAGTCCCCTGAACCCACGTTGTCAGTAGTGGCCAGGAATTCTGGCTCTGCGACTGAGTCAGGTACTGCGACCGAGTTGGGATGATCCCACAGTTCCCAAAACTTAGGGAAGTCCCTACCAATGATGGCCTCATGCACCAAGTGGGGAACAAGTCCAACAGGATGAGTCACCGTACCTAAACCAGTTTTAAACTGAACAGTGGTTACAGGATACTCCCGGGTATTCCCATGTATACAGATCACAGCAACATTTTTAGCATGATACTTCACAGGTTCAATCATTTCCGCTGTAACCAAAGTCACTAGACTTCCAGAGTCCAGCAAGGCTGTAATAGGCTTATCATTCACAGTCATTTGGCACATTGGTTTTCTCATATTTGGGGTTGCAGTGCATGAAACCACTGCAAACATAGACTGCCTTCTAATAGATAAATCACACTGCATTGGTTCATCTGTCAATGGACAATTTGCCGCAACATGTCCCATTTCTTGGCAACGAAAACACCTGAGGTTTCCCCAGTTTGGTTTGCTGACAGGCACTGGCTTCCCTTGTTTGGGATGCCAAGCTTCAGTCCTGGCACCAAAAATCCTCCCCCCTATTTCCTTGCCATGCTTACCACCCACTTCCCCTGGAACAGTCTTACCGGTTGCCTGGGGAGACCGTGGCTTTGGGCGGAAAGTCCGTGCGGCTGTAGGGGTGGTGACCAGGTTCTTTGCAGCAAAATACCTTTCAATGAGTTCCACCAGGTGGGTTGCCGAATTGGGGTCTCCTTGACTCACCCACTCCTGCAGGGAAATGGGTAGTGACCTCAGAAACTGGTCCATGACCACACGCTCCACTATTTGTGGCCCAGACAGGGACTCCGGTTGTAGCCATTTCCTCACCAGCTGAATTAGGTCGAACATCTGCGATCTTGGAGGCTTCTCGTCTTGGAAGGACCAGCTGTGGACCCGCTGTGCTCGAACTGCCAAAGTGACACCAAGTCGTGCCAGTATTTCCTGTTTGACCTTTTCATAGTCTGCTGCTTCTGCTGACTCCAAATCATAGTAGGCCTTCTGCGATTCCCCAGTAAGCAACGGGGTGACCAGTCCTGCCCACTGGGTTTTAGGCCAACCTTCCCTCTCAGCGGTCCGTTCAAACGTTAACAGAAAGGCCTCTGGATCATCATCTGTAGTCATCTTGGACAAAAAGCGAGCCACATGGATGGCTGAGGGCTTGTCTCCAACATTATCAACCTTAGCAGGTGACCACTTTGCTATTGTCTCCACAACCTCAGACAAGGTTTTTCTATCTGCTTTTGCAGCAGTGGCTAGCTGTTCAAACAGCCTCTGCGTTTGTTCCTGTGCGATAGCAGTAGCTTGCTGTTGTGCAGCGTTTGCTTGCTGTTGTGCCGCGTGGAGTGCAGCATTTGTTTTCTGCTGTTCAGCGTGGATTGCAGCATTAGCTTGCTGTTGTGCAGCGTGGAGTGCAGCGTTTGTTTTCTGCTGTGCAGCGTTTGCTTGCTGTAGTGCAGCATTTGTTTTCTGCTGTTCAGCGGTTGCTTGCTGTTGTGCAGCTTGAAGTGCAGCGTTTGTTTGCTGTTGCGCAGCGTTGGATATCATCAATTGTTTTAGGATTTCCTCCATGTTTAGTCACTCTAGGTACTGGCCTTTTAAGTAGTAACTTACTACAGCTGCCCGCATTCTCCACCATATGTAACCTGGGGGACAGGTAGCAGGTACAAAGCTCACTGGGATGGGCTGTTTAGTAAGGCACAGATACCTGATCCACTTGAGGTAGTGAAAACAGTGCTGGGTTTATTTGATTTAAATACAAGTCCATATACAGGTGCTGCACAGTCTTCCAGAAAACACATCAAAACAGAAATAACCAAACAAAAGTCCTAGCCGTGTCTCAGCTCTAACTATAACATACACCGTCTCTAACTAGCAGGCTGAGCAAGCCTACCGCTTGTCAGCTTCTGTAAAGAGTTTTTAAAGGGTTTTACCAACCTTCTGGCTCCTCACAAACCATCCCTGTTTGTTTGTCCCAGGCAGAGAGCAAAGGCTGTTTGCTTAGGTGAGCTTAAATTAGCCTGGAAAGGAGGACTAAGATCCGAACTGGATCTTGTCTCAGAGACCTCTGAATGTATATGAGAGGAGCCTGGGAGATGTATAAACCCCGAACAGGACTTCTCCTGGCTCTCTCTGGGATGCTCTGCTACAATATATATATATATATATATATATATATATATATATATATATATATATATATGTGTGTGTATGTATACATGTTGAAATTTCACACACCCCCCACTGCAGATTTTGTAAGTTTGTCTACTTACAAAGAAATGAAGAGTCTATAATTTTTATCATAGGTGTATTTTAAATTATAGAAACAGAATATCAACAAAAAATCCAGAAAACACATGATGCAAATGTATGAGTAAAATAAGTTTTTAATCCCCAAGCAAAACATGACTTAGTACTTGGTGGACAAATCTAAGTCATAGAGATAAGACATTTCTTGTAGTTGGTTACCAGGTTTGCACACATCTCATGAGGGATTTTGGTCCACTCTTCTTTATAGATCTTCTCTAAATCCTTAAGGTTTCTTGGCTGTTGCTTGGCAACTCGAAGTTTCAGCTCACTCTATAAATGTTCTATAGGATTAAGGTCTGGAGACTGGCTAGGCCACTCCATGACCTTAATGTGTTTCTTTTTGAGCCACTCCTTTGTTGCCTTGGCAGTATGTTTTGGGTCATTGTCATGCTGGAAGACCCATCCATGACCCATTTACAGTGTTCTGGAAAGGAAAGAGGGTTCTCATCCAAGATTTTACAATACATGGCCCCATTCATTGGCCCCTCAATGCGGCAAAGTCGACCTGTACCTTTAGCTTAGAAACAGCCAGTTTTCACTTCCGTGCTTGACTGTAGGGATGGTGTTCTTAGGGTCATAGTAAGCATTTTTCTTCCTCCAAACACAACGAGTAGATTTAATGCCAAAGAGCTAAATTTTGGTTTCATCTGACCACAGCACTTTCTCCCAATCCTTCTCTGAATCATTTAGGTGTTCATTGGCATGAATGTACATGTGCCTTTTTGAGGAGGGGACTCACCGTGTTGGAGGAAGAAAAGTGCTGACTATGACCCTAAGAACACCATACCTATAGTCATGCACAAAGGTAGAAACATTCTTTGGGGCTGTTTCTTTGCTAAAGGTACAGGCAGATTTTACCGAATTGAGGGGCAAATGGATGGGGCCATGTATTGTAAAATCTTGGATGAGAACCTTCTTCCCTCAGCCAGAACACTGAAGATGGGTCATGGCATGACAATGACTCAAAACATACCACCAAGGCATCAAAGGAGTGGCTCAAGAAGAAGCCAATGAAGGTCATGGAGTGGCCTAGCCTGTCTCTAGACCTTAATCCTATTGAAAATGTATGGATGAAGCTGAAACTTCGAGTTCCCAAGCAACAACCAAGAAACCTTAAGGATTTAGAGACGATCTGTAAAAAAGAGTGGACCAAAATCCCTCCTGAGATGTTTGCCAATCTAGTCACCCACTACAAGAAACGTCTTACCTCTGTGCTTGCCAACAAGGGTTTCTCCACCAAGTACTAAGTCATGTTTTGCTCGGGGGTCAAATACTTGTTTTACTCAACTGCAACTCAATTTATAACATTTGTATCATGTTTTTTTTTTTCTGGATTTGTGGTTGATATTCTGTCTCTATCATTTAAAATACACCTATGATAAAAAATTATAGACCCTTCATTGCTTTGTAAGTGGGCAAACTTACAAAATATTACTAATAATTATTTTCCCCACTATATATATATATATATATATATATATATATATAGAGAGTGAGAGAGAGAGAGAGAGAGAGAGAGAGAGAGAGACTAGAGCCTCATATGAAGGTGGTTATTCCAGGATCAGGACTGCAGAGTCATGATCCTGGCAAGTTTTTTATAACCAGTGATTTTAAAGTAAAATTGACCCCCAAAACAGGGCCGGACTGGGAATAAAATTCAGCCCTGGAAAAAATTTCATACCAGCCCCACAGCATTATTATACTAGCGCAACAGCATAACGTCATTATTTTCTGGTTCGAGAAAGGGAAAACCATATATTTTAAAGCACATTTGAAGAGTGTATTATATAAAAAAAAAAGACAGATATTAAATCACAGAGATATATATATATATTTATATATATATATATATTATATATATATATATATATATATATATATAAGAAAATAAGCAAATTCCAGTTAAAAGTGGTCAATCATCAAGGAGGACCCCAGGAACTGAGAACGTGGGGGGGGGGCACATTCCGCAGAAAGAATACACTAAGGGGGGGGGGGGGGTTACTGATATAAGGGGGAAATCCTTTATATCAGTGCCCCCTTACATTATTGTACTCACTCCCCCCTTACATCAGTGACCCCCCTTCAGACTGGCATGGCAGTGCTGTCACTGACCTCCTCTCAGGGGCACCAAGCAGGGCTCAGTCAGTCGGCTCCAGCTTGGTGGCTCTGGTTTTATCATATAGTCTCCTCTCCACAGTCCACACACGTCTGACTTCTCCCATAACCCCCATCCTGGCGGCGCGCCCACTCTTGACTCCTCTTCAGACTCCCTCAGAGACTGCAGACATGATACAGGAGATGATCAGAGACTGCAGACATGATACAGGAGATGATCAGAGAATGCAGACATGATACAGGAGATGGTCAGAGACTGCAGACATGATACAAGAGCTCAATGCAGCCTCACCAGTGCCCATCAAATGCAGCCTCACTGTGCCCATCAAATGCAGCCTCGCCAGTGCCCATCAAATGCAGCCTCACTGTGCCCATCAAATGCAGCCTCACTGTGCCCATCAAATGCAGCCTCACTGTGCCCATCAAATGAAGCCTCACTGTGCCCATCAAATGCAGCTTTACTCTGCCTGTGAATGTGGCCTCACTGTGCCCACCATTGCGGCCTCACTGTGCCCACCATTGCGGCCTCACCGTGCCCACCATTGCGGCCTCACCGTGCCCACCATTGCGGCCTCACTGTGCCCATCAAATGCAGCTTTACTGTGCCATGAAAGCAGTCTCACTGTGCCCATGAATGTAGCCCCACTGTGCCCCATGTCTCCGTCTGCAGTCCCTGTCTGTGGGAAGGTGTGTTGTTGATGCTCGGTACAGTACCTTGCATGCCAGCAGGATATCCATGATGGCCAGCAGCAGGCAGGAGCTGTTCTCGTTTTGGATGGGGACAGTGGCTCCTTCCAGAGGATCTGTTTGGTGTGAGATGGAGTGGTCCCGGGCCACCTGCACCTTCAGCCGTCCTCACTTTCCGGCCCCAGTCAGCCTGTCCCCTGGTCCTGGGGAAGTGGAGAGCACTGGGTGGGAGCTAGAGAGAAGGGGGAGCAGAGAGTACTGGCGGGGTTGGAGAGGGCTGGGTGGGGGCAAAGAGCAGGGGGGAGTGGAGATCACAGGGGGTGGGGAGTGCAGAGCACTGGGGGGGCAAAAATAACAGGGGTGGAGAGCACGGGAGGCTGAGAGCACTGGGGGGGGTAAGAGTGTGGGGTGGCGAAGAGCACTAGACGGGAGCTTGAGAGCACGGGGGGGGGCAGAAAAACAGGGCTGGAGAGCACTGGGGGGTACAAAGAGCAGGGGGGAGTGGAGAGCAATGGGGGGGAGCTTGAGAGCACCCATGGGGGCCAGAAAGTACAGGGGTGGAAAGCACGGGGGACTGGAGAGAACTGGTGGGGTTGGAGAGCACATGGGTGGGGGCAAAATGCAGGGGGGGAGTGGAGAGTGCTGGGGGGAGCTTGTGAGAGCACTGGTGGGGGAGAAAAGAACAGGGGTGGAGAGCACGGGGGCTGGAGAGCACTGTGGGGGGTAGAGAGCACTGTGGGGGGTAGAGAGCACTGTGGGGGGTGGGGAGCACGGTGGGGGGCTGGAGAGCACTGGGATGGGGGCTGGAGAGCACTGGGATGGGGGCTGGAGAGCACTGGGATGGGGGCTGGAGAGCACTGGGATGGGGGCTGGAGAGCACTGTGGGGGGGTGGGGAGCACTGTGGGGGCTGGAGAGCACGGAGGGGGCTGGAGAGCACGGAGGGGGCTGGAGAGCACGGAGGGGACTGGAGAGCACTGGGATGGGGGCTGGAGAGCACTGGGATGGGGGCTGGAGAGCACTGGGATGGGGGCTGGAGAGCACGGCGGGGGCTGGAGAGCACTGCGGGGGGTGGAGAGCACTGTGGGGGGGGTGGAGAGCACTGTGGGGGGGTGGAGAGCACTGTGGGGGGGTGGAGAGCACTGGGATGGGGGCTGGAGAGCACTGTGGGGGGTGGAGAGCACTGTGGGGGCTGGAGAGCACTGTGGGGGCTGGAGAGCACTGTGGGGGTGGGGAGCACGGGGGGGAGCACGGGGGGGGGGGGGTGGGAGCACTGTGGGGGGAGCACAGGGGGCTGGAAAGTACTGTGGGGGGTGGGGAGCACTGCGGGGGGCTGGAGAGTACTGTGGGGGGGTGGCGAGCACTGCGGGGGGCTGGAGAGTACTGTGGGGGTGGGAGAGTACTGTGGGGGGTGGGGAGCACTGCGGGGGGCTGGAGTGTACTGTGGGGGGTGGGGAGCACTGCGGGGGGCTGGAGAGTACTGTGGGGGGGGGTGGGGAGCACTGCGGGGGGGCTGGAGAGTACTGTGGGGGGGGGTGGGGAGCACTGCGGGGGGCTGGAGAGTACTGTGGGGGGTGGGGAGCACTGCGCGGGGTGGGGAGCACTGCGGGGGGCTGGAGAGTACTGTGTGGGGTGGGGAGCACTGTGGGGGGGGGCTAGAGAAGGATGGGGAGAGGGGGGGCAGAAAGAACAGGGGTTGAGGGAACTGTGGGGGGGGGGGCTGGAGAATGTGGTGGGGGAGGAGAGCACTGGGGGGAGCACAAGGAGAAGGGGGGGGCAGTAAAAGAAGTTGGATAGGGGGATCAGCAGGGGGGCTGCATATAAAGGAAATGAGCTTTCTATATTCCTCCATGCAGCCGCTGAGTGCTTGATTCTTCTCCTCTCCCTCCTCTAAGCATTCAGCGGCTGCATGGAGGAATATAGAAAGCTCATTTCCTTTATATGCGGCCCCCCTGCTGATCCCCCTATCCAGGCACACAAGCTACTCACAGGCATCTCTCCTGTGAACACGGAGCTGGCCGGGTCTGTGTTTGGCGGCCGCTCCCGCTCTGCAACACGGTCCCGCCCCCCTAGACCGGCTGTGTGATAGGTGGATTCTTCTATCTACTATCACATGAGCCGGTCTAGGGGGGCGGGACCGTGTTACGGAGCGGCCGCCGAATACAGACCCGGCCAGCTCCGTGTTCACAGGAGCATAACAGGGGAGCACAGAAGCCGTATAGCGGCCCCAGGGCAGGCAGCCTACCGGGAAATATCCCGGTAGGCCAGTCCGGCCCTGCATATAAGTAAAAAAGTTCTGTTAGCTGACAAAGATCAAGATGGTATCTGTTTTTTCCTGTAGCACTGTCCTCACTGTAAGTTTTCAACCCAATTTCTCCCAGTCCTCTGCCTGCTGTCGCCCAGTCCCCCTGCTGTCGCCCAGTCCCCCTGCTGTCGCCCAGTCCCCCTGCTGTCGCCCAGTCCCCCCGCTGTCGCCCAGTCCCCCCGCTGTCGCCCAGTCCCCCTCCTGTCGCCCAGTCCCCCTCCTGTCGCCCAGTCCCCCTCCTGTCGCCCAGTCCCCCTGCTGTCGCCCAGTCCCCCTGCTGTCGCCCAGTCCCCCTGCTGTCGCCCATTCCCTCTGCTGTCGCCCAGTCCCCCCGTTGTCGCCCAGTCCCCCCGTTGTCGCCCAGTCCCCCCGTTGTCGCCCAGTCCCCCCGTTGTCGCCCAGTCCCCCCGTTGTCGCCCAGTCCCCCTGCTGTCGCCCAATCCCTCTGCTGTCACCCAGTCCCTCTGCTGTCACCCAATCCCTCTGCTGTCGCCCAATCCCCTGCTGTCACCCAGTCCCCCTGCTGTCACCCAGCCCTCTAAAAAAAAAATATTAAAATGTTGACAACTATGCTCGCTGTGTATGGCAGGTCAATGAGGGGGCAACAAACATCCCAGGGGGTATAGACATGGCCTGTACTAGACTATTTTACGCCCTTTCTATAACGTCATTATTTTCTGGTTCGAGAAAGGGAAAACCATATATTTTAAAGCACATTTGAAGAGTGTATTATATAAAAAAAGACAGATATTAAATCACATAGAGATATATATATATATATATTATATATATATATATATATATATATATATATATATATATATATATATATATATATAAGAAAATAAGCAAATTCCAGTTAAAAGTGGTCAATCATCAAGGAGGACCCCAGGAACTGAGAACGTGGGGGGGGGACCACATTCCGCAGAAAGAATACACTAAGTGGGGGGGGGGGGGGGTTACTGATATAAGGGGGAAATCCTTTATATCAGTGCCCCCTTACATTATTGTACTCACTCCCCCCTTACATCAGTGACCCCCCTTCAGACTGGCATGGCAGTGCTGTCACTGACCTCCTCTCAGGGGCACCAAGCAGGGCTCAGTCAGTCGGCTCCAGCTTGGTGGCTCTGGTTTTATCATATAGTCTCCTCTCCACAGTCCACACACGTCTGACTTCTCCCATAACCCCCATCCTGGCGGCGCGCCCACTCTTGACTCCTCTTCAGACTCCCTCAGAGACTGCAGACATGATACAGGAGATGGTCAGAGACTGCAGACATGATACAGGAGATGGTCAGAGACTGCAGACATGATACAAGAGCTCAATGCAGCCTCACCAGTGCCCATCAAATGCAGCCTCACTGTGCCCATCAAATGCAGCCTCGCCAGTGCCCATCAAATGCAGCCTCACTGTGCCCATCAAATGCAGCCTCACTGTGCCCATCAAATGCAGCCTCACTGTGCCCATCAAATGAAGCCTCACTGTGCCCATCAAATGCAGCTTTACTCTGCCTGTGAATGTGGCCTCACTGTGCCCACCATTGCGGCCTCACTGTGCCCACCATTGCGGCCTCACCGTGCCCACCATTGCGGCCTCACCGTGCCCACCATTGCGGCCTCACCGTGCCCACCATTGCGGCCTCACCGTGCCCATCAAATGCAGCTTTACTGTGCCATGAAAGCAGTCTCACTGTGCCCATGAATGTAGCCCCACTGTGCCCCATGTCTCCGTCTGCAGTCCCTGTCTGTGGGAAGGTGTGTTGTTGATGCTCGGTACAGTACCTTGCATGCCAGCAGGATATCCATGATGGCCAGCAGCAGGCAGGAGCTGTTCTCGTTTTGGATGGGGACAGTGGCTCCTTCCAGAGGATCTGTTTGGTGTGAGATGGAGTGGTCCCTGGCCACCTGCACCTTCAGCCGTCCTCACTTTCCGGCCCCAGTCAGCCTGTCCCCTGGTCCTGGGGAAGTGGAGAGCACTGGGTGGGAGCTGGAGAGAAGGGGGAGCAGAGAGTACTGGCGGGGTTGGAGAGGGCTGGGTGGGGGCAAAGAGCAGGGGGGAGTGGAGATCACAGGGGGTGGGGAGTGCAGAGCACTGGGGGGGGCAAAAATAACAGGGGTGGAGAGCACGGGAGGCTGAGAGCACTGGGGGGGGTAAGAGTGTGGGGTGGCGAAGAGCACTAGACGGGAGCTTGAGAGCACGGGGGGGGGGGCAGAAAAACAGGGCTGGAGAGCACTGGGGGGTACAAAGAGCAGGGGGGGTGGAGAGCAATGGGGGGGGGAGCTTGAGAGCACCCATGGGGGCCAGAAAGTACAGGGGTGGAAAGCACGGGGGACTGGAGAGAACTGGTGGGGTTGGAGAGCACATGGGTGGGGGCAAAATGCAGGGGGGAGTGGAAAGTGCTGGGGGGAGCTTGTGAGAGCACTGGTGGGGGAGAAAAGAACAGGGGTGGAGAGCACGGGGGCTGGAGAGCACTGTGGGGGGTAGAGAGCACTGTGGGGGGTAGAGAGCACTGTGGGGGGTAGAGAGCACTGTGGGGGGTAGAGAGCACTGTGGGGGGTGGGGAGCACGGTGGGGGCTGGAGAGCACTGGGATGGGGGCTGGGAGAGCACTGGGATGGGGGCTGGAGAGCACTGGGATGGGGGCTGGAGAGCACTGGGATGGGGGCTGGGGAGCACTGTGGGGGGCTGGAGAGTACTGTGGGGGGGGGGTGGGGAGCACTGCGGGGGGCTGGAGAGTACTGTGGGGGGTGGGGAGCACTGCGGGGGGCTGGAGAGTACTGTGGGGGGTGGGGAGCACTGCGCGGGGTGGGGAGCACTGCGGGGGGCTGGAGAGTACTGTGTGGGGTGGGGAGCACTGTGGGGGGGGGCTAGAGAAGGATGGGGAGAGGGGGGGCAGAAAGAACAGGGGTTGAGGGAACTGTGGGGGGGGGGGCTGGAGAGTGTGGTGGGGGAGGAGAGCACTGGGGGGAGCACAAGGAGAAGGGGGGGGCAGTAAAAGAAGTTGGATAGGGGGATCAGCAGGGGGGCTGCATATAAAGGAAATGAGCTTTCTATATTCCTCTATGCAGCCGCTGAGTGCTTGATTCTTCTCCTCTCCCTCCTCCAAGCATTCAGCGGCTGCATGGAGGAATATAGAAAGCTCATTTCCTTTATATGCGGCCCCCCTGCTGATCCCCCTATCCAGGCACACAAGCTACTCACAGGCATCTCTCCTGTGAACACGGAGCTGGCCGGGTCTGTGTTTGGCGGCCGCTCCCGCTCTGCAACACGGTCCCGCCCCCCTAGACCGGCTGTGTGATAGGTGGATTCTTCTATCTACTATCACATGAGCCGGTCTAGGGGGGCGGGACCGTGTTACGGAGCGGGAGCGGCCGCCAAACACAGACCCGGCCAGCTCCGTGTTCACAGGAGCATAACAGGGGAGCACAGAAGCCGTATAGCGGCCCCAGGGCAGGCAGCCTACCGGGAAATATCCCGGTATCCCGGTAGGCCAGTCCGGCCCTGCCCCAAAATGTAACTGGACGTATCAGTTGCACTGTGAAGAGTAGAAGAAATGGAAGTTCTTTCCCCCCTTCTGTGACACTAAAAACTGGAAGTGACAAGCAAAACCGATCTCTTTGGAGGGCAGAGGAGAGATCTGGGGTCTAATGGACCCCAGATCCCTCCAAAAAGAGGACCTGTCACGGCCAAGCTATTATGCTTGATGTTGTTCATCCCTTGTAATAGCAATAAAGTTGAGCAAAAAAAATTTGTTGCAGTGTAAAAAAAAAAAATGTAAATAAATAATAAAATAAAAAAAAAAATGTAATGTGCCCCTGTACCTCCATGCTCACTCACAAAGGCAAATGCTCACGTGAAACACATAGACATATGTAAACAATGATCACACTACACGTGAGGTATGGCTGCAAATGTCAGAGTCAGAGCAATAATTTTAGCACCAGGCCTGTAAACTGGTGTCAATTTTCCTGAAAATTTGTATATGATAAACCGATGTGCAAATTTCGCGTGACATAAAAATTGCAACACCTACTATTTTGTTCTCCGGGGCCTCTGCTTAAAAAATATAAAATGTTTGGGGTTTTAAGTAATTTTGTAGTAAAAAAAAAATGAAGATTTTTACATGTATGAGAGAAATGTCAGAATTGGCCTGTTTTTGTAGCATTAAACTCATTGCATCAAAACCATTTTTTCCACGGCTAATCCAAATTTAGCAATAGCAGCATGAAGTGACTGCTACCTTATGCAATGAAATTATTTTGGCTGACATGGGTTAGATTGGATATAGGTGTCTGTAAAAAAAGAAAAAATTTAAGTAGAGAGAAGATGACTATGGTGATCAATTATATTTCAGTTTTTAGACACGTAAACATAGAGCTGCTAGCCTGAAGAATAGATCCTCTTAATCAGGATATGATGTGACATCACCTGCCCTTGCAAATTAGATCAAGATAAAACATGTGTACAGCGACATTGCCCTGCAGGATATTTTACTTTTCTTTCTAAACTGCTTTTTGATATTTAATAATACGTAAATAACTTGTTAATGCCTCCATTACTAATTTTGCATACATAATCATTTTTGTATTTTTTTTTAAGGACATAGTAGTTATGACCTGCCAAACATCTCCCACCCACTTTACCCCTTTTGCTCAATGCACATTGCACCTCACCCCCCCCCCCCCTTCACAGTGCCTCCTACCTACCTCACTCCCATGCTTTGCCGCAGTGCCTTCAATACCCCACGTCACCACTGCCCCACTACAGCACCCACCCGCCTGGTAATAGTGCCTCCCACCCACTTCAACCCCCCATCAAACTGCTTACACCTCTGTTGGCACACCATCTTTATCTCAAATAACCTCCCACTCCACCAGAACATCTACAGTCCATCTCACAGCACCCCTCATTCATACACCATAGAACCCTGCTCTACTACAGTGCCTCCAACCCACCCACCTCACTATCCCCCTCCACAGCACCCACTTCACAGCTTCATTCACCTGCCTGCCTCAACTTCCTGGTCAGAGCATCCCAACCCACATATCCACGACAGCGCATTCTGCCAAAAGGCCCTGACCTCCCCACTACTTCAGCACCCTCTGCCACAGCCCCTACCTCACAGGACCCTTTGCCTACCCACCTCACCTCCCCCGGTCAAAGCGCCTCCCAGTCACATCCACCACTACGCCTCCTACAGCAACTTCAAATTCACCAGACCCTATCAAATCACCACTTTCCCACCCACCTTACCTCACCCCCTGGTCAGAGCATCTCACTTCAGCCCCCTGCTAAAAAAAACTAAATGTGATCCACCTAACCCCTACACCACTTCACCTTCCACCCAAATCAACCCCCCACCACAGAGCCTGCCACCCACCACTCAGCACCCCTCAACCACCACCCCCACCCCCCAGTTACAGTGGGTGGCAGTCAAAGCGCCTGACACATGCCTCATGTTCCCTGCACAAGGCCTCCCACTCAAATCACCCAGTCTCCACCACAGCTCCAACTCACCACATCCTGCACCACAATGTCCACTGTTCACCGCGGAGTGCTCCTGAACCATCCACCTGACCCTACTCTGGTCACAGGACCTCCCACTCACCTCACTTCGTCTCGCTTATTTCCCATTTCATCCCTTTTTTCTCACTGAATTCTCCCGCTTACAGTACTAGCCACCCACCTTATCCCCCAACAGTTCCACCTACCCACCGACTCAACCCCCCGCCTCAATACCCCTGTCACAGTGTCTTGTCCCCCCCCTCCCGCCCAGTCATAGCGCCTCTCATCCATTTTATCCCGTTGAGCAAAAGTGTCTGTCAGCCACCTCACCCCTACATCATTAACAGTGTCTTCCATCCAAATCACCCCTCCATCACAACACCTACCATCCACCTCACACAACCCCTTAACCACAACCCTCCCCCCTACATTGCCACAATGCCTCTATCAACCCCCCCACTTCACAGCCCCGCAACCACAGATCCTAACTTACAGGGCCCCTCACCCCCCTGGCCAAAGCACCTCCAAACCCTCTCTGGCCCCCATAGCATCTCCTACAGCTCATGCAACTCACCAGACCCTGCCACGGTGCCCAGCGGTGCCCCTTCAAAAACCAACCTCACTCCCTTGGTCACAGCATCTCCCACTCATCTCCCACTCACCCAGTAAAAACATCTGCCATCCACCTAACCCATCCTCAGGACCTTCCACCCAAATGACTCCATTACCACAGAGTCTAAAACCTACTTCTCAGCAATCCTCAACCATCAGCCACCATCCCTTTCCCAGTTGAAGTGCCTGCAATCAACTTTAACCACGTATCCCCTCATCCCCCCACAACAGTGTCTCCCCACTCAAATCCTGCTTCCCCAATACAGCTCTCTCGTCCACCAAAGCACCTCCCACCCACCTCACCCCTTTTGCTCAAAGCATCTGGCATGCACTTCACCCCCTCCACCCCCTCATCCCCCACAGTGCCTCCTACCCACCTCATTCCCATGCTCTGCCCCAGTCAAAGTACCCACACTCAATGCCCTCCTGTTCGCACAGTGTCTTTGTCACACATCTCCATCCCACCTCAATGTCTACAGTCTACCTCACATCACTCCTTAACCATACAACCATCCCCTGCACAGTGCCTTCAACCCACCTTCCTCCACAGCCCCCACTTCACAACACCCCTCACTTGTCTGCCTCAACTCCCCTGTCAAAGCATCTCCCAGCCTCTCACACATGCACTACAGTGCATTCTATCCATAATACTCTGTGACCACAGCGCCTATCGTGCACCTTACAGCACCACTCAACCACCAACCTTCACGTGCCAGTTACCACACCTCCCACGCAGTTAAACTCCCCAGTCAAAGCGCCTGACACCCACTTCACCTGTGCCTAGTGCCTACCACCTAAACAACCCCCTACCACAACAGCTCTGACCACTGACCTCACAGCGCCTCTCAACCTCCCCTTTTTCTGCCACAGTGCCTCCAGTTCCTCCAACTCACCAGATCCTCCACCACAATGTCTACCATTCACGTCAGAGCACTCCAGAACCATCCACCAATCAACCTTCCACCCAAGGCAGCTCCTTCCACCCAAACCACCCCCACCACAACACCTACCACCCTTCTCACAGCACTACTCAACAATCAGCCTCACTGCTCACTCTTGCTCTGCCAAAATGCCTTGACCTCTCCATCACTTCAGCTTCCACCTCACAGGGCCCTTCACTCACCTCACACCCTTTGGTCAAAGCGTCTCCCAGCCACCTCACATCTTCCCCACCACGTCTCCTACAGCATCTCCAATTCACCAGACCCTGCCACAGTACCTTACTTCACCCCCCTGATCACAGCATCTCCCACTCACTTCCCCCCCTCTGGTTTAAAAAAAACTGCCATTGATCTAACCCATACACCACCTCTTCCACCTATATTAAACCTCCACCACAGAGCCTACCACCCACGTCATAGTACCCCTCAACCACCACCCCATTCCCCAGTTACAGTCCCTTTCACCCACTTCAACCCACTGATCAAAGCACCTGACACCTCATGTCTCCTCTAGAGCACCTGCCACTCAAATCACCCCCCACCACAGCTCCAACCTCTATCAAATTGCTTCCCACCCACTTCATTTCTTTTGCTCAAAGCACCTGCCGCCCACTTAATTCCTCCACAGTGCCTTTGTTTCTTACCCACCTCACCCCCCTGCTTTGCCACAGCACAGCCCCACCACAGCACCCACCTAATAGCACCGTTCACCCCTAGTAATATCGTTACCCATCCACTTCACCCTCCCCAGTAAAAGCGCCCAACTCTCACCTCAACCCCCTCCTATATGTACAGCATCTTCAACACAAATCCCCACCCACCCATCTCAGTGTGTACGATCCATTTTACAGCACCTCTTATCCATGCACCATATCCCAATACTTTGCCACAGTGCTTCCAACTCACTAACTTCACTAACCCCCTGCAACAGTGCCCACCTCACAGGCCCCATCACATACTCATCCCCCCCCCCCCCCCCCCCCCCCCCCCCCCCCCCCCCCCCCCCCCCCCCCCCCCCCCCCCCCCCCCCCCCCCCCCCCCCCCCCCCCCCCCCCCCCCCCCCCCCCCCCCCCCCCCCCCCCCCCCCCCCCCCCCCCCCCCCCCCCCCCCCCCCCCCCCCCCCCCCCCCCCCCCCCCCCCCCCCCCCCCCCCCCCCCCCCCCCCCCCCCCCCCCCCCCCCCCCCCCCCCCCCCCCCCCCCCCCCCCCCCCCCCCCCCCCCCCCCCCCCCCCCCCCCCCCCCCCCCCCCCCCCCCCCCCCCCCCCCCCCCCCCCCCCCCCCCCCCCCCCCCCCCCCCCCCCCCCCCCCCCCCCCCCCCCCCCCCCCCCCCCCCCCCCCCCCCCCCCCCCCCCCCCCCCCCCCCCCCCCCCCCCCCCCCCCCCCCCCCCCCCCCCCCCCCCCCCCCCCCCCCCCCCCCCCCCCCCCCCCCCCCCCCCCCCCCCCCCCCCCCCCCCCCCCCCCCCCCCCCCCCCCCCCCCCCCCCCCCCCCCCCCCCCCCCCCCCCCCCCCCCCCCCCCCCCCCCCCCCCCCCCCCCCCCCCCCCCCCCCCCCCCCCCCCCCCCCCCCCCCCCCCCCCCCCCCCCCCCCCCCCCCCCCCCCCCCCCCCCCCCCCCCCCCCCCCCCCCCCCCCCCCCCCCCCCCCCCCCCCCCCCCCCCCCCCCCCCCCCCCCCCCCCCCCCCCCCCCCCCCCCCCCCCCCCCCCCCCCCCCCCCCCCCCCCCCCCCCCCCCCCCCCCCCCCCCCCCCCCCCCCCCCCCCCCCCCCCCCCCCCCCCCCCCCCCCCCCCCCCCCCCCCCCCCCCCCCCCCCCCCCCCCCCCCCCCCCCCCCCCCCCCCCCCCCCCCCCCCCCCCCCCCCCCCCCCCCCCCCCCCCCCCCCCCCCCCCCCCCCCCCCCCCCCCCCCCCCCCCCCCCCCCCCCCCCCCCCCCCCCCCCCCCCCCCCCCCCCCCCCCCCCCCCCCCCCCCCCCCCCCCCCCCCCCCCCCCCCCCCCCCCCCCCCCCCCCCCCCCCCCCCCCCCCCCCCCCCCCCCCCCCCCCCCCCCCCCCCCCCCCCCCCCCCCCCCCCCCCCCCCCCCCCCCCCCCCCCCCCCCCCCCCCCCCCCCCCCCCCCCCCCCCCCCCCCCCCCCCCCCCCCCCCCCCCCCCCCCCCCCCCCCCCCCCCCCCCCCCCCCCCCCCCCCCCCCCCCCCCCCCCCCCCCCCCCCCCCCCCCCCCCCCCCCCCCCCCCCCCCCCCCCCCCCCCCCCCCCCCCCCCCCCCCCCCCCCCCCCCCCCCCCCCCCCCCCCCCCCCCCCCCCCCCCCCCCCCCCCCCCCCCCCCCCCCCCCCCCCCCCCCCCCCCCCCCCCCCCCCCCCCCCCCCCCCCCCCCCCCCCCCCCCCCCCCCCCCCCCCCCCCCCCCCCCCCCCCCCCCCCCCCCCCCCCCCCCCCCCCCCCCCCCCCCCCCCCCCCCCCCCCCCCCCCCCCCCCCCCCCCCCCCCCCCCCCCCCCCCCCCCCCCCCCCCCCCCCCCCCCCCCCCCCCCCCCCCCCCCCCCCCCCCCCCCCCCCCCCCCCCCCCCCCCCCCCCCCCCCCCCCCCCCCCCCCCCCCCCCCCCCCCCCCCCCCCCCCCCCCCCCCCCCCCCCCCCCCCCCCCCCCCCCCCCCCCCCCCCCCCCCCCCCCCCCCCCCCCCCCCCCCCCCCCCCCCCCCCCCCCCCCCCCCCCCCCCCCCCCCCCCCCCCCCCCCCCCCCCCCCCCCCCCCCCCCCCCCCCCCCCCCCCCCCCCCCCCCCCCCCCCCCCCCCCCCCCCCCCCCCCCCCCCCCCCCCCCCCCCCCCCCCCCCCCCCCCCCCCCCCCCCCCCCCCCCCCCCCCCCCCCCCCCCCCCCCCCCCCCCCCCCCCCCCCCCCCCCCCCCCCCCCCCCCCCCCCCCCCCCCCCCCCCCCCCCCCCCCCCCCCCCCCCCCCCCCCCTTAACCCTTTGGTCAATGCTCCTCCCAGCCAACTCACCTACTCCTACAAGCATCTGCCACCTACCTAACACCTCTACTGTGGCATAGTGTTTCCAACTTCCCTCACACACAGCCACAGCCCCCCTCAACCACCCCCTTTTCTGCCACAATGTCTCCATCTTCTCCACCACACCACCCCCCCCCCCCCCACCACATAGCCCTCCCACACCATCTCACAACTCACACCCTCTGCTCTGCCACAGTGCCTACAACATCTCCAACCTCATCAGCCCCCTACGTGCCCACCTCACCCCTCTAGCCAAAGCGCCTCCCAGCAACCTCACCTATCTCCACCAAGTTCTCCTACCCATCTCATCCTCCTAATCTGCCACAGTGTCCCCAACTTCCCCCACTCATCACACCTAGCATCCTTTCCTATCCACCTCACCTAATGGCCATGGTGCCTCCGACTCACCTCACCCTCTGGTCGAAGCACCTGCTAGCCATCTCACTCTTCCACCACAATGCCTTCCATCCAAATTCCCCCACCATCGAGCCTCACAGCACCCCTCAACCAGCAACCCCCAAGTTACAGCACCTCTACCCACTTCTACCCAACCATACAGCCCTACTGGCCAATGCACCTAGCACGTACATTACCCCCACACCCCAGCACATCCAACCCCATTAACCCTCCCACCACTACTTTGAAATCCCCACTCAAAGCATCTGCCACCGCCTCATCCCCCCACAGTACCTCTAAAACAGAATTTCACCAACCCTCCTCCACAGTGCCCACTTGGACCAGGCCAGGCTCCAGCTCACCAAGGCCAAGAAAGGTATGGTGTCATGTGTGTTAGAGGTAGTTGAGCTGCTGTTGGGAATGGATTTTTATGTGTGTGTGTGTGGGAGGGGGGGGGGCAGTACGGAGGGCAGAAAGGTCGGAAGAATGGCTGAGTGTGCAGGAAGGCGGGCTTATTTTCCAAATGCTGTGCTGTGAGCTACAACATGTTCTTTGTCAACTTTGGTTTATTGGCTTGTTTATTCTCTTCTTATTTTTTTTGTATGCATGGCAATTCATTCTGTACTCTGGAAATGTCCTGCTGTCTGCCCTCTGCAAAAGGGTACACCCTCACCCCACAATTTATAGTCAAGCACCTAGATGATTCATCAGTGAAGTGATATACAGAATATATTGTAGTCCCAAAATGGTCTGTCTACAAGCTCTTTTTAGCCATTGTAACAATGTAAAATATGCCATACCTAGAATTTTTCATTAAAAAATATATTTTTTTCCTTTTCAGGTGAGCTCTGCTGAATGGGAAGTGTGTGAATCTCCCAAAATGCATTAATGATTTTATATTATTGACCATCCAATAAAATACCTATCTGGACTCTATTACAATTGGTGTAGCGCCCATGGTACATTTAACATACAGTATCTGGATATTTCTGAAGGTGCTTTTGTCACATGGGAACTGCCTCACCAAAGCCACAATCTTAGACATTAATAGAAGGAGATCTATCACCTTTTATGCATGTACTCCAAGTGCAGAAATCCAGCAGTTTTTTTTAGATCAGCTGGGGGGATAGCTTGGGTCACATTTTTAAGATTTAAACTTTTTTCTTTTTTTTTTGTATAAATGCATATCCTGCCTTTGTAATGATGACAGTTTCCATATATTCTGATGCAGGACTATTGTGACATGTGATGTCCTTTCAATGAACCTAGCTGCCTTCCTTTCGATTTAAAAAAAGATTTAGGTTTGTATGAAGGAATAAAAGTAAAACCATGCAATGCATAGCAAAGGCAGCAATAGAGGCAAACCTATAACCTATAATGTGCCATGCAAACAAATTCAAACACTGCGATACCCGCCAATCAAAAAAGGCTTCACAAACTCCCAAGTACACCAACCTTAAATTGTTGCTGCATTTGTTTTACATTTTTTTTCCTTTATTTCCTCTTAGTTATGTTTTTAGTAACATACTGCCTGTCCCAGGGTAAAAAACACTCACTGTAGTATATGTCAAAGAACAACAAACAAACATTCCTAACTTATTACCAGCCAGCCTGTAATAAACTGAATTAACCCTGTCTAACAGCTCACGTTAAAAACAAGGGTTTTAGTTTGCACTCATTTGTAAATACCGTACTTATCGGCGTATAACATGCACTGTTCCCTGCTTAAAATAGGGGGCATATCGTGTGTGCGATTTATACGCCGATATAGGGCTGAGGCAGCCTTTCCGAGGTGGAGGGAAAGGAGGGAACGAGTGCCACCGAAATAGACAGATCCGGATCTCCTGTGTACTCGGCTCGGCACGCAGTCACGCCCAGTCCCCCCCCTGGATGGCTCCTAGCGTTGACGCCCCTGCATTGGATTGGTGTTATGTTCATCATAGGAGTCAAGCCAAGGGGCGGGACTGGGCGTGACTGCAAGCCAAGCCAAGTACACAGGAGATCCGGCTCTGTCTATTCCGGCAATGTCAAGGCTGCAGATGGACACTAATTAGCCTGCAATGATGGGCAAGGCTGCAGATGGGCAGTGATCAGGCTGCAATAATGGGCAAGGCTGCAGATGGGCACTGATTAGGCTGTAATGATGGGCAAGGCTGCAGATGGGCAGTGATCAGGCTGCAATGATGGGCAAGGCTGCAGATGGGCAGTGATCAGGCTGCAATGATGGGCAAGGCTGCACATGGGCACTGATCAGGCTGCAATGATGGGCAAGGCTGCAGATGGGCACTGATTAGGCTGAAATAATGGGCAAGGCTGCAGATGGACACTGATCAGGCTGCAATGATGGGCAAGGCTGCAGATGGGCACTGATCAGGCTGCAATGATGGGCAATGGCAAGGCTGCAAATGGGCACTGATCAGGCTTCATTAATGGGCAATGGTGAGGCTGCAGGGTGAGGCTGCAGATGGGCACTGATAAGGCTGCATTGATAGGCACTGACCCTTATTTTGCTTCAAAATTCTTTATTTAAAATTTTATTTTTTTCCTGAAACTTCCCTCTTAAAATATAGGTTTGTGTTATATGCCTGTGTGTGTTAAATGCTGATACATACGGTACATGCATAAGATGCAGCGGCCGCGTCAAAGCACTCCAGTGTATTACAGTTCTAACTCTGTAATTTTGAGAGAGTCTTCTGTTTTGGAAAATACATATAATAATGGATAGATTAAGGGCAGGTATGCCTGGAGGGAGCCCACTCCTCCTTAAAGGTATAGGGACTGGACATCCAGCAATAGCACAATGGCAATGAAGGTATCTAGTGTGTACCCTCACCAATTCAAGAACACTACATACAAAAGGCAACCACCCCAACCTACAACCTACCCTTTGCAGCATCGCCCTTCCATGTGGTCACTTGTAATGTACAGTTGTGTTTATAAGTTTACATAGCTTGGCAGAATTTATGATTTCTTGGCCATTTCTCAGAGAATATGAATGATAACACAAAAAACTTTTCTTTCACTCATGGTTAGTGTTTGGCTGAAGCCATTTATTATCATTCAACTGCGTTTACTCTTTTTAAATCATAATCACAACAGAAACTACTCAAATGACCCTGATCAAAAGTTTACATACCCTGGTGATTTTGGCCTGATAACATGCACAGAAGTTGACACAAAGGGGTTTGAATGGCTATTAAAGGTAACCATCCTCACCTGTGATCTGTTTGCTGGTAATTAGTGTGTGTGTATAAAAGGTCAATGAGTTTCTGGACTCCTGACAGATCCTTTCATCTTTCATCCAGTGCTGCACTGACGTTTCTGGATTCTGAGTCATGGGGAAAGCAAAAGAATTGTCAAAAGGATCTGCAGGAAAAGGTAGTTGAACTGTATAAAACAGGAAAGGGATATAAAAAGATATCCAAGGAATTGAGAATGCCAATCAGCAGTGTTCAAACTCTAATCAAGAAGTGGAAAATTAGGGTTCTGTTGAAACCAAACCACGGTCAGGTAGACCAACTAAAATTTCAGCCACAACTGCCAGGAAAATTGTTCGGGATGCAAAGAAAAACCCACAAATAACTTCAGGTGAAATGCAGGACTCTCTGAAAACATGTGGTGTGGCTCTTTCAAGATGCACAATAAGGAGGCACTTGAAGAAAGATGGGCTACATGGTCGAGTCGCCAGAGGAAAGCCATTACTACGCAAATTCCACAAAGTATCCTGCTTACAATATGCCAAGCAGCACAGAGACAAGCCTCAAACCTTCTGGTACAAAGTCATTTGGAGTGATGAGACCAAAATTTAGCTTTTTGGCCACATCCATAAACTCTTCATTTGGAGAAGCGTTAACAATGCCTATGATGAAAGGTTCACCATTCCTACTGTGAAACACAGAGGTGGATTGCTGATGTTTTGGGGATGTGTGAGCTACAAAGGCACAGGAAATTTGGTCAAAATTGATGGCAAGATGAATGCAGTATATTATCAAAAAATACCGGAAGAACATTTGCATTCATCAGTCAGGAAGCTGTGCATGGGACGTACTTGAACATTCCAACATGACAATGATCCAAAACACAAGGCCAAGTCAACCTCTCATTGGCTACAGCAGAATAAAGTTTAGGTTCTGGAGTGGCCATCTCAGTCTCCTGACCTCAATATCATTGACCAACTCTGGGGAGATCTCAAACGTGCAGTTCATGCAAGACAGCCCAAGAATTTACAGGAACTGGAGACTTTTTGCCAAGAGGAATGGGCAGCTTTACCATCTGCAAAGATAAAGAGCCTCATCCACAAATACCACAAAAGACTTCAAGCTGTCATTAATGTTAAAGGGGCAATACACGGTATTAAGGACTGGGGTATGTAAACTTTTGATCATAGTCATTTGGGTAGTTTCTGTTTTCATTATGATCTAAAAAGAGTAAACACAGTTGATTGATAATAAATGGCTTCAGCCAAACACTAACCATGAGTGAAAGAAAAGTTTTTATGCTATCATTCATATTCTCTGAAAAATGGCCAAGAAATCATAAATTCTGGTATGTAAACTTATGAGCACAACTGTATCTATGGAAGTGCAGTGTTGTCACTCTAGAACAAAAAGTGTGTTGGACTGCAGAACTCCTCCCTCTCTTCTTTATAACATAAGGGAAGATGTTCTGTAGTCCACAGAGAGAACTAAAACAATAATATTAACCCCCTTGCCCCGGAAGATTTGGCTGCTCAATGACCAGGCCATTTTTTGCGATACAGCACTGTGTTTCTTTAACTGACAATTGCGCGGTGAATCAACACTGTAGCCAAACAAAATTGATGTCCTTTTTTCCCCCATAAATATAGTTTTCTTTTGGTGGTATTTGATCATCTCTGAGGTTTTACATTTTTTTGCGCTATAAACAAAAAAAGAGCGCCAATTTTGAAAAAAAAAAAAAAAAACACAATATTTTGTACTTTTTGCTATAATAAATATATATAAATATATATTTTTTAAAAAAGCTATTTTTTTTCCTCAGTTTAGGCCGATATGTATTCTTCTACATATTTTTGGTAATAAAAATTGCAATAAGCGTATATTGATTAGTTTGCACAAAAGTTATAGCGTCTACAAAATAAGGGAAAGATTTATGGCATTTTTATTATTATAATTTTTTTTACTAGTAATGGCGGTGATCATTGATTTTTAGCGGGACTGTGATAATATGGCAGACAGATTGGACACTTTAGATAAATGTTAGGGACCATTGACAATTATACAGCGATCAGTGCTATAAAAATGCACTGATTACTGTGTAAATGTCACTGGCAGGGAAGGGTTTAACACTAGGGGGCGATCAAGGGTGTTCCCTAGAGTGTGTTCTAACTGTAGGGGGATGGGAGTGACTGGAGAAAATGACAGATCTTTGTTCCTAGCTAATAGGAACTCACGATCTGTCTCTCCTCTCCTCACAGAACAGGGATTTGTGTGTTTACACACACACGTTCCTGTTCTGGCTCTCGTGCCTGCGATCGCGCGTGGCCGGCGGTCATCGCAACCGACGGCCACGTGCATCAGCACCCCCTGCAGTTCAGCGGGCGCGCGCCTCAGGCGGCGTGCCTGCTACCTTGCTTAAAGGGACTGACTTACAGCTACAACAATTCACAGGATCGTGCCGACCTGCCACAGTATAATGACGCCGGCTGGTCGGCAAGCGGTTAACTGACAGCAGAAGCAGAGAGCACAGAAGGTTAATAATTGACAAGATTTCTGGCAGGATCAAAGGGTATTTGTTTTTGCACTTATCGACAAGATAAAAACACTTTCAATGGTATATTTACATTTAATGTGGACCTCCCTTTCTCAACAATTCACATTAGTATGAATCTCTGCATATCATCATTTCATATAATCTTAGCATCAAATATCACAACTAGATTTTTCAATTTAGACTGAAGCTCAAGGACAGTGCCATTGACCAATAGGTACCAGGACTGGCCTTACATAACTAATAGTATGTGTCAATAAGCATGCATGACGTCAGTCTTGTCTCAGTTTAATTGTAGGAAATTGTAGGCCATCCAAGTTTTTATATCACAAATGCAGTTATATAGGAGGTATGCAGCCAAAGTAGAATCCGGTTTAGTGTGGATGTATATCTAAATGTCATCACCATAGAAGTGATAATTGAGCCCATGAGATCTAAGCAGTTGGCCAAGTGGAAACATGTAACATCTAAAAAGTAAGGGACCCAAGGTTGAGCCCTGAGGAACATCGTACTTGACTTGACCAACTTCAGACTGGAATCCGCCAAGAAAAACAAAGTGACAGAGATCAGTAAGATATGACATAAATCATTTGAGAGCCAATTCTGAGACTCAAAATATGGTTTCAAGGTGAGATAGTAAAATATTGTGGTCTACAGTATCAAAGGCAGAACTAAGATCCAGTAGAATAAGAATAATTAATGAGCCCCTATTCCCAAGTGTCAGGGGCAGCTCCAGCACGGGGGACGTATAGATCCCACCGCCCACATTTCGGGGATGACCGCTAAGGAGCAATCCCCTCCCCTCGGCCGAGGAGAGGCGAGTGGACCTCCCGGCCCCCCTTACTTATGCTAGGGGTATGTCTAAACTGCCAGTGGCACGGTCAGAGCCATCAATGTCCCTATCAGGCGGAACTCAGCTGTATTGATTCCCCCATGGGGAGCAGGTGGGCACACACGTTGGGGTTAATAATTGTATATGGGCATATAATGCCATCCTGCACAGGGCCGGACTAATAAAAAAAGGGAGGATAGAAAAATTAAGGCGTTAAAGCCTTCGCTCAGGGAGACTAGTAGTGCATGCCAACCCGCTCCTCCACAGTGCACAGTTCTCTTCAAGAAACATCATCACATTAGGTGTATATTTACATGCTGAATCCCTTATTGGGCACAACCCTCTCTTGGTATTTGAGAACTTTGTGTAGGAAGATTGTGATCCCCCCGCCATATTAAAGTACATTATCTATATGTGAGATATATATCTCCAAAGATTAAGGCACAAAGATGCAGTGTCCGCCGGCCAGGTAGATGTACCCCCTGTTTAGTCAATGTCTGCACTGGCAATGCCAGGGACATCAGCCCAGTAGTTTCCGGATAGGTAGTAGGGTTCGGGGATGTCTGATGATTCTCCTCTTCCCATTGGTGTCCCCCAAGGTTCTGTCTTTGAACCTCTACTATTCCCGATCTACGCGTCCTCCCTGGGTCAGCTGATAGCCTTCCACTACCATTTATATGCTGATTACACCCAAATCTATCTCTCTGCCCCTCAGCTCACCCCATCAATCTCCTCACGCATCACTGATTTACTAACAGACATATCAGCCTGAATGTCAAACCACTTACTCAAACTGAATCTATCTAAAGCTGAGCTCTTAATATTTCCTCCCCCACGTGCCCCTTCCCCTGACTTCTCTGTCAAGATTAATGGCACATCTATCAGTCCATCCCCACATGCCAGGGTGCTAGGGGTAACCTTAGACTCTGAACTGTCCTTTTAGGCCCACATACAATCTCTGTCCAAATCATGTCGCCTTAGCCCCCGCAACATTTCCAGAATACTCCCCTTTTTAGCTAATGACACCACCAAGCTTCTAATTCACTCCCTGATTATCTCTCACCTCAACTACTGCAACTCCCCCCTCATTGGATTACCTTTACATAGACTAACCCCTCTTCAGTCCATAATGAATGCCGCTGCAAGACTCACCCACCTTACCAACCATTCAGTGTCCTCCACCCCTCTCTGCCAATCCCTCCACTGGCTTCCACTCACCCAACAAATAAAATTCAAAGTACTAACAGTAATTTACACAGCCATCCATAACTCTGCCCCCAGCTACATCACTAACCTAGTCTCAAAATACCAACCAAGCCGCTCTCTTCGGTCCTCTCAAGACCTCCTGCTCTTTAGCTCCCTTGTCACCTCCTCCCATGCTCGCCTCCAGGATTTCTCCAGAGCTTCTCCCATCCTTTGGAACTCCGTACCCCAATCTGTCCAACTGTCCCCTAATCTATCCATCTTTAGACGATCCCTGAAAATCCTCCTCTTTAAAGAAGCCTATCCTGCTTCTAACTAACACAGTTTTACTTCCTCCATCAGCTCATTCCCCACAGCTATAACCTTTTGTATCAATTGACCTTTCCTTTTTAGATTGTAAGCTCTAATGAGCAGGGCCCTCTGATTCCTCTTGTACCAAATTGTAATGTAACTGTAATGTCTGCCTTTATTTTGTTAAGCGCTGTGCAAACTGTTGGCGCTATATAAAACCTGTATAATAATAATAATAATAATACTGCTATCATGACAGGTCCCAGATGACGGCGTATACGAGCGGAGCGGGGGGAAGCGTTGCCCCCGAGGACTCACCGGACCCCATCCGATCTGAGAGTAGTTTCACTTCTTTCCAGACTGATGTTATGTCTTTGTTGTGTGATGCCCCAAGCCTGCTAACCAGGGCCTTGATGTTTGACCTAGTGGCCAAGGCCTCGAGCAGTGCCCTCAGTTCAGGGTCAGCTCTCAGGGTAAGCGGCATATGTTGTGAGCCCTGGGGCTCCGATAGGAAAACTGCCAGGGTGTCAAAGCCTGTCTCTGAGGCCATCAAGGCCATTGGGAAGGTAGAGGGGTCCTGGGATGGCCGACCCTCGTGGTGACTGAGCAGCGTGGGATCCGCCATCTTGGTAGCCGGAGAGGCCTCCTGTGTGTTCGTAAAGTAACGCTGGATTTCCCCACTCGTCTGTAGTTTGGGAGAGGTTTTCTTTTTGCTTTTGCCTTTCCTCTTACCAGCAGAGTACATGCCAGGGAATTCTGGAGTATATAGGCTGGGTTTTAAGCTGGTTTAGGCTGAGAAGAGCCGGGAGCTCCACAGACACACTTCCTCACTTGACCATGTCCAGACCACGCCCCCTCTAAATCATATTCTTTCTGTTACAACAGGGGTGTGCCAAGTACTCCTGTTAAATTTTGAATAATCTTAAATTAGTTTAAATAATAACATGAATGAATGAATGATTTGTATAGCGCTACAAATGCAAACTGAATTGCCTCAAGGCATAGTGAGTGTTCTTGCCCTTTAGACTAAGGAGCAGTTAAATCTAAATGACCATTTTACTCATCTAAAATGTCCCAGTACTAAGTCTTCTCTATTTTGTTGTGTGTGTGACATGGAAACTTTCTGTTGGCTGTCCTGTGGCAGAGTCTGCTAAGGATCAAAAAAAGATGGACATCAGTAAAGAGGACCAGCCAGGGTGGATACATCTCCAGAGCTGGATTACCACCATCCCCGAGTACCCGGCACTGATTAGGGACATGGATGGCGGGATAAGATCAGTATTAAATGCTTCAGAAGATTAAAAGAAAACATGCTCAAGGCTTGCCCAGAAATGGTAATTAGGTATGGACCTCTGCAAAAAAGTTAACCTCTAATGTCCCTACAAAATGCATACCATAAGAGGTTATATGAACCATCAGTGTCTTTATAAGCTAGTGTGAATTCCTCTGGGGCATGAAATCTAAAAAACATCTACCCTGTTCCAGGATTTTCAGCATGATGCTTCCAGGTGCTGCCCTCAGGCATACTTCATTGGCTAAAAACACCAAACTTAAGTACCAAAAGAAGCAGAAAAGAGCCTATTTTTAATAAAGACTAGGCTTGGGGCTGATAGTGTTCAGGTAGGGTTGAAGCACAGGGCAGGCAGCACCTAAAAGACAGATTGGAATTATAATTAGAAGATCTAGAGGGATTATGATTTTAGTAGACCGTGTGCCCATTATGGAGACTATCCCTTCCTGTTCCAGTGACCACATCGAAAGAGGATATCTTGCAGACAATAAAAGTTCTATTCTAATCATCTACTACTCTACTAAAAAGGAATTGTCTATGTCCCCATTGGAAAAGTTTCTTGTAATTTTTTTTTTTGGTCATCACAGAGGGAGTATTGGAAAAACTTTAAGATGGTAATAAAAGCTCAACGTTGATGCTAACCCTTTTGCACTATGTCCAGCACAAAATAAATATTATGGCTGGAGATAAGGGTTCTTTGTAAGAGTCATGCAAATAGTCATCATTTGCCTGTGCCATCTCTGTTGTACTTCAAAATAAAAAAAATCAGCACCTTAGTAGACCAGAGACAGAGCTCTTGGTCTGTCAAAAATCCAAGATGATCTTCTTTTCAAACCTAGCAATTAGTGAGCCTCACTTGAAGTTCACCCAGTCTACTATCACATGCTGATTTATCTTAAAAAAAGTAAAAAGGGTGCATACTAACCCCATCTTATGACTGAAACACACTGGGAAAATGGATTGGTAACCCTACAACAAGAACGTTGGTAGGAATATCCCCTGCAATAGGCCTCTTAGCATCAGGTTGATTTTAAAGAGGAACTGAACTCTGGAAGCTGGGCTCAGAAAAGAATACAGGCAAAGGACTAGTCAACAGTATTGTCTCTGTTGTTCTTTCCTATCACTGATTTACCATGCCTTGTTCTGCACTATGTCTCTGTCTGCCAACGCACACTCACATACTAGGAAGTGTGCTGCTATTTTCATGCCGCATACACACGATTGGAAATTCCACCAGCAAAAGTCCGATGAGAGCTTTTGGTCGGAAAATGTGACCGTGTGTAGGCTCCATCTGACTTTTGCTGGCGGAATTCCAGACAGCAAAAGATTGGGAGCATGTTCTCAATTTTTCGGTCGGAAAAAGTTTTGATCGTAAATTCCGATCGTGTACCAATTCCGACGCGCAAAATTCCTACGCAAGCTCGGAAACAATTTGACGCATGCTCGGAAGCATTGAACTTCAATTTCTCGGCTTGGCGTAGTGTTGTACGTCACCGCGTTCTTGGCGGTCGAAAGTTCAGCGAACTTTTGTGTGACCGTGTGTATGCAAGCCAAGCTTGAGCGGAATTCCTTCGGAAAAAACATCCAAGATTTTTCTGACGGAAAATCTGCTCGTGTGTACGCGCCATTAGGATGAATTTAGGACAAAAAATAATTCTTTCAGGGTACGGCTTAGGCAATAACATAGCAAATATTCACTTTTTGACTTCAGGTCCATTTTCTGAGGGGGGGGGATGAAAAAAAATACAGCATGTAATCCCATCCTCAAGCACTAGTCTGGTGCTTAAACCAGAAAGACGTGTAGGAATTGGGATGGGGTAAAAGGACAAAATAGAAGTACAGTAAAGCCCCATACACAAGGTCGGAATCCGACCACCTAATCCATCGGATTTTTTCCGACGGATTTAGTCCGATACTGGTGTTGCATACACACGGTCGGACAAAGTTGTCGGAAAATCCGATCATTCTGAACGTGGTGACGTTTGTTGCCTACGACTGGACTACGTAGAGGCTAGTAGCCAATAGCTTTGGTCTTGTAATGTGATCTGAGCATGCGTGGCACTTTGTCCGTCGGAATTCGCTACACACGATCGGAATTGGTGTGATCGGACTTTGTTGTCGGAAAATTTTTAGAGCAGGAGATACAACTTTGTCCGTCGGACAATCCGATGGAAAATGTCCGATGGTGCCTACACATGGTCGGAATTTCCGACAACATTGTCCGATAGGACAGAATCCATCGGAAAATCTGACCGTGTGTATGGGGCTTTAGTTTAGAATGATTTTTTGATTTGTGAAATATTTATTTTTTATTGTTAAATTGAATATCAAAAGTAGAAAGCAATTTTTCGAGGGTAAGGTATGTTTCTATTGGCTTTGTAAGTTTAAGCTTACTTAAAAACATTAAAAAAGAGAAAAAAGAAAATGGCCAATTGTAAAGTTAAAACTTTGTACATCAAAACTTTTCTCCACACAAGTGGGCTAACACTCACTATGTAATCCTTTACCAAGAAAGCCTATTTGTAATGATGTTACAAAGACACCATATATTAAGGAACAAATAACCCCTAGTTTTGACAGTTAGTTGGGATTATCCTTCCAATAGAAAAGGCTCCCTTTGAGCTACCTGCCATGTAGAGTCCTGGGAAAGTTCAAAGCTGCTTTTTCCCTATTTTCTGTGACTTCTTTTATGATTTGTTTCTGTCTCACTAGGTGACCTGATTGTATTGATTCAAATCCAGCAGGAGGAACGGGTCGTATTCATTAAATGTGTATCAAGGAGGGGAGTCGCAGGATTTCTTTCTGTGAGACATGAGGAGGTCACCTTGAGAAGCAAAGAAAATTCAGATTATCCTTGTGCTTGTACTGTGATTTAAAGACAAATGCCGCATAACAATGCACAGTGTTTAGTCTCTATGCAGTTGCTGGGTGGTGTTGAAGCATATTATAAGTAATTCTTGATAATTAGGGATATTAAAATGAATTTGAACACTACAGTACCCATTCCAAGAACTGCTGCATGCAGTATCAAAATATCATTGAACAGCTAATGGTATTCAGGAAACACTAAATCACAAATTCCACTCGGTTCACTTTAACCACTTCAGCCCCCGGAAGGTTCTTCCCCCTTAATGACCAGGCCATTTTTTGTGTTACGACCAGTGATGTAAGTAACTGAGTTAAAATAAACTGAGTTACCTAATGCAGTTACTTTAGAGGGTAACGAGTAATCTAACTGATTACTTTTCCCCTCATGGTAACTCAGTTCCCATTACTTTGGCTTAGTTACCCCAATTACATCTACCGCCACTAGATGGCAGTAGTGTAATTCCGGTGTCCTGCCGAAAAAGTTCCCCCGCCGGATAAGGACCCCTCTATCCGCTCTGAGTGAACTCTACATCGCGCAGGTGCAGTTAACATATAATTGTACGAGGCGATGACGCACGCTCCTGATGCTCGTGCTACTCTGCAAGGGGCGTCTATCGTGTAACTAAGGGGCGGGTCTAGTATTACTGTAACCAAGGGGCGCATTTATTATTATTGTTATATATCGAGCTCTGCCCATTAATTTAACATTCGCCCTCTTCTGTAGCCATCCGCCCCTTAAACGATATAATAATAATAGACCCGCCACTTGCTTACACGCTATAACAGATCTGCCCCTTGGTTAGAGTAATAATAGAGCAGCCCCTTGGTTACACGATATATAACAATAATAATAAATGCGCCCCTTGGTTACATTAATACTAGACCCGCCCCTTAGTTACACGTATAGAATATTTTAAAAAAAAAGTCAGTTACTTTGCTGCGTAACTAATTACTTTTCCAATGTAGTAACTGAGTTACTAACGCAATAAATTTTTGGGAGAAGTAATTTGTAACTTAACTAATTACTTTTTTAAAGTAAGATGACCAACACTGGTTACGACACTGCGTCGATTTAACTAACAATTGCACGGTCATGCGACGTTGTACCCAAACAAAATTGATGTCCTTTT
The DNA here is from genome assembly GCA_028564925.1 of Lithobates sylvaticus. Classification (NCBI taxonomy): domain Eukaryota; kingdom Metazoa; phylum Chordata; class Amphibia; order Anura; family Ranidae; genus Lithobates; species Lithobates sylvaticus. The sequence goes on along the minus strand of CM053033.1, from coordinate 66,134,213 downwards.
TTCCCACAAATAGAGCTTTATTTTGGTGGCATTTGATCACCTCTGCGCTATAAAAAAAAAAAGACGGACAATATTGAAAAAAAAAAAGCAATATTTTTTACTTTTTGCTTTAATAATGATCCCCCCAAAAAATGTAAAAAACAAATGTCTTCATCAGTTTAGGCCAATATGTATTCTTCTACATATTTTTGGAAAAAAAATTGCAATGAGTGTATATTAATTGGTTTCTGCAAAAGTTATAGCGTCTACAAAATAGGGGATAGATTTATGGCATTTTTATTATTTATTTATCTTTTACTAGTAATGGCGGGACATTTAGCGGGACTGCGACATTGTGGCGGACAGATCGGACACTTTTTTGGGACCACTGACATTTATACAGTGATCAGTGCTATAAATAACCACTGATTACTGTGTAAATGTCACTGGCAGAGAAGGAGTTAACACGTGGGGGCAATCAAGGGGTTAAATGTGTTCCCTAGGTGTGTTTCTAACTGTGAGGGGATAGGACTGACTAGAGGAGGAGACAGATCGTTGCTCCTACTTAGTAGATCTGTTTCTCCTCCCCTGTCAGAAGAGGGACACACAAATCCCGGTTCTGGCTCTCGTGCCCGCGATCGCGGTGGCGGAGCAACAATTCTTTTTCAGATCCTCAGAGAGTTCTTTGCCATGAGGTGCCATGTTGAACTTCCAGTGACCAGTATGAGAGAGTGAGAGCGATAACACCAACTTTAACACACCTGCTCCTCATTCACACCTGAGACCTTGTAACACTAACGAGTCACATGACAACAGGGAGGGAGAATGGCTAATTGGGCCCAATTTGGACATTTTCACTTAGGGGTGTACTCACTTTTGTTGCCAGCGGTTTAGGCATTAATGGCTATGTGTTGAGTTATTTTGAGGGGACAGCAAATTTACACTGTTATACAAGCTGCACACTATTATTATTATTTATTTGAAGTGCACAAAGTGACACTTCATTTATGTCACCACACAGAAGTGCGGAGCATTGTGCTACTGTGCGGCGACATGTGGTGCCTCTGCGATAAAATTTGATAATTGCAACTTACTGCGCTGCACCCCTGGGATGTTTTTTTCTATGTGCCCTAGTAGTGGCTGGTGTTCTTCTGGTGCGGAGAAATGGCAGTCACTGCGCTATGTGTTAACGAGCCCTTATCCTGCATGGGCAAAACACAGGTTCACTTTAAATTCAATATTTTCTGTTTGAGAGGAGTTCACCTATAAATAAAGGTTATTCTCTGTGATTAATGGAAATGCAATTTGGTGTCGGGAATCCAGAAATACTTGTTTCGAAAAAATAATATGCTGACAGGTTACTCAACATGTCAACAATAAATGTTTTGAGCTGTACCTCCCTCAGTAACACACTCCTGAAAACCATAGGCAATGCAGCATATACATGCCAGGACTGTATCTGACTGATCAGCCATTCTATATCCATCTCTGGATTGGGCAGAGGACAGTAGACACAGCCTAAAATGACTTCAGTATGGACAAACCAAGGCCTCAGTGCATGAGGCTCCAGTGTTTTAGGTGCAGGTGGAAAGCAATGTACCCAACCTACCAGACTCAAATTTACTGACACAACACCCGACATTGACTGGCGCAGCCAAGTTTTTACTGGCATTTCCAAAAGTTACAAAATTACAGTTTTAAGTGCAAATTTCAGTATTTAGGCTACAAACAAGTACCATATGCAATTAGCAATTTGATTTAAGGTAGATATTAAAGCGGTTCTGCACTGTGTGTTGTTTTTTTTTTTTTTTTAATGCAATGCAAAGGATTAGGAGGTAAATTGGGGGACTCACGTGTTCCATCTTCCTAATTGATTGCTGCCGGTTTTCCTCCTATAAAATAATTTATATAACTGTTTCCTGCTGGGTGCCATCTTGCCTGTGGGCATGTGAAACCCCACAGGCACTTCAGATGGCCCAGCATGCACCGCCGTTACTGCGCCGAGCTCGCGCGTGCGCAGTAATGGCAAAGTGCAGCTCACGTTCTCGGAAATCTCGCGAGATTTCGGCACTGACTCCTGGGATCAATGACACCAGATCCCAGGAGACAGTGCGGCGTGACGACGATCGACGCAGAGACCCCGCCCACCGCCGCAGAGACAGAGGAAAGGAAGTCAGCGATTACAAGGTAAGTGGAAAAAAAAAAAAAACACACTTCATTTAGTACTCTTTGCCTGATTTGGAAGGCAAAGAGATTTACTAAATGAAATGTGTGCAGAACCGCTTTAAGGCAGAAAACATATTTCTTTTTTTATTTTCAATATAGTAAGTAATTAGCCTAGGGACAGCACAAACAATTAGAATGGACTGGCATGCACATATAAAATTGACTCTCACAGTGACAGTGACAGCAGCACAGATGATAATGACACCTCACCAACATGACACGTCCCCTCCTGAGTCACAGTGACATTCTCTCTCCACGCCAGGTGGTCTATTCAGTCCACTCCAGTCCAAACAGCAATGACAGTCCCGTTACTGGCTGCCAGTAAAAATACTGATGGTTGGCAACACTGGTGGAAAGCTCAGGTGCACCATCCAGCCCCACTGCCAGCAGCCTTTCAACAGATGGGCGTTCTTGCATTCTGAGCATTTGTAACTGGGTGTATACTTCCCGACATCTTAGTACTTTAGTGGCACCATCCAGCCCTGACCAGCTGTAGCAGCATTTAGCTGATCTATAGTGTTTTACAGGTTGTCGGCAGGGGGGCTAGATGGTGCACCTGTCTGCCTAAATGGCAGAGCCTCAGGCATGGAGGCTAAACACCTATGCGCATCAGTGGATTTTTGCCAGCAAGTTTTAAATGCTGTCTGCGCACACCGAGTGCCAACAGCTGTGGCTGTCATATTTGTCAGATACATACTCTGTACCAGGGCTTTTTTCTCAAACAATAGGTGCTGGAACTCAACTACGCGCGTGCGCACGGGAGCTGCCACTAGTGGCATATCGCCATTAGCAGCGGCGTGCTCAGTGCACCTACGCATGCGCCGTAGACAGCAGTGCCTGTCTTTTTGCAAATATCTCCTAAACCGTGTTCACATGTAACCACTCATTTGAACCCCCAGACCAACCCTGGACACTGAAGGTCTATTGATATACCTGGCGGGCCTGCAAGCTTTGATCCATCTCCGTTCACCGCTTTACACTTCAGCTGTTGGGGATCTTTCTGAGGAGAACCTACACCAGGAGCAGTTCGTGCGGAGGTGGTGAGACACATTGCAATAGGAATTGGGCATCTTTGGTGACCATATCTGTACTTTGCCAGCGCATCCTTCTACTCCAGCTTGCTGTGGATTTTTGCTGTGAATTTGCTGATTTTCATTGGGTGACATGTGAGTGTAACTTTTGAAGTGTGAGTGTGGCAATCTTGAAATAAATTGTTTTATCACAGAGTTACGCTATGTGGAGCACTGTTTATTTTATATTTTCACATATGGCAAGATACATCTTGGATTGATCGTACTATTAACCCAGGTGTGGTTAAACTGATCATTTGCCAAACACGAGAGTGGGAGGCAACCCCATCTGGTGAGTGCGGTCTCATTGGGAGAGGGATCACAAGGCACGTCGGTGTGGTGGAAGATATAAACGATTATTTATTGGATTTTTTTGGTGGACATATTTCCTTTTGAAGATTGATTTATTTTTCTAGCACAGTTATTAATGGACTTTTTTTGTGTTTTCACGATAATATCATTTCACGTGGTGTTATTTATTTGAGCTATTTATTTATTTATTTTTTACACATTGTATGTTATTATACATATTTTTTCACTTTTGGTCAAGCGCTGCTGGATTATATTTTCACACAACTTCATTTTATTACACGTGTGATTATAATCTATTTTTCAATTACACATATGTTTTAGAGTGGCAGCTGTTAGTTTTCATTAGTTTAATAAGGTATAGTGGTGTGGTACACACACACATCTATCCACATATTGTTGGAGGGAGTGGCGCGGTGGAGGTTTGATATTTTAGGAGCGACAATATAGAGTATCAACCAACCAGATATAGTATGTATACATGGTTGGCTCTTCTGTGGCATTTTGTACGCACACAAACTGGCTGCAGCTAATCAGCCAGTTTGTAGGCGGCCAGAGCACAAAGTGTTGCTACATCCAGAGGTGGCATTTAGCTGTTTCTAAACCCAGCAAACTACATGCACACCCTCGCCTTGGAGTTATATGCAAGGGCTGCTTATTATGAAGACAGATAGATAGATAGATAGATAGATAGATAGATAGATAGATAGATAGATAGATGACTTTACTTATTTTAAGAGCGCAATGTGTACATCTTGTATACAAGACATAGGCAGCTTTTCTTAACCCAGTAAGACAAATAGTTGAGTTCCTCTGCAGAGTTGAGCAGATGTAAGATGCAGACACACTTCTGCTGTGTGATGTGTGAGTGATGAATGTTACACACAAATACAACCTTCACAGTCATATCCTTCCTGAGACACAGTAACTGACACTCAGGAACACTGCACAGCACACAAACACATCCCACGCCCATATACCCATGACTGGGCGCTCACAGGGGACCTCTGCACACATGCCTACACACAACCGCGCACATTCAACACGTACACATGTCAAAGCAGTACTTGAAAAAACACAAATCAACTTTACATAATTCAGTAATAATAAAAATGCAATACCATTCATTTAGGACAGCCACTGTACCTCCAGCATTTGGGTTGATAATAATAAAAATAATAAAAATGGATCAGAACCATAATTCATTTTGAAGTCAGTTTCTACTACACCTTCACTGTTATTACTCCTCCTGGTTTTATGGTTACCATCATGGCTAATATCACTAGTGATACTTATATACTACTACTTATATATATACTTAGTTAGAAGTAAATTATTAGTTAGATACTACTATTTTGGTTATATGAAAAGTCATAGCAGTCTCAACCTCTCAGGTAGTATTATAAAGAGGCAGATACTCAGCTCTCCAAACAGGAATAATTAATCTCCCCTTCAGTCCATTAGGGGCGCCCGGGCGACACCCCCTCTATCCTCGTCACCCCCTATTCAGGCATCCGGCCCCTTTCAGGATGCGGGGCGCATGAATTACAGCAGCAGAGGTGTTTTTTTTTTTTTTTAAGCACCTGATTAGAGCCATAGGCTCTACTAGGTTTTAAAATAGGGTGGACTCGGAGCGCAGAGCATTGCGCCATGAACCCACCCAGGTGTTACAACAGCTAATGAGTATTGGCTGTTGTATCACTGATCCTCAATCTGGCCAATCAGAATAGGGTGTGAGACCCGTTTTCTGATTGGCCGAAAAGAGAAAAATCCCGATTGGCTGCCAAGAGGGAGGGAGGAAATGGAAGCTGCCGCCGCTGTGGAGGCTCGGGGAGAGCAGGGGAACGAGAGGCCGCCGCCGAGCATGGGAAGCTGCGATGGGGTAAGTGTGACTGACCATAACACCGGGTCGGAAAAGCAAAGGAAAGAAGCCCCAGGGATAATATGGGTAAGGATTTAGATAAATATCAATGAGTAAGAAAGTATAGAAAAAATAACAAAATTTTATTCAAAAAAATATATATAAGAATACATAATAAAACAATGATAATAAATAGAACAATACAATACAGATAAATCTCCTGAAAAAACAGGTCAGAGAGACTCTCTGAGTAAAGAGCACAGTCCGACATATAATAGCAGGATACCCGACATGTTTCGGAAAATAGTTTATGTTCCTTCTTCAGGGGTATGAAGATATATACTGTAGTGTCTAGCATAGAGACAAGTAAGTACAAATTAGAAATATAGTATATAAAGATTTTTTATGCATCCAAACATAAGAAACAAGGGCATATGAACATGGCAACATATTTAATATGAAAACACTAAAAAACTCACACCGGGTCGGGGGTGTTGGTGGCATTCTGTTTGCCGCACCCCCAAAAAAGAAATTCCACCAGCCGCCACTGCCCCTGATCAATCTCCCCTAATAGGAATAAAGGAATCAGAAAATTTGCACCAAATTCAGGAAAGTCTTGTGACAGTTTTCTTGCTATTTCTGACCTGTGGGATTAATTCTGGTATTAATGTGCAACACTTTTACATTCTGACGCTAAAGGTGCAAATAATGTGATTAGGAAACACCGCCATATTGGCGATAAGAAAAGTAGAAGTAAATAGGACCTCATCCATGTCGGAAGTAAACGGTGTTGCACATGTATGTATTGTGTCACAGACAAAATTCTGCAACAGATTCATACATGCCTTTCTGACAGAACATGACTCTGACACGTCGTGTTACTTGTTGCACAGACGGGAGACAGATTTCTAAGTGTCTACGACACTCATTACGAATTTCAAGGATTGTGTTATGTAGACAATTTAATACTTACTCTTGTATGTGTCTTAAAATATAAAGTACATCATTAATCCCTTGAACTCTGTAGAGTTACAATGAGTAGAGTGAGTATAGACTGAGACAGTAGAAGTTCCTGGCCTCACTTTTCTTGTGGGTTACTAAGTAGAGAACACTTTTCTGCTAAAGCAACACTGCCCTCTACTGGTACAAAACATGAAAGACAAGCATTAAAATGTCAACGTACAGAAAGGCGAAACTGCTCACCCGCCTCCTTGTCAAGTTTAAAAATGTGAAACATTTTACTTGGCCTTTCTCTACAGTATGAGACACTGTACTCGTTTTTATGTTTAAAAAAAAAAAAGTAACAATTAGGAAGGCACATTTAGGGAACATATATATATAAGGCAGTGAAGATGACTTTCACTGGTGTTGAATCGATCGCTATCATTTAAAGTACAAGCACCAAGAATATTCATCTGTATTGAATGTTTGGTATATATCAGAATAACAGTTGTAGAAATATTTTTCTTAGGCACGCTTAGATACATTTTAACCCCTTCCCATCCAGACTAGGGCATGCCTTTAACAGGCTCCCTATGACCGGGGCGGGGGGGGGACTGCTTTATCACTTGGCCACTGTGATTGGCTACTTGGCTGTCACAGTGACCACATGATCGGGAGCTAGTCCTGTTGGCTCCTGATCATTAATAGAAATTGGGTGCTGTCTATGAAAAAGTTTTTTGATAAGGAAAGAAAACCGCGCCACCCTTTATTATTAGTGCTGTTACCCTATTTTTATACCCCTTTGCTGTTTCAAAGGTGCTATATATAAAAAGATTACTCTATACTGTTTGTGCAATCTCTAACTCTTGTTATAGTGTTTCCCTAACTATATTAAACCAAAAAAACATTACAATTATTATTGGTGTGTTGGTACCACCCTTTTATAATTTAAAGTGCTATATAGCAAAACACGGTGGTGTCACGAATTGGAACTTCTTGCTTTTGTTTTTTGTATATTTTGTTGTATGCTCAAGTATTTAATGCTCTAAACCATTGATGCCACCACTGGCCCATACCAGAGTATACATAGTTTGTAGTACATAAATGAACACACCTATGTGTATATTCTTTATTTATTTATACATTCTTTAAACACTGTTATAAAATATTTTCTTTGGCACATATGATTGCTGCAATCTGGAATTTAAGTTTGCAAAATAGCACAGAGCACTTTCCTATATAACACACCAATAATAATTGTAATGTTTTTTTGGTTTAATATAGTTAGGGAAACACTATAACAATAGTTAGAGATTGCACAAACAGTATAGAGTAATCTTTTTATATATAGCACCTTTGAAACAGCAAAGGGGGGTAAAAATAGGGTAACAGCACTAATAATAAAGGGTGGCGCGGTTTTCTTTACTTATCAAAATTTTTTTTTACAAAGTCACCAATTAGGTGAATATTGCTCACAAAACTGCTGCACACCAACAATAACAAATATAAATAGAATTACAGAACCAACAAATTTAATAATTGGCGCCGGTATCTTACACATACCTTATGAAAAAGTTTTCACTGAGCTGTGCTGGTATGGAAATAGTGTGGGTGTTAAGACCCACCCTCTTTGCTGCTGCACATATGCATTATGACATTATCCTTCTCCATACGCCTTGACTGTTTTCTTTTTACATTTTTTCGTCATATTGTTTATTTTTTAAAGTAAATTACGGTCCAGTCAAAATGGTAAATGAGTCCTTAACCACTTGTTTACGGGGCGTTTATACCCCCTTCCTGCCCAGGCCGATTTTCAGCTTTCATCGCTGTCGTACTTTGAATGACAATTGCGCGGTGATGCAACACTCTACCCAAACTAGATTTTTATCATTTTTTTTCACACAAATGTTTCTTTTGGTTGTATTTATTCACCACTGTTATTTAAATTTTTTTGCTAAAGAAAAAACATTTTCATCGTTTGTTATAAAATTTTGCAAACAGGTAATTTTTCTCCTTCACTGATGTGCACTAATGGGCACTGATAGGCTGCACTGATGGGCACTGTTGTGGTGGCACTAATGAAGCGGCACCGATAGATGGCACTGATGGGCACTGATGAGGCGGCACTGGTGGGCACTAATAAGGCAGCACTGGTGAGCATTGATGAGGCTGCACTGAGAGGTGGCACTGATAGGCAGCACTGATAGGCAGGACTGATGGGCAGTGATAGGTGGCACTGATGGGCATTTGTAGGCGGCACTGATAGGTAGCACTGATGGGCACATATAGGTGGCACTGGTGTGCACTGATTAGCAGTACTGATGGGCATTGATAGGTCGGCACTGGTGGGCACTGATTAGCAGCACTGGTGAGCAATGTTGGGACCGATGTCCCTGTAACAGAAGCTGGTTACCGGCTTTCTTCTTTTTTCCTTACGCTATCTGTGTGAGAACAAAAAAGCAGATAACTGGCTTCTGTTTACTTCTATGAACACTTCCATGTGGTAAAGGGCCGCTGTGATTGGCCCTTTACCCCGATCTGCGATCAGCCAAGTCCAAAGGACTCGACGATCACAGAACGCGCTGCCCGTGCACCGCACGGTCATACGAGCAGCGCCATCACAGAAGGATGTTTATGGATGCCCTCCCGGCACTGGAAGCCCATCCTGTAGCGGTCTTAGGGCTATAGCGGGGGCAGAAAGTGCTTAATGGCAAAGTTCACCCTTTCAAAAAAAATAATAAATGCACATGTGCATTTATTGTTTCTTTTTTATTGGGAACCGGCAAATCATTGCACCCAAGATCAGCGGATTGTGGGTGCTATGCAAGGCTCTTGCAGACTCTGTGTGTAAGCTGTGTGCTTGTACCTAGTATGAGCATTCAGTTACACACGGACAAGAACTTTCAATGAACAGCCACGGCGCTCAACAGTGCCGTGGTAGTTCATTGAGAACTACAACCTGACAGCTGCAAAGGCTGTCGGTAGTTGTAGTTTGCCATTGATGCAGGGGCAGCTGCAGCACAAACATGTTACACTCAGAATATGGGTGTAACATGTTAGAAAAGTTGAACTTATCCTTTAAGGCAGGGGTGTAAAACTCAATTTCGTCAAGGGCCGCATCAGCAGTGTGGTTGCTCTCAAAGGGCTGGTTGTATCTGGGTCGTACTACGTACAGAGGGCAGAGTTCAGGATTACGTCAAGATTATACTACGTACAAAGTGCAGGGTTCAGCAGTGCGCTATGTACAGAGAGCAGGGTTCAGGAGTGTGCTATGTACAGAGTGCAGGGATTGAGGGGTGCACTACGTACAGAGTGCAGGAAGTGAGGGGTGCACTACGTACAGAGTGCAGTAAGTGAGGGGTGCACTACGTACAGAGTGCAGGGAGTGAGGGGTGCGATACGTGCAGAGTGCAGGGAGTGGGGGGTGCGCTACGTACAGAGTGCAGGGAGTGGGGGTGCGCTACGTACAGAGTGCAGGGATACAGGGGTGCGCTACGTACAGAGGGTGTAGGGATTTATAGGTGCGCTATGTACAGAGGGCAGGGATTCAGTGGTGCACTACATACAGAGTGCAGAGATTCAGGGGTGCGCTACATACAGAGGGTGTAGGGATTCATAGGTGCGCTACATACAGAGGGCAGGGATTCAGGGGTGCACTACATACAGAGGGCAGGGATTCAGGGGTGCACTACGTACAGAGGGTGTATTGATTCATAGGTGCGCTACGTACAGAGGGCAGGGATTCAGGGGTGCACTATGTACAGAGGGCAGGGATTCAGGGGTGCGCTAAGTACAGAGGGCAGAGCTCAGGGGTACGTACAGAGAGCAGGGGTTCAGGGGTGCACTACGTACAGAGGGTGTAGGGATTCATAGGTGCACTACGTACAGAGGTCAGGGATTCAGGGGTGCACTACGTACAGAGAGCAGGGATTCAGGGGTGTGCTAAGTACAGAGGGCAGAGTTCAGGGGTGCGTTGTGCCCAATGTGCAACATCTCACTTCCACCCCTCCTCCTGGGTTCTGACCTCTGCACCCAGCACTCTGCCCCCATCCCCTCACCTCTAAACACATATTCCTACACACCTCCACAGTCCCCCCCCCCCCCCCTCTCTACCTTCCAAAGCCTCACATCTGTACTCTCTCCTACCTGGTGTAAGATGGCATTTACAAGAATGCTTTCATGGCCAGTACTGCTTCAAGTCCTCGAAACCCTTCCCTCAAGATGCAGCCGCTGGATGTAGATTGGAACACACAGCCGCCGGAGCCATCAGGTACCTCTGCCAATGACAGGCTATGCCGGATCGACAGCGCTCAGCTACACACACACAGCTGGCGCTGCTGGGGAGACTGAGGAGGAGAGCAGAGGAAGTGTTTACTCCGTTTGCCAAGGAGATCTGTTCATGACAGCGGAAAGCGGCTGGTGAGAACAGGAGGTGGAGGCTGGCAACCGCTGTGCGGGCCACATGACAAGGCCTGGCGGGCCTTGTGTTTGCCATCTGTGCCTTAAGAGCTTGTTCACACTTGACAACATTTCTAACACGTTTACAAACGCTCCTATAGCGTTAGTATGGGCGTTAGACTTGTGTTGATGAGCTTTAGTATGGGCTTTAGACTGGCAATTTACAAGCGATAAGACGAGTTAAAAATGCTCCTCAAATGCACTATGGGCAGTTTTGTAAATTAATGAATCTTAATGCCACACAACAGCTCTGCAACTGCCTGCCAGAGCATTTGTGAGGCGTTACCATAGACTTGAATGGGAGGCGTTGGAAGTCTTCCTGACTAGATATGAGGCTTCCATTTTGAAGCAACGCTAACGCTTAGTGTGAACAGCACTATGTGCTGTTGATTGTATCTTGTGCATAGGAGTTTGAGGGGCATTTTTTAACACTTCTCAAACGCCTGATTTTAATGCCAGTGTGAACTTAGCCTAAGGCAGAACTAAACCAATCAATTTCATGGTTTCCCAAAACAGTTACATTTAAGGCATGCTGTGAATGATAACTGCCACAGTTGCTCATGACATTTCAAGAAAGTTCTGTGAAAAAAGTAGGGCTGTGGAAATTAAAGATTAATTCCTTGATTAATCGTTCAATTTTTTTGATCGATCAAAATTCTTTTGATTGGTACTCACCTCTCCGCCGGCTTCCAGGTCTTCAGGGAGTTCCGTCGGAGATCCGGTGACGTCGCAGACATCGACGTCACTGGACTCCTCCCCCCTTCCCCAAGTGCCTCCGTCTGCTAACGAAGGGAAGGGGGGAGGAGTCCGGTGACGTCTAAGTTCTGATTGAACGAAACGCGTATGGGGGAGGAGCTACGCATGATGTCACCCGCTGCTCCCCTACGGAACTAACACGATTGTCGGCTTTACATGCTGTGTTTTTATTATCTTTATGTGAGCAGTTTGTGTTTGAACACAAAAATGTAATCTTATACTTAAGCGGTGAGCACTTAGATCTTTTCTTTCTACCCATGACCTGGTGTCCTTGCTGAGATCTAAGGAGATGTAAGAGAAGTTTATGGTCAGTTTTAACCCTTTTGATACCCGCTTGCATGACCACCTGTTTGCACAGGGGTCCATGCCATAAGGTGAGAGTGATTAGTTAGACCGGAGGTGGAGGGATTGTCACGCTACTGTGGGAAAAAAAAATTACTTATGTCAGTGCTACAGTTTGAATTTAAAATGTATTTGTGTGAACTGTGAAGTTAAGTCATGGATTGTGGAAACTAACTAGTGTCGTGTGATTGTATAACGTGTATACCACATTTACCACTGACTAATGCAGAGTTGCAATGCAAGGAGATCAGTTAAAAGTAGTTGTATGTATGTGCGTTATAATTAATCGAAATGAGTCGATTAATCGATTTAAAAAAAATCGATTAATCGAACACAAAATTTTAATCAGTAACAGCCCTAGAAAAAAGTAAACAGTGTGATGAGCCACGCTCATCCTGTCTCCCAGCGAACACAAGCGGACATGAGATTAGCTTGGATTACTGGTGTGAGTGTGAGAAGAAATGACTACATTTGTGTCGGAACTCCTCATCAGTCAGAAAACACAGAAGACAAACAATAAACATAACGGGCAGGCAACCAACTTACTCAAATGTGCGCACATGGCAAGGGTTAACTGCTCATTTGGGAGAAGAGAAGCATTTTATCTTACCTGATCCTCTGCTCCCCCAGCAGATGGCGCTCCCCAACAACTCCAGCCATGGAGTGTCCCTTGGAGAAAAAAAACGGATGATGATGAAATTATGGCAACTGATGCAGCCACCACACATAATTATAACTGCAATATAATAAAAGTTTGCTTTTGAATTGAATACCGCTTGAAAAGATACCTGTCACCAGACAGATCTGAGAGGTGTCTTTATTAAAAAAGTAACAAATCCAGTTGTTTCACTGAAATCTTTATGTGTAAACTCTTTCCTTTGCAAAATAGTAGCACAAATTTCCCAAACTAGTAGTGTAGTCAGACTTTCACATCGCTCTCTGTCACATTTTCAGGTCTTTATTTAATTTTTTTTCTAGGGCTGTTACTGATTAAAATTTTTGTGTTCGATTAATCGATTTTTTTAAAGCGATTAATCGACTAATTTCGATTAATTATAGCGCACTTACAGATCCAACTACTTTTAGTTGATCTCCTTGCATTGCAACTCTGCATTAGTCAGTGGTAAATGTGGTATGCACTATATACAATCACCAGACACTAGTTAGTTTCCACAATCCCTGACTTAACTTCACAGTTCACACAAATACGTTTTTAAATTCAAACTGTAGCACTGACATAAGTAATTTATTTTTCCACAGTAGCATGAAAATCCCTCCACCTCCAGTCTAACTAATCACTCTCACCTTATGGCATGGACCCCTGTGCAAACAGGTGGTCATGCAAGCGGGTATCATAAGAGTTAATACGGACCATAAACTTCTCTCATGTCTCCATAGATCTCAGCAAGGACACCAGGCCATGGGTAGAAAGAAAAGATCTAAGTGCTCACCGCTTAAGTATAAGATTAAATTTTTGTGTTCAAACACAAACTACTTACATAAAGATGATAAAAACACAGCATGTAAAGTCAACAATCATGTTAGTTCCGTAGGGCAGCAGCGGGTGACGTCATGCATAGCTCCTCCCCCATACGCGTTACGTTTAATCAGAACTTCAACGTCACCGGACTCCTCCCCCCTTCCCTTTGTTAGCAGACGGAGGCACTTGGGGAATGGGGAGGAGTCCAGTGACATCACGGACATCGACAGAACTCCCTGAAGACCCAGAAGCCGGCGGAGAGGTGAGTACGGATCAAAATTTGATCGATCAAAAAAATTTATCGATTAATCAAGGAATTAATCTTTAATTTCCACAGCCCTAGTTTTTTCAAGTCAAAGCTGTAAATGGTGATTGCCTGGCTGCTTTATTCTTTCTGGGACCCTGACATGGAACAAGCATTCAGTAAGTAGGAACAAAGTAAAGTATTCTGATCTGCATACATGTATCACGCCAGATACTCCGAAACTTTTTCTCTTTCAATAGCTTTCCATTAGGAGGAAATGAAGGTCATATTTATTGAATTTACTAAGAGCCAGGATGCAGAAAGATTGATCTCATATAGTGGCATAATGTAATCCATAGTTCAATGACTATGGCAAAAAGAAGCGATCCATGTAGCCAATCAGTTTTCCCAATGCTCTATATACAGTATACCGTAAAACCTTGGTTTGAGTGTAACTTGGTTTGAGAGTGTTTTGCAAGCAAAATTTTTAAATACATTTTGACTTGATATACAAGCGATGTCTTGATATACAAGTAGCGTCGTGTCACAACTGAGTATAAAAGAGAAGAGAGACTCCTCTAAAGCCCCATACACACGGTCGGAAAATCCGACCACCAAATCCATCGGATTTGGTCCGACGGATTTAGTCCGACACTGGTGTTGCATTCACACGGTCGGACAAAGTTGTCGGAAAATCCGATCATTCTGAACGTGGTGACGTTTGTTGCCTACGACGGGACTACGTAGAGGCTGGTAGCCAATAGCTTTGGTCTTGTAATGTGATCTGAGCATGCGTGGCACTTTGTCCGTCGGAATTCGCTACACACAATCGGAATTGGTGTGATCGGACTTTGTTGTCGGAAAATCTATCCAGCAGGAGATAGAACTTTGTCCGTAGGACAATCCGATGGAAACTGTCCGATGGTGCCTACACACGGTCGGAATTTCCGACAACATTGTCCGATAGGACAAAATCCATGGGAAAATCCGACCGTGTGTATGGGGCATAAGTGTAGCAATCTGGTTACATTTAATGAAGGTACAACATTTAGCAACACTTAGAGGCGCCTCTCTTCTCTTTTATACTCCTGCTGGATTTTGCTTCTAATCCCCTTGTGGAGGCTTCCATTTGTGGATGGACATTTTATGGTACACAATCTCGTCACATTGCTATACAGTGGTACCTTGGATTACGAGCATAATTTGTTCCAAAAGAATGCTTGTAATCCAAAGCACTCGTATATCCAAGCAAGTTTCACCATAGGAGTCAATGGTAACTCAGATAATTTGTTCCACAGTGACTGCTATTGTATGCAGTACTGTATGTGGCCAGAGGTGGGGGGCATCGGAGACACTCAGAAACACTCGGAGACTGCTCAGATGCACTCAGAGAGGCTTGAAAACACTCTGGAACGTAGTGTTTCAGAGTGTCTCCGCGGCTCTGAGTGCATACGAGCAGCTCTGAGTGTCACTGGTGCCCCCGCACCTCTGGCCAAATGCGGTACTGCACAACCCATTGGCTTGAATCCTGCCCGTCTTGAGAGATAACGCTCGCAAACCGAGTCAAGATTTTTTTTTAAATAATAGCTCGTATTGCGAAATGCTTGTAAACAGCGTTACTCTTAATCCAAGGTATTGCTGTAATCTTTTTATATGGACTATAACCTGAAGGATTTAGGAATAAATGGTTGTGGAACAAATCATTTGCGTTTCCATTATTTCTTACTGGGAAATCTGCTTTGATATACAAGTGCTTGCAATCCAAGGTTTTACTGTACTGATATTTAGCTCCCATGGATTGGTGAGTGTCTCAAATCACCACTTTGCACTGCCTTAAAAAAGCTGACAGGAGGTCAGATTCCTGTGTGCACAGATTTAGGGGTAGTTTACTGATTAGACCTAGGTTTGCCTGATTGGATTCATTAATTTCTTACTGTAACCATTTGGATGATGGTTTTACAGGCAGAAAAAGACAAGTAATAGTATTCTGCTAAACAAATAGATGATTCGTAAATGCACCAACTTAAGACGAATGTGAAGTGGTTTTATACATATTCTCATAATTAGGGTAACAACTAAAAAATGTAAAACATTTTCCCCTTTTTTTCCAGTTAGGTAAACTTATAATATTGCGCACTCATTTTATGTAGCTTTCTACCTATCCAGCAGATGGAGCTCTAATCTTCTTTTAAATATTTATCTTTTTTACTTTTTAGCTGTGTCAAAAGAAGCATCTTGATTGCAGAACACCAATGAACTGTCTGTCACATTAGAAACTCATCCTTTGTTAAAGGGATCAATAAGGTTTCATCTATGGGCTGCACGTGTTGTAGTGTGTTGCAGGTTTCATTTATTTTCAATAGCACCCCAATGCACCAAGGCAATATACTTGCATTGCAACTCATCATATGGCATGGTAATGCACTAACCTGTGTTGTGAAAAAAAAAAAAGGATGGTGCCTTTTTTGCCTTGACTTGTGCGTTGGTATTCCAAATATATGCAATGTGGGCTGCTTTAATCGGGTGCATGTTAACACACTGCATCATGTACCTTAAATTGATTGTAAGGGTTCGTTTTTTTTTTTTTTTTAAATAACAAACATATCATACTTACCTCCACTGTGCAGCTTATTTTGCACAGAGTGTCTCAAACCTGCTCTTCTGGGATTCCCCATGGCTCTCGCGGCTCCTCCCCGCATCAGATAACCCCCTAGGAGAAGCACTCTCCCGGGGGATTACCTTGCGGGCGTGCTCCCGAGTCCAGCATTTGCGTCCATAGCCGCCAAATGCTGGACTCGGCCCCAACCCCGGCGCCCGCGTCATTGGATTTAATTGACAGCAGTGGGAGCCAATGGCTGCGCTGCTATCAATCTATCCAATCAAGAGCCGGGACCTCGTGGAGAGAGGGAGAGCATGTCACCACTAACAGAATTACGGGGCTCAGGTAAGTAAAACGGGGGGGGGCTAGGGGGGCGGTCACTGCCAGGTGTTTTTTAACCTTAATGCATAGGATGCATTAAGGGGAAAAAAACACAAAGGTTTACAACCCCTTTAAATTAGAAGGAAAGGCTAGACAATAAAGCTACTTTAAAATGTTGCCTCCCCATTGCCTCACATACATTTTAGCATAAATCACATTGAAAATAAGATTTTTCACACGTTTTTCTATGCTGTTACAAGACTGCAAAGCTCTAGCTCTCTGTGTAATGTGGAGGGCCAACCACAGGGTTGAATACCATAGAGCTGTAAAGACACCTGACAGTATCCACCAGCCACACATTTACCCAGAGGAGCCAAAGCTTTGTGGTCACATGACAGCATAGAAAAACTTAAAAAAAAAAGCATTTGCATAAGGATTTTGGCAAAAACGTATGTAGGGCAATGGAAGACAACATTTTAGGGTACATTTATTAGCCTTTCCCTCTACTTGCACTTTCGATGCAACTGACTAGAAAGCAAACTGGTATTAATAATACAAAATAAGCTGTAGGGTAATGCTTGTTTACTGTACTGTCTCAGTAGCTAACCCACAAAGGTTTGAGAATTATTTATAATTTTTTTTTATATATAATGTAAAAGAAAGTTTTGCGCTCAGTACAACCCAACTTACACTTTAGGCTGGGTTCACACCTATCCGAATTGAATGTGGGTTTTCCTGCATCCAATTCGCATGACAGGAGATTGTGACTTGCTCTCTATGGAGCCGGTTTACATATCTCCGTTGCGGCTGCAGAGCGGCTTGGACAGGAGTGCTGTGCGTCTTTGGCTCCGTTTCAGGGCCGAATTCAGGCAAAAATTTGGCCCTGATTAGTCCCTGAAATGGAGAACAGGGACGCACCTGACCCCTGCTGTGAGCCGCATCTGTTGGAGGTGTGAACCCAGCCTAAATCTCAACTTTAATTATTACAACAGAAATAGAAAACTGTACAGAGAGTACAACATAAACAGCTCTAGCGCCTGGTTCCTGCCCCTGCTGGGTTCGCCTGCTAGCTAGGAAATTCTGCACCACCGTTTCCAAGATAATATTTTGACCTATGTGGATGCTGAGTGGCTAGGCCTCCTGGCTAGAAGATATACTTGGAGCTGGTCACTTTAGAAAATCCAGGGAAAATCCAATTTCTCACTCTGGACACTCAGTCTTGCTTACTGTTCCGTCCCACTTATATGTATTTTTTCTGTGTTGTATTGAACTGCACCAGGTTATTCTTGTTCTGTAGTTTGGTGACATCTAGTGGTGGTTTTGAGCTACTACAACTTGTTTACCTTATCAGAATTGCTAGCTCATTCTGTCCTCCCCTCCTGTTTAGTGCTAGTTAGTTTAGTCCTAGTTAGACCCTCCCTGTTTCTTCCATGTTAGTTCTTCACAGAGAAAGTATAGGGAAAGTTATTGTCTTCTTACACTGTAAAAGACCACAAAAACAGCTGCTGTACTGCAATTATCTAAAGTAAAATTGTTTTGGATTCAACTTCTTTGTCTTATTAGAGAGTTAAGTTCTTTACTTTTTCTTTCCATGATTTGAATTTTTTTTATTGGATATCATTGGGAGTAGACCTCGCAGACCTTTCCAGCCGGAGATCGTTTTCCCACATAGATACGGATACCTGTTGGAGTGTTTCTGGCACCAGCTACCCACCGCTTACCATCTGAGATGTGGTCAAGGCACACTTTTACATCTTTACCGTCTCCGATAAAAGATCTGCTGGATTTGATGATCCAATTGCTCGCTTGACCCACCGCTATACGGCGTATGTGTCCATCATTTGTGGTAAGCGTACCCAATCTTCTCGTTGTTATATACACATTGTCACGAATGATACATTGGGCAATTTATCCTTCCTGGTTCATCACCATTTTTGAAGAGGCATCACCCCTAACAAATAGGACTATACATCTCCCAAGAGAGGAAGTCTACTATATATATACATTGTTTGTCTTTCAAGGACTAATTATTTGTTTGCTTTTTTTACACTTGTTCACACTACGCTAGTATTTGTGTTTGGATACATTCTGATACATACTCACACATTATTGTGTTTTCTTGTCAGACACCTATATAATACCGATTTAAAGAAGTTGTTTTTTGGGTATTTTTTAGAAATACTCATTCAGCTTGGTAGCACATCTATACCATATTATTTGTCTTATATGGGTTACTGTTTTTTTCAGCAGACACTATCTTATCACCTACCCCTGGGGCCTGGGGGTCGCCCTGGGATTTTCACGTATCTTTCCTATAAGCGCTGCATTTTGTTACTCTTCTATTTTTTATACAATCTCACTATATTGTTGATGCTAGCCGCTGACTCACCGTTTCATCATATTTATCAGTAGCGCAACTTTTTTTCACACATATTATTTAACAAAGAACACTGACAACGTCTGTCTTCAGCAGCCACCACAATGGCTGAATCCCTAATTCCCACATAGCACTGCTATTGTACCAATGCTCACTTCTGTGCTAGTTACTATTGCAATGACCCACACTTTTGTATTGAGAGAGAGAAACCGGGTTGAGAAAAAGAGGGAGAGGGCTTTAAAATATGCTTTCAGATTCCATTTAATAGTATCGTTGGACATAGCTCCCAACTGTCCCTGATTTCGAGGGAGTGTCCCTGATTTGGAGCAATGTCCTGCTGTCCCTCATTCCTCCTCATTTGTCCCTCATTTTGGTCTAACCTATATATATATATATATATATATATATATATATATATATATAGCTTCTGTATATATATATATAAAATGCTCTTTTTATCTATCAAAAAGTGTTTCCCAGTGCTAAACCTTTCATCTGATTTCTAAATTGCTGCATTTGTAAATTCCAAAAGCCAATATAAAGGAATAGTAGTGGTAAAAAAAAGCACTTGTGGGTTCAACCAATCTTGTTTTTCTGTACAATTCTCCTTTGAGGGGGTGTGGCAAGGGGTGTGTCCTATTCCTGCATACTTTTGCTGATAGGTGTCCCTCATTCTCCCCATCTCAAAAATTTGTGAGGTATGTCGTTGGACACTTATAGTGGTATGAGGACTTGTGGATAAGATCTTGTAGATGTAGCTTGGATATATTACAAATATTTAAAAACAATCACAGGAACCTTCATACAAGGAATACCTGGGGATAGGGATGTCAGTCTCCAGAAGTAATTAAATGAAATGCAATATTAGATGCAGTTATGGCTTCTGAAATTTGCCATACCACATCAATCAGTTGTAACAGAGAAGGATTCCGAAGACACAAAATACCAAAAACACAGAAATATATACTGATTGATAAATATACCATTAAGGAGTGATACATTTCTTGCTGAATTGTAGGTATTGACTGGAAGCTAACAAGAAGTAAATATCCCATGAATTACATTCATTTAAATCCCTACTCTATCAAAAATGCTTTATTTTGTGTTGGTTAGCCCAATGCACCTACTGTAGGCATATTGCTAAAGAAAAAAGTGAAATAGTACCACTTTAGGCTTTTCTCAGCTTCACTGACTAGCTCTGTGCTCTGAGCCCACCACAGGGGCCATTCTTTTCCACTAAATAGTCCAGCAAGAGAAGAGTACAACCTCCTGTATCAGCAATAAACAAAGCTGTGCTATTCTGGGTCACTCACGCCTCCTTAGTTCGGGCCTTAGTCATATGGGTTGTAGTCTAGGCAGCTTGCTTTCTCTAATGTATCAAAGTGTCCCTACAGTGTCCCTACAGCTAAGGAGGAATTGTGAAAAAGGGAGTGTTCATATATTTTATCTGTTTGCCGGAGTTCTTCCTTAAAGATTTTATTCGCAGTGGCTAACATGCCCTCAAGATGATATGTCCACCCAAATGCATCTATTGTAAGTTTGCACCAAGACCACTTTTGCTTTTTCTGTCACCTGTATACAATTTGTTTTTTTTAATGGTGGATGGCATGTAAGACAAATATTTTCCTAATTATGCCAGATACGCAAATCATACCCTCCAACATTAGTCAAACATAGTCTGGAACCACGCAGGTCAAGGTAGGTAATTACATCCATACATACAATGTCCAATATTGTTAAGAGAAAGCAGTACACATGCCTTGAGGTGAGAAAGTTTTGTGTAGGGGAAGCAAGGAGACGGTATCAAAATGTAGTTGATGTGGTGCCACAATGGCTTTTAACTACAATATTTTATATTTTTATGGATACAGTGAAGAGACAGTAATACTTAACCACTGGGCACTTAAACCCCCTTCCTAACCAGACCAATTTTCAGCTTTCGGTGCTCTCACACTTTGAATGACAATTACTCAGTCATGCAACACTGTACCCAAATTAATTTTTTGTCCTTTTTTTCACACAAATAGAGCTTTCTTTTGGTGGTATTTAATCACCACAGTTTTTTTTTTTTTTGCGCTATAAATCAAAAAATACTGAAAATTCGGTGAAAAAAATAAATAAAAATTATTTGTTTCTATTAAAATTTATTGCAGAGTATTGGTGAGTATTGGTGAGTATTGGCAGAGTATTGGCGAGTATTGGCAGAGTATTGGCAGAGTATTGCAGTGTTGCACAGTATTGGTAGAGTATTGCACAGTGTTGGCAGAGTATTGCACAGTGTTGGCAGAGTAATGTACAGTGTTGGCAGAGTATTGTACAGTGCTGGCAGAGTATTGCACAGTGGTGGCCGTGTATTGCACACTGCTGGCAGAGTATTTCACAGTGCTGCACAGTGGTGGCAGAGCGTTGCACAGTGGTTGCAGAGTATTGTACAGTGGTTGCAGAGCATTGCACAGTGGTTGCAGAGTATTGCACAGTGGTTGCAGAGTATTGCACAGTGGTTGCAGAGTGTTGCACAGTGGGGGCAGAGTATTGCACAGTGGGGGCAGAGTATTGCACAGTGGTGGCAGAGTATTGCACAGTGGTGGCAGAGTGTTGCACAGTGGTGGCAGATCGTTGCACAGTGGTGGCAGAGTGTTGCACAGTGGTGGCAGAGCGTTGCACAGTGGGGGCAGAGCGTTGCACAGTGGTGGCAGAGTGTTGCACAGTGGTGGCAGAGCGTTGCACAGTGATGGCAGAGTGTTGCTGTCACTGACCAGCGCTGTGGGCACTACACATCCAGCCCACAGCGCTGGTCCCATCTCTCCCCCTCTCCGCTTCTCCCCTCTCGCTGTACCGATCGGTACAGAGAGGGGAGGGAGGAACCGGCGTCATGACTTGACGCCGGTCTGTGTACATGTGATTGCGCCGTCATTTGACGGAGCGATCACATGGTAAACGGCTGCTATCAGCGGCCACTTACCGTGATCCGTGATGCGACAGGTCCGGAGGACCCGGCGGTCACGGATGTTCCCGAGTGTGCGCCCCAGGTGGCGCGCGGGAGCAAGGTTCTGGGAGGACGACTGCGCTGTAGCCGGTATGTGCTTAAAGTGGATGTAAACCCAATGTAATCCTTTCTAAACTACTGCCATAGGGGTTATCTATAAGTATATATATGCCTCCTGCATGTATCTTTACCTGTCAAATGTCTCCCCTCTGTCTGTTATGAGACCCGAAAAACTGCAGATTCTGTGGGTGGGTCTGTTGTCTGGAGCTCGTGGGTGAAGTCATGATGTCAGTAGACTCCCCAGCCTACCTCTACACTCCCCTTGTCAATATGCATTTTCTCCTGTGTATTTCTTACACTGAACTTCTGCTATGATCTCTAACATCCAGTGAAAAGACAGGAAAGTAACCACATGACTTCATCATGCCCAATTATGCTGAGGTGTGGAACATCCAATCCTGGCAGTGCAGCAGAAGAAAGGAGTGGGAGGGAATTAAAAAATAATGCATGTCTCTTAGCCCCCGTACACGCGGTCGGAAATTCCGACGAAAAATGTCCGATCCGACCATGTTGTCGGAAAATCCGCCCGTGTGTGGGCTCCATCGGACTTTTTCCGTCGGAAATTCAGACGGAAAAAAATTGAGATCAATTGAGAATTTTCCGACATCAAAATCCGATCGGAATTTTTCTGATCATGTTTAGAGAATTCCGACGGACAAAGTGCCACGCATGCTCAGATCAAATTACGAGACCAAATCTATTGGCTACTAGCCTCTACGTAGTTCCGTCGTACGCAACGAACGTCACCACGTTCAGAATGATCGGATTCTCCGACAACTTTGTCCGACTGTGTGTATGCAACACCAGTGTCAGACAAAATCCGTCAGAAAAAATCTGACGGATTTTGTGGTCGGAATTTCCGACCGTGTTTACGGGGGCTTAGGCTAGTGCGCGAGATATGTAAATCACCTGTCACTCACAGCACGGGGGAGGATTTGACAAAGTTTTTTCTCTGTTTGTCAAGATTTATCTCACTGAACAATAAAAGAGGATTGCTCAGAGCTGGATTAACTCTTTGTGGCAAGACTGGGCTCAAATGATAGGAAATCGCATACTCTACATTATGACATAAAAAAATTAAAAATAAATCGGGTTTACATCCACTTTAAAAATAAAAAAAAATTAAAAAGCCTAATGTGTATTTTTGTTTAATTTATTGCAAAAATTATGAGAAATTGTAACTTGTACATTATGCAATAAGAATTAGATCCTTATTAGTATAAATCCCTTGAAATCCAGACACGACTCAAATAAAAATGCACAGATCTTTCAGAATTCTGATCTGCTTGCTTCCAGGAAGGCATTCATTATTTTCTATGTGCTTTTATAGCTGCTGCTGCAAGGCAAGGAGTGGGTGGAAGATGTATAACAATGAAGCTACCATTGGAGGGTTTTAGATGAGATTAGATGGATCAGTATACTTATGCTATAAATGTATTCGCAGTCATGACAAACAGGAGATGGGTTATACTGCAGGCAGGTGATTGGTACTACAGATCTGTAAACCAACAATACATAGCTACTATAACATTAGCTCATTTTTTTATTGATGTGCACTCTGTACTCGTAGTGCTTTGAATAATACACTGTAGCAGATATGCAAATAGAAGTGGGCAGCGGGGGTTCTTCTCACAAATCTGAATAGGCAGTGGAGGCTGGGTACAATTATTCTTTGATAAAGAACAAGACAAGTATATGTAAAAATCCCCTTTGAGGGGGTGAGATCCATGCAGCCTAGCCAGAATGACCAAGACACCAACAGTAGGATGGAATGCATGGTTTGTCAGCATGGTGCAGACCCCGAGATTACCCAAATGATGGTCAATATATGGAGTGGCCAAGGATGCACATAGACAACAATAAGCTGGAAATGTGCTCACATGACGGTGCAGCTTCTAAATTGATACCCATATCAGGTCTGTAATTGCGCATACACACGATCGCACATTCCGACAACAAAACCCATGTTTTTTTTTCCGACGGATGTTGGCTCAAACTTGTCTTGCATATACACGGTCACACAAATGTTGTCGGAAATTCTGAACGTCAAGAATGCGGTGACGTACGACGAGCCTAAAAAATTGAAGTTCAATTGCCAGTGCCGCTCTTCTGCTTGATTCCATGCAGAATTGTGTACACACGATCGGAATTTCCGACAACGGATTTTGTTGTCGGAAAATTTGAGATCCAGATCTCAAATTTTGTTTGTTGGAAATTCCGACAGAAAATGTCCGATGGAGCCTACGCACGGTCGGAATTTCAAAATTTTTCAAATTCCTTTAAAAGACCAAGCTGTCCAGCAAAACTGTGAGTTAAAGGCTTGAGATAAACCAATTAACACTGACAGAGGTGTTTACAATGGTCATCTTTTATTCATTGTTAAAACCTTTATCCTAAAAGGAAAAAAAAAGAACTGTTTCTTTGACTGCTTAAAAAGTGGTAACTGGAGTTTCCATTTTTTTAGTCACGTAATTTAGGTCCATTGAGATCTACTAGCCCAGTGATGGTGAACCTCGGCACCCCAGATGTTTTGGAACTACATTTCCCATGATACTCATGTGCTCTGCAGTCTAGCTGAGCATCATGGGAAATGTAGTTCCAAAACATCTGGGGTGCCAAGGTTCGCCATCACTGTACTAGCCCATTTAACAGTTCCCTCTTCACAGGTTGACAATGCTGCTGTCCAAGGGTGGCTATGTTGTTCCAACTCAGATAGTGGCAGACTTAGCATGGTCATCCTGAGGTGGGAAATGTGTTACTGGCAGGATAGCCATGTGAAAAATGGGGCGGGAAAAGAAAGCGAAAGCAGCCACCTGACCTAAGGACTGGTAAGGTACAATATATAACACTGATTTAGATATGCTTTGGGTACTGAATGCTTACATGCAATCGAACAGCATCTTAATAACACCAAAGTGGCCCTTCAGATGGCCTTTCTTCAATAGCAAATTGGCAATTTAAGGACATGAGCAAAACTTATTTATACTGTTTAACAAATACTGGAACTAGACATGTAGTAGTGGAACTGCAGAAATAGCAGATGGTGCAGCTTTACCTGGCCCCGAGGATAGATAGGGCCCAAGTTGCCAAATCCAATGAGATTTTAGAATATGTGCCTGTTGTTTCTCTGCCTTTAGACACTCTATGAAAAAATAAAATACACTGTACCATGTAAGCAAATACACTTCCTATAATTGTTATACTACAATATATAAGTAATGTTTCAAAACAGGAGATTCGTAAATTTACTATCTGGCCATTTATTAATAAACTGTGTTGCCAGGCATGTTTGGCATCAAAACCTCTGAGAAAACCCTGGCTGCCCAGTGTGGAGTGAAATTTCTATGAGCTCTTCACTTTGGCATTGTGTGGGTAATCTGTTTTTCTTTGCCTTTAATTAAATCACCCCCCATGCACATAGCAGCTGAGTCCGCTGTGGCCTGTCAGTGTTTGCCTATTTCTGCAGCCAAGCTCAGCAATAGCCGTTTAAGTAATCTCGCTACCAAGATGGTAGAAGCCAGGTCCTCGGTGCAGCTGGTCAAGTGGATAATTTCAGGCTCTTTGTGAGCAGTATTTTTATTCAGGGCATTGAATAGAAACCCTGGACTCCTGTTTAATCCTGCCATAATTTATCTTACAGGATATCTTACTGAACAGACACGGGGCTGCAGATTCTTTCTTTATTTGGATTCACTGCAGAAAATGAACAAGAAATATCCGGTATAGAAGATGGTGCTTCCACAAGGACATTGTCCTGCCAATTGTATAAAGGAACACCACATTCAGCACTAAATAAATACATTGAAGATGAAGAATGTTTTGCCTGGTCTGCTTTTTGTTGGAAAAAAAAAAAGTTAGAGCCCGTGGAAGAAAACAAAGTCTGTGTCAGACAATGACCTACCTGATTCTGTTGATTTTGAGCAACAAACTATACCAGTGATTCTCAACCAGGGTTCCTCCAGAGGTTGCTAGGGGTTCCTTCAGCCTCTAGGAGTCCCAGACTTGGCTACATTAATAACATTCAATTACAATATGACTTGTGTTGCAATTGTATACACTATATATATTTTATTTATTTTTGCAATTTTTTCCCATGAAAGTGGAGTTACCCTTGTTAGTTTGATCCACTAATGCCACGTACACACAATCAGACTATCCGGGGGACAATCCGCTGGACTTTTCAAATGAACGGACTAGCCCACACACGGAGTATGTCTGTTCATTTTGAACATGACTCCAGGTAGACGGGACTAGCGAAGGAAGTCAATGTCGCCGCCTCCATCGGCGAGATTGGCACCTTGCTAGCCCCATCGCCTGGTATGGCTTTAAAGGGGAACCCCTACACACCGTGGGGGTCCCCCCAAAGTCCATACCAGACCCTTAACCAAGCACACAGCCCGGCCGGTCAGGAAAGGGGGTGGGGACGAGCGAGCGCCCCCCCCTCCTGAGCCTTACCAGGCCGGGTGCCCTCAACATGGGGGGTGCTTTGGGGAAGGGGGGGCCCTGCGGTCCCCCACCCCAAACTACCTTGTCCCCATGTTGATGAGGACAAGGCCTCTTCCCGACAACCCTGGCCGTTGGTTATCGGGGTCTGTGGGCAGGGGGCTTATCAGAATCCGGGAGCCCCCCTTAATAAGGGGGCCCCCAGATCCTGGCCCCCCACCCTATGTGAATGAGTATAGGGTAAATCGTACCCCTACCCATTCACCTGAGGGAAAAAGTGTTAATAAAAAAAACACAACACAGGTTTATAAAGTAAAAAAAAGTTAAAACCGCGCTAAAAATGCACATAAATACAAAATAAATAATAAAACCAAAAAAGAGCAAAAAACAACAGGCAGCCGCTCAAGGTGGGATACACACACTAAACATCAGCAAGGAGAAAAAAGGAAGCAGCGCCAGGAAAACAAAAAAATATCAGACAGGGATAAATTCAGCAAAATCCCTATGCCCAGTCTATAGTTATGAGTCCAAATATAGCTGAACAATGTCCACATCCAAGGTAATCAAATTGTCAGCACCGCAGTGAAGTGATACGATAGATGATATAGGATCCCTCCACCAGTATTACTATGCTCTTACCAGAAGGCAGAGCATATAGAGCTCTGTAATGATGGCTTTGGATCTCCAGGCGGTGAAGTCCTGCGATCATCCGGTAAATGATATGGATCAACCGTCCCTTGCTCCTCCCGAAACTCAGGTCATAAGCTCAGCCATGAATCGTTGTATAAAGGAAGAGAGGGGGTACCCATAGCGTAAATCAGTATCGAATATTTTATTAAAAACAAAGGTAAACTCACATTCAAACTTGAGCATAAAACAAGTCCGCCGGCCGGTCGGATCCTGTAGCCCGTCCTCCTGAGCGTGGTGACGTCACTGCGCGCCTTCCCAGACTAGTTTCGGTACAATTACCGTCATCAATGGGGAACGGTAATTGTACCGAAACTAGTCTGGGAAGGCGCGCAGTGACGTCACCACGCTCAGGAGGACGGGCTACAGGA
Organism: Lithobates sylvaticus; assembly: GCA_028564925.1. Lineage (NCBI taxonomy): Eukaryota > Metazoa > Chordata > Amphibia > Anura > Ranidae > Lithobates > Lithobates sylvaticus. The sequence goes on along the minus strand of CM053033.1, from coordinate 66,106,702 downwards.
TCCGACCGGCCGGCGGACTTGTTTTATGCTCAAGTTTGAATGTGAGTTTACCTTTGTTTTTAATAAAATATTCGATACTGATTTACGCTATGGGTACCCCCTCTCTTCCTTTATACAACGATTCATGGCTGAGCTTATGACCTGAGTTTCGGGAGGAGCAAGGGACGGTTGATCCATATCATTTACCGGATGATCGCAGGACTTCACCGCCTGGAGATCCAAAGCCATCATTACAGAGCTCTATATGCTCTGCCTTCTGGTAAGAGCATAGTAATACTGGTGGAGGGATCCTATATCATCTATCGTATCACTTCACTGCGGTGCTGACAATTTGATTACCTTGGATGTGGACATTGTCTCTAGCTTATGCTTCATTTACCCCAGTCACCTTTAACTGTGTGCTTATAAACATTTCAGCTATATTTGGACTCATAACTATAGACTGGGCAGAGGTTTATAAAGTAGTTTATTAGACAGCTCTGGGGGTCTTCTTCCGACATAGGGGGCCTTCTCGCCGGGCTCCTCCACTATCTTCTGCTCTTTTACCGCTCTTTTACTAGCGGAAGAGCCCGGCTTTCTCCTTCGACGCTGCCGTCCGGGGGTCTTCTTCCGACTTCGGGGGGTCTTGTCCCACTCTTCGTTTCTTCTGCTGGGCCTTTCGCTATCTTCTTCCAACTCTTTTACTAGCGTTGGCCCGGTCTTCTCGTTCAACGCTGTTGCTGTCGCCGCCTTCTTCTTCTTTTATTCTTCTCCCTTCCGATGTTGACACAACGCTCTCACAACAATCTAGATAGTCCAATCGTGTGTACGCGGCATAAAAGATAAAGAGAAAGCAACGTCTGGCCATGTCCTAACTAGCGACTAGAAACAGAACAAAACAAGCTGCATGTTACACTGCAATGTTTCTGAAGAGTGTAAATTAAAATCAAATTGATTTATCACGCCACATATCTTTACTACTTGGAACTGCCACTGACTGATAACGTTGTCATATTTCAGTATTTCCCAACAGAACATTTAACAGGCCTAACACAAGGCCAATTCAAACTGCAAGTGGGCCACAGAGACCTTATCTAGCAGCATGCTGCCAACAGAATTCATATTTTAATGAACATCTAAACCTGACTAACTGAGCCACATAGTAAACATGAATAAACCCAAAATAGCTGCAGTGCAAGTGTACCAGGATTAAGGCATTTTCTCTATAATTAGTTAGGACTCACAATACCGGATTTCAGAAACATGAACACATGCTGATATTATTCAGTCACATCTCTTGTTTCAGGTGTACATGTGAAAGGATAGAAGCCATGAAATCAGCCATTAAGCTCCAACTGCAGAAGTATAGGCCTGCACAAGTCTCTAGGAAGCCTCTTTATGCATGTTGTTTCTCTTGAATACAAACTGAAAATAAAAGACGACATTGCACTGGGAAAAAGTCGGCTCGGTTTATCTCCCTTGTGTCCCACAAAGAGTTTTCTGACTCATCAGAACATCACAAGCCAAAAGCTGCCAGTGTCACAATAAAGTCAGCCCTTCCTCCATCGCAGTGCCCGTCTGTAAGATGAAATGGCTTCAAGCAGCCGCTGTCAGTATGATGTGGAGCACACACACACACACACAAAGAAGCTCCCATTTAGATGACTTCTTTTGTGAAGGCTTTTGAATTTTTTTCAGTAAACTTTATATGGGAAAATTACTATTGATGGGAGATGTCACTTGCAATAAAGAGTTGCTATAAATAGCAAGAAAGTAATTTAAAAGTTTCAAAAACACAGAAACCTGGCTGTATATTTATTAAGATCCTTTACTTTCAATATGCTGTGCTAGTGGCCAATACTGAACAGTAGAAAATGACAGAAAATCAGACATCCCAAGTCTCCTGCGAGGTGCGGGAGCCTCCCAAATTTCACCCGCAAGTGGTGCCCGATATCCCGGCTGTGGGGCTGATCCTGGATGGTCCCATGGTTCACAGTCGGGGATGATCGGTGCAGCAGGAGGGACAGCTGTGAACACCGATCTCCCTGTATGGCTGACAGATGCTTCTCCTTCTCTTCCTCCCGCTATACAGGGAGATCAGTGATCACAGCTGTACATCCTGCTGCACCGATCATCCCCGACTGTTCCCTGTGTCCTCCTCCTCCAGCCCCCCTCTGTATCCTTCTGGCTCCCCTCCGTGTTCTTCTCCGGCTCCCTGTCCTCCTACGCCCCCACCCCCTTGTCCCCGAAGCTGGCTTCCCTCCTCTACTCTCCCTGTGGGGGTCTGTCCACTTTTGCTGGACAGCTTGCTCTGTTAAAGGAAGTTACAAAAAAAAAACGACTTACTGGGTGGATCACCGAGTTAAAAAAAAGGGAAAAAAGCCTAAAGTGGAGTTCCACCCAAAAGTGGAAATTCTGCTGATTTGTCTCCTCTCCCCCTCCAGTGCCACAATTGGCACCTTTCAGGGGGGGGGGACAGGTATCCTGTTCCCACTTCCGGGAGTCCAGACCACAACCCATGACATCACCGCAGAGCTGCCTCCTCCTCCCTCCTCCTTCCTCCTCCTCTCCCTGTCACCGGGCCAGTAGGAGAGAGGAGCAGGGCCTCAAGCATGCGCAGTAGGGTTCCCGGCATAAGGCTACACTGCCGGGTACCCTTACCCGCAATGGTGGCAGCAGCACCCGACAGCTGATGGATACATCAGCTGCAGTGATGACATCGCTGGACTCCAGGACAGGTAAGTGTCCTATTGTTAAAAGTCAGCAGCTGCAGTATGTGTAGCTGCTGGCTTTTAGTTTTTTTTTTTATGGTGCGGAACACCGCTTTAAGTCAGGAACTCCCAACACTGTATCACGAGATGATGGCACACAACAGTGCCATCTCTAGGTGACTCTTTGTATTGCCTTAATGAATTCTCCAGTGGACACCACATTTACCAAGTGCATTCTGCACATTCTCCATTAGCATTTGATTCATACTAGCCATTTGACAAGTAAGATTTCCTCACATTAGAACCTCAAACTATTAACTTTTCTCACATTTACTGGGAAATGGTCTTTATGCAGTTATCTGATCATTTGCAGTAACTTTGTGTACATATTAACTATATTTCTATGAGATTATTAACTCCCCCATTGCATCACCAGGAGCAACATTTGCATTTCAGGGGGCAAAAACGAAATAAATATATTCTCTCAGACATGACTACAAAATTGATAGTTTTCACTTTTGAGCAGATTTTATCCCTGATATTATAAACTATTACAAAAGCAATAAAAGGCTAAAGCTGAAAAGAACTTCTTTTGACAATAGCTCTTCTAATAGAAATGCTGGAAGATTGTAGCCTGAATGCAAGTTGACAGCCGTTACAAATGTAAGACCAGTCACAGCCCTTTCTGTGCACTCAGATCAATTACAGTGATTACAGCTGAGATTGAAAATTATGTTTTGAATGTATTGTTTATGTGCATCAAAGTGACAAGTTCCTTTTGGTACCGATAAATGGAAAATGATCAGTGTGTTAGTTTACAGCTCGTTTGATACATGTTTACGGGTTGATTCTATACTTACGTTGCACTTTGTTTTTGACATTTGTGAGTGCTGAAAAATGTCATGTTAATATAGCATCAACATTTCTTTTTGAAAGAGATTTGCCACTTTTACTTGCCTTTTTTTTATTTTTTTATGCCAGGTCACAATGCAGGGATGATAACTAATCTTAAAGGGTATGTATACAAAGAATCCAATAAAGCTGTAACAACACTTTAAAGGGTAAGTTCGCTTTTGTTTATTTATTTTTATTTTTTTCTAAATACCAGCTCCCCTATGCACCGATATAGCATTCATGTACTTTTTTTGCAGAAATAGCAAAGCTTTCCATTAAATCTACAGTCACTTTTCTTGTCCTAATCCATGTATCCAGATGTTTCCATCAGTAATCTCTTCTTCCTGATCAGACTTTAGGTCATGACACAGGAAGGAGTTGAGCAGCTGATCTCATTAGCGCACACCCTGCCTCATCGACCCACCCCTTCCCAGCTGCAATCAATCAGTGATCACCCTTCTCACTAAATACACAATATACAATCAGATTGTATAGTGTATGGCCATTTTTATGCACCTAAAATTACAAGTTGCGCTCTCAGTGCCATTAATTGTTAACGGCACACCAAACACACAAGCAAACACACAGTTTGCCATGTGAAAAAACAAGGGGCAAATGCTGCAAAAAACACACAACCCACAAAACGCCAAAATGTCCCACGGGCTGCCCTATGCGTGTCACAGGAAAAACTAGACACAAAATGTGCATTCCCACTATGCTAGATGTGAATGGGGCCTGAAAGTGAAATGGGTGCGATAACACAAGAACAATGAGGCTCCATTCACATCTGTGCGTTTCCTTGCATTTCAGAAATGCACTGCACCAAAAATCGCAGTAAAAAACGCACCAAGCTCCACTCCAAAAAATAGTTCTGAAGCTTCTTTGGGGCGATTGCTGTGTGTAGCACCCACCTGAATGGGCTGCCCTATGTGTGATGAGTGAAAATGCTCCAAAACGCCCCCCCCCCCCCGCTAAAGAAAAAACAAAAAAACGCATTTGGGAATGCGAGTTCCAGCTATGCAGAGTTGTACCACTAATTCGGGGTACTTTGTCGCAGTAAGTGGGCTTAGCACTATATAAGCATATAGTGTGACCAAACCCCCATGTTTTTTGAATATGTTCAGGTGTTTTTAACTAGCCCTGCAGGAAATGTTATTCTTGAATGTGTGCGCTGTAATATGTTCGCTATTGTTCGTTGGTCTTATGGCAGCACCATCTTGAATCTAAACGCATTAGGGTGTGCTTCTCAAATATGTTTTTGTATGCAGAGTTGTGAGCTGAGTGTTTCTGTCCACTCCCTTCTATGTACTTGTATAAAGATGGACATACACTATGCAATCTGATTGTATATTGTGTATATAGTGAGAAGGGTGATCACTGATTGCATTTCATTTAAAAAACATGCAGCTGGGAATGGGAGGGTGGATGATGCAGGGTGTGTGCTAATGAGATCAGCTGGTCAACTACTTCCTGTGTCATGACCTAAAGTCTGATCAGGAAGAAGACATTACTAATGGATCAGGCCTATCTTGACAATGTTATTACTAAGCAGACATGGGATTTCATACGCACAAGCCACTCAAAATTTCCCACATTCTACAGCCTTCCTAAGGTCCACAAGGACCTCAAAAATCCCCCAGGTAAACCCATCGTATCTGGGAGGGGGAGCATTACTGAACATCTTAGCAAGTATATAGACGAACAACTGTGTCCTTTAGTCACCAATTTGCCCTCATATATTAGAGCTACAGCTCACTTGCTACAGAATTTGGAAGATCTGTGTGTCCCACTAGATTCCATTTTGGTCACTGTGGACATCAAAGCACTATATAGCTCGATTCCACATACCAAGGGGATTGAGGTAATCAAAAGTTTTTATTTCTCAATCACACAGATGATAAGCCATTACATTGCTTTATTTTATTAGCCTCAGATTTCATTTTGTTACACAATGCATTTGCATTTGATGACTCCCACTTCCTCCAGATACAGGGGGTGGCTTATGGGGACTTGCTGTGCCCTGTCCTACGCCAACCTGTATCTGGGGGAGTGGGAGAACTCCTTCCTATCTGTTGATGGGTCCATTGCGTTTACTGACAGGATATTAGTCTGGAATAGATATATCGACGATATCTTCCTTATCTGGAACGGAACAGTCGATACCCTCAATCAATGCATTATGTCTATGGGTCATAATGACTTCAACTTAAAATTCACGAGGGCATGTGATCTTTAAAAGATCTCTTTTCTGGATGTTACTATCCTGAAAAATTAAGAGGGTCATCTCTCAAGCGTATTGTACCGCAAAGAGACGGCGGGTAATACAATCTTACACGCTACTAGTTTTCACCCCGCACCATTGGTTAAGTCCATCCCCTACACGTAATATTTTCGCATTGGTCTGAACTGTTCCGAGGAAAGCACTTTCCAAATCGAAGCGAAGAAACTACAAACGAGACTCCTTCAACGGAGGTACTCTCCCACAGGCCTAAAAAAAGCCTATAGAAGAGCCAAAGAAAAAAACTAGACAGAGACTGCTCTTTGATACTTCCAAAAAGGGACAAAATTCAACCAGAGAATACTCACAAATAAGAATTATTACTACCGTCAACAAACAACATAAAAGTTTTAAAAAAATCTTGGAGAGACATTGGCATATTCTCCATATTGACCCGATATTAAATCAATTTATACCTACAAATCCTTTGATTACGTATAAACGCACACGATCGTTGAAGGATAGATTAGTCACCAGTGAGTATACTGGAGAATTTAGGGGCGATCCCTGTAAGAAATGGGGTACTTTCAAATGTGGGGGTTGTCCCTATTGCCAATTTATGAACATCAAGAAAGATTATCTATTACCAAACGGACTCAAATACAAACCTTCCCATTATGCAAACTGTCGCACACCCGAAGTAGTTTATCCTTTAACCTGCCCCTGTGGGTGCTTTTACGCTGGGAAAACCAAATAAGAGCTACACAAAAGAATGTACAGACATGTACATAGTATTCGTACATTCAACCTAGATCTCCCACTAGGCAGACACACTCGGGATGTACATCAAGGCAATTTTCCCAATATTAATTTTTTAGTATTGGACCGCGTTCACTCCAATAACAGAGGGGGTGACTGGGATAAAACCCTTCTACAAAGAGAAACAAGGTAAATAGTGGCCCTACGAGCCACTTTATAACCAGGCCTCAATGATTGTATCATCTATCGTCCATTTCTAGAAGGGTTTACATCTGGTGTCTGGGAAGGAGTGGGTTAAACACTCTCAGAGATAATTTTGCTAGTGGGCTCTTACTATGTTCCATACTGTTTCCAGTTTATTTATGTAAATTTGATTTTTTGCTCTCTCCCCCTTATACTATCCTATATACAGTAAATATAAAATATATTCAAGTGACTTTTTTGTTTTCCTGTTTCTAATTAAATGCCACTTATAACTTTGTATAAGTGAGGCCATTCTTCCCTTTAGGAGGTCCAACTATATCAATATATCAATAGATATAGAATGTAATCAATAGACCAGAATGTTTCTGATCTGAGGAAAAATATGGTGGAATGAGATGGTAGATATGCCCAGAGGAAGTGAATTAAAAAGACTTCTCTTTCCTACATTCCTTCTCTTTTCTATCTATTGGGAAGGAGCAGACAGTGAAGGACAGACTACTTTACGGAACAGTTGTGTAAACTAATACACCAAAACAAAATTAAAAAGGTACTATATACCAAAAAGGGGTTATATAAAAAAGGGTGACTTTGTTTTTAATATAATATATTATTTCAACTTATGGAGTTCTGTAATGGAAATTTGTAAGTTCTATATATAATTGTATTCTATTTTGTATGTATTGCACGCTGCCCTCACTGTGCACACGGCACTAATAATGTTTTCAGTACATGTTTACATTCTTTCGAGTCCTGATTAGAATTAGCCTGCCTATGATACGCCCCTTGTTACCATAAACGTACAATTGTAATATTAATGTGATACCTACGTAATCATGTGTATAAAAACCTTCAATTGCGTCATAATAAAAGAGAACGGTTATTTGGAAAGATGCTGAGCGTATCTTTTGTGTCTGTTCCCTACTGCAGTAGTTATTATTAATTTGGAACCTCTAATCAATATGAGGATAGGAGTTGCCTATCTATAAATTCCCATGTCAAGTTCATATTACAGTTCCATGTTAGCAACCAGCAAGTGATTAATTACCGTAATATGTATCTATATGAGTTTACCCTACTATTGTATAGATTATACAGAAAAAAAGGAAGATAAATTAGAAACTCCCAGTGGGACAGGATTAGTGGAAGCCCAATGACCCACATTCACTCCAATCCCATGCCATGTATTATTAACTATCATCTAGACAGCAGGTGGCATGGGGCTGTTATGCCAATAACCTGCAGACGGGACAGACCTAACTGCTAACTATGTTCCAAGGATATAGCCCTGGAAATATGGTCTTGACTTCATATACTATATAATCTGGCCACCTCATCACTTTATAATTTTAATGTAATACCTTTCAAATGCTCTTAGAAAGTATAGATTGGTAAGTAAATGGGGCATCCTTGATCACAATAGCAAATTACACCGAAGATTTGTTTTCCAAAGTAGAATTTAAATTTAAAAAAAAATGAAAAAAGACTAAGGCCGAGTTCACATACAGGATTTCACCGCATCTAATTTGCATGACAGGAGAGTGTGACCGCCTCTCAATATAAACAATATAAATCAGCTCTGGGTCTATCATCCTTTTAGTATACAGTAAGTGGGGTCAGCTGTACTAACATAGCTGCAGGTCCTAATTTGGCAGGCATGTGGATGCAGGTATATGGCCTCAAAGCACTGACAGTTTGTCATAGTCATAGTAGGTGAGGTTTGAAAAAAGACACAAGTCCATCCAGTCCAACCTTTGTGTGTCATTATATGTCAGTATTACATTGTGTATCCCTGTATGTTGCGGTCGTTCAGGTGCTTATCTAATAGTTTCTTGAAACTATCAATGCCCCCCGCTGAGACCACCGCCTGTGGAAGGGAATTGCACATCCTTGCCGCTCTTACAGTAAAGAAACCTCTATAGTTTAAGGTTAAACCTCTTTTCTTCTAATTTTAATGAGTGGCCACGGTTCTTGTTAAACTTCCTTTTGCGAAAAAGTTTTATCCCTATTGTGGGGTATTTGTATATTGAAATCATATGCCCTCTCAAGCATCTCTTCTCCAGATAGAATAAGTTCAGTGCTCGCAACCTTTCTTCATAACTAATATCCTCCAGACCCTTTATTAGCTTTATTGCCCTTCTTTGTACTCGCTCCATTTCAAGTACATCCTTCCTGAGGACTGGTGCCCAGAACTGGACAGCATACTCTAGGTGCAGCTGGACCAGAGTCTTGTAGAGCTGTAGAATTATCGTTTTATCTCTGGAATGAATCCCCTTCTTAATGCATGCCAATATTCTGTTTGCTTTGTTAGCAGCAGCTTTGCATTGCATGCCATTGCTGAGCCTATCATCTACTAGGACCCCCAGGTCCTTTTCCCTCCTAGATTCCCCCAGAGGTTCTCCCCCCAGTGTATAGATTGCATTCATATTTTTGCCACCCAAATGCATTATTTTACATTTTTCTACATTGAACCTCATTTGCCATGTAGTTGCCCACACCATTCATTTGTTCAGATCTTTTTGCAAGGTTTCCACATCCACATTGTATTTGGAGCAACTCACCCACACCTGCACACCTGTTCGTACAGCTGCTGCGTCCTACTAGTGTAACAGGCGGCTCCAGGTGCACAAACAAACCACTCATTCACACTGTATGGGCAAGAGAACCCATGTGAATGAGCCCTTCATTTTTTTATATATTTTTTTTAAATTTCATGTAATTTTTTACAATTTTTTAAAATAATTTTTTAAAATTTAATATTATTTTTTACATTTTTAATTATGTTTTACAATTTTTTTTTTACAATGCTAAACATCTAAACAGACCCCTGACATCTCACCTTTGAGACAGAGAAAGGAATAGAGGACACAGCTTCATCAATTCCTTTCTCTGCAGCCTCAGCTGCACTGAAGATGAATAAACAGGAGACAGAGAATCCTGTTCATTCACGAACTGAAGCATAGTAAACACCGTTTACTATGCTTCAATTTTGAATGGACACAGGAGCGACCAGTACTAATCACTCACTGCGTTCCTTCACTAAAGGAAGGGGCCGGTAAATTACATTTTTACCAGCCCCTTCCCCTGCTCTCCATCCTAAAGGCCCCCCTGTGTGTCCACAGCACCTGGCAGGAGAGGGAAGCCAGCAGTTCTGCAGGAATGAGGGCACAGCAGGGGGAATCAGATGTGGACAGGACAGAGAGGGGGATCAGATGAGCAAGGGGGCAATTACAAGAACAATGCCCTGCAAGTCTCTCCCTGCAGCAGGTGAAAGCCAATGGGAGGGGGAGAAACCAGATTTCAGCTGCTGCAGAGAGCCGCACAGGGCATTGTTCCTGTAATTGCCCCCCCTGCACAGATCATTCTACCTGTCCTACCCACATCTGATTCCCCCTGCTGTCCAGGACTCTCATGTGCGGCTCTGTGCAGCATGCCAACATATGCTGTGTTTAGGTGACCTACTTATCATGAGTGGGATGGCAATGCACATTTTCACAGAAAACATTATACATAATTTTTTTTTTTTTTATGGTGCCTGTCACCACTACTATACCAGTGTTTTGGAGTGCCATTCAGAATGAAAAGTACGAGAATACCCTGCACTGATATGCCTGTGCATTGTGGTAACACACTATAAAATAAAGTATGTTTTACTGCATGTTATCTGAATGCACCAATGTAAATGTGACCTAACAGCTTTGCAGGGGGTTGTTCAGATCCAATGTTAAAGATTTGTAAGATTGTAATGGAAGTCCCGGCTGTCACTTTAAACAAAGTTTTGCCAGACTTGCAGTTCTTGCTAGTTCTTGCTAAAGCCACTTAGGCCTGCCATAATTTTGTTTAAGGCCAGATTCACATATTTGTTATTTAAGTTACTGCATGCAAGCACATCCAGCGTTAATGTGTGTTTCATTAGGGCAGCCTATTTGAATTGCACCACAACAAACCACAAATCATGCATGTACCATTTTCTCTAGCACAGTGCACCAAAACACATAGAAGTGCTGTAGGCCCCTTTCACACTGGGGCGGGAGCGGCATCGGCGGTAAAGCAGCGATATATTTAGCGCTGCTTTACCGTCGTTTAAGCGGCGGTTTTCGTCCGCTAGCGGTGCGGTTTTAACCCCCGCTAACGGCCGAAAAAAAGGGTTAAAACCGCCCGCAAAGCGCTTTGCCGGCGGTATCCCATTGATTTCAATGGGTAGGAGCGTTATAGGAGCGGTGAATACACCGCTCCTTCACCGCTCCAAAGATGCTGCTAGCAGGACTTTTTTGACCGCCCTGCTAGCGCACCGCTCCAGTGTGAAAGCAGGAGGGCTTTCACACTGGAGTGAATGGGGCCGATTTTCTTCAGGCGCTTGACAGGCGCTATTTTAAGCACTGTAGCGCCTGAAAAACACCCCAGTGTCAAAGGGGCCTTAGAAACATGTTGGGGTGATTGAAAGGCACTGAACTGTAGAAAACGAGGTACTGCAGCACACTGGTGTTAATGGGCCCTGCTTTGGTACCATGCAGTCAATGCAAGAAATATTAACTAGATTCTCTCTAATGTGAGAAATTTGTTTATTTTCTGAAAGTGTCACTGCAATCCAGAAAATGAAACGTGTTGAGGGTCAGGTGAGTTTCTTTTGCATTTGTATAAGCACTGGGGCCACATTAGAAAGGAATGTGGTGCATAAAACACACACACATTATTAACCACTTAAGCCCCGGACCATTTGGCTGGCCAAAGACCAGAGCACTTTTTGCGATTCGGCACTGCGTCGCTATAACTGACAATTGCGATGTCGTGCGACGTGGCTCCCAAACAAAATTGACATCCTTTTTTTCCCACAAATAGAGCTTTCTTTTGGTGGCATTTGATCACCTCTGCAGTTTTTCTTTTTTTGAATTTTGAAAAAAAATGCATTATTTTTTACTTTTTGCTATAATAAATATCCCCCAAAAATATATAAAAACATTTTTTTTCCCTCAGTTTAGGTCGATACGTATTCTTCTACATATTTTTGGTACAAAAAATTGCAATAAGCGTTTATTAATTGGTTTGCGCATAAGTTATAGCGTCTACAAAATAGGTTTTTTTTTTTATGGCATTTTTTTCAATAATTTTTTTTTAACTGTGACTGCGACATTATGGTGGACACATTTTGACAATTTTGACACATTTTTGGGACCATTGTTATTTTTACAGCGATCAGTGCTATAAAATTGCACTGATTGCTGTAAAAATTACACTGGCAGTGAAGGGGTTAACTGCTAGCTGGCTAGGAAGGGGTTAAGTGTATCCTAGGGAGTGATTCTAACTGTTAGGGGGCATGGCTACGAGTGGCACGTCACTGATCACCGCTCCCGATCACAGGGAGCTATGATCAGTGACAGTGTCACTAAGCAGAACAGGGAGATGCTTGTTTACATTAGCATTTCCCCATTCTTCCTCTCCGTGAGACGATCGTGGGTGTCCCCACGGACATTGAGTCCGCAGGACTCGTGATCCTACTCACGGAGCTCGCGGCAGGGTCGCGTGCGTGATCACTTTCAGATCATCATTCAGGTACACCCATTTGTGCAGCCGTGCCATTCTGCCAACGTATATGTAAATGCGGTGGTCGGCAAGCTGTTAAAATCCACAATGACATACATTAAAAACTTGAACATATTTCCTGCAGCAGACACAGAATGGGAATGGCCCTTTATTTAAAAAAAGGGGCATTTTAATAGCAATAACAGAATGTTTTCTTGCCATTAAAATTGGCATGGGTGATAATATCTAGCTGCTGAGAAAAATCTCAAGGAGAAGCACTGTGATACTAGAGTAAATGTTGGCTTGAAGTGTTCAGCAAATTATCCTCTTATAATCAAAATCATAAAGTATAATTTTGATGATAAATTCAGAAGCTTGATTATGTATGAAGAAAGTGACCTGATTAAAAACTTCAATATTTGTCCATGCCCATTAAAATACTAGTTCATTGATTTCCCTCAGGAGCAGAGGAATTGAGCTTCATGGCAAAGTTACAAAATATTGCTATTAGCTGAGTACAAGTTAAATTGACCATATATGCTTTATTATATGCAAACTCATCAAACAATTGGCTCAATATCACAGCATGAAGGCAGAAAGCACCTTATTTATCTCTTCCTTGTAAATGTTGATTTAACCTGGACTGTAGCTGATAACTGCTGCAGAACCTCTTCGCTCCTTACTCGTATTATCCTTCTGCAGTGTGGACCGGGTTATACTGAATATTCATTAATGCAGAAGTGAGGCAATGTTTAATTGGACTATTTTGCACCATTTGTCCAGGGAGTGTCTCCAGTGCAGGGGCCGGCCATCACAGCTGGGTCTGATTAGATCCTGGAGGTGATTGGCTGATGCAAAAGAGCAAGGAGAAATGGGTTAGCAGGCTGGTGAGGAAAAGATGGAGGATTGTCTGGAGGCAAGCAGGTGTGTGGAGAAAAGACTAAGCTGCTGCTGCTGGCTGAACAGAACCCTGTCATAGCTGACCACAATCAAATAAATTGTTATCCTTGTCTGAGAATTTGAACTGAACCAGAGCATGTGGCCAGAGACCCAACATTGTACAAGTTTATCTGTTGTCTGCTGGGAACTATTGTGCTTTCTTCAAAGGGCCCCAACTTTGCCAGACATTTTTTCATCAATCACTGGCCAGTGAAATAAAACTAGGACTGTCTTTAAACTGTTGCTAGGTAAATGCACTTCAGTTCTTTTAATTACTGTTAGACAGAATACTGCAGGTGTTTAACCTTATCTCTCAGAGTAGCGTTATTGTCTTATTGATTGTATCTATAAGCTAATCCTTTCTCCTTTTAGGCTAAGCTTGGCCTAATAAATAATTTGAAATATCCCAAGATGTGTCGGTGGGTGGGCAACAATTCCGTGGCTCCTCTGGGGGTAGTGCTACACAGAAAAACGTCATGTGCCACTATTTTGGAATTACTGTAACTTTTGATGTCCTAGGAGATTAAACTGACTACAGAGCAGACTGGTGAGTTTTTATCCAGGTTTACCAGCAATGAGGACAAATCAGTCAACAATCGTTAGCCTGAATAGCTAAAAAAAATATAAATTTCCGGAACTATGTGGGCTTAGTTGTTATCACACACCACGATTAAGGCCCGCTTTATCTGTTTGTGTGTTTTCTGCCAGTAATGGGTTGGCAGTTTGAGCCCAGCAAAGTATAGAATATGGTCATTCAGACTTGTTTAACATGTTTCAGGAGAAGTCTTATGCCCCGTACACACGGTCGGACTTTCCGACGGAAAATGTGCGATCGGAGCTTGTTGTCGGAAATTCCGACCGTGTGTTGGCTCCATCAGGCAGTTTCCATCGGATTTTCCGTTGCACAAAATTTGAGATCTGGTTCTCAAATTTTCCAACAACAAAATCCGTTTGCACAAATTCCGTTCATGTGTACACAATTCCGACGCACAAAGTGCCACGCATGCTTGGAATCAAGCAGAAGAGCAGCACTGGCTATTGAACTTCATTTTTCTCGGCTCGTCATACATGTTGTACGTCACCGCGTTCTTGACGTTCGAAATTTCCGACCAACTTTGCGTGACCGTGTGTATGCAAGACAAGTTTGAGCCAACATCCGTTGGAAAAAAAACATGGGATTTTGTTGTCGGAATGTCCGATCGTGACTCAGATACTTTGATAATTTGAATGTCTTTTCTAATATCTTCTGATAAATTGGTTTAGTTCACAACATATATAATATACTGTGATGGGAATGTGATTATTGACATGGTTTAATAAGTAGGTGCCGTCTGATAAGGATAAGTCACCACAGGGCTTAGAACTTCTACCTTGTAGTATTGAGGTCTTCACTGTAATTGCATAGGTTTCCTCTGGATTCCCTGGTTTTCTCCCACACTCCAAAGACATAGGTAGGTTAATTGGCTCCTGCCTAATTTAGACCTAGTATATGTGTGTGTGCATGTATGTATGCATGTGAGATAGGGACCTTAGATTGTAAGCTGCTTGAGGTCAAGGACTGATGTGAATGTACAATATGTCAAGTGCTGTGTAAATTGTCAGGGCTATATAAATATCTGCAATAAATAAATGAGTGATATAAACATGTGAGATGAAATAAAGTGATAATACTCTAATCAGTCCATAAGATTTCCATATAAGTCCATATAGAAATAAATGTGATAAATCGTTGCAACACGCGTCCAAAGATAGTGAGCGACCGTACACCCAAGTGTGTCTTTCACCATATTAGTACAAGATGTGCTCTTACCAGATAGCTAGACTACACATTATAGGAGTTTAGTCACACATGGAATCACACATCATGAAGGATCCATCCACTGGAGAAGGGTAGTGTCACGGCCACTGGTGCTGGTTGGTCACTCTTTCCCATGAAGGTTTATGAAAGAAAGGCATAAAGTCGCCACATAGCGTAAAAACCAGGGTGGTTTTATTGAAAAAATGCCATTAACAGTGACCACAGGTCTGATACAATGTAACAAATGGATAAAAAGTTCCTACTAGTTTCGTCGTACATGACATCATCGGGGGTCATGTATGCCCCCGATGAAGAAACTAGTGGGGCGGAGTCTATGTCCAGCTATACTACGCTACCCTGATGTGCAGATTTTTTATGCAGCAACATTGTATCGGACCTGTGATCACTTTTAATGGCATTTTTTCAATAAAACCACCCAGGTTTTACGCTATGTGGCGACCTTTTGCCTTTCTTTCATAAACCTTCATGGGAAAGAGTAACCAACCAGCACCAGTGGCCGTGACGCTACCCTTCTCTACCTCCATTGGATGGATCCTTCATGATGTGTGATTCCATGTGGGACTAGACTCCTATAACGTGGAGTCTAGCTATCTGGTAAGGGCACATCTTGTACTAATACAAGGGAAGGCGAACTTGGGTGTACGGTCGCTCGCTATCTTTGGACACGTGTTGCAACGAATTATCACATTTATTTCTATATGGACTTATATGGAAATCCTATGGACTGATTATTGTCACTTTATTTCTTCTCACATGTTTATATCACTATTCATTTAGCGCGGCGATTGTTGTTTTTTTTGTATTTTGACACAATTTGTTCTGTTGCCAGCTGCTTGTTTTTTTCCCCAAATTTTTTCACTTTCACCTGCGCGAATGCAACCCCCTCCCCCCCTTTTCCTTTAATAAATAAATGAGGAGTCTTCTCTGATGACTTTCCAGCCCTGTAAACAAAGGATCAAAAGAAAAAAAAATTATGTATTCCCCCATCCTTGTTAAGTGTGGATGTAGTAATTTTCACAGCTTGTATTTCAGCCAGTTTAGCAAGAATTGGTGGAAATTCGAGCTGTCTATGGTTAACTTTAAAGCTGAAATAACAGAAAATGTGATACAGATACTAGAGCTTGTAGCTTTATAGAGGCCTATGTAGTGCTACTCCCATGAGAGCTGCTTGGTATGATGGTTTCTTTGTTCTGTCATGACTCTTTAAGTCTAGAAGAAAGGGTTTTGGGACTTTAAATGAGGCAATTGACACAGCTCAGTATTATATAAAACCTTGACATATTTATTGTCATAAAAATGTCATATAGCATTAAACATGGATTACGGATGTAAATATATATAAAAAAAAAATATATAAAACTCTATTGGAGAAAATTGCTGAGATAACAGAAAAAAATATTGTGGTATGCATGCAATAATGATGCAATAATGATGTATAGAAAGAGCATGGTTGCATCCTACAGTGCTTGACGCGTTTTGTGGTATAAAGCCACTTCTTCAGGAGCTGATGCATCCAATTGTCTGCAAAGAATACAAACACCAGATAAACTCTGATTTTAACTCAAGTTAGGGAGATTAAATAAACAAAAAGAAAGGGTGTCTAGTCCTAATTACTCATTTAGAGCTACAGCAAATGTGCAGTACTGCGGCACAAGGGCCACTAGAATAATTGCTGCTCAGTCCCCATTGACACACCTGTGCAACTTAATGTAGTATGCTGCCACACTGTAATATTATACAGAAAACAGGCCACAAGCAACTAGGTAGAAGATTAATTAGATGTATTATGGCAAGGCAAGTTGGACAATGCATTAATCAATAAAAAGGCAACTGAACACATTTAAAGATGCTTTACTGGTTAAGGTAAACACTGGCTTTTAATATGGCAATTAACTAACTGCAATAAAGTTGAACCCCATTTCAGATGTTATAAACATTGGACAATATAACAACATTAATAACCCAAAGAAAATGTTCTTGATGCGTCCTTGACAAAGGGTACCCCTGGAGATGGCTTTAAAGTACCTGGAGTCTATTTAGCAGTACTAAGCCAGGTTTTATGGGGCCCATCTGTAAGGTGGTGCACATAAAGCTGTCCCTTTAGGAATGTACTCAATGGATGGCTAATGGGCTGTTAGGAGCAGTCCCCTGTGGACAGTAAGGGACTAAGCTTGATAATTCTGCGCACCACTCCTGGTTTGCACAAATCCAGTCCATAACACTTGGCAGTCAGCTCTCCCAGAAAGCTCAGTCCTTATAATCAGGTCTTCTCTGATGTGGGCACAGGTTTCCCAAGTTCAGGTCCCAAGGCACTCTCTTTAGCTCAGTCTCTCAGCTTCCTAGGTGCTCAGAAGAGCTCAGTCTCCCATGTGTAGGTACACATAGATCCAGTGTCTGTTCAGCTCTGGAAACTGAACACAGGCATTAACCATGACTCAGTGTCGGCCTCAGTTCTCCGCAGCAATTCCACCCTTTCTCTGGTGTATTGTACAGACCCCAGCAGCATGTCTGTACTCTCTGGCTCCATGCACTAGACTTGCCAGACTTATGGTGAATTGTCCAGGAAAAGCCCTGCCCTCTCCTCCTCTGTGTGGAGAGGTCTCTGGGTAGCCTCCATTGTACCGTGTCCCTTTAAAAACTACATATTCCATGACTCTCAGAAGCTGCACAGCACATCCTATCGGCCACTGTTGATTGGCTTAAATACTGCTGCCGGGATGAAGAGGCAAGCAGGGGATCACACACAGCCACTCCAATCCACAGTGCAGCAGCTGCGGCAGGGGTGGGGGGGGGGGGGTAACAACGGAACCAAGCCAGGCAGTAAAGGCAAACTTAATATATTGTTACCAAGTTTGGTGGGTAACCAGGCAAGCTTAAAATGGATTAACAATGTTAATAACACAATTTAATATGCAAAGTGATTAACAGGATTAAGCATAAGATGACACGTGGCATCCAGATCAGCATAAACAGTAGCAAGGCCACCACAAAAACAGAGAACAGTATTAAAGTTTAATTTACAGAGTGCTGGAACTATACTACCGAAACGCATTTATGGAAGTGATGCTAGTTCTAGACCGACTGGGTATGCACTGTCCAAAAGAAAACAAGGATGGTAGCGGAGGGGGCAGGGGAACATATGAGGCTTGTAGAATAATTATTATTGAAGGGACAGTCCTTTGAGATGTTCTTTTGCCGACTAATGTTGGGGCCCCTCCAGAGCATTGGTGCACTTAAAGCGGAACTTCAGTAATTTTTTCATCTTTCCATCTATTAAAACTTCTGCCCTTGTTGTTTTAACTTTGAACTTGTTGTTTTAACTTTGGATAGGAAAAAAATAAATTCTGCCAGTAAATACCTTATACAGCCTGCGTCCTGTTTCTTGTCTGGTAAAAAGCCTAGGCTTATGACATCATGCACAGCTCTCTCTCACTCTCGTGAGAGTTTGCCAGGAAGGGTTGGGGGATGAGTCATAAGAGGGCCAATGAGAGCTGCAGAGCTGGAGGTGTGCCTCTGTGAGTCTGTGTAAATCCAGGAAGTAAACAGGCAGCAACTTCAGCTGTCCACAGTTAAAATGGTTGCAGTCAGACTCAGTGGAGGGAGATTTCTGCTGCATATTTGGCAAGTACAGAATCACAGTATATATAAAATAATATGCAAAGTGGTTGGAGGGAAGCTTCAGAATGGCAAACATGTTTTTAATACAAATTATGTGAGCAGACTGCAGGCCTCTGTAATGACAGTCCAAGTTAAACTGCATGCAGTATAGGTACAGTTTTGGTACGGTATAGTCTCAGGACTGGTGCAAGGTAGATGTGGTTCAGATGCTGTAAAGATTCGGTATAATGCAGTATAGGTGCAGTCTAGGTTTCGAAAACGTGCGGTATAGAGTGCAGTACAGGCGTGATATGGATTGGGTACAATGGGTGTCCTGCTCTCAGTGGCTGAGTCCCTATTAACAGTATCAGCAATGGGCGAATAGCCCTCTCACCAGTCTCACCAGTCAGACTCTTGCCATTCAGGTAAGAGCTCCCCTGCCACCCGATCGCTCGCACACATCCCCGGTACCGGCCCTCTCCCCGCCGTGGTGCCCCTCCATGCTTACCGGGTTCCGCTTGCCCATCAGTGGGCCTGGGATCTCCATGACGGGTGTCGGCAGGTAGAGGGGAAGGAGAAGAGTGGACACACGTCCACTCTCCTACACTTTTTCTTGTGACCCAGAAAGCGACGTCTCTGAAGTCACTTCCAGGTCAAGCTCTCGATGTTCCCAGCTCGATTTGCCGAGAAAGGATATTTTGTAATGCAATCTTTTAGACCCTGCATATCTCAACTACCACTATTTTATTATCTAGGGTATCTGCTTTCAGAAAATAAATAATATTTGTGGGTTTTGTGTTTTTAAACATGTGTGCAAAAAATGCAAAAACAGCTCTGAAAGCGAAAAGGTTAATAAAAATCATCGCTTCACTCCTTCTACTGCACAGTGCATATTGGGATAGTGTAGCCATGATAGAGTAGTCATTATATGGCTGGTTTTCAAATTACAACTTTCAGGATTCTCAGCGCTAGTGTTGCCAACCCCACCGAAGTGAAATTTACTGGAAGGACGCCAAAATTTACACAATTTTTTTACTGGCAAAAATCATGACATTTACTGAGCCACATTTTTTACTGACACTGCAAAAAAGTACATAAAATTGCCATTTTCAGTGCAACACATTGCAAATATCAATATTTAAACTATAAACATGTAGATAGTGCTATTAGCAATGTGTTAACCACTTGCCGACCAGCTCACACCGATATACATCGGCAGAATGGCTCTCCTGCGCAAACTGAGGTACCTGTATGTCAATCCCTAAAAGCAGGAAGTAGGACTCAATGTCCGCCAGTGGCCCGCGATCACGGCGAGGAGAGGCATAAATGTAAACAAGGCATTTTCCTGTTCTGCCTAGTGACATGACAGGGATCTTCTGTTCCCAGTGATCGGGAGCAGTGATCTCTGTCATGTTTCAGTAAACCCATCCCCCTACAGTTAGAACACGCTGAGGGAACACACTTAACCCCTTGATCGCCCCCTAGTGTTAATCCCTTCCCTGCCAGTGTAATTTTTACATTGATCAGTGCATTTTTATAGCACTGATCAATGTAATAATGTCACTGGTGCCCAAAAAGTGTAATTTGGGGTCAGATTTGTCCACCGCAATGTTGCAGTCCCGCTAAAAATCGCAGGTCGCTGCCATTACCAGTAAAAACAATAAAAACAAATAAAAGTCCCTAAATCGATCCTGTAGTTTGTAGACACGATCATTTTTGCACAAACCAGTCAATATACGCCTATTGCGATTTTTTTTTTACCAAAAATATGTAGAAGAATATATATCAGCCTAAACTGATGAATAAATTCGTTTTTATATATATATATATATATATATTTTTGGATATGTATTATTGCAGAAAGTGAAAAAAAAAACATGTTTTCTTTTTCAAAATTGTGACTCTTTTTTTGTTTATAGCCCAAAAAATAAAAACCGCAGAGGTGATCAAATACCACCAAAAGAAAGCTCTATTTGTGGGAAAAAAAGGACATCAATTTTGTTTGGGTACAACGTCGCAAGACCGTGCAATTGTCAGTTAAAGCAACGCAGTGCCGTATCGCAAAAAAATGCTCTGATCATTGAGGGGGAAAAACCTTCTGGGGCTAAAGTGGTTAAAACAAAAGTCAAAATACATATTTCTCCATCTACATGAAGGTCAGGTTACTATAACCCAGCCAGCACAGATTTTCCCCATACATCAGAGTGTGCAGGATTCCCTCTTATGCCCCGTACAAACGGTCAGAATTTCCGACAACAAATGTTCGATGTGAACTTGTTGTCGGAAATTCCGACCGTGTGTAGGCCCCATCGGACATTTGCTGTCGGAATTTCCGACAACAAAAATTTGAGAGCTGGATCTCAAATTTTCTGACAACAAAATCCGTTAATTCCGAGCGTGTGTAGACAATTACGACGCACAAAATTCCACGCATGCTCTGAATCAAGTACGAGACGGAAGCGCTCGGTCTGGTAAAACTAGCACTCGTAGTGGAGATAGCACATTTGTCAAGCTGCTAATTTTTACTCTTTTAATGCAGCGCATTCTCTTCTTCTTTATAATGCTAGAATAATGAAGTTGTTTTGCTGCTGATATTCACACTTCACAGTTCTGACAAACTGATTTCTTTACTATTCCTCGTGATCTTCTGAATAATCTTTATTTTTTTTTTACACCAGAACTTTAGAATAATGTTTATAATATTTTTTTATAGTGATCAACTTTTTTTTTTTTTATCAATATCAGATTTTTTTTTTTTTTTTAATGTTTTTTTTTATAGCGATCTCCATAATATTTTTTGTCATTTTGTGTGTCAAGTTACCACAACACCATTATTATCTTGATTATTTTTTTTTTTTTAATTCTTTATTTATTTCCATATTTTATCGTTACAAAAAAGAGAGAAGGAAGAAAAAGGGAAAGCGGTCCTGCCATCCCCACTAAAGCCTACAGGAAATCAATTACCCCTTCCTGCTTACAGCGGCAAAGAGCTGCATCCCCCTGCTTTGGAAGCAGACACAGCCCCCATCGGTGGCCGTGTGGCTGAGAAAGGTATCGGAGATTAGGGCAATGGAAGACTTGGTGGCCACGGAGAAAGGCCTCAGTGAGCAATTTAAAAAAAAATGGTTCTGTTGGCATGAATTTGTTTACTCCGAGGAATATAACGAGCTGATGATCTAACCTCCCAGTGATATGATGATCTTACATGCTCCCCGGATGGGGATGGCAAGGCTGGACGGAGGTACTGGCACCTCCCCCGACCCTCTTCCCCTCCTTCTTCCCCTATTTCCCCATCTTTCTTCCTTTCCTACTCTCTGCTTCTCTCCTTACGCTACTACTTCCTCCCACTTTTTTTATTTTGGGTCGTGCGACCCCAGGATCAAACCGATTCCCGATACCTCTTCTTTTACATGAAACACGGTGTTTGCCGTTGAAAGAGTGGTCATGTATGATGCAAAACCTCCCTATCCTTCTTCAACCTGGTGATACCCCAAAGATGGCGAAAGTTTTCTGTATGACCAAAATGTTTGTACTATCAAATGCCTTTGGGGAGTTTATTGTTTTTTCTGTACATTTCATTGGGATTGTTTCTGTGTTTCCACATGATTACCTTTCTAAAAAAAAAAAATTAAAAAAAATGTAAAAAAAGAAAGCGGTCCTGCCCCTTCCCTACTACATAAGGTAAAACCTATACAAATTCTTTGCTTTACACATTTTCCCTTTCTAACCCCCCCTCCCACTTATCCCCCCTCTTTTGCAAAGGGAAGTAACCCCCTTCCCCTCTCCTTCCCCTACAACCCAAACACCTCACTATATTTCCTTGTTCGCTTAAAAGTTTTCCATCTCTCCCACCTCCCATAGGGCTCCCGACTTCCATCCTCCTCACCTGCCCTAAGCTCTTCCATTCTACATATTTCATCTATTTTCTCCAACCATTCCCTTAGGCCCCTTTCACACTGGGGCGGCGACGGTAAAGCAGCGCTATATTTAGCGCTGCTTTACCTTCGTTTTACCCGCGGTATGCAGCCGCTAGCGGGGTGGTTTTAACCCCCGCTAGCGGCCGCAAAAGGGTTAAAAACCTCCGCAAACCGCCGCTGCAGCGGCGGTTTGCGGGCGGTATCCCCGCGGTTTCCCATTGATTTCAATGGGAACGAGCGGTATAGGAGCGCTCCTACACCGCTCCAAAGATGCAGCTAGCAGGACTTTTTTTACCGTCCTGCTAGCGCACCGCTCCAGTGTGAAAGCCCGCCGGCTTTCACACTGGAGTGAATGGGGCCGGTTTTTTCAGGCGGTGTACAGGCGCTATTTTTAGCGCTGTACCGCCTGAAAACCGCCCCAGTGTGAAAGGGGCCTTATAGTAGGGCCTTCTACTTCCTTCCATTTTTTTGGGATCAGACTCTTTGCAGCATTTATGCTATGTTCTTTTAATGGGGTATCCACCCCATGAAATAGACATACCCAGGGATCTTTGGGTAGCTGGATACTAGTTATCTCCTTTATATACCTTAATATTTCCTTCCAGTAGTTTTTAATCTTTGGACAATTCCACCATATGTGTGCCATAGTCCCTGTTTGCTTACATCCCCTCCAGCATTCCATAGATTGCCCCGTTTGGTATTTCGCTAGTATATCTGGTGTCCTATACCACCTTACTAAACATTTATAGTTTGTTTCAATCATCCCAATATTTATCGAGGATCCATGTACCAATTTTAATATTTTCCCTACCTCCTGCTTCTCACCTCTATCTTGCATTTTTTAACCTCAAGGAGGTTGGTTGGTGTGCCTTGTTAATTTGACATTGTATTTTTTAAATGGACCTGCCTACTCTTAAACAAACTGTCCTTTTTGAAGTAAAACACATAGCCAACTATTTGTGAATAAAAAATAGACATTTATTAGGAGTCCTAACAAAATAAAGAGGAAGGCAATGCTGGATAAACTGTTGAAATTGGTGAAGCCAAAATTGGTAGCCTGAGGAGTCTATTTAATAGGGAGCACAATCCAGTCCAGGACTCCGAGAGATCAGGATCAGCAGCAGATTACATATATGTCCCCAGGCAGTGGTCATACAAAAGCCTGCGTCTTTTGTCAGACCAGACTGAACCCAGGCCATCACTCTCTTGTCTTCCTTCCACTCTTCCTTCCACGCTTGCTTCCAGGCTGTGGCTCTGGTGTTGGAGTTGTGGCAGGAGGTGGAGGAGGAGGAGGAGACGGATGGTCAAACTCACAAACATGGCTTTAGCTTGTGAGTTCGCCCCCAACCCCTTATTTAGGGCCTGATAGATCACTTCCTCACAAAAGAGGTGTTGGCCCACCTCATTCCTGCATTTTGCTGGCAGCCATGCAGGCATAGGCCTCTTGAACACTGGGGGTGGTTCTGAGGGCCGCAGAAGCCTGCCAAATTAACCCAAGTGCTGACTCCATGTTCCTCCCCTTCCTGGGCCTTTTTGGTTGAAGGCGGAGGGGAGGGACGTGGGATTCGGTCAGGCTACTGGGCCCGACCACCTCCTGGCTGCCATTTTCCCCCGCCACCTCCTGGCTGCCACTTTCCCCCGCCACCTTCTGGCTGCCATTTTCCACAGCCTCCTCCTGGCTGAGGATTTCCTGTGTATGAAAAAGGGACATCGTTTTAGTTTTTTGTTCATCAATCACACACAATTTTTAGCTCATGACTGTTATATACAAATAGAAAAGACTATCATCCTGACCCCAGCATTTTTCATTCTTGTCCCAATCATTTTTGGTTACTACTGTCTATTGATATGTAAACCACTTTGTTAAATCCGAAATTAGTGATCAATAATAACATCTAGTTAACATCATACATTTTTTGACCATAAATATGTTGACCAATGCTATACCTGACTCAAGCTGGGCTCCTCCACTTCTTCCTGGGTGGAAGGCCCAGGTTGGACGTCAGAAGCCTCAGCTGAGGTGGAAGGAAGCGTGGAAGGAAGAGTTGAGTGTGATGGCCTGATTTCAGTCTGGTCTGACAGAAAACACAGTCTGTCATAGTACCACAGCCTGGGGACATAAATGTCATCTGCTGCTGCTCCCGATCTCTGGGAATCCTGGACCTTCTTGAGCTCCCTATTATATGTGCTCCTCAGGCCACCAATTTTGGCCTTCAAATAGGGGATGGTTGCCGTGGGGATCTGCGGCTTCACCAATTCCATCAATTGATCCAGCCCTGCCTGACTCTTTATTTTATTGTTATAATAAAAGGTGTGTTTCACCTGCCACAGACAGGGCAGCTCTCTGTACATATCAATGAATTGGGGGAGGAAGTCGTGATCGTTGAATCGATCCATTTTATTTGCAAGGCACAACACAAGACAAACCCTAATGTCAGGCTAAACTCTCCTAATCTTGTCCCAATATAGGCCTCAATCTATAACCAGTATAGGCCACTGATGCCCCAAGTTAAAATTGTACCTTCGTTATCATGATCGGCGCTTCCGCTACTCCTTCCTCTGCTCACAGATCATATGCACGCAAGTTACGCTTTATATACACTGCGCATGCGTGACACTCTACCCGCCCCTGACCTTCTTTCTAGTATATTCCCTGCCCATTCTCTTGGCAGTGGGAGAGCACATGGCAGAGAAAGAGCAAGTGCATGCAGACAGCAGCAGAAACTAGGAGGAAAGCACGGAGCCAGAAACGTCCCGATCCAGGACATTTAAGGTTTCAAATATGGCCTTTGTAGAGATGGTGGAGACGGTGGACATCTTGAAGAGGGCTGACTATGATGGGAAGTATGGACCTTATCCAAACCTAAATATGAGAAAGGCCAAGATCATGACTAAAGTTGTGAGAAGTCTGCACAGGAATTTTGGGGTATAATCCAAGGAGCAATTGAAAAAATGCTGGTCAGACCTGAAATTGAGGGAGCACAAGAAGTACAGAAAGATCAAGAAACTACTTCTAAAAAGTAAGTATTTGTCCTGTGTTCCTATTATTATTAGTATTACTTGCATGCTGCTCCATGTGCTTTTCTTTACTCTTGTACAGTTTAAAATGGCAACTTTCAGGTTTGTGTTCACAGTAATCGGTCGTAGTAAACATCAGTGGAGACTGCCCAGGTTACCCAGACTGAACCCATGAAATAGCAGACGCTAACGATCAGACTCAGGAGTGGTTATCCAGGAATTAAACCAAAGGCTCAAATTCACCAGGTTCTGGTGAGTGGCCATTACTTAAAGCGGAAGTCAACCCATCGATTTAACAGTTTAAAAAAAAAAAGGCATGCCGGGAATGCTAACTGCACATTGGCTGTGCTCTCAACCAAACAGTCAAACCATCCAATGGCTGGTGTCATAACGGATCCCATGTGCAGCACGGTGGCAGTTGAAGATTAAACAGAGGCAAAGATGGCAGCTTCCTCGGCTGAAAATGATAGGGGGGTTTACTTCCACTTTAAAAGGTGGTGGATTCACGTTTAGGGTGTTTTCATAACACCGGAATATAGAAGATTCATTCACCAGTGGTGTCACAAATTGGACATTTATTATATTTATATTTGTTGTTCCACTACTTTTTTTTTTTTTTTTATAGTTTATTTTTTATATTACAAAATCTTTTTTTCTAAATTGATGCATGATTGATGTTAAAATTGTTTAGGGTGGTATAAACAATGGAGTGGTAAAGGAAGTAACCTATAGTCACATCTATGGTCACAGCAATACCCTTGCACTAGGTATAAATATATCTTCACAGGAAAATGTTTGTGATAAGTACAACCAATTTTCATATATTATATATATATATATTTTGGCACATTAAGCACAGAGCACTTTATGAGGTACACATTGTAATTGAGTAGGCTATTGATGAGGAGGTAGGTGGCACGACCCCCCTTGTTATAATAGACCTATCACTTTTTTTTGTTTTTTGATTTCTGTATTTGGAAATAGGAGGGAACACGTGGTTGGTTGTTAATATTAGAGTGGCTAACGCGGTTCTCTTGCATAAAATATCAACAATCACAGGCACCCTAAAGCAGGGCACCTGTTTTTTAGACCGCAGCCTATCACATGTATTAGTGATCTATATAGAATAACATATAATTGGTACCCCCACCTATATTTTATAAAAACAGAACATGTTGCATTTTCTTCTGTATGGAACGCATCTGCAAAGCAGAAAAATGCATTAAAAGTGCACTGACACACACATGTCCTCGATTGTCCACAACTAGAATGAAGAAAAAAAAGGGGAAAACATTGCATGAAGTTGTATATGAATTTTGAAACTCTTTTCATTGATATAAGAGGATTGTCATTTGTAATTGTATATGAAATTGTACACTATTTATTGTTTGGAGGTTGTTCCTATTATTATTAGTATTACTTGCATGCTGCTCCATGTGCTTTTCTTTACTCTTGTACAGTTTAAAATGGCAACTTTCAGGTTTGTGTTCACAGTAATCGGTCGTAGTAAACATCAGTGGAGACTGCCCAGGTTACCCAGACTGAACCCATGAAATAGCAGACGCTAACGATCAGACTCAGGAGTGGTTATCCAGGAATTAAACCAAAGGCTCAAATTCACCAGGTTCTGGTGAGTGGCCATTACTTAAAGTGGAAGTCAACCCATCGATTTAACAGTTTAAAAAAAAAAGGCATGCCGGGAATGCTAACTGCACATTGGCTGTGCTCTCAACCAAACAGTCAAACCATCCAATGGCTGGTGTCATAACGGATCCCATGTGCAGCACGGTGGCAGTTGAAGATTAAACAGAGGCAAAGATGGCAGCTTCCTCGGCTGAAAACGATAGGGGGGTTTACTTCCACTTTAAAAGGTGGTGGATTCACGTTTAGGGTGTTTTCATAACACCGGAATATAGAAGATTCATTCACCAGTGGTGTCACAAATTGGACATTTATTATATTTATATTTGTTGTTCCACTACTTTTTTTTTTTTTTTTATAGTTTATTTTTTATATTACAAAATCTTTTTTTCTAAATTGATGCATGATTGATGTTAAAATTGTTTAGGGTGGTATAAACAATGGAGTGGTAAAGGAAGTAACCTATAGTCACATCTATGGTCACAGCAATACCCTTGCACTAGGTATAAATATATCTTCACAGGAAAATGTTTGTGATAAGTACAACCAATTTTCATATATTATATATATATATATTTTGGCACATTAAGCACAGAGCACTTTATGAGGTACACATTGTAATTGAGTAGGCTATTGATGAGGAGGTAGGTGGCACGACCCCCCTTGTTATAATAGACCTATCACTTTTTTTGTTTTTTGATTTCTGTATTTGGAAATAGGAGGGAACACGTGGTTGGTTGTTAATATTAGAGTGGCTAACGCGGTTCTCTTGCATAAAATATCAACAATCACAGGCACCCTAAAGCAGGGCACCTGTTTTTTAGACCGCAGCCTATCACATGTATTAGTGATCTATATAGAATAACATATAATTGGTACCCCCACCTATATTTTATAAAAACAGAACATGTTGCATTTTCTTCTGTATGGAACGCATCTGCAAAGCAGAAAAATGCATTAAAAGTGCACTGACACACACATGTCCTCGATTGTCCACAACTAGAATGAAGAAAAAAAAGGGGAAAACATTGCATGAAGTTGTATATGAATTTTGAAACTCTTTTCATTGATATAAGAGGATTGTCATTTGTAATTGTATATGAAATTGTACACTATTTATTGTTTGGAGGTTAAGCATACATTTTTGACACTGTAGCAATTGCACTTTATTGCTTCAATTTATTATAGGGTAAGCACAGCTCTACTTGTTTTATGTTTAGTATACTAGTGAATGGCCAGCTTTAGATGCAGGAACCAAAGTGATTTGGATTGGAATTCTCATCTATAAAGTAGTATTAAACCCTCAGTGAAATATCCTGTTTTTCTTTTAACTCAATGTAAATGAACCGTAAAATAACTTTTTTTCACCAAACACTTACATTTTTATTTTTATTTAAATGTATTTGTATTCGTAAATTTTCACAGGTACATATACCTTGAGACACGCATCAATGTCATTATCATTTTAGAAGATCTCCACACTGTGTCCCTCTCCACTGGTTCCCCGAACTCCATAGTCAGGAAGCACGCAATCTACAAATGGAAATGATCTGATGTGTCGGGTTTACATGTGTGCTGTCCATAATATACACGTGTGCCATAAGCATGGCAATGAAGCTACACATATCATTACAGTTCCAGTCAATAGCATGCACATAAAGGTGGTTACACTGGTCTTCCAGAAACCCTGAAAGATAAAGTAGACACTCAATAAGCAGAAATGGAATACACCAAGCCTTTAAAGGCTCATTATGCTACACACAAAAAGGGGACAGAAAAAAAAAATCAATGAATTAAGGTATGCTGTCAAATGTATTATTATTATTATTTTTTTGTATCATGGATGGTTTCATCATTTAATACAATTCTACAACAGTTTGCCCTGAATTATTTTATGCTTGCTTCTAATGCCATTTTGACATATTTTCTGAATGTACAAGTAACAACTAAGTTCCAGATTTCCATACTTCATAACTATGGTGTGACAAGATTGAACTATCTCCATTATTACTTCAAAGCTTTTTGTTGAACAAAGAGATCAATTTTGTTGCTGAAACAAAAACTAGATCTAAGGATCACTTATATATATATATATATATATATATATATATATATATATATATATATATATATATATATATATATATAATATAATATAATATAACAAAATGTAAGACTTTCCCAGTGGGAAATATGTAAACACCTCTACCCTTTCCACAGTGGTATAATCAATAGTTTCTGCATAATGACAGTGATGTACTTGCAACATTTTCATGATGGAGCTAAATGCACTTGTTCTTATTGACCCAAATCATACTAATGAATGAAATGTATGGGAACGATCACTCTTCAGCATAATACATTTAGTTGAAATCTTTACCTATCATCTCTGTGATTAAATGGCCTCCATTACTCTTTGACAGCCACTTGCGATCTTTGGCCTGCTCCCTTTATCTCCTTGTTCCTCCTGCTTTTGGCCAAATTGAATTACATCTAATCAGACAGGACCAGTCAGTGAAACAATTGGCTGGTTTGGTGCCCCAAGAGGGTCTGAGGGCCTTTATTAGTGATGGGTTATTAGTTTTACTGCCAGTGGCAGGTGCTAACTTTACTTAATTAGCCTTCCAAATACATCTGAAAGCAAACAGCATGACAATATGTGTGTCAGAGACCCTGCCAGTCCTCCCTATTCTTTGTTGGTGTTATTTATATTCTCAGTTCCTGCTGAGCTAACAAAGCATTATATGGCAGTTGAAGAAACTGCTTCAGTCGTTAAAGCTTCCAGTCATTCTGCATATGGACAGTTTCTATGTTTCTTGAATGTCATTTGCAAGTGTTCAGGATTTTATGTATGCGAATAAAGAAGACCACTGACTATAAAGTTACAAGATTAGGTTCACATTGAACTACTTTGTAATTTTTCCATTCAGCTTAATAATTGTAATAGCTGAAGACAAAACAGATACATTTAAAAGCTATTCTGCAGTAATTACTATGAACACAGGTGAAAGGAAATATATTATGAGCTGGCTTTGCACCTATTCATTGCAATAATGCAATGCTTCATTTACAATGTAGAAAAAGCACACCTAAGCATGGTATAGTAGATGCCGATGGACCTGCACTGCAGTCCATCACACAAGACATACTATATGCTATGGTGCACTGTTTTCGAAAAAGTGTTAGGTCCAGTTTTAGATTATTTGCAAAGCATTGGCAGCCCATATTAAATGCACATTAAAGCTGATCTCTAGGCTCCATCAAACTCCTCTGATTAATCACTAACATCGAAAAGGTGGAATTTTGACTTAGCTGTACATTCCATATCTTGGAGTACAGCGCAAGACACAGGCTGAGTATTCATTGACCCTGTCTTATAGGCTCGTACCTTAAGATAACTGGACACTGGCAAACATATGAGGACACACCTCCTGGGAATGACCCCTATAACCGTAACCCACTTTGTGAGGTCTTGTAGCAAGTAATACAGAGTAACCAAGGATTAGAAGGGCGAGTGGGCTGTACCTGTATCATAATCCAAGATATGGAATTTACAGGTAAGTCAAAATTTCTCTTATCTTAATCATACAGTACAAGACACAGACTGAGTATTCATAGATCCTGGGACATCCTCAAACAATGAATGAGAAGGGTGGGCAACAACTAGACAAATAGAACTGTGCCAACAGGCACAACAACAACAAAGGTCAACGTACCCACCTTCAGAGCGCTGCTGCAAGAACCTTGCAGCCAAAAGCTGGATCCACAGAGGATTGGACATCCACCTGGCAGAACTTTTAAAAGGTATGAACAGAGAACCAGGTGCCCTACAGACCCCTGGTGACTTGACTGAAAGCCCAGGAAACTCCGAACAACTTGGTGGAATGGATGTGTTAAAGCAAGGGAGGAGATTTGTCCTTGAGAGTTTCAGCTCTAACGATCAGTTGTTTTATCGATCAAGCAATAGTGGACTTGGAAGCTGGAATGTATAAAGAATCTAGGCTTTGCCTGTTATGGTTTGGTTCTCAGGGGGCATGTCTTCAAAAGCTTAGCAGTGTCCAATCATCTGGAGGTATGAGTCTATAATCCAGTGTCTGTAAATAATCAGCCTGTGTCCTGTACTGTATAATTAAGATAAAATAAAATAAAAAACTCCCCTTTTACCTTTTGCGTGGTCACGTGACATTTTGAGCCCGGTCTCCTCTCTTCTTCGGTTTACAAGAGGCAGGGTCATGCTTCAGATATCTATGTCAATGCCTGCATGACAGTGACACTTCCTTTTGGTTCAATCTTGTTTTATTAAAGTTTTACAACAGATGATACATATACAAGAAGTGTAGAAAATACACCAGTGGTCCCCCACACCCAGGAACGGTGCTGACGTGGTAAGAGGTAAGAAAGAACGGGCCATGAGAAGGACGCTCTCTTGAGGTGCTGTTGGGATCTGTAATTTGGACTCTGGCTGTCTAGTATCTTCACCTGACCGCGGCCCTACATTGCTTGGGTTCCCAGTGCCTCTAGGCGTTCCTCCCTGTTTCGCTACTGGTCTGTGAGTGGCATCATCATTCAATATAGTTGCTGAGCCTTGACCTAGCTATTTCCTGATCCCCTGAATTGGTAATGATTGTGCTGGCTTCATCCACTGATCTGGGACCCTTGGAAGTATTATATCAAGCTCTAATTGACCCACCAAGTGTATACTTGAGTGTGTCATTAGTTTCTGGTAAGCATTCTGTGCTGCTGGTGGTGGTTTGGTGATTATCACTTGTTGGAATTGATGCACTTGGAAGACCCTTCCTTTTTTGCCACTTATTATTTGGACTGCATTTCTGTTCACATTGGATTAATTGCACACCCTGGACCTGTATACACGTTTTAGTTCTGTTTTTGCAGAACCTTATTTTGTTATTTGCTTTATGTTAGACACTGTTTTATAGTGAATCATATTGTCATATTTATTGTTCACTTATCCCTATAATTTGTGGTAAGAGGTAAGAAAGAAGGACAGCTGAATGTATGAGGAGAGTTAATCTTTACCTGGAGATACACATCGGAATAGAATGGCACGGTGTGAAGGGAGAAGGCATGATGAAGAATTAGGTCGGACACTTCTTGTGCTATATATAATCGTTTTATT
The DNA here is from genome assembly GCA_028564925.1 of Lithobates sylvaticus. NCBI lineage: Eukaryota > Metazoa > Chordata > Amphibia > Anura > Ranidae > Lithobates > Lithobates sylvaticus. The sequence goes on along the minus strand of CM053033.1, from coordinate 66,074,352 downwards.
TTCCTAGGATAAATATTGTATAGGGGCTGCCATTAATGACCTTCATCTAAAATACTAGGTTCTTGGTCTTTATGTTATGATTTGAACTCGATTTTGTTTGAAAAGCATTCACGTACATTTTTCTTTCTATGGAAATGCACTTACTGCCATCCCACTCTAATGCGGCGTACATACGGTCGGAATTTCCGATGGAAACAGTCCGATGGGAGCTTTTCATCGGATTTTCCGACTGTGTGTATGGTCAACGGTCTTTTTCCGACGGACTTTGAATTGAGAACCTGTTCTCAATTTTTCTGACGGAAAACCTTTCTATCGGATTTTCCGATCGTGTGTAGGCAATTCCGACACGCAAAATTCCGACGCATGCTCGGAAGCATTAAACTTCCCTTTTATAGTGCTGTCGAACGTGTTTTATGTCGCTGTGTTATTGACCGTCGGAATTTGGTGTGATCGTGTGTAGGCAACACAGCTTGAGCGAAATTCCGTCGGAAAAACCGACACAGTTTTTTCAGACGAGAATTCCGATCGTGTGTACGCGGCATAATGCTCTAATCTTGCATAGACGAATAATAGCTCAGCACAGGTAGAGAGTGATAGGGGCCCCGGGAGCCACACATCAAGTCAACGCCTGCTGTGTGATAGTGGATGGCAGTCTCAGCCTGGACCCCCACCAGGCCACGCCCTAACGCATTTCATTTTGCTGACTGTTTACTCATGGGCCACCCATGAGTTAACATTCTCATGATGACATATACATCCACTTAAGAATTTTATTTACAGTCCTATAAGGGTAATAACATCACGTATAGGTAGTTTTAATTAACTTTCAGGCTACTTTCACACTGGGGCATTGGGGGCATCAGCGGTAAAGCGCTGCTATTTCTAGCAGCGCTTTGTAGTTTTTGCAGAGGTTTTCGTCCGTTGGCAGGGCGCTTTTAACCCCCGCTAGCAGCCGAAAAAGGGTTAAAACTGCCCACAAAGCGCCGCTGCAGAGGCGCTTTTTTTCTCCGCGGCGCTGCCCATTGGTTTCAATGCTGAAAAGATGCGGCTTGCAGGAATTTTTTTATCGTCCTGCCAGCGCACCGCTCCAGTGTGAAAGCCCTTTCACATTGGAGTAAAGCGCCTCAGTGTGAAAGTAGCCTAAAACAAACTTATCCTAGAATGTGTAGGGGTATGTGTAAAAGGGATGTTAATTTGTTAGTGTCCTGGGGGCATTTACTCATATGAATGGCCCAATATTTTCTCTACATAACTTAACAAAAAAATGACTAACAAACTGCCATCAACACTATACAGACATGCAAACTGTTGCATCAATTTACATTATCTGCTGTGGCTAGCTGTGAATATATTTATCATAAGAAAGTCAGCATTAGTGAGGCCGGGGAATGAAGAATGAGACTGATTGCAATTCTGAGATTTCTTTTTTTTTTACAAAAGACTTTATTGAAGTTTTTATACAATACAGAAATGAACTAGGCTTACAAAATCCATTAACTGTAGTATAAGAAACAGTAAGTAACAGTAAGAACAAAGTGTACATTTGTACAAAAACTTTGAAAACTTAATTTTGCATGACCCAGGAACGTACGGATATTGCCTCATTTTGAGTAATGGCTACCGATAGGTCGATAATTGCTATCGATAGATCGATAAGGTCGAGTCGGGAGGAAAGGGCATTATAGGAAATGATATATACAGACCGTCCGTGATGCAGTGTCACCGCAACCGTGCACCCCTATGGGGAACTAGCTGTGCACGGGTGAGGGCACTGAAAGGAGTTGGTTGGTATGCATTAAATCTGTGGTTTGTCAGTGAGTTGCAGTCGTAGTGCCCCTGCGAGTTCAACATCGACACAAGTCTGTGATGTAGCTGATAGTATCAGGGATGGTCAGGATGGTGGCATACACCTAGGGTGGCAAACACCATGTGCCAAATTATAGAATCAGTGGCGTGGTATATCAGGACCACGATGCGGAACTGGACAAATTCGTATATATTAAGAGAGAGACTGAGGGGAGATGAGGGATGGCGGGCCCGTTTCATGGGTCAATAGTGTACTGAAGTACCTTCCATAGGTGATCGTTCAGGTGACTCCGGTGGTGTGGGGGGTGCTAACTCCCACCGGATTTCTAAAATGTGACCAGCAAGCCCACGTAGTGTGATATTTGTTTGGGGTTTCTTTGGCCTGATGGATGAGTCTTTCCATCTCTGCGATCCTATCTACTCTGTCAATCCATTCAGAGACGGTAGGAAGTGTAGTAGTACGCCAGTGAATTGGAATACACATGGTAGCAGCATTGATGAGGTGTAGGGCAAGGGACTTTCTATATGAGGACTGTGGTATGTGAGTGTGGTGAAGTAGATATTGGGCTGGGGAGAAGTCAGGGGCGTAAGTTGTGATGTTAGTAATTAATTGGTGTATGGCTGTCCAAAAGGGTTGTATCAAGGGGCAATCCCACCAGATATGGAGCAGCGAGCCAGTTGCATTGTTACATCTCCAGCATACAGAGGGGATACCTGGAAAGCATTTATGCAATTTGTCAGGGGTCCTGTACCACTTGGAGCATAATTTGTATCTATGTTCTTGTGCGGAAACGTTTACGGATCCCTTGTGCATGTGTTCATAGATGTTTCCCCAGTCATGGTCGGAGACATCTATGGCCAGTTCGGATTCCCATTGGCTTTGTTGGGTTCTGTTCGGGTTTTCTTTAGAAAAAAGAAGCCCGTATACTTCCGATATGAGGTGCGTTCGGGGTTCCGAGCTATTGCATATATCTTCGAACGGGGTAAGATCTCTGCACCAGAGGGCGGGTGGTTGTGTGCCCTGGATGAAGTGTCTGATCTGGAGGTAATTGAAAAAGGGCATATGAAGCTCCGGTAGAATTAGTGGGAAGTCTGAGTGTGGGCGAAGAGACCCATTGTGAAAGAGCTGACGGGCTCTGAGTGTTGTGGTCGAGGGGGGTACGTGTCGGCTATGTGTGTATACGCCTGGTGGAAAGTCTGGGTTTTGGGTCAGGGGGGTCATGGGTCCAGGATGGGGGGCTATATATAGCGTCTTACTGGCCAGGTGAAAGATCTGTACAGTTGGACCAATGAGTGGGTGTGTAGAGTAGGTAATGGGAATGGACTTTCGGGGGATCCAAGGTAGGTGAGAGGTTGGTATTGGACCATAGGTACTCTCAAGCCGGACCCATGCTTTAGTGTGAGCATGCACATGCCAGTCCACTATTCTAGCAAGGTGGCAAGCCCAGTGGTATTTTTGAATATCCGGGAGGCCTATGCCGCCCAGCTTCTTCGGGATGGTCAATCTGCCCCAGCTCAATCTGGGGGAGTTGGAGGGCCAGAGAAAGGTTCTACACATCCTCTTATAGGAGGTGAAAAATGAGGGGGGGAGTTTTATGGGGATAGCCTGCAGGAGGTACAACAATCTGGGGAGAATATTCATTTTTAAGATTGAAGCTCTACCGAACCAGGAAAAGCGACCGGTGTGCCAACCGTGCAGATCTCTTTGGATTTTCTGCAAAGTTGGTAAGAAGTTGGTGGAATATAGGTCGGATAGCTTAGTAGGGAGTTTAATACCTAGGTATGTTAAAGCACGTAATTCCCAACCAAAGGGGAAATTCTGTTTGCATTGGGATACTAAGGCATCTGGAAGGGTGATATTAAGGGCCTTCGACTTGTCAAAATTTATTTGTAGGTTGGAGATACTGTTAAATAGTGTAAAGTCATTAAGGAGGTTGGGCATAGTGGTGATTGGGTCTGATAGGAACAACAGGATGTCATCCGCATAGGCAGCCAATTTGTAGTGTTCATTTTTGATGGAAATTCCCTTTATGTCTGGATTCTCTCTCAACCTGCGAAGGAGTGGTTCCAAGGTGAGAACGAAGATAAGGGGGGAGAGTGGGCAACCCTGACGAGTGCCGTTGGCTATGGAGAAGGCGTTCGACAGTTGGCCGTTGACTCTGATTCTAGCAGTGGGAGTGGAGTACAGTGCGAGGATCATACTAAGCAGACGTGGTGGAAAGCCCAGTGCTCGTAATGTAGCAGCCATGTAGTCCCAGGCCACCCTGTCGAACGCCTTCTCCGCATCCAAGGAAAGTAAGAAGCCCTGGGAAGAAGAAGACGTTAACCAGTGGTGTACGCTAAGAGCTTTTAAGGTGTTATCCCTGGCTTCCCTGCCAGGGATAAAACCAACTTGGTCTGTCGAGATCAGCGTGGGGAGTAAGGGGAGTATACGATTGGATATGACTTTGGCATAGAGTTTCACATCTACATTAAGTAGAGAGATGGGGCGGTAATTGGATACCATCGTGGTATCCTTATCGGCTTGGGGATAAGAGTGATATGGGCCTCCAAGATTTCCGTGGTGGTTTGAGGGGATATCGTAAGGTCGTTAAATGCAGATACAAAGTGGGGGATAAGAGTATCGGAGAAAGACTTGTAGTATGTGGCTGTGAGGCCGTCGGGGCCCGGGCTTTTACCCACTTTTAATTGCTTTAAAGCCGACAACGCTTCCTCCGCGGAAATAGGCCGGTCTAAGTCAGTTTTTAATTCCTCCGTGAGAGGAGGAGGGCTGTACTGGGACAGGAAATCGTTTATGACTTTAGCACGGTCAGGAGTAGGGTGATTGGATGTCTGGTTGGGAAGGTTGTACAATTTTGAAAAATATTGGACAAACTGGTTAGATATTTCCGCTGTAGTGACCAGGGCCTTACCTGTAGGGGTTTTAATGGTGTGGACGGTATGGGTGGCTTTCTTAAGTTGAAGGGCTCTCGTCAGTAATTTGCCCGCCTTGTTGCCAAATTCGTAAAAAAACCTTTTGACTGAGCACATACTTCCGTTTCAAAGTTTTTTTGTAATTCTGTCAAGAGATCTTCCCTAGCCTGTAAAAGGTCAGCATAGCATTTGGTGGCCAGAGAGAGTTTGTGTGCTTGTTCGAGTGTGCGTATCCGTGCAGATAGCTCATCTATATGCGCTTTACAAAGCTTATTTCTTTTGGCAGCTAGTGAAAGAAGTTCACCCCTCACAACGCATTTGTGCACTGCCCAAACAGTTGTGGGTGAGGTATCTTCCGAAATATTCTCAACGAAATAATGGGAGAGTACGTCGGCGATGTTTTTTGAGTTATCCAGGTCTAATAAAAGGGAGTCATCTAGACGCCAAATTGCCGCCTTGGAACGGGTTGATGGGAACGTTAAAGTCACGGTTATTGGATAGTGATCGGATAACAGCATAGGTTCAATTGTCGCTTCAGTAAGGAAGGTTAAGTCATTTTGGGAGAGGAAAAAATGATCAATCCTAGAGTATTTGTTGTGTGGTTGGGAGAAAAAAGTGAAGTCTTTAACGTTTGGGTTCAGAGTACGCCAGGTGTCATGAAGAGTCAAATTGCTCAGTTGGGTCTTGATTGCACGGAGTGCTCTATATGGCATACTGGAGGAACCATTAGAGGTATCCAAGGAGGGGGCTAGAGGGACATTGAAGTCTCCCCCTAGGATCAAGATTCCAGATTCAAATGCTGTCAGTTGATGTAGGGTTTCACGAAAAAAGGATACTTGACGGGAATTAGGAGCATAAATGTTTGCAATAGTTATTGGCCTGTTAAGGTATGAGCCTTTGAGGAAAAGATATCTACCTTGATCATCACTTTGCGTTGCGGTAATTTGTATAGGGCAATTTTTGGAGATTAGGATAGATACCCCTTTTGATTTAGCGGTGTTATTTGTTGCGTGGTAGACCGTGGGGAAGTGGTGATTGTGGAGCTTGGGTAAGGTATCAGTCCTAAAGTGGGTTTCCTGGATCAGAGCTATGTGTGTTTTGTGTTTATGTAAGGCGTATAGTAGTTGGGATCTTTTCTCAGGTGTATTGAGCCCTCAAATGTTTAGGGAGCATATCTTGAGTCTCGTAAAGGAAGGTGCAGCAGGATGTCCATCTGGGGAGGGGTTGTTAGTAGCCGCCATCGGGGGGTGGAGGAGTTAGAGATAGAGGGGTCTCGGTAGATGAGAGCAGGTATAATGGGGAGAGTAAATGGTCAGAATATTGACCATTTGGGAGGGATCACTACGAGGAAGTGGACCTTTCGGACTTCCTCGGTTGTGGGATTGGATCTAAAGTGTACAGGGCGTAGGCGGAACGAGTATAACCAGTAGGGTACCCGAACCGCTGTCTGCCACCGTGTGGGGGTTGGCTCGAGTCGAATACAGAAGAGTGTGTGGTGAAGACACATCAAACATCCCGTTGCCACAGGGAGTGTAGACGTAGAAAGGGGAGGTATAGAGTATGCGTTGGAACCGTCATGGAGGGTGAGTGGGGGTAGCGTATTCTGGAGCGTGGGGGGCTTAATAAACCTTGTACAATTGCATGTGTATCTATGTACCAGCAGGGAAACATAAATGACAATCAGATAAGGAAAGCAGAGTGTAGGGTTTGGAGGTGTGGTCCCCACCTGATGTATCAAGGAGAGCATACCTCCAGAGCCATTAGAATTACATGTACGGGGAACATATGCAAGTAGAGGACAATGAAGGCAAGCCAAGAATACAGTGTATTAAAAAAAAAAAAAAAGTTCAGGTCATGTATATTTAACAGAACAACTTTCACCTGGATGGAAAGTCCCACCTCAGCATAAGTAAAGCCTATTTTCCTGCCTGCGAAGCCGCACATTCCGGCCATCTTGTGAGCAGTCCCTGCCGGAGGTGAACATAAGGAGCTGCTAGAATATGTACATGGATATGGGGCGTACCTGAGTATCTAGGCGGCACAGGGTAAGTGGGGGAGCAGAGTTCCCGGTGGTGTGGAGGAGCTGGGCGCACGGAGGGGCGTCTCAGCCCATGGCTAGGTAGAGTCCGATTCTTCGGAGAAGTCTGAAGAGGTGTACAACGTAATCGGTCAGACGATCTGTCTGCATGTGCCGCCTTTACATACACGGTTCCAGTCATCCGGCAGTTTGCGCGTTGTTCAAAAGCGTCATCGAATCAGGTGGTGCAGTATTATCGCAGGGAATCATGGGGAACGTAGTGTGAAGCAGCTGGTGCAGGGTTTTTGCTGTAAGTGACAGGCATGAGAGTCCTGTGAGGAGAACACACGTATCTGTCTCAATAAAGCCTTAGAGTCTGGAAGGGGCGGCAGGGCGTGTGTCCCGTTAGTGGGCTGAATGTAAAGTTCTACTGTAGTACAAGTAGAGCTTAAGTTTTTGCCTGTGAAGCTAATTAGACCGTCCCTACTGTGAGCAATCCCTCATTAGGGTAAACACGTTGAGCTACTTGAGCCTGCATAGGGATACGGGGTGTACCTGAACAGCCAGGTGGCATCAGGAACGATGGTGAGCAGAGTTCCCAGCGGTCACCGCAGAGTTCCCGGCGGTGTGAAGGAGTCAGGTGAACGGAAGGGCATCTCAGCCCGCAGACAAGTAGAGCCCAAGACACTGGAGGGATCCGATGATGCTTGCGGCGTAAATGTCCGGGCAGCCGTGCGCTGTGTTCCGCCATTACACTGTCAGCTCAGGTTACCCGGCAGAGAGCGCGCTGTATAAGTGCGTCATCAGGTCAGGTGGTGTAGGATCGTCGCAGGGATGTATGGGGACTGTAGTTCGGAACAGTGGAAGTAGCGATCCTGTATATTAGGTGACAGGCAGTAGAATCCGTTGACGGGAGTATATATACCCGTTTCAATAGAGCCGTAGAGCTCGGGGAGGACGGCAGGGTGTGTATTCCATCAGCGGGCTGCGAACCAATTATCAGAAAAAATAAAATGTCAAAAACATACTAAAAAGTCATTCAACTGCGTATTTCAGCACAATGTGATCCGGAGGATCGAGAGGAACTGAAAAGAGTTCTGTCCAGTAAACTTGTGCCTTCATAGCTATGGAGGTGATGCTAGATGCAGGGGTTTCAGTAGTCCCTGCGAGCCCGTCTGGAGTTAGGTGGCGTGGTGGGACTCAGGGTTCCTCGACGTCCATGTCCCGAAGGGGATCGTCTCCTGCGGGTTCTGCTGTCTTGAGCGTCCATTGGTTCGTCAGGAAGTTTATCCATTTTGATCACGGAGTGAAGGAAGGGGGCATACCAGTTGGGGACGTCCACAAGATGGATGCCGAGGGTGCTGCAGAAATGAGGGAGGTCTTCTGGCACTTTAAGAAGTGCCGTGCGCCCTAGATTTGTGGCAGAAAGGCAGAAGGGGAATTTCCACTTGTACATTATCCCCCCACCACGCAGGACATCCAATAAAGGTTTTAAATCTCTACGGTGCTGCAGGGTGATGCCCGAGAGATCCTGGTAAATTTGAATAGGTGCAGCTTCATAAGATAGATGAGGTCTGCTCCGCGCCTGCCGTAGAATGTCCTCCTTGATCTTGTAGTCCACCAGGCAGCAAACAATATCCCTAGGGGGATCTGTGTCTCTTCCCCTAGGTTTCAGGGCCCTGTGGATGCGCTCCATAGCAATGATGGTCTGTGGAGGTCTGTTCAAGATGTCATTGAAGAGCTTAGTAACGGCTGTGGGGATCTGGTCACCTTCAATGGATTCTGGCATACCTCTGATCCTAAGGTTGTGGCGTCTTCCCCTATTATCGAGGTCTTCCATGTGCCTCTGCATGTCCCTCATCTGGAGGGTGTGGGAATCTATTTTTCTGGTGGCCCTACGGAGCACTGTTTCTTGCCTGTCAGTGATTTTTTCCACCGTCTGAATCCTGTCAGACAGCGTGTGGATTTCTATATGAAGCTCTGAGATGGCCGCTGAGAGGGTGTCCTTAATGTCGGCGGCAATTGAGCGAAGATCTTGGATGTTTATTTGTGAGTGAGGAGGGTCAGACAGTCCTCCCTGTGACGGTAAGCCTTGCGGAGCCGCGAGGGAGGTGGTGTCCGACATGAGGGGAGTCAGTATGAGCGGAGGAGAAGCCTGGGAGCGGTTCTGTGAGGAGCCATGGCGGGAAGACGCCGCGCTGTTCCTCTGATTCCGGAACATCTCCGGGATATTCTGGCTTAGGCTACCGTCCTGAGCGCGGGGAGAGCGGGATCGGGATGCCGACGCCTGTCGGGAAGCAGTTCCCATATCGGTAGTCTGTGCAGGGATGAAATCGTACCAGGCTTTTATCCTCGCTATGCAGGTAGTTAGTCCTGTGGCGACGGGAGCTCAGGATTCAAGCGGCCATCTACGAGTCTGGCCAAGCCACGCCCCCAAGTACTGCACGGTAGAAGTGGTAACCACTTAGCTACATTGTGTTTGCTGTAACATGGGAACTATAGAAAAACACTATCATGCTAAACTTTACACATGTTAACTGCCTCATGCCCGCCGCCCGTCATTTGATGGCCAGGCGGCGCAGCTCTCGTTCTGGGCGGGCGTCACAGGACGTCCTCCCAGAATGACCGATCTTGGCGGCATTGCGCCGGTCGGTGGTGCGGTGTGTCAGTCAGACACACTGCTACACCGATCTCAGTAAAGAGAATCTGACAAAGGATCAATACCACATGATCAGCCGTGTCCAATCACGGCTGATCACGATGTAAACAGAAAGAGTCTTTGATCGGCTTTTCTCACTCGTGTCTGACAGACGCGAGTAGAGGAGAGCCGGTCGGCTGCTCTCCTGAAAGGGGGGGGTTTGTGCTGATTGTTTATCAGCGCAGCCCCCCCCTCAGAGAGCCCGTCCAGGACCACCTTGATGCCGCTAGGACCACCAGGGATTGGCACCACCCTGGACCACCAGGTAAATGTCAATCAGTGGCCATCCCAAATGCCTGCCAGTGCCATCAGTGTTGCCTATCAGTACCACCCATAAGTACCCATCACTGCAGCCTATCAATGCTGCGTATCAGTGAAGGAGAAAATTCACTTATTTACAAAATTTTATAACCCAAACAACATAAAAAAAAACCTTTTTTTTTTCAAAATTTAAGGTCTTTTATTAATTTAGCAAAAAAAAAAAAAGCTGAAAATTGGCTTGGGCAGGAAGTGCACTGTATTAGAGGTGGATAAAGAATAATATATATATATTTTTTTTTTTTTATTAATATATAAACCTTCTAAAAAACCCTAGTTGCCTGGGTGTTGATCCAATGGTTGAATGCTTTGTGAACCAGAACTACAAAGTCAGGAGTTCTGAATTCTTTGGCTGCATTCATGTGCCACAGCAACAAGACCGTACTGAAGCAAGTTTATCTACATGACTGTAAGGCAACAAAACATTTTTCAGGTCAGCAATTATGGCCTCTATTTCTCAACCAGATGATGTCCGTGAGAGACGCTGGATCTGACCGATTTAGACTTTGTTCCTCAGTGTAAAAAGAAGTCAAATAATTTGGAGCACAAAGACTCTGACTAAGCAGCACTCCAACATTAAGGGCCCTCTTGTGAACAATGGAAGGTGTAAGAAGAATGCCACACCCATAGGACGCTTAAAGTGGAAGTAAACCCTCCTATCGTTTTCAGCCAAGGAAGCTGCCATCTTTGCCTCTGTTTAATCTTCAACTGCCACGGTGCTGCACATGTGATCTGTTATGACACCAGCCATTGGATGGTTTGACTGTTTGGTTGAGAGCACAGCCAATGTGCAGTTAGCATTCACGGCATGCCTTTTTTTTTTTAGACTGTTAAATCGATGGGTTTACTTCCGCTTTAAGGCTAGGTTCACAACCTATGCACATGGCTGCGGGAAGCGCATCTGTTCCCGCATCCTCACAGCCAAATCAGGCTGCCCTTCACCCACGCATCTCAGCCCGTTTGCGGAAACAGCAGGGAAAGCACATTGTCTACTTTCCCTGGGGCTGCGATTTTGAAAAGGCGCATGCACTTTTTTATTTTGGGTGGAAAAGTGGGCACAGTAGTCTATTCATTTGAATGGGTTACCGTGCCCATGCAAATGCACCCTGCACAAAAACGCAGGAGTGTGAACCTAGGGTTATACTTGTTGGGGCTTTTTACATCCCGGAAATGTCAATCTAAAGTTATAAAAAGGTGGTTGTATGGTCTAACAAAAATGAACAATTTTCATACAGCAGAAACTTAATGCTAAAAGTGATGAAAACCATTCAAGAGATTAGTTGACCATTCAAACAGGTGGTACAGCGTTACTGTGTCAATAGGAATGTAGCTGCACATTCGTTTTTTTCTGAAAAGCTGAATTCCAATAATTTTTTTTGCAGTTATATTTGTCTAGCGTGTGATAGACTTATGTTTGCCTGCAGACGATTTTATCCCATGTGTGATTGTTTTTATCCGCTGATAAAAAAGTTACATAAATTGTATCACTAGTAGAGCGTTCTTTTATATGGTCCACCTCCTGTTTTTGGCCGGCTTGGATATCCCGCTGTGAGGGTGATTACATCGGAGGATATACCTCACCCTCAGAGTGTCCCAGAGGCTTCCTGGTTTCCAATACTCTGCAGAGGTTGTTCTGCCCATTTGTCTGACCATCCTAGTAATAGGTGGTCACCACCATCTGGTAAGAGTCCCTGATCACTGGATGTGGGGTGCCACTGAAGGCTCTGCATGATGTTTTGGTGGTGGAAAAATCTGTTTAATTGACCTTTTGGACTTTCATATATCAACCATAAGTAGTCACTCTTTGCACAGACATTGATTTGTTTATTTTCTCAATTATTGCGCAAAGTATTTTCGAATTGGACAAGGTGGATAGGCAGGGTTCTCTGCTTCCACAGGGATCGTGAGGTATGGCACACAGCCACAAACCCTGGACCCATGTAACTGCAAAAACATATCTGGAGTGCAGTTTAAAAAGTATATTTGGTGAAAGTAATTTTTGCATCATTAGCAAAGATTTACTGTACCTTGAGGGAGCCCTTAATATTAGTAAATCAGTGCCAAAATACACAATAACATGGTTTTCTCATTCAGTTAAATACAGAAAGAGACTGTCCCCTCTTTACATAGACGACATATGCTCTACTTACAGTTGTAAAATAATCCATTGTACATGAAACGAAAAAGCAGGTGGGCTTAATCCACTTTAGAACTAAAACCACATAATGAATGGTAGCAGTCTGCTCTCTGGAGGATAACAAATGGGATCAGTTTCACAGAGGACCTCCTACCAACATCCCATGTCTAAAAGAAGCATGGTCAGCCATCTAAGAGCAAAGCAAATAATTCCAAAAACAGACAAGTGGCTGGAAGCAAGTTTCTTTATTGTTTTCAGGTTCCACCATCATTAAAAAATAACACCAGTAATAAATTACACATCCATCTGTACAACTCTATCTTTATATACTGTATATAAAAAAAAAGACAACACAAATATTAAGTGTTACCAATTTTAGATGTGAAATATACCAATGTGGCAAAGAACGGACACCAAGATGTATCCTGTGAGCAACATGCTTTGAAATAAGCAGCTTCAACTTAATATAAAAACAGAAATTTGGCATTCCTTTATTGACAAACCTGAATATACTGAGAGGCATTTCAAACCAGCACAAAGAAAAATCGGGTGGATTCCTTATTAGCAATTGCAGTTTTTAAACAAAACAAGGAAGACAGCCAAGATGTTATAAGATCGTCTGGGGAACTTGTTTTAGAATGTCCTATAGCAGAGGTAGACAACCTTTTGAGCACCATGTGATGAAAAATGTTTTGGAAGAAATTAAGTGTGCCGATTTTATAACAAAAAAAATGTCAACTTCACACTCTCAATCAGGAAAAGGATTTTTTATAAAGTAAATGCTGTAAAACTACTTTAGTAGTGAGAAATTAACATCCTGCACTCTCACGCCTCAGATCAGCCCCAATTCCTGCAACTCCACACCTCAGATCACTGTCCTCCCTGCACATATGCCCCACCACTGTACCACCCTGCTCTTCTGTCCCATCACTGTACCACCCTGCTCTTCTACCCCACCACTGTACCCCCCCGCACATCTGCTCCAACGCCGTACCCCCATGCTCTTCTGTCTCACTGCTGAATCATCTTCTCATCTGTCCTAACACTGAACTTATCTGCTCATCTGCCCCACCACTGTCCCACCACTGTACCTCCTGCACATTTGTACCAACACTGTACCCCCTGCTCTTCTGCCCCACGACTGTAACCCCCTGCTCATGTGTTCCACCGATGTACCTCCTTTCACCTCTGCCCCACCTCTGTACCCCCCTGCTCCTCTACCCCACCAATGTACCGCCTTTCTCCTCTGCCCCAACAATGAACCGCCTTTCTCATCTCTCCCACCGCTGTAACCTCCTTTTCATCTAGCCCAACACTGAATCCCCCCCTGATCATCTGCTTCATCACTGTACCCCCCTGCTTTTCTGTCCCACCGCTGAACCCCCTTATCCCTCCCACCATGGTAACCCCCTTGTTCTTCTGCCCCAACATGGAACCCCCCTGCTCTTCTGCCCCAACACGGAACCCCCCTGCTTCTCTGGCCCAACACGGAACCCCCCTGCTTCTCTGGCCCAACACGGAACCCCCCTGCTTCTCTGACCCAACACGGAACCCCCCTGCTCCTCTGGCCCATTGCTGAACCCCCTTCTCTTCCACCACTGCTCCTCCCTGCTCATCTGTCCCACCTCTGAACCCCTTCTGCTCATTTTCCCCACCGCTGTACTCTCCTGCTCATCTGTTCCACTGCTGTACCTTCTTCTCATCTATCATATGCGTGATATGAAGAGTGGTGAAAGGAAGCAGAGATGACACATCTACCTGTCCTGGGACACTCATCCTGCTGATCCACCTCTTGCATCCAGCCCACGTGCTTGTATATGTGATGTCACATACAAGCATCTGGAATGGATGTGCAATGATGAGCTCAGGTCAGGGGCATTTTCTGAAAGCAGTGGGGCTGTGTGCAGGATCATAAGTTGGGCCCCTGCAGCTGACAAAAGTTCAGGAATAATGTCAACAAAAGCTCAAACAGAAATTCCACAAACTGTCACCTGATTGAGAAAACCACAATCAATCAATCAATCACAGTGAAATCCCTTCTGAGATTGGTAGTGGCAACCCAGCGAGTCATCTTTCTCCAGATGGTGAGCAGGCTAGCAGGACTGTGATTGGCTTTAGCAGTAGCCAATGACAGTCCTCCTCCTCCTGGAAACAGGAACCACCCCCCCCCCCCCCCCCCAGCAGAACTGCACCCAATCTCTTCCCCATCACAAATGCTGACAATCGCAGCTACAGCAAAGTTAGAGGACCAATGTTTCCCATCTTATACAATGTGTGGGAGCACAGTGCCTCCCCCTCAGTGCAGGTGCGGTGTGGGGAATTCTGAAATTGGAATGCATTAGTGTTTCACTGACACTTCCCTGCGCTGCTCTGCTGATGGGGAGGGAGCCGAGTGTCGGCAAAAGAGGCTTTGCATGCCGCTTGTGGAACCAGTGCCGGGTGTTGCCTACCCCTGTCCTATAGCAAAGGAAAACTATGTTTAGTGTTGAAAAACAAACAGTATTGATGGTCTGGGAATTACGGGGTAAATTGAGTTCATATGAAATACATGTGAACTGGTCAGTGCCAGTAACGTATAATTAAAGCTGAACTCCTAGCAGTTAAACACCCAGAAAGAGCTGCACGATTAATCGTCAAGAATCGTTATCGTGATTTTATCCCTGTTGCGATCTTGACAAGTGTTTCACGATTCTTTCTATGCAACGAATTCTCTCTACTCTTCTGAAGCCTTCAAAAGAAAGGAAGAAAAAAAAAAACACAGGGCAGTCTGCCAAGAATCACAACATTCTTTAGCAGTGGAACTCAAGTATAAACATTGTAACAATTTGTCAAAGGAATAGACTTGTGTGTAAATGAGGAAAGTTTAACCACTAAACCTTTTTCTGACATTTGTTGGTTTCAAAGTTAAAAATCTTTTTTTTTTTGTTAGAAAATTACTTAGAACTACTTAGAACCCCCAAACATTATTTTTACTAGAGACCCTAGGAGAATAAAATGGTGGTTGTTGCAATATTGTATGTCGCACTGTATTTTTGCAGCGGCCTTTCAAATGCAATTTTTTTAATGAATAAAAAAAAAAAGACAACCAGTAAAGTTAGCCACATTTTTTTTGTATAATGTGAAAGATTTTACGTCGTGAGAATTTGGATATTTTTGTTCTAAAGCAAAAAAAAAAAAAATTGTGATTCTCATTTTGGCCATAATCGTGCAGCCCAGATATATAGAAGCCGTTTTACCTGCCAAAGGATTTGCATTTCTGTCCATTCAGTTTTGAGATTTACAAAGCTCCACCAGAAAGCAGTTCTGTCCAGCAGGGCAGATGTAAAATTCAAGACATTTTGCTGCGCCTGGGGAGTCGCATACTGCCTGTTATACGAGTACATAGCTTTAGGAAGCCGTACTATTATTGCTGATGCATGTTGTACGCACACGCACTGACGCATCAGTATTTACACAAGTATGTCCACATATAGACAAACTTGTATGGCAGGCTGTAGGCAGCACCTGCAGCTCCCCGGGTGTGGGAATTATATATACAGCATACTTTCAACTTCTCACCATCTGTGTGCACGAGGCCTTTGTTCAGTAACATTTAAAGGTCTTGTCCCTACCCGCAGCCCTTGAATTCAAATGCGTCGCTTTAACTGGCAATTGCGCGGTCAGGCAACGCTGTATCCAAACAAAATTTGTTTCCCCACAAATAGAGCTTACTTTTGGTGGCATTTGATCACCTCTGCGGTTTTTATTTTTTGCGCCATTAAAAAATTTATATTTATTGTTTTTTGCAACAGTTATAGCATCATCAAAATAGGGGATAGATTTATGGCATTTTTATAAAAAAATTTTTTTTACAAATATGGCGATCTGTGATTTTTAAATTGGGATTGCGACATTGCAGCGGACAGATCGGACACTTTTTTGGGACCAGACATTTATACAGCTATCAGTGCTAAAAATAGCCACTGATTAGTGTGTAAATGTCATTGGCAGGGAACACTAGGGGGCGATCAAGGGGTTAAATGTGTTACCTAGGGAGGGTTTCTAACAGTGGGGGGATGGGACTGCCTGGGGGTAACCGATCGTTGTTCCTAAGCAGTAGGAACAACTGATCAGTCTACTCACCCCTGACATAATGGAGATCGGTCTATTTACATTGAGACCGCTGTTCTGTCTCAGGAGCGATTGCGGGTGCCTGGGGGACATCGCGACCGCCGGGCACGCGCATCAGCTCCGCCGTCGCACCACCGGCATGCGCCCACCCCAGTCTTCTTAAAGCGGCCGACGTACAGCTACGACGGCTCGCCCAGGGGAGCCAACCTGCCACAGTATAATGAAGGCGGCTGGTCGGCAAGTAGTATATACTTACCCCCCCTCTTTTTTTTTTTTAAACCTGTCATGTGACCTGGCTCCCCTGTTGAAGATGCAAATTAAAGACTCTGGACGGCCGCACTCCAAGAAAAATTCAAAAGCCTTTATTGGTAAAATATGGAATCGCACAAAAATAGGTCACAGCAAAGCAAGAAAATCGCTAATGCATTTCACACTACCAAGAGTGCTTACTCATAGCATAGTAAGCACTCTTGGTAGTGTGAAATGCATTAGCGATTTTCTTGCTTTGCTGTGACCTATTTTTGTGCGATTCCATATTTTACCAATAAAGGCTTTTGAATTTTTCTTGGAGTGCGGCCGTCCAGAGTCTTTAATTTGCATCTTCATCAGCTTGTGCCGTGCCTGCACCTGGGTTCTCTAACCATAGGAACAGCTGTGGGATTGAGTTATGTGGATCATCCTGGAGCGGTGGATCTCTCCATACTACCTGGCTCCCCTGTGTCACCAAAATATTTATTTTTTCCCCCCCAAGTTAATGTTAGAAGATGGGGAGGGATTATTTTTTATGACTAGTTAGGTTTTAGCTGGAATTCTACTTTAAGAGAGATGCAGAAGACCGATGAGCGCATCTCTGTCACTTAGCTCATTCTTCCTAGTAAAATGCACTTTTCGCACAACCGACTGGCTCCTTATGTGGCTTCTCCCTTCCCCAGTCTGGGTTCTGCTGTAAAGGAATTGCAAGAGGCTGATACCAAGTCAACTTGCACTAAATACATTCAATGATATATGAATGAACAAAAAAAAATAAAAAAAATGTATGTATGTATGTATTATGTATATTATGTATGTATGTATGTGTATGTATATAGATATATATTTATATATATATATATATATATATTGTATATTCTGGCGTATAAGACTACCTTTTACACAGTCAAAAAGTGGGGGTCGTCTTATACGCCGGGTGAAGAAGCCGCCAGATGGATTTCAGTCCGCTGGGCGCTCTGTAAAATTGTAATATGTATACAGTATGCGCCGCTCAGCCAATCCCGGCGGGCGATGCACTCTGATAATTAACAGAGCCTGCTTGGATTGGGTAACAACCTCTGCCAATCTGAGCAGGCTACATGAGTCAGAGCGGCGCGGGCTGATGTCACAGCCTCTGCCAATCCGAGCAGGCTTTGTATCATCAACAGATTAGTAAAATACAATGCCTGCCGTGATTGGCTCAGCTGTGCACACTGTATTCTGAAGTGTACCTGGCGCTACTGTACTAACACAGCATCATATACTGTGTGTACTTGGTGCTCTACATATTAACAAAGCATCCTGTACTGCACATACAGCTCCAGATCTCCCCTAAAATACAGGTATGATTTATGGTGCTTTGGAGGAGAGGATTCATTGTTGCTGCCTACCAATTGTGGGATCTCTGGGACTTGTAGTTCACCAGTTTCCTTTTTCTGATGTTAGGTCTGATGGGTTTTTTTTTTTGTTTCTGATGGTTTTTTGTAAATGGTGTTGCCTCGGAAGGGGGGGGGGGGGGGGGGTATTCTTATATGACGAGTATAGCCCGAAACCTACGTTTTCACTGGAAAAAAATAGGGGGTCGTCTTATACGCCGGCAAATACGGTACACTGCATGCAAAGCCAAAGCTGGGTTTGTTTAACCACTTTCAGACCGGACCAATTTGCAGCCAAAGGACCAGGCCCCTTTTTGCGATTCGGCACTGCGTCGCTTTAACTGACAATTGCGCGGTCGTGCGACGTGGCTCCCAAACAAAATTGACGTCCTTTTTTTCCCACAAATAGAGCTTTCTTTTGGTGGTATTTGATCGCCCCTGCGGTTTTTATTTTTTGCGCTATAAACAAAAATAGAGCGACATTTTGAAAAAAATGCATTATTTTTTGCTATAATAAATATCCCCAAAAAAAATATAAAAAAAACATTTTTTTTCCTCAGTTTAGGCCGATACGTATTCTTCTACATATTTTTGGTAAAAAAAAAAAAAAAAAAAAAAAAAAAAAAAAATCGCAATAAGCGATTATTGATCGGTTTGCGCAGAAGTTATAGCGTTTACAAGATAGGGGATAGTTTTATAGCATTTTTATTAATAATTTTTTTTTTATTATTAATGGCGGAGATCTGCGATTTTTTTTGTGACTGCGACATTATGGCGGACACATCGGACATTTTTGACACATTTTTGGGACCATTGTCATTTTTACAGCAATTAATGCATTTAAATGCATTGATTTCTGTATAAATGACACTGGCAGTGAAGGGGTTAACCACAAGAGGGCAGTGTAATGGTTAAGTATGCCTAGGGGTGTGTTTTTTACTGTGGGGGGGCGTGGCTGTCAGCTGAATGCTGATCTCTGCTCCAATCACAGGGAGCAGAGATCGGCGTCACTAGTTGCTAGGCAGAACGGGGAGATGCTGTTTATCTCGGCATCTCCCCGTTCAGCCACCCCGTGAGACGATCGCGGGGGTCCCCGCGGCGATCGAGTCCGCGGGAACAGCGATCGGACTCACGGGGGTCCCGACCGGCGCGCTCCCGATGGCACGGACAGGCTAAAGGAGGGACGTATATATACGCCCTCCTGCCTGTACGTGCCATTCTGTCGACGTATATCGTCGTGCGCCGGTCGGCAAGTGGTTAAAAATGTTATAAGTTACCTTATGAGCCATTAGAGCCAGACAGCGTTTAAAAGTCAATTTAATGATGGTCAGTGTATGTGCATTAATATTACTCAGTTATCCTGACTAATGGTAAACATTTAACACAGTGCTAGCCAGCTGTTCAACTTGCTTACTAGTGTTCACACAAAATCTCTCGAAAAATGATTGAATGCCGAATGTAACCCAAACTCCAGACAGATTTGGAAAGAGTAAGCACTTCTGTACAGTTTCTACTGTCTGTAACCCCTTTAGGGAGATTCCATCCCAACAACTGTCACTGTTAAATTAGAAAAAAAAAAAAGGGGGAGCAGTTGTCTCTAGGACTGGAAAAATACACATGAATAATGATTTCACAGATTTGCTCTAACCTTCATTGGAGTATTCTGTAGCTACTGAAATATTTATATTTTGGATACCCTAATTATGTTGTGAAATGGATTTACTACTTATGAGTTTCTTAGCCATGTATTTTTTCCCTTGACAGCCTATGCCGAGTAGCAGGAACAGGTCTGTGACGGCTGTGTGCAGAAGCACCGAGAGCTAAAACAGTGCAGCCACTGTCACACCCATCTCTCATCCACAGCAACATTACATTTATTTGTAGTGGGCAGAGCATGTTTTTCCAAATTCTTTTCTCCCAGAATGTATGCAGCCAAATTGGGATAACACCAACTTTATATATGTGTTACATGATCCCATTCACATAGCATAACAAAATACTTAACCACTTGCTACCCAGACCAATTCTGACACTTCGCTCCGTATTTATTTTTGCTAGAAAATTACTCAGAGCCCCCAAACACACACACGTATGTTTTTTAGCAAAGACCTTAGGGAATAAAATGGTGGTTGCTGCAACTTTTTATCTTGCATGGTATTTACGCAGTCATTTTTTCAAACACTTTTTTTTTGGAAAAAATGGTTCGTGTGTGTGTGTAAATATATATATATATATATATATATATATATATGTGTTAGCCCAATTTTTTTTTGCAATGTGAAAGATGATGTTACGCCAAGTAAATAGATACCCAATATGTCATGCTTTGAAACTGTGCACACTCGTGGAATGGCGCCAAACTTCGGTAATTAAAAATCCCCATAGGTGACGTTTACATTTTTTTCTGCAGATTATCAGATTAGAGTTAGGAGGAGGTCTAGCGCTAGAATGATTGCTCTCGCTCCAACATTCACGGAGATACCTCACATGTGTGGTTTGAACATTGTTTACATATGTGGGCGCAACCCATGTATGCGTTGGCTTCTGCGCTGGAGCGCTTTAAAAAAAAAAAAAAAAAAAAAGTAATTGTTTATTTTACTTTTATTTTTCTATTTTGTTAATTAAAAAAGTTAATCACTTTTATTCCTATTACAAGGATTGTAAAGATTATTTAAAATAGGAATAGTGTGCAACAGGTTCTCTTTACAGCGAGATCTGGGGTCAAAAAAAGTCCCCAGATCTCGCTTCTAGGATGGGAAGCACGTGTGTGTGTGTGTATATATAAATATAAAAAAAAAAAAAAAAAAAAAAAAACACACACACCCCACATAATCCTGACTTCCCAGCCAAGGTGGTGGCATTTTTTTCAAATGCAAAGGCCAGGCTTGACCTCATAACATCGTGCCCTTTTCCCTCTCGCCAATTGTACGTAACATAAGCGCATGTGTGTCGGGGGCGTCTTTGAAATAATGTCATAAAAACATGTCAGTTTGTAGTTGTGTAAAAGATATAGTCAAAAAAGCATGGGAATAGTGACACCATCTGAAATTGGAAAAAAAAAAAAAACTGACAATGCACCGATTACATTGATAATTTGCTCCCCCTCTTTTTTTTTTTTTTAATTAATAGCAGGCCTAGCTTCCTGAACACATACATTCTGCAGTGGGAAATAATTTATGCTGTATCATTAGGTGGGAAGTTTTAAGATCAATACCGCCTTTGATATTTCAGACACCAAAGAGAAGTGAACTCTATGAATGTAGCTTTGTATAATAGTAATAGGGCAGCCTAATTCCTAAACAGCGATGTCAGAAAAAGTACAAAGACAGACATTTTTTTTTTTTCCTGAAAACTTTCAAACAAACATGTGCCCAAGTTTCCCAAACATTCAAAATATCCTATAGTTAAAGCATGCAATCAACCTGAACTCAAATCAAGCATGAATGCAAAAAAAAGATGTGCCTACAGGAATGCCAATGCACACGGGCCTTGTGTGCTCACAAAAGAACAGATGCTTCACAGTGTGTCTTGTGCCTTTGTAGGTTGCCATGTATTTTCTATTTCACTTAGTGTCAGCATGATGTATACAAGGGCTTATGCCAAGTCTGTGAAGTAAACTTTCAAAATATAATTGTATAGCACTGCATAGGAAAATAAGTAACAGAATTCCGTTTCTTGAGAGGGCAGCGTTTTGCATTTCTGATTAACCTTTTAGGCGATGTCTGACAATACCAGGGTACACAACTTGCATCATTTTTAAAAAGGACATGCTAAGTGTAAAGCACTACGGTGGTTTTTTTTCCATTGCATTGCAAATTTAGAAGCAACTAAAACAAGTGACAGACTTCCAACAGTGATGTTACCATTTGTGGATTTAAAAAAAAAAAAAAAAGTACTGACATTTGCAAAACATTTGTACAACATTCCTTCATTCAGTTGCAAATTGGCTAGGCTACAAGCCATTTTGTATTGTTTTCATTTCACTAATGGAGAATCTTTAATTTATATATATTAAAAAAATCTTGTTGGCAGTGGGTATTAATTAGCTGTTTGAACATTCACTGTAATGATTACTCCAGTCAACAGGCAATATATCCCTGTGCTCCAAAATGCCTTTCTTGGAAGGTCCAGACCTTTCCACAAAGTCTGACTGTAGTTCATAGTCTTTTTTATGTTGCTGGGGAATCGCTTGTGTAACACCAATAGGTTTGGTCTTAATTTGCTTATGAGGGGCATCATAATCACAACTGTACTGTGTATCTACACACCTCTGTTCCTCCAATGGTTGCACACGAGCAAGCTTTTTTGTAGTGTTTTCTCTGGAGTATCTGCAGGATTTGGAGTCCTCTTGAAACTGCCTAGTGTTAAACTGCACAGTCTCAGTAGTGACATTTGCCAACTCCCTGCTACCCAGTGGTTGTTGGCTACCGGAGTTGGAATCCAACAGTTCTCTGCTGTAGCTCTGCTTTGGAGACATAACGGGTCTACAGGTTTCAATTGTTTCTTCATTTGCAAGAACAATTTGGCCCAACATTTTACAGCTGTTAAACCTTACTTCGTCTGGACGTGCGCAACGATCTTCACACGGCCAAGAATTCTTTTTATCCTCCCAAGGAGTGACCAAATCATAGGATTTTAAGCCACTTTTAGACATATGTATTCCACCAAGCTCAGTCTCCAAGCTTTCTGTGTCTAGCGATTTGCTTCTTCTGTTAACAGAAAGTGGAACTGGCCTAAAAGGACTTAGCTTATATTGCTCAAGATGACGTGGAAGGCTGGTCACCCCCCAGTTATAGTTTTGGAAAGACTGACGAGAGTCCATCTGCAATAAGTGTTCATCACATTCAGCCAAAGACTCCTGTGCATATCTGTGGTCAAATGTCTCAAAGGATGATCCAACCTCTTCATCTGGATTTAGGTCAACTTGCTGCTCACATTCACCTTCATTTTCAAAATCAACTACATCAAAAGTGACCATAGTGGGAAGAGCATTTAAGTTGTGATGAAATGATGAATTAGAAACAGCACTGCCAAGTCTTTCAGAAATACTTGAAAACAACATACCATTATCAGCAAAGTCTACAGCTTGCTCACATTCATTTTCTGCACTGTAGTTAGATAGGCAGGAAAATTCAGCACCAAATACATTCTGGGCATGATGCATAGGTGTAATACTAGAATTGGAAAGTTTGGCAAGATTTGCCAACGTAGTGTCACTCTGGTTCTGAGCTTCAAGGCTACTAACATTCAACTCAAAACCAGAATTCTCCACAAGGCCATTTCCATCTATATGATGCAAGTAACTTCTGTGGTAATCAGTGTCTGTTGAAGGGGTTTCCCGATAGTCTTTCCAAGTCTGTTTACCAGCTTCTGTGTGCTGTATTCCTTTGTCAGCAACATCTTTGCTAACATTTTGTATCAAAATGTGTTCTCTTGTAGGGCAGTCCTTGCCCCTGCCCATTAAGTTGACAGTCCTGATTTCACATTCAATTTGTTTTTCTTTGGAAAAAGTATCTTTGTTTACATGTCCTAATCCTTTCAATGCGGCTTCTCTTTGCATTTCCCAGAACAGCAGCTGTTTTTGAATTACTGCCAACCGCTCCTCTTCGGTTTCAGTTGCACCCTTTTTGTGTTCTACATTCTGGCTTAGCCCACTGTTTATGGGAAGACTGAAGTCAAAAAAGTGATCAAATATTTCAGAGCATAGTGTTTTACTTTCATACAAGGACTCTCCACCTGGTGCAGGACTCATAAGACTGTCATCAGGCTCATAAAACTCATAAAGTGCATCCCCACTGTAGCTGTCTCTTGGAAGACGTTCTTTATGGGAGAAACCTTCTCCGCCATCATCATCTGGACCAGGTGTGGTAGAATCATAGTAACCCTCATCACTATTTGGTGCAGATTCTTGCTGGTCACTTTGGGGAGTAAGCAACTCTGCGCTGCCAAGGACAGTTCTGTCAACGAAGGCATCTTCTGCACCCATTGAATAAGCATGTGGCTGCAGTTCAGTAAAGCCTGTGGACATCTCTTCATGTACCTTTTCTTCTTCCAGTTCATAGCCTGCATCAGCTTCATTGCCATCTTCCAAAAGTCTCTGAAGGTACTCTTCCTCCATGTCATCTGGTGTTGCCATCTCCTCTCCACCTCCTTGATAAGTAACAAGACACGAACTTCTCTTAGTTGTCTCCCTGCTCCTTTCTAAGGAAAGGGAAGTATCACTAATATTGTCAATGTCCTGTTCAGCAATAATATCGCCACATCCTGTAAGGGAGTCAAAACTCTTAAGCGATGACACATCCTCAAACATAAGACTGAGATGGTCAGCAGCAGAGTTAGGCAAGACTTCTCTGTCTAAGTCGGCATTTACATTATCAGCACACACTTCAGAGACTGAACCATCAGCAGGGCAGTCAGGTTTGGAATTGGCAACAGGATTTTGGTCATTAGAAAGTCCCTCATTGGTTTCCACAACAAATTCTTGAGTTTTCTGTGGTGTTAAATTGGGCATGCTCACTGAACCCTGCTGAGTCTCCTCATTTTCACACACACTTGTCAGATTCAGTAAACCATCTGAGGAGACTCCCAATTCCTGGATCTTCATCTTTGGTTGCTCACTGCTGCACTGCAGTTCCACATCCTCTGATGGATACTTATTTAGTTGTTCTAAAATTACAGTCTCAGTAATAGGATCGTACCGCTCACATTTGTCAGGGTCAGGAGTTTTGTTTTTCTTGTGTCTACGGATGCTACTAAATAAACCCTTCAACCCTTTCTTTGGCCTCGGGAAGGAGAAGGATTTATCTCCATTCATCTTTTTCTCAAAGCACTCTGTGCTGCCCATAGGAGATATATCATGGAAACTGAAATCAAGCTTAACCGGAGACGTAATTCCAGAATCTGCACTAAGAGAGCTGGGAAGAATAGTCCCCGTCTTACACAGGTCATGTCCATGTTGCTTGTTATTAGAATTATCATAACAGCCCTTCTTTCCATCTTCCCTAGGTACATCGCTGATGCCATCATGGGTCTTGCTTTTGCTCATCGACTTTCTAGCATTTCCTTTTCCCAATCCCTTGTGCTTTCCTCCAAAGAAGCTGGGCAAAGTAACAATGCTTTTTCTTCCTCCAAAGAATTTGAAAGGAGTTTTTTTCGGCTTCCCTTGAATTTGTTGGTCCGTACAAGACTGTGTAGAGTGCACATCCACTCTGGAGTACTCTCCTGCATTGTGGCCATCATCTTGTATTGCACAGATGGAAGTGGATTTTATAGTGTTTTCTTCTTGGCAACTTTTGCCAGTTTCCATGACAACGGTTACACATCAAAGGGGAGTGCTGGTTTTAAAAGTAGGATTGTAGAGGCACTGGAATTTGGTTGACATAAAAAACATTCTTTGCAGACCTGGGAAAACAAAAAAACAACTCAGGCACTTGACAAGATCATCTTTGAGCTTCATAATATACTGGCAGCACCATGCAAGGCTACTAAAACCACAGAGGCAGAATTAGGCTAGGCTTCTTTCTTTTTATTTTTATATCTCTATCTCTATCTAATTTTTTTTTTCCCCCCATTTCTAAATACTTATCATAAACAGGAAGTACATATTTGCATAAAGGGTGTTTTTCTAATATTTGCCCAGTGTTTTTTACACTTGCATGCAAAGAAAAATATATGGAGTAACAAAAATACAACTTTACATATTTATCAAATACAAGATGCAGTCTAAAAAAAAAAAAAAAAACCAACAACAACACACACACACACAACCACACGCTCTGTTTCCCAATAGCATTACATAGTGTTAACCACAACACTGATAAGGTTTATTCCCACTGCTTCCCAAGGAGAATACACACACAAAGCTCTAGCATGTCATTCATTTATAGATAATAGCTCAGGCAACTTGCATATTGGATATTGGCTTTGCCTGTATAGGTGCATCTCATAAAAAATTAGAATGCAATCAAAAATTTGAATTTCAGCAATTCCATTAAAAAAGTGAAACTCATTTTCTATAGATGCGTTACACACAGAGCAATATATTTTAAGCATGTTTCTTTTTAATTTTGATGGCTATGGCTTACAGCTATTGAAAACCCAAAATGTAGTATCTCAAAAAATTTGATTGATTATTACATAACACAAAAAAATACGTTTTTTTTTTTTTTTAAATACTGAAATGTTGGCTTACTGAAAAGTATGTCCGTGTACACTACAGTATGCACGCAGTACTTGGTCGGGGCTCCTTTTGCATGAATTACTGCATCAATGTGGCGTGGCATAGAGGCGATCAGCCTGTGGCACTGCCGAGATGTTATGGAAGCCCAGGTTGCTTTAATAGTTGCCTTCAGCTCGTCTGCATTGTTGGGTCTGGTGTCTCATCTTGCTCTTGACAATACCCCACAGATTCTCTATGGGGTTTTGGTCAGGCAAGTTTGCCGGCCAATCAAGCACAGTGAGTGATACATACCATGATCATTAAACCAGGTATTGGTACTTTTGGCAGTGTGGGCAGGTGCCAATTCCTGCTGGAAAAATAAATCAATGACCCAACAATACAGATGAGCTAAAAGGCCACTATCAAAGCAACCTGGGCTTTCATAACACCTCAGCAGTGAAAAGAGGCTGATCACCTACATGCTACGCTGCATTGATGCAGTAATTAACCGCTTCCCGACCGCCCACTGCATATATACGTCAGCAGATTGGCACGGGCAGGCAAAAATCACGTACCTGTACGTGATCCTTTAAATGCCTGCCCGTGGGTCGCGTGCGCGCCGCCAGCGGCACGCTCGCGACCCGGTCGGGAGCTCCGTGACCCCGGCCGCGGGACCAGCGGACCCAATCGCCGCTGGTGTCCCACGATCGGGTCACGGAGCTGAAGAACGGGGAGAGGTATGTGTAAACAAACCTCTCCCCGCGCTTCCTACTCTGCCTGTCATTGATTGGCTGTTCCCGATGACCGGGAACAGCCAATCAATGACGTCCGATGTCAGCCCCGCCCCCTAATGTAAAAAACACAAAAACACACGTCACAGCCCATAACCCCTCCCCTCCCCCTAGTGGTTAACTCTTTCACTACAACTGTCATTTATACAGGAATCAATGCATTTAAATAGCATTGATTGCTGTATAAATGACAATGGTCCCAAAAATGTGTCAAAAATGTCCGATGTGTCCGCCATAATGTCGCAGTCACAATAATTTAAAAAAAAAAAAAAACGCTGATCGCCACCATTACTAGTAAAAAAATAAAATAATAAAAATGCTATAAAACTATCCCCTATTTTGTAAACGCTATAACTTTTGCGCAAACCAATCAATAATCGCTAATTGCGTTTTTTTTTACAAGAAATATGTAGAAGAATACGTATCGGCTTAAACTGAGGAAAAAAAATGTTTTTTTATATATTTTTTGGGGATATTTATTATAGCAAAAAATATTTCATTGTTTTCAAAATTGTCGCTCTATTTTTGTTTATATCGCAAAAAATAAAAACCGCAGGGGCGATCAAATACCACCAAAAGAAAGCTCTATTTGTGGGAAAAAAAAAAAGACGCCACGTCAAACGACCACGCAATTGTCAGTTAAAGCGACGCAGTGCCGAATCGCAAAAAGGGGCCTGGTCCTTTGGCTGCCAATTGGTCCGGGGCTGAAGTGGTTAAAGTGGAAGTAAACCCCCCTATCGTTTTCAGCCAAGGAAGCTGCCATCTTTGCCTCTGTTTAATCTTCAACTGCCACAGTGCTGCACATGTGATCCGTTAGGACACCAGCCATTGGATGGTTTGACTGTTTGGTTGAGAACACAGCCAATGTGCAGTTAGCATTCACGGCATGCCTTTTTATTTTTTTAGACTGTTAAATCGATGGGTTTACTTCCGCTTTAATAAAAAAAAAAGAAGCCCCAACTAAGTATTGAGTGCATACTATACTGTACTTTTCAGAAAGTCAACATGCATGTATGTATGTATGTATGTATGTATGTATGTATGTATGCATGCATACATATATATAGATGGATATGACTTAAGTAATAAATATAAATTTTCTGAGATACAGAATTTTGGGTTATCACTAGCTGTAAGCAATAATCAGCAATAATCAAAATTAAAAGAAAGAAATGCTTGAAATATATCACTTCAATAAAATTCTAAAATAAAATAACTTTTTGATGATATTCTAATTTTGTGAGATGCACCTGTATGTGTATTTTAAAATGTAGTCAATTCAAATACTACAACAACAACATACAGAAAATTTGAGTGGCAACTACACCACAAATAGACACAATTTACACACTTCCTTCCATATATGCATAGAGGTGGTGTGCAACTTTCTGCACCAGCTAAGACACAGCAGGGAAAAAGGGTGGAGTTGACAATCAAAGCTCCACCCAATGGAGCGGAGTGGCCGAGCCATGCTGTGTCAATGTACGCACACAGCTCAGCTTGGGGGCTTGCTCATACGTGTGCACTTATAGCAAGCGGCTTGCTATAGGGGAACACAAAGGAGAAGAGGAGGCAACAACATTGGCGAGGGACCCCAGAAAAGGAGGTAAGGGGCAGCTCTGAGTAATACCATTGCACAGAGCAGGTAAGAAGAAACGTAAGCGTCGTACACAGGATGCGATTGTTGGCAGGGGATCATCTGTTCATAGACTGTTGTCATAAAATCTGACGTTCGTGTGCTCCTTTTGACAATTGTTGGATGGCAGGCTAGTAAATTTTCGGCAGACAACCATCTGTTAGATTTTCATATGGTCAGTACACAAAGCCGTCAAACAAAATGCTCAAACACGAAATTAGCAGAAGGGGCCCAAAAGATGACGCTCAAGAGCTGAAATTCCTCATAGTACGTCACTATGTTCGTGTTTGTTGCACAACAATTGTGCTACGTTAGTATGCAAGACAAGATCCTGGCACACGCCCTTAAGACAAAAATCAGACGCTCTGTTGGCCAACAATCATATCTTGTGTACGAGGCTTTAGTTCACTTGGTGTTACTTACCATGTCTTATAGAAGCTAACTGAAGGGCACAATGCGACAATGGGAGACAAAATAATCCAGATGGTGCTCACTTTTATTGAAAGACTGCACACACATTGTAACCAAAATGAATGTCACCACAAGATTGCCATTTGCTCTGGACATGTATCGGACCTATGATTGGAAACAATGAAACATTAATAAATACAAATGGTACAGAAAGCTCTCAAAAAAATAAAAAATAAAACACATACAGCTTATTCACACTTGGTTGGCCATTCCCCCCTTTCAATTGACTGGTGCAGGCAAAATGCCTTGACAAGGGAAACCACCAAGGCTTTTTATGGAAATAACAAAACAAAACAAAACAAAAAAAAAAAAAAAAGTGTGGATAGATATACATTACATATACAGGGCTCGACAAACCCTGGGCGCATTTGCAACTAGAAGTAGCGACCTGGCATAGGTGGGGTATCCTGTCTCCATGGCGCACCCACCCCCACCGCGATCGGCCGGTAATTGAGGCTGCAGCCTTGTGCAGTGCTATGGTTCCTTCTAGAATCTGGCGCCCTCTTGTGGTGGCCGTTGGTATGACATCCAGCAATGCTAATGAAGCTGTTTGTTTTCACTGCCTGCCCATCTCCTTCCCTTTACTTAGGGCTGAAACAACTAATCGATTATGAAATTAATCGCTTACTATTTTCATAATCGATTAATCGGCCAGTAACATAATGGGGTTAAAAAGAAACTAAAATGAGCCCTTTATACTACAAAAAGCAAATAATCGCTACTGTATATATTACTTTCACAGTTCTACAGTAAAAAAAAAAAAATGAAGCCCTTACTGAAATGAAAAATGGACCCCTTACAGTAGTGATTATCTGCTTTTTTTTTTGGTACTACAAAGGGCTAATTTTAGTTTTTTTAACCCCATTATGTTACTAAACGTCTTAGGCCTGGTTCAGATCTATGTGTTTTTTGGTGCATTTTGCAGAAACGCACTACAGTTCATTAACATGGTTTCCTATGGCACACGTTCACATCTATGCTTTTTTCAGCCGCTGCGTATTTGGAAAGGGTCAGGTACTTAGTATATACAGTATATCTCTGTCTGTTAGTCTCAGAGTGGATTAAATATTTTGCTCCCTAACCATATAGTTGGTTATTTATATTTACCGCTGCATAGAGATATTTAAGAATAAAATGCCTTTTTTTTTAAACTTTACATATTAACTAAATTATACACCACACTTTTTTTAATGGTTATTAACCGATTAATCGAAACAATAATCGGCCAACTAATCGATTATGAAAATAATCGTTAGTTGCAGCCCTACTTAGAACCCCCAAACAGTATATATATTTTTTATTCTAACACCCTAGAGAATAAAATGGCGGTCGTTCCAATACTTTGTCACACCGTATTTGTGCAGCGGACTTACAAGCGCACTTTTTTGGGAAAAATGTTTTTTTCTTTTTTTATTAAAAAAAAAGTAACACCACAAAACACTAAAGTTAGCCCAATTTTTTTTTTATATTGTGAAATAGGGCTGCAACTAACGATTATTTTCATTATCGATTAGTTGGCCGATTGGTTCGAATAATCGATTAATCGGATAATAACCTTAAAAAAAAAAATAAAAAAATAAAAAAAAAAAGTGTGGTGTATAATTTAGTTAATATGTAAAGTTTTAAAAAAAAAAGGCAATTTATTCTTTAATATCTCTATGCAGTGGTAAATATAAATAACCAACTATATGGTTAGGGAGCAAAATATTTAATCCACTCTGAGAATAACAGACAGAAGAGATATACTTTTTCTTGGCCAATTAGTTGTTGGGCAGATTAAAAAACACAAATTGCTGCAAAAACGCATTTTTGTTGCTTCTCTGCAGCTTCTCCATTGAAGTATATTGAACCAAAAAAAGCACCGTTTTGCATTAAAAAAAGTCCCTGACCCTTTCCAAACAGCAGCGGCTGAAAAAAGCATAGATGTGAACATGTCCCATAGGAAACCATGTAAATAAAACTGTAGTGCGTTTGTGCAAAAACCTTGCCTGAGGCATTTAGTAACATAATGGGGGTTAAAAAAAAAATAAAAACGAGCCCTTTATAGAAAAAAAAATAAAAAATAAAATAAAAAAGCAGATAATCACTACTGTAGGGGTTCATTTTTTTTACTGTAGAACTGTGAAAGTAATATTTATAGTAGTGAGTAGCAATTATTTGCTCTTTTTGTACTATAAAGGGCTCATTTTATTTGTTTTAACCCCATTATTGTTACTGGCCGATTAATCGATTATGAAAATAGTAATCGATTCATTTCATAATCGATTAGTTGTCGATCAATCGATTAGTTGTTTCAGCCCTGTTGTGAAAGATAAAGTTACGGCAAGTAAACTGATACAGAACATGTCACGCTTCAAAATTGTGTCCGCTCGTGGAATGGCGACAAACTTTTGCCCTTTAAAATGTCCATAGGCGACGTTTAAAAAAAATTCTACAGGTTGCATGTTTTGAGTTACAGAGGAGGTCTAGGGCTAGAATTATTGCTCTCGCTCTACTGATTTATTGCTCTCGCTCTACTTTCATATGCGGGCGCTACTCACGTATGCGTTCGCTTCTGCAAACAAGCTCGGCGGGACAGGGCGCGTTTAAAAATATTATTTGTTTTCATATTTAATTTAAAAAAAAAAAAAAAAAATATTCACTGTTCTTTTGATAAAAAAAAAACAAAAAAAAGTGTGTCACTTTTATTCCTATTACAAGGAATGTAAAAATCCATTGTAATAGAAAAAAGAATGACAGGACCTCTTAAATATGAGATCTGGGGTCTTTTTGGCCCCAGATCTCATATTTACACTAAAATGCCTTTAAAAAAAATAGAAATAAAATGGGCCCCTCTCCCACTGCCGGTAAAAGTGATCTCACCGCAGAGACCACTTTTATCTGAAAGAGAACCGCCGGCTCTTGAAGAAGTTACCAGGGTTATGGTAGCTGCTACCATAACAACGGTATTCCTCTTCAAAGACAAGACGTATATAGTCGTCCTGCGGGAAGGAAATCGGTTAATTAAAATGAATTTATTATTTGTCATCTCCCTGCTTGGCCCCTTTCACACGGGCTGTCTGATCAGGTTCACCTGTCAGTTTTCCAGGCGGAGCTGATCGGACCCTTAGCGGGGATATGGGGGTCTTGTGTCCCTGCAAGGCAGGAAATAAAAGCAGTCACATTCGTTCTAGTTGTCTATGTAAATTTAAGATTTAGATTTGAAAATAAAGCCGTCACACCTAGCTCCTAAATTCCAAGCAAATTTGTATACACACACACACACACACACACACCAACTTTAGGATCAACTAAAAAGGAAGCAGTCAGGATAAATGTATACGATTGGTTATTAGTGACTTGATTTTGGCGGTACATGCTCAGTCATTGACCCACAACAAAAGTGTGCATATATCAGTTGTCAGGACAATTGAGAATTATGCCCATTGTTCTGGGTCACTGACTCATATTCAGACAGAACTGCCAGGATCAGTAATACGGAGAGGAAAAAAAAAAAAGTAAAAGAATGCTTTTTATAACCATGTCCCCGTGGTAGCACAGTGTTAGAAGATGGAAAAAGTGTGACCCAAATTAACTTAGAAAGGTTTATTCAGAGGAAAATAAGGCAGCAAAGCGAAGCAGAAGACTATTTTTAAAATGGTATTGGGGGACAGTGTGGGAAATTAGAAAGGGGCAGAACTCCTGATTACTTTCTGTGAAGGCAGACAATAGCAGTAAACAAAGCCAGCGGCTGTAGCGAGACCCAAGAATGTCTGTAGCCATAACAAAAAGTTAAATCTGTTGATGGGACGTGTTAAGACAGAAACTCATCAGTGAATGTCAGAAGATGCAGACATGAAAGCATTATGTACGAACACCCATGTGTCTGTATCTGAAGAGGATCTGGAAATGTAGTGTACTGCTTTGCAATCAAAACATTGCTAAAAAATTATATATATATATATATATATATATATATATATATATATATATATATATATATATATATATATATATATATATATAAAAATAAAATTTTTTTTTTTTTTTAATTTATTATTATTAATATAAAAAACAAACAAAAAAAATAAATAAATAAAAAAAAATCAGATCACCCACAAGGCCCCTTTCACACTTGTGCGACTTTTGACATCAGAGTTGCATGACAAGTCGTACCCCATGATTCACAATGCTAACCATTCATATCTGAGTGACTTCAAAATGTAGTCCCTGTACTACTTTGGTCCGACTGATGCAAGTTGGGGTCCATAGACCTCAAGTTTACACAGGCATTCCCCAAAATTGCATCAAAATTGTGGCCGCAAAACCACACAACTTTCAAGTTGCGGCAGGGTAAAAAGGGCCTAAGAAAAAAAAATTAAAGTCCCCCCCTTCTTATTTTTTTCCCCTAATACCCCTTCTATAATTCTACTTTAAAGGATGGTCTTCATTATGTAGAGAGCTGCACAGATGTTATGAACCCGGGCCAACATGTTGACGATCCCCCAAGGGGTGTATCAATGACAGCCTAGGCTGAGACAGGCAGGTGGTTAATGACCCTGGCCTTCCGTCAGTGACACTAGGTATCTAGAGTAAGGAGTCGGAGTACAGATACTTGATGGAGTGAGTATTGTAGCAAGGTTGTTTTTTTCTTAATAGGATTAAAAAAAAAAAAAAAAAAAAATCGTTTAGTTTACCGTATATACTTGAGGATAAGCCGACCCGAATATAAGCCGAGGCACCAATTTTACCACAAAAAAACTGGGAAAACTTATTGACTCGAGTATAAGCCTAGGGAGAGAAATGCGCAGCTACTATAAGTGGAAAAGAGGGTCAACCATGCCTCACTGTGCCCATTTGCATGCCTCACTGTGCCCATTTGCATGCCATAGATCCCCTGAACTTCAAACTTGGTAGTTAAGGGTTCCTAGATGCCCCCTAGCTGCAGCCAAAATGTGGGGTCTCTGAACCCAAAGGGTCCTGAAATAACATAGCTGCAGATGAACACAGTTGACAGATTTTGCGGCCCTGTATCTCGGGGCCACTTGGTGCTAGGAACCCCAAATATGGATATGTTGTTGTACTGTTGGTTCCACTGGGTTTGCACACCAAATTTGGGTTCCTAGCACCAAGTGGCCCCGAGATACGGGGGCCGCAAAGTCGGGTCGGAAAATGTCATTTTTTTCTGCAGAAAGGTGCTTGACTCGAGGATAAGCCGAGGGGGGCACTTTCAGCACAAAAAAAAAAAAAAAAAAGTGCTGAAAAACTCGGCTTATACTCGAGTACATACGGTAAATTGGGATTTTTATCAAATGTATTATAATAAATTGCTTTGGAGTAAAAATCTATCTAAAGATAGGTTTTCTATTTAAGAAGCATTAATTTAGTTTAATCAGCATGAAATGGAGCTTAGTTATGTAGCATGAGGCTGTATATTCTGCAATATTTACATTTTTTGGTAAACTCATGCAATAAATCCAAGCTGAGATAACATGCACTGCATTTATTCATTCACACAGTTTCACAGTAACCATGAGATAAACCAAAGTTCAGGAATATTCCTTTATCCCATTTTTTGAAAATGTATGTACACTACAAACTATGATTGAATCGGTTCTGATATTGCCGTTTTACTAACCTGACAGCTTATTATTCTAAATGGGAAACCTTCATTTTGTTTGCAAATATTAAAGAACTACCAGCAAGAATAAGTCCTTACATTTAAAGAGCACCTGTCATTTCAGATCCATCATGACAGTGCCCTTTAGCGCAGGCCTCGACAAACCCTGGTCGCCCGGGCGCAATTGCGCCTAGAATTGGGGTCCTGGCGCCTGGGGCGACACAGCTGCGGTACTGTGTCAACCTGTGGACACCGACCCCCGCCGCGCGATTGCATCGGGCCGCGCCGGCCAGAAATTTAGGCCGCGGCTTTGCGGCCTTCTGAAATCCTTCTATGGCGCCATCTTGTGGTGGCCGTTGGCATTGCAACACCTCTAACAATGCTAATGCAATGTTAACCACTGGGCACTTTTCAGCTTTCAGTGCTCTGACACTTTGAATGACAATTTCTCAGTCATGCAACACTGTACCCAAATGAATTTTTTGTCCTTTCTTTCACACAAATAGAGCTTTCTTTTGGTGGAATTTAATCGCCGCTGGGTTTTTTATTTTTTGCACTATAAATCAAAAAATACTGAAAATTCGGTAAAAAAAAAAAAAAAAAAAAAAAAATTTCTATTAAAATGTATTGGCAGAGTATTGCACAGTGCTGGCAGTGTAGCTCTCACTGACCAGCGCTGTGGGCACTACACATCCAGCCCACAGCGCTGGTCCCATCTCTCCCCCTCTCAGCTTCTCCCCTCTCACTGTACCGATCGATACAGAGAGGGGAGAAGGAACCAGCGTCATGACGTGACGCCGGTTTGTGTACATGTAATCGCACCGTCATTTGACAGAGCGATCACATGGTAAACGGCCGCTATCGGCGTCCGTTTACCGCAATGCTCCGGGTCCTCGGGACCTGGCGGTCATGGATATTCCCGAGTGGGAAAGCAAAGTTCTGGGAGGACGTCCTACGGTGCCCAGTGCCACCTGTCAGTCGTTGTCGTTAAAAAAAAAAAAAAAACCTGGCTCCTAACTTTTTTAGCTGGCTCCTAGATTCCAAGCAAATTTGTCAAGCCCTGCTTTAGCGGGCGTCCACTCACCTGCTGCCACCACGTCCCTCAGCTTGTTGTGTCACTGCCACATCACCAGCTGTTCCATTAAAGTGATTAGGACTGTTCGGTGAGTCAACAGCGGGTCAGAGGAGGAGCCGCTGCGGGACAGATACATGCCCTGATGACAGGCCAATCATCAAGCACCAATCTTGTCACAGTCACAAGAGGAAAAACATGCCTAGAAGTGCTGGGCATTTTCTTTCATCCCAGCAGCTGAGATATAAAAGGGCAAACATGTAATGATCAGGAGCCAGGTTATTACATTTTAGAATGGAGGGCTGCTATTGCAGGCCTATGGCGAAAAATGCTGAATGCCTGGCTGTGTCTGACTTCAGAATGTTTTATTCACATATCCAAAACAAAACTGCTGTAAGGCCGGCTTCACACTGGGGCGGTGCGGGCGGCGACGGTAAAGCAGCGCTATATTTAGCGCTGCTTTACCATCGTTTTACCCGCGGTATGCGGCCGCTAGCGGGGTGGTTTTAACCCCGCTAGCGGCCGAAAAAGGGTTAAAAACCTTCGCAAAGTGCCGCTGCGCTTTGCTGGCGGTATCCCCGCGGTGTCCCATTGATTTCAATGGGTAGGAGCGGTATAGGAGCGGTGAATACACCGCTCCTTCACCGCTCCAAAGATGCTGCTAGCAGGACTTTTTTTACCGTCCTGCTGGCGCACCGCTCCAGTGTGAAAGCCCTCAGGGCTTTCACACTGGAGACACAGCAGCAGCTGTTTCGGGTCGGTTTGCAGGCGCTATTTTTAGCGCAATAGCGCCTGCAAACCGCCCCAGTGTGAAAGCAGCCTAAACAAGTGTCTGAACTTTAGCTTTAGGCTGCTTTCAAACTGAGGTGCTTTACAGACGCTACAGCGCTAAAAATAGTGCCTGTAAAGAGCCTCTCCCATCTCTCCAGTGTGAAAGCCCGAATGTTTTCACACTGGAGCGGTGCGCTTGCAGGACGGTAAAAAAAATAGCCCTGCAAGCCGCATCTTTGCAGCGCTATAGGAGCGTTGTATACACTGCTCCTAACGCACCCCTGCCTATTGAAGGCAATGGGCAGAGCCTGCAGGTTTAACCCTTTTTTGGCCGCTAGCAGGGCTTGAAAGCGCCCTGCTAGCGGCCGGATAGCGCCGCTAAAACAACGCTTTACCGCCGGCACCCCAGTGTGAAAGCACACTTATAGTTGTTCTGGACAAGACCCTTGCTGTGTGCCGACTTCCCCTACAAACAGGAGTTAAATGTTTGCTTTGTCCAATTGCTGGCCATACACTATATGAAAAATCTGTCGAAATTCGATCAGCTGGCCAGTTCGTTAGTTTTTCGATCGGTTAATGGAAACAAATTAGATAATCGTTGGGACGTTTGAGCCCAAATAAAAAAAAAAAAAAAAAATGGATTAATTTATATCCACTGAACGATTTATCTATCATTACACTATCGTTTGCTCCCACGGCCGAATGTCCGTTCTTCGAAAATGGATTCGGCCGATTGTTTGTCTAGTGTATGGCCAGCATAAGGGTAGAGAAATAAGCAGCTATACTTACCTTATGCCTAATTTCTCCATGCTGTACCCTCCCTCCTCCTCTTGAAGCCTCTCACCTCTCCCAGGCTTTCTTCATCACGTACAATGCAGGGCCAGCAGTCAGCGAGGGCGATATTGCGGCAGACATTCTGCGGGAACCAGTGGCACTAATACAGTGATCAGTGCTAAAAATATGCCCTGTCACTGTACTAATGACACTGGATGGGAAGGGGTTAAACATCTGGGGTGATCAAAGGGTTAACTTTGTGCCTAACCATTGTTTTTGTGTACTGTTTAAAAAGGTGCTTTTTCTAGGGGGGGGGGGGGGAGAGAGAAATTTTGTTCCCTGCTTTGCATGAACACAAAATCCATCCCTTCCCCCATCAGAACAGAGATCTGACCTGTTTACAGACAGATCCCCACTCTGTATTTTACTGATGGGGGCTTGTGTTCCTAAACGTGTCAGCCTTCCAATGATTTGGTCTCGGGATGTGTTTCACTGCATTCAGTTGAATTATAACAGTTACACGCTTGCGTTTTCTATTGGCTTGCGAGTATCCATTTGTCTATGGTAGGGATCCACCGATACCACTTTATTTATTTTTTTAAGTACCCGCCGATATCAATTACCAATACCCATTTCTGGCATTTAGGAAGATCATGATGAGGAGGAGCGGGGAGGGGGGGGTCTCCATCATCTATCAGTGCACTGTGTAATATTACTATCTGGATGAGACCAAGTGATGAAGAAGCACAGCACTCCCAACACTCAGCACTGTTGGCCCCACAGCTATGAGGACCAAACTATCATCCTACATCCTCCTCCTCTAATCTCGCTAACAACTCAGCCAGGAGGTATCAGTTTTAAGTATCAGTGCATTTTAATGAGTACCGATACTTGTGTAAAGACCCTAGTCTATGGTAATGCACAAGGCGTTTGTGCCCCCCCTGTGTGTTTTTTGCCAGGCTCAGGTAAGTAAAGGGGGGGACAGGGGAAGCTGCCTTTAGAACCACTTACAGAATACGCTGCAGATCAATGGACAATATAAAAGCCGTAATTCACTCATGCAGAAGGGAGCTCTCACAATGATTAATTAGGATTACACAGCAAACATGAGCACAGTGTTCAGGTCTGCCAGGATCCAACCAACTGCACAATGATGGCTTCTCACTCCATCCCAGCAATATGTGCCATACAACATACAAGTGTCAGTCTGAGTGATAGGAGCACTAGCAGATTTAGATACACTAACAAAATTGAAGCCAAACTTCAGCTCACTTTATAATCATTTTTTTCCCCCTTTGGGATAAAAGGTTTTACATAAATAATAATAATAATAATAATAATAATAATAATAATAATAATAATAATAATAATAAGCACCCGTCAGTGGCAAATGGTTTGTCTCGTCCCTGTAACTAATACAGTCTGCTAAAGAGCTTGTATATTTGAAAAACAGACTTACTGGCCAAATGAAAAGAGAAGAAAGCACACTTCCAACAGAAAACTAATGCGGCCATCATTTCTAAGAATTGGTAAGCTGCAATATAATAAAGGTTTGCCTTAGGGTTTATTTCTGCTTTAAAGTGCATCTAAAGCAGGGGTGGGCAACCTGGGGCATCCAGCAGTTGTGGAACTACATTTCCCACGAGGCATTGCAATTACAATTACTCCCAGAGGCATGATGGGACTTGTAGCTCTGCAACAGCTGGAGGGCCACAGGTTGCCCAACTGTGATCTAAAGCATGCCAAGCCTTTTTTCTATCGTTTGTTTGTTATATTTAGAAGAAAAGCCTAAACAAATTCCTACAAGCGTATTTATTTTATATGGCACCACAATTTACCCAGCTCTTTATATATTGCAGTGGTGGCCAGTGCAGTGGTACCACCATCCAAGCCCCCCCCCCCCCCCCCCCCCCCCCCGCAAGTCGGGTCAGGAGCACTTACCCCATCTATTGGCAGGCAGCGCTTCTCCCGCGGCTTCCCCTTCCCCTGCTCTCCACAGCTTCCATTTCCTTCCTTCCCAGCAGCAAATTGGGAAATGGATCTCATCCCTGCTTCCCGATTGGCCGATCAGTGTTTCAATAGCAAATTTTACATTTGCCATTGTAACACACCTGGCTCTAATCAGGTGCTTCCTGGAATTCATGCATCCGGCGTCCTGAAAGCCGGGGCTGCGCGCATCACGGCGATCGTTGTTGTGGCGTCACTCTGACACACCGCAACTCCGATCTAGGTAAAGAGTCTCTGACAGAGACTTTACCATGTGATCAGCCGTGTCCAATCACGATGTAAACAGGAAGAGCCGCTTATCGGCTTTTCCTCACTCGCATCTGATAGACGTGAGTAGAGGAGAGCCGATCGGCTTTTCCTCTGACAGGGGGGTCTGCACTGATTGTTTTCAACACAGCCCCCCCTCGGATGCCCACCCAGGACCACCAGGGATGGCCACCACTGATGACACAGGTATGGCATCCCTGGTGCCCACACATGATGCCAATCAGTGCCCACCAGCAATACCTGCCAGTGCCTCCTAATCAGTGATGCCAATCATCAGTGTCCAGCTGTGCCACCTATCAGTGCCCATTAGTGAAGGAGAAAACTTATTTACAACATTTTATAACAGAAACAAAAAATAAAAAAAACTGCAGAGGTGATCAAATACCACCAAAAGAAAGATCTATGTGCGGGAAGAAAATTATAAAAAAAAAAAAAAAAATGTTGTTTGGGTACAGCGTAGCATATGTGTCGCTACAGGGTCCAGATGCATGGATAGACCGGGGGGGGGGGGGGGTCCCCTAATGAACGGGCCGCCCCTGATATATTGTACATTCAGATCAGTCCCTGCTCTCAAGGAGCTTACAAGCCAAGGACCCCAACTCACATACTAGGGACAATTTAGACATAAGACAATTAACCTACCAGCATATCTTTGGAGCATGGCAGGAAACCCACAAGGCACAGGGAGTACATGCAAACTCCAGGCTGGTAGTGTCATGAATGGGATTAGACTATGCCAGCTGTTTGCCCATCTACTATCAGATTGTATGGTCAGCTTAGGCAGGGATTTGCTCAGAGATCCCCTGACTTCCTGTTGAGTGTCCAGGACCGGAAGTGGAAGGAAATCTCCCCACACAGACCCTTGTAGGGGTCCCATACCCCCCGGGATGGATATGAGGCACATAGAACACTGACTGCAGCCTGCAGAGGAGGAGGACAGGCGATGGGATCAGACACACTCCTCCCCTCATACAGGTCCCTACACTCCCTGTCTATACATAGGGCCATGTTGTATCCGAAGCACAATAACCCCGCTGTGTGTGTGTATCTCTCCCGGGCACACAGGTCTCCCCTCCACAGCTCAGGTATCACCTGCATAGTTCATACATATCTAACCTGCAGCACTCCGCACCAGGCCCCAAGCCTCCGCCGTCTCCTGCTCTGGCCGCCCTGGACTCCAGCTTCCCTTCTCAGCAAACTGATGCTTCTGTACCAGCGCGGCCTCTACCTGACCACCTCCTCCCCCCCCAGGAATCCGGTGACTGGCAGCCCTGCCGACCAATCAACGCGCATACCGACATTCGCTTACCCTCCACGGATAAGCCAACGACCAACAAATCAGGGAATAGCAAACAGTCAGCTCATTGGCGCGTTGCGAAATTGACGGCAGAGGCAGCCAATCAGACAGTGGATATACAAAGTGACTCTCCGCCTACTACATTGTCACCTCTGGGCTTTGTGTTGACACTCCAGTTTACTATCAGGGCGGCTGTTCGTATAGTACGCCAAGTGTGCCAAATGTCCTGATTTCTAGAGCCTGGGCGATGCTTTGTGCCGAGGAGCACTTCTTTCTGTGTGTGGAGGTCAATATTGAGGAAGCATGTCTCCAGAAAGATGTTTCTTTTTTAGTTTTTGGGTAAAGAGAGAACTTAAATCTTTGCCAGCCTCCTCTTTTCTCAATACATTCCTCCCCTATCTAACAAACAATAACAACATTTTACAGTTTAGTATCCAGTGCTGTATATTTTTCTGTATGTTGGATGAAATTAGAAGTGAAGGCCAACCTTTTTGTTTTATAAGATATTGGGGGTTATTTTAGGGCTGTTACTGATTAAAATTTTCGTGTTCGATTAATCAATTTTTTTTTAATGGATTAATCGACTAATTTCGATTAATTATAACGCACATAGAGATCCAACTACTTTTAGCTGATCTCCTTGCATTGCAACTCTGCATTAGTCAGTGGTAAATGTGGTATACACTATATACAATCACCCAACACTAGTTAGTTTCCACAATCCATGACTTAACTTCACAGTTCACACAAATATGTTTTAAATTCAAACTGTAGCACTGACGTAAGTAATTTTTTTCCCACAGTAGCGTGACAATCCCTCCACCTCCGGTCTAACCAATCACTCTCACCTTATGGCTTGGGCCCCTGTGCAAACAGGTGGTCATGCAAGCGGGTATCGAAAGGGTTAACACGGACCATAAACTTCTCTCACGTCTCCTTAGATCTCAGCAAGGACGCCAGGTCATGGGTAGAAAGAAAAGATCTAAGTGCTCACCGCTTAAGATTACATTTTTGTGTTCAAACTACTCACATAAAGATGATAAAAACACAGCATGTAAAGCCGACAATCGTGTTAGTTCCGTAGGGCAGCAGCAGGTGACATCATGCATAGCTCCTCCCTCGTACGTGTTA
The DNA here is from genome assembly GCA_028564925.1 of Lithobates sylvaticus. NCBI lineage: Eukaryota > Metazoa > Chordata > Amphibia > Anura > Ranidae > Lithobates > Lithobates sylvaticus. Next base: position 66,032,754 of record CM053033.1, on the reverse strand, counting down.
CGTTCAATCAGAACTTCAACGTCACCTCCCCCCTTCCCTTCGTTAGAAGATGGAGGCACTTGGGGAAGGGGGGAGGAGTCCGGTGACGTCTATATCCGTGACGTCACCTGATCTCCGATGGAACTCCCTAAAGACCCAGAAGCCGGCGGAGAGGTGAGTACCAATCAAAAGAATTTTGATCGATCAAAAAAATTAACGATTAATCGAGGAATTAATCTTTAATTTGCACAGCCCTAGTTTATTTACTAAAGGCAAATCCACTTTGCACTTCAAGTGTACTTGGAAGTGCAGTCCCTGTAGATCTGAGGGGTAGATCTGAAATAAGGGGAAGCTCTGCTGATTTCTATCATCCAATCATGTACAAGCAAAAATGCATTTTTTTATTTTCCTTGCATGTCCCCCTCAGATCTACAGCAACTGCAATTCCAAGTGCACTTCCAAATGCACTTTCAGTGCACTTGTACTGCAAAGTGGATTTTCCTTTAGTAAATAAACCCCATTGTTTCATTTTGGATAAAGCAAGAGGCGGTTATAACCCCTGTCAGTTTTTTTCCCATTGGGGAGATTTCCCCTCATTTCCTGTCAAACAGCCAAAACAGGAAATGAGAGGAAATCCCTCCAAAGTGAGGGAAATCCCTGGTAGTCACTAGAACTAGTGTCCCATTGGAAGATTTCCCCTCTATTCCTATTCTGGTGGCTACTCAAAATGTGGAATTTTCTTTCCCTTTCACCCAGTGATAGCGGTCACTAGGACAAATAGAGAGGGTGAGTCTCTCCACCGAGGACACTGAAAGCAAAAAAAACTCTGACAAAGTGATGACGAAGCGCGTGAGAGTGCGACCACACAGCAACCCACGTCGTCGGATCCCCTGATCACCTTACCCGGGAACACCGCTGTATGAGAGATCAGTCGAGCGGTGAAAGGTAGACAGGAGATAGCGACCAGATTCTTGGATGTATATTTTGATATATGCTTTTATAACTTTTAAACATTGTAAGTGCACAACTGTAAGGGGAAAATTTAAGTTATAGGATTACGCTATGTATACCCTTTTCTTTTGCTTGTAATGAGCAACAACTTAGATGGAGACATGCAGTGCTTGCTGACAGTGATTATCTTAACACAAGTGCATGACCCAGTGAGATCTGGTAAGTTCATTACCTTAGGGGAGTGTTGCGATCTGGTAAGTTCATTACCTTAGGGGAGTGTTGCGATCTGGTAAGTTCATTACCTTAGGGGAGTGTTGCACACGCGGTGTGGTGAAGGTGATCGTCTGGAGTTAACTCTGCATGGATATTCCTTGTTGGACAATTTAATATCTATCAATATTCATATTCACCTACGTTTACTGATTGAGTGGACCTAATTGCAATCCTAAAATAATATTGATTAGCGCTACTAATGTTTTGTTTTTTTACTACAACATATTTCTGGTTCACAGCAAAAAGAACTTGACAGGTGTTCTGATCCCTCCAATCTATCTAAAAGAAAACAAAAAGTTTCCTTTTGTTCCATGCTGTCATTGCTATGTTTGTGAAGTGCTGCACAAACTGTTGGAGCTATATAAGTCCTGTATAATATTAACCGCTTGCCGACCGCCTCACACAGATATACTGCGGCAGAAGGGCACGTACAGGCAAACTAACAAACCTGTACGTGGCCCCTTAATAGTAGGGCTGGGGAAAAAAATCTATTTAAATCTTGAATCGAGTTGAGAGGTCAAATCGATTCAAAATTTCAGGCTGACACCGCGCCAGTCCTGCGGTGCTGCGGGCAGGAGTTTTTAGGCGAGGCCGCGGCTTTGGCCTAGGCCGCGGCTTTGGCCTAGTCCGCAGCGTCCAGTTTCTCTAGAAGTTTGTTTGTGGTGGTATTGTATTGTTTTTTTCTCGTGGGCCCCCAACTTAATCAGGGGGCCTCTTATGTAGGCCTTGTGGGCGTTCCACAGTGTGGTGGGGTTGTCTATAGATCTGACATTGGTCGTGAAATACTGTTGCAGTTCGGATAGGATCTGTTTTTGATATTGTGAGCGTGCAATAATAGAGGCGTTGAGCCTCCAAATGGTGTTGTTTGTGGTTGTGAGTGCTGGAAACAGCTTCATTGAGATTGGTGCGTGGTCAGACCACGTAATAAGTCCAATTTTAGTTTCTTGGACCAGTTGTAAAGTATGTTTGTCAGTCAAAAAGAGATCTATCCGAGAATATGCATTTTGTGTGTGTGAAAAGAATGCGTAATCCCTTTCTGTATCATGGAGGCATCTCCAGGGGTCATATAGGTCCTCCGAGTGGATCAGGGAGGAAAGAGAGGTAGAACGTTTATGAGCAGGGTTTGAGGTGTCTAGTGAGGAATCTACAATTTGGTTAAAGTCACCACATATGATCAAGGGGCCTTGTTTGAAAGGTTCCGTTTTCTTCATTATGGTTTTGTAGAAGCGGTGCTGATTGGTATTGGGGGAGTAAATATTAGCAATAGTCATTGTATGGTTGTTGACAGCGGCATTTAGAATTATGAATCTGCCCTCAGGATCTATTTCGGTGTGAAATGGTTGGAAGGAAACCGAGGAGCGTATGGCAAGCATAACCCCCGCTTTTGTCTTGGTGGAGTTGGCGAAGTAACAGTGCGGGTATTGTTTGTGGGTACAGGAGAGGGGTTTGCTGGAGATAAAAATGAGTTTCCTTGTAGGCATAATATGTCAGAAGTTTGGGCTAATGCTTCCTTCCATAATACATTTTGTTTGTAAGGGGAATTTAAGCCTTTTACGTTGATGGAAGTGAAGGTGATAGACCTCTTGGCAAGTATTTAGTGGGGGGGGGGGGGGGGGAGTATAGGGATTACACTTTCAGATGTCGCACACAGATAGGTGTAAGAGGTGTCATACCTGTAATAGTGTTACATAGTAGGCAAAATACAGCTAACTGTCTAAAGTTAACCAGTAGTACAGTATTGCAATAAACAGAACCGGTAAGAAATAAAAGTAAAAATATATATGCAAAAAATAACAAAAGAACTGTAAAGTGGCACTTTTTCCTTCTCGGGGAGAGAGTAAAGAGCACAGTCAGTATTACGCTCATCAGGGACATTGTTGAGATGAGAGAATGCAGGCTTGTTACATAAAAAATTTTCAAGATGTACTTTGCGTCTTGAGGAAGAGGAGACATAGGAAGTTTTTACCTGCGGGTGGTAGCAGAGGCGTTGCGCCTGGCATCCTGGGTTTGTGTTGATGGTCACTGAGGCAGCAAGTCAGGCGGCGGTGAGGTAATTAGGCCCCAGTTAAGCATTCGTTTGATTCCATCCTTGGGTGTAAAGATGTTGGTGTTTTGGTTCTGGTATGTGACTACCAGTTTAGTTGGAAAGCCCCATTTGTACGGGATGTTGTGGTTCCTAAGGATTGCAGTGATCTTGGAGTATTCCCTCCATTTTTGAGCTGTGGCAGTGGAGATGTCTGTGTATAATGACACAGAAGAGTAGGGGTCAGGTAGTGGAGAGGTGCATCTGGCAGCCACCATTATTTTTTCTTTCACCTGTAAGAAGTGGATGCGGGTTAATATGTCACAAGGTAAAGATGCAGGGAGGTGGCTAGGTTTGACAATGTGATGTGCCCGGTCAATAACCATGTCGGTTTGGCGCAATTGAGGAATGAGCGTGAGAAATAGTTGTTGGATGTAGGGGATCAGATCGGGAGGTTTAACAGTTTCTGATACACCCCGAAATTTTATGTTATTCCTCCTCAAATGGTCCTCTAAATCTGCGACTTTGGATGGCAGATAGTGTATCTCCTTAGTGTGCTGATCATGTGCATCCGCCATTTCATTATAGGCCGCAGTGTGTTCAGTGAGTTGTTTTTCCAGATCATCAGTGCGGTCTTCTACCTGATCAATTCTGAAGTGTAGTATAGATATTGAGGACCTTTTAAAGTGGACTTATTAGCAGTCTTAAAATATTTGGATTGTGTAGCGCTACTAATGTTATGGTATTTCTTAGCTTTGACATATTTTTGGGGACCAAAGAATAATTTCGCACTGTAGGCTGTCAGAGGTCACATATCAGAAGATACAATAATTGAGAGAAAGGCTGATAATGACATCCATGTAACCATAAATCCAAAGAAATTGAGAGAAGAGGATATAAAAAGGCAGCAGAATGAGCCCAAAAGAAAAGGGAAAGAGAAGAGAAGCAGAGGAGATGAAGGAGAAGACAGGAGACCTAGAGATCACAGGTAGTATATGCGTCTGGCAATAACAGTTGGGAAGAAGATAAAGATACCTTCATATAGGTTCCCCATGGGTCCCAAATTTTGTGTAACAAAGCTTGTTTAACATTGATCACACTAGCAACCTGTTCATGGACCATAATACAGGAAATCTTGTGTTTCAAATGGCAGATGGAGACAGAGGATGACTTCCAAGATCCTGCAATGGTGATTTTGGCTGCCAAAAGTACAAAGTAAGCAAAGTGCCACATAGGGCATGATAATCCTGATGGGAAATCATTGAGCAAAGAAATATGGACCAGTTGAGCAATAGGGGCACCTGTCAATTTGCGAAGCATACAGAAGAACCTGTTCCAATAACTGCGGATCCTAGGGCATTCCCACCAAATGTGGAGCATAGTGCCACACAGGGAGCATCCTCTGTAACACTCTGCCGATGCCGTTGAATACATTCTGGCCAGGCAAGCAGGGACCAAATACCACCTTATCAGGACTTTGATACTTGCCTCTATCAGAGAGACATTTAATATGCCTTTGTAGGAGACTTGAAGTCTGGCATTAGTCCTCCGGCTCAAGTTCACATGCAAGGTCCCTCCCAGGTCAGCATGTTTGGATGTTTCTGAGGAGAGGCCAGCAGGAAAAGGCTCATGTACTTTTTTAAATGTAAGGTGACTGAGTATACAAGTGTGATCAGGGATTAGTACAAATGGGATTGTGTGCAGACAGGTGCAGGGAAATGACCAAAAAAAAATGCTCAAGTGTCAATGAGGGCTAATGCCCTATATGCTGCCTGCTGTAAACATATGCAAGATGACACGCCGCTCAAACCGACCTGGTGCTTCAGATATGAATGCAACTGTGTATGGCCTCAGCCAGTGCTGCTCCGGATACGCCCTCTGGCGCATTTCACCCCACCCACCAGGGTTTCGAGAGTGCACTTTCTGTTTAGTCTTGACATTGATTTAAAAAAAAAAAAAAAATCCTTTCTGTGAGCGTAGTTTTCTTTTCACCCCCTATTCCTAATACAACAAGCAATTTATTTGCCTATGTTGCTTTTTTCTAGCGCACACTGAATTTACCATTTGACCAGTTTGGTGCTTTGTGGGCTTAACCATCTTTCGGAACAGTGTCACCTACAGGACATATTTATATCATTCCTGTATATGGTATGCCCTTTTTTGTTTTGATTTACCCATTTATTTTAATAGGCTTTTTTGGCACCCTTGTGTATTAGGTCCTAATATGAATTTTATGTACCTATTATACAGTAATAAGGGAATTGTCTGCTGACCTTTGTGGCCCTCCTATGGCTCACCAATTTTTCCTGGGATGATGTTTGGAAACAAGGTTGATGAAAGTTGTTTGTGCCGGTTTAATTTTATGCATCAAGCACATCTTCTAGTGAGATGCCCTCCGGTAGATTAATTTGCAATTTTGTCATTGGATATTGTAACTGTGTGTGTATGAGCACATAAATAACATTCTCTAGAAATTTGTGTGAACACAATTGTTCTACATATATTGATAATTTTTGGTGATTTTCTTTATTTTTTAATTTCAGTTGTTTAGTATGTAGTACATTTCTTGAAGAAGCTAGTGATTGGCGAAACATGTTGAGATGACTACATGAATACATATTCTTGATGGTTGATTTAAACAAAAATCTGATAATTTTTTTAATGCTTTTATAATGCTTTTTATAAGTAAAAAAGTATGCTTTTTTTAAATTAAGTTTGCTTTATTTGTGGCACCTTAAAAATCTCAAGGTATCTTTTCCAATGATGCAATTCAATTGGGATGTGGTGCCCTTGAACTCAAAGTTTCACCGGTGTATCTAGAATATTTGAATATATAATATAAGCATAACTATATTAGGAATGTCTCCCATACTGATCGGTAGCTAGGAGTATGTGTTGGTATATGGAATAATATTATATATCATTGATACTTTGATTCCATCCTAGGAATGTGAATGTGATTTGTTTCACCTAACTGTTACAAGCATAAGTGGAGAACTATTTCAAGATGTCCTTGTTAACCCATGAAAATGGTGTCCGACTTGGCAATACCAAGCAGGCATTTATGTGTTATTTAAAAACTATTTTTTAGCAAAAATAAAAGCAATGTTTTAAACAGAAATAAATACAACCTTCACGGCTCCCAAAATATTTCCAGTTCAGAATCATCTAACAATACTGTAGAGGTTTTTAGACTTAAGGATCATACCACTTGATAATGTTAAGTGTGGAGTCAAGTACTCTGAAACAGGACTGCTGTTAGAAACCATGGGGCCCCCTACTGCCAATGCTTGAGTTATGAATGAATCATTACCCATTACTCATTGTGTTCATTCAGAAAATTAAGGGGCTGGTAAATATGACATATTTACCAAACCCTTCCCCCACTCTTCATCTTGAAGGATCCTATTCTGTGCTTGGTGCTGCCAGCGGTAAGGAGAGGAGGGAAGTCGGAAGCACTGCGGGGGTAGGGGCATACGGGGGGCCTGGGCAGCAAGGGGGAAACATAGGGTGCACAGGGAGGGTGATCCGTGTGGCCGGGGGGGGACAATTAGTGGAACCAATCCCATGTATGGCTCTCTCTGGAGCAGCTGAAAGTCAATGGGAGCAAGAGGAGAAGAATCCAGCTTTCAGCTGCTGCAGAGTGAGCCATACAGGGGATTGGTTCCAGTAATGGCATCACTAATCTCCCTCCCTGCCCACATCCAATTCACCCTGATGCCTGGGCTCCCCTGCTGGCCCGGGCCCCGTAAAGGAGGACCAGTGATAACCCCTTATCCATGACCCTGCTCTGAAAGGAGCATTTAAGCACACACTTGAGGATTATATTTACAAGGCTGTTCGGTCTAATGCTTTAAATGAGTAACGTGATTTTTTTTAAAAGCTATTATAACTTTTTTCAGTCAATAGTAATTTTAGGAGGTTTGAGCGTAATTTTCATGTTAAAGCGGAGTTCCACCCAAAAGTGGAACTTCCACTCATTTGTCTCCTCCCCTCCTCCGGTGCCACATTGGGCACCTTTTCGGGGGGAGGGGGAGCGAATACCTGTCTTTGACAGGTATCCTGTCCCCATTCCACAGGAGTCCGAGCCGCAGCCAATTATGTCACAGCTCGGCTCCCTCCTCCTCTTCCCTCCTGCCCCCACCGCCGGGCCAGTAGGAGAGCGCACAGTGGTGTTTTGCGCATGCGCACTAGGGACCCGGCATGAAGCTGTAATGCTACACTACCGGGTTCCCTTACCCACAATGGTGGCAGCAGCACCCAACAGCTGATGGAAACCTTTAAGCTCCTTGAGGGCAGGAACTGATGTGAATGTGCAATATACATGTAAAGAGCTGTGTAAATTGTCGGTACTATATAGATACCTGTAATAAATAAATACACACACACCAAGTTATGCTGATCTTTCTGTTTGTAATACCTGTTGTCATTATTAAAACATTTCACAAAAGTTCTGCCACTATAATTTCCTCATTTCATATGAAATTCCTGGTCAGCCCTAGTTCTGTAATTATAACCCTTTGAAAGGAATTATTAAGAAGTATATAAATGGGCATGTAGTAGGTCAAAGAAAACCAGGTAAACTAGAGTTTTTTCTCAAACATGTACCAGAATACATGGATCTCATTACATGATTTGTAAATGAAATTGTACGTAGTTCAGATTAGCGTTGCCAATTTATTGGAATTCTAAAATGTTCCCATAAAATTAAGGAGAATACAATTACTACCCAACTCGTAGGAGGATTCACAGAGAGAGTAAACATTGCCAAAACAGTTTTATCCACTCTATAGGAAGAAGGCAACCCTTCTAATAGCCTTCACATAATTTACAAGCCATACGCTCTTAGTTCACTCCTTGCTACCTCTGGTTAAGGAAGGGCTGAGCTGCATTAGATCAGTAGCAGAATGCTCACTTGATTCACTTGTGTTACACCCTTTGACTACATACAGTATTGTCCAGGTCTCGTCTTTAACATTAACTGTTGTGGTGTTGTAAGTAGCCCACTATGCTATTAGGAATCTCCAGCTGATCAATGAGATGTAGTTTTCCCATTTGCTTAAGCAGTCTCCGTATTGTTACACGACATTGGGACATAAGGGTCCTTGGGTGGCCTAAAAAGCAAAGGAAAAAAAAATTAAAGTAATTGTATTTAGCATATTTTAAATTTTTTTGACAAAAACATTAATGCAGATTTTCATGTAACTTTTGTAGTATGTTGATATTCGGTTAATTATGATTTTGGGTAATGCTATAGAAAGTGGTGTACTATTTGCATTTTGGTAGTTTGATTTTTTCTGTTATTTTTCAGTCTGTCTTATTTATTCTATGTTGTATTTTAATAGTATGAATATTTATAGTTTTAGTTTTATTTGGTACTAATTGTTGTTGGTAATTTTATTGTGTCGTGTTTTATTTAAATCAAATCTACATGATGTTGTGCAATCTGTATATAAGTATGTAAATAACTGTAATGTGCAATTTGTGCTACAAAAACCCACATAATACTGTAAATACCCTAATCAAACACAAATTAAACCAACATACAGGTGCCTCAGCATAAACTTAACTAAAATTGAATGTCCAAGTGCAATAAAACATGTAATCCACTTCTGTGATCTCCTCCCATTCGATGTGAGACTAATAGCTGTGTGCTTCCACAAAAACACCATTGTGCTCACAGAACTCTAACCTTACAATGTCAGAAGCCTTATGGTGGAGTTCCAATTGTGGGGTATCCTCCTTCTTTTTCCGCCTGATGGATGCTTGGCTAGAGGGTCTTGAGCTATCGGGGCGTTCGACCGCTTGTTTGGCCTGCCGAATGACAACAATGTACTGCACCGCCGCACAGTGGATTGGAAGCCCTGATTGGGCAAAGCTTTCATTGCTTCAGCCAATCGGGGCACATAGCACTGTCAGAGCCATGATTGGACACTGTGATGATGACTTTATCCAATCATGGCTCATTGCTCTTAGTCCCACCCCACCCTATAAAAATATTCTTCCCATTGCGCCCATTTGCAGTGTGATATTGGCGTAGAGAGAGATAGAAGAGGGCTCTGTTCAGTGCTACTAGCAAGTTAGGGTGCTATAGTGTGCTATTGTGCTTCTATTGTGAGTGTAAAGTATCAGTTTAGCGTGAATGTAGTGATAGTACAGTGTGAAAGTAGTGCGACCGTTAATTTTTACTTTAGTGTCATTTTATCTATAGCACACCACCAGCTGTAGACTATAGCAGACAACATTTTTTGCAGCATCTGCTGCAGAGAAAAAAAAATACAGTCACTGCCACACACATGCCCAGCTTCTAAATACATGTTTGTCAAAGCTGCTGGCTTTACAACTCCTGCCTTTCCATCTGGTGGATTCTGCCCCCTTCTGTGATTTTGCAGAATGTGCTGTACCACAATGGCAGGTTTCCAGTCGCTATTTCTTTTCAAGTAAGGCCACTCCAGCTCTGTACCATCACATGGAAGGCAATGTTGTGGCCTTGTTGGGCAATGCAGGCAGCTGCTGTTACTGCTGACATGTGTTCCAGCAAGCATGGTCAGGGACACTATATTTCGTTCACAGCACACTTGGCAACTCTGCTTGCAACCCGGAAGGATGCAGGATAGGGCTCAGTGCTGCAGCTTGTTGTGCTGCCACGTCTCCATACAGCTAATTGTGATGAAGCAAGATTTTTCAGCTCCACCCCCTCCCCCTCCTACATGCTCTCCTCTGCTGAATTGTCCTATGAAACACCATTAACCCCTAAGCATTCAAGGGGATGTTCCATGAGTCAGGCTAAAAGGTGCCATGCAGTGCTTTAGCTGGTCTGCGTAGGGGACAGAAGCCACACCGGAGCAAAGATTTTTGCATCTCTGCAAAGGCAGGCCCAGAGGTGGTCCACCTCATGCCAGCTGGAGCCAGGAATGGTGGCGTGTGATATTGGCACAAACCTCCTGTCCGCACTTAGATAGGGAAAGTTGACACATGTGCCATGCCTGGCACATGTCCACAATTTGGAGGTGCAGCATTACTTAAGCAGGTACCCAGGGTTGGAAGATCTGCTTAAGCAGGCCAGAAGAGGCTGTAGCCATTTTAGGCGGTCATACACAGCCAGTGCTCAGTTGGCTGAAATTCAGCGGGAATTCCACCTGCCCATAAACTGCGTGATTTGTGACATACCCACAAGGTGGAACTCGACTTTGGCAATGCTGCAGTGGCTGCACATGCAGCAGAGGGCCATCAACGAGTACCTGTGAGAGTATGGCACAATGACAGGCTCAGGTCAGCTTGCCTTTTTTTCCCCGATACAAATGACTGCTGATAAAGGATGCATGCACTGTACTGTTACCATTTGAGGAGGCGAGCCGTGACAATGCATGCATCAGTAACACAATCCCTGTTGTGTTCCTGCTGGAGCAGACTCTGTGTGGCATTATGGACAGGGCACTCTTCAGGACTTTCTTTCCTCTCCGCTTTATGCAGACACCATTCTTGCGACGCCCTACAACACACAAGGGGAGAGGGATGAGGAGGATTCTGGCAGTTTTGGAGGCATTGAAGCAGGGGAATACATACGTCAACCCTTAACAGATGGTTTCCATCCCCAGAACCCTTGGGAGTAGTACGTAGCTGGAAGGAGGCAGTTCCAGGTAACCGTAACCCTCAGTGATGCAGAGGAGTCTTCTTATGCCTCCGCAAACTTGCGATGCATGGGCTCCCTCATTCTTCAAAGCCTGTGAAAGGACCCAAGAATACGTGGCATCAAGGAGATCACTATTGGTTGGCAACCCTCCTTGACCACCGTTACCAGGGGAAAGTCTCAGAACTCATCCCGTCCCTACAGAGGGAGCAGAAGATAAACTCTTTTGAGGGCACCTTAAAGAGGAGTTTATTTAACGCCATTCCAGACTCTGCTAGTTTACAGTCTCCTGGAAAACATAGTTTCAAGGCTTCTGTTGGGCAATAGAGGAGCTGTGGAGAAGGGGGCTGCCTCAGTTCCATTACATAAAGTCCCATGTGGAGAAGGGGGCTGCCTCAGTGATGCTTTTCAAAAAAATGTTAGTCCTCGGCACCCACGACTGTCAGATTCCACATCCCAACGGCAGCGTCTGCATCATATGGTGGGAGCGAAAACAGACATGGAGATCTTTCTTGGATTAGCAGCAGCTATTGAACCCCTGATGCCGATGTCGCTTTCTAAGTGCTTTCTGGATCTAGAATCTCTGAAAGTCTGTCTAGGCTGCCTAGCTTTGTGGGTGTTGATTTCATCTGGAAGAATTTTTTTGGTGTAGGTTTCATGGGCACAATTAACACCCAAGGACCAATTTTTCCGCACCTGTTTTATGGGTACATATCATTTCACTTTTAGACAGCAAGGCCAATTCTTGCTTTTATCAAGAGTACCTTTTATAGGGTAACGGTGTGAAGGCACCACTGACACCCAAAGCCCAATTTTTACACACCTGTTACTTCTATCCAAAGTCTGTGAAAGACACCAGAATTTATCCAAAAATTGTGGCCTCATCATACAAACTGTCTCCCCAAGCTGTTGTTTGCAAAATAAAGAAAGCTTGCAGGGAAAATTAACTTTTGTTGGCTTTATAAATGTCATTATTGCTGCAGCAGGTTCTATACACGGTACAGATGTGCCACTTTACAGGCAGACGAAGGGGACCCCCCCAGGCACTATGTTGAAAGGAATTTTTCATTTTTATTATTTCAAATTTTTTTGGTTTCACTTTAAGAATCAGTAAATCACTGCTCATTTGAAGATCATGTTTTTTTTTACATACTTTGTGTTCCTTGATACATGTCCCCCATGGCAGTACCCAGACCTTTATACCCTTTGTATGCCCTATTACCTGCATATAAGCCTTCAAAATGCGCACTTTTTATTTTTCAAGTTGAGGTCCCATAGACTTCAATGGGGTTCGTTATTCGGTCCCGAACATTTGCGCTGTTTGAAAGTTCTGCCACGAACCGGAACGAGGGTCGTTCGGCCCATATCTACTAAGTACCCTCAAGTCAATCACTTTCATTACATTCTGGCATAATTTAAAGCTGATGTTTTTTTTTTTTTTTTTTTAAAACATATTAGTTATGTGTAATGTGTATCCCATTACTTGCACGCAGCTGCAAAAAAAAACAAACAAAAAAAAAAAACCTCCAAGGCCTACATTTTCTGGCATGATAAGAATTAAAAGCAGTGGTAGCTACTAGAAAAATACCCCTTCTGGACCAATCTTCTATTCATATTGCACATATTCACAAACTCTCCCACAATGCATTGCACTCTGTGAATGGGCACGGGCGGTGGAATCCTGTAACTCAACTGCTCCTTCTCCATTCACAGAACATGATGCGTTGTGGGAGAGGAGTAATGTGAGCAATATGAATGGCAAATAGGGCAGAAGAGGGTGGGCAAGCAGTGCAACTTTTCTCAGTAGCAGCGATTAAAGAGGTTGTAAACCTCCCTGTAACATTTGTACCTATAGGTAAGCCTATAATAAGGCAGTTACGCCGCACACTGCATCAAATTGATCTGCGTGGCTGTCGTCCCAGAAGGAAGCCTCTTTTAAAGATTATACTCAAGAAAGCCTGTAAACAGTTAGCTGAAGACAAGCAGACTAAGGTCATGGATTACTGGAACCATGTCCTGTGGTCTGATGAGACCAAGATAAACGTATTTGGTTCAGATGGTGTCAAGCGTGTGCGGCAGCAACCAGGTAAGGAGTACAAAGACAAGTGTGTCTTGCCTACAGTCAAGTATGGTGATGGGAGTGTCATGGTCTGGGGCTGCATTAGTGCTGTCGGCACTGACAAGCTACAGTACATTGAGGGAACCATGAATGCCAACATTTACTGTGACATACTTAAGCAGAGCATGATCCCCTCCCTTCGGAGACTGGGCTGCAGGGCAGGATTCCATCATGATAACGACCCCCAAACACACCTCCAAGACGACCACTGCCTTGCTAAAGAAGCTGAGTGTAAAGGTGATAGACTGGCCAAGCAGACCTAAGACCTAAACCCTATTGAGCATCTGTGGGGCATCCTCAAATGGAAGGTGGAGGAGCGAAAGGTCTCTAACATCTACCAGCTCTGTGATGTCATCATGGAGGTGTGGAAGAGGATTCCATTAGCAACCTGTAAGCTCTGGTGGACTCCATGCCCAAGAGGGTTAAGGCATTGCTGGAAAAGAATGGTGGCCACACAAAATATTGACACTTTGGGCCCAATTTAAAAATTTTCTCTTAGGGGTGTACTCACTTTTGTTGCCAGCGGTTTAGACATTAATGGTAGTGTGAGTTATTTTGAGGGGACAGCAAATTTACACTGTTATACAAGCTGTACACTCACTACTTTACATTGTATCAAAGTGTAATTTCTTCAGTGTTGTCACATGAAAAGATATAATAAAATATTTACAAAAATGTGAGGGGTGTACTCACTTTTGTGAGATACTGTAAGTATTGTAAATATCTCCTAAACGTGCGCCGTTTAGGAGATATTTACTGTATACCGCGCCGATGATGTCATCGGGGCCGCCCGTGCCGTTTCTTCTTGAGCATGTGCCGTGACCGGCAGCTCCCGCATGCATGCCCAGGAGTGACATCACGTGGCTCCGGCCAGTAACACAGCCAGAGTCCGCGGCCCCAGAAGGAAGACGGACGAACATGGATGCGGCCTGCAGCGGGGACAGCACAGGCTTTGTTTACAGGCAAGAGTCACATAATGTGCTAGTAGTATGCGATGCAGACTAGCATATTATGCCTTTACTTTGCAGAGAAGAATAAAGGAAGAAAAATCCATCAAGGTTGACTTCATCTTTAAGAAGGAAGCACAGCAGGGAATATTTTTTAGCAGAAGCAGAGACCTGCAGGTAATGGGATACACTCCATTACATAAAGCTGAAGTGTTTGGTACTGTATTCCCTCCACCACCCCTCAAAAAAGAAGAAAAACTTCCGCTTTTAGGGCCCTTTCACAGGGGTGTTCAGCCTAGATCCATCTATCAGTTTTTCAAACGGTACAGACTGAACCACAATATGTCTATAGGTGGGCGGATGTAAATGGATGATCATGCCTTTTGCTTACAAAAAAAAAAAATACGGATGCAAAACTGGATGTTGACTGAACTGAAGATGGATGTAAAAACTAATGTAAACTGTATCCGGATAATACCCGTGTGAAAGGACCCTAAAAAAGCAGAAATTTATGCAAAATATGGGATATAGATTGAGTAAAAAGTATCCAATCAAAAATCACCAATCAAAAAAAGTTAATATAATCTGAATGCTGACCGACCAAATTACTACACTTTGCAAATTGTCAATGAATTTCCATTATTACTCTGGATAAAAATGGCCTTTACCTCTTTCCCTCTCGATAAGTTTTAATGACGGACTGTCTGCCAATGACATGGCATGCACATTGGGTAAGTACAAGTCAGCACCAAAATCAATAAGTAGTTTGACAAATTCCCGCTCACACCGGTGCTTCAAACATATCTCAAGCACAGACTGTGGACGCTTCATGTTTTGGATAAGTTGGAGTTCTGGACAATTGTAATTTGGGTCAGCACCATGAAGAAGAAGACTTCTGAAACACTCCAAGTGGCCGTACACTGCCGCGAGGTATAAAGGTCCAGTACAGCTTGGGTTGGGAGCAGCTCTGTTTGCCAGGTTTGCTCTGACGTTGGCTTCAGCTCCATAATCAAGAAGTTCCTTAAGGATCCTGGCATTACCATCTCTAGCTGCTGTAAGTACAGGGGTGCAGTTATTGTGGATGCTACCCCTGGGATTGGCTCCAGCCTTTAGCAAAGCTCTAACACACTCATAATGACCAGCGCTGACAGCAGCAAAGAGGGGAGTCTGGGCTTTCACATCCAGGCAGTCCACCTCTGAGCCATTGGCCAGAAGGATGTTCAGGCATTCCACAAAGCCATTAGAAGCAGCCAAACGTAGAGGGGTCATGGGAACACCCCAACCACTCCTGCTGTCTATATACTTCTTATATCTCTCCTTAAATAACAACTTGCATAGGAGTTCTGGGTTGTCCATTGACACAGCAAGATGGAGCTCGTGACTTTCCACATGATCATCCTCAAGTCCTCTGTATCTTAGCATGGGGGATTCCTGGGGGTGCCTGAAATAGTCCAAACACAGGAACACTTCAACTTCCAACCCACTTTAAGGCTCAGTTGTCTGACATGTAACCAGGAGGTGTAATCCTATGGAGACAGTCCTCTACAGCACAGCAGACATGGAATTCTCCAAATAGCTGGGACTTCCTGAAACCTTCATATAACCTCAGCCTTTATCCAAGCTGTATCCATCAGTGTAATGACACCCAGAAGGGAGGATCATGTCTACCAGGACTCAACACTTCCTGCTCCTGCTTATGATTGACAACAGGCTGAACCAATCACAGCTCACATAGGGCGGGGCAAAGACAAGCATTGGAGGCCAGCCGATGTACTGCTACTGTACAGGATGACACACAACACGGGCGGAGAGAGCCAGATCGCCGGGCTGCATTCATTCTGTAATACTTCTACACGATTGCTGTATAATTATACATCTACATAATTATATATAATATAATTATATCATCTACAGAGGAGAGTTCATCACATCGCTGGCGACTTCCTAGATCATTCTTCAAGTTCCCTCAATTCACCGCTAGATGGCAGAGCGTTACAATCTCATGTCATCTGCTTGTAAAGACGTCTCCAAACAACGTGTCCTGTGTGCTGTATACTGTATATATACAGTCTGCCACCTATATCTGTATCTATATACAGTCTCCCATCTATATCTGTATCTATATACAGTCTGCCATCTATATCTGTATACAGTCTGCCATTTATATCTATATACAGTTTGCCATTTATATCTATATACAGTCTGCCATTACCTAAATACAGTCTGCCATTTATATCTATATACAGTCTGCCATTTATATCTATATACAGTCTGCCATTACCTAAATACAGTCTGCCATTTATATCTATATACAGTCTGCCATTTATATCTATATACAGTCTGCCATTACCTAAATACAGTCTGCCATTTATATCTATATACAGTCTGCCATTTATATCTGTATCTATATACAGTCTGCCATTTATATCTATATACAGTCTGCCATTTATATCTGTATACAGTCTGCCATTTATATCTATATACAGTCTGCCATTTATATCTGTATCTATATACAGTCTGCCATTTATATCTGTATACGGTCTGTCATTTATAACGATACCTGTATACAGTCTGCGACTTGTATCTATATCTATAATATAGTGTACAGCTTCTATATTAGTATATCTATCTATACAGTATGTGAGTTAATTCTGTATCTATACAGTGTGCTATTTATAGCAGTGTCTATACAGTGTGCTATTTATAGCAGTGTCTATACAGTGTGCTATTTATAGCAGTGTCTATAAAAAATGCTGTGTATAGCAGTGTCTATACAGTGTGCTATTTATAGCAGTGTCTATACAGTGTGCTGTGTATAGCAGTGTCTATACAGTGTGCTGTGTATAGCAGTGTCTATACAGTGTGCTGTGTATAGCAGTGTCTATACAGTGTGCTGTGTATAGCAGTGTCTATACAGTGTGCTATTTATAGCAGTGTCTATACAGTGTGCTGTGTATAGCAGTGTCTATACAGTGTGCTGTTTATAGCAGTGTCTATACAGTGTGCTGTGTATAGCAGTGTCTATACAGTGTGCTGTGTATAGCAGTGTCTATACAGTGTGCTGTGTATAGCAGTGTCTATACAGTGTGCTGTGCATAGCTACAGTGGGTATAAAAATTCTACACACCCCTGTTAAAATGTCAGGTTTCTGTGATGTACATGTAGCACTGACCCCGAAGGAGCTGCTGGTTTTATTTGGCTTACCGTTACCTCACCTGTTGTAGCTCCGTCTTGGGGATCCCCTGTAAAGTAACCCAGAGTAAAGGCTGAGACTGAATCCTCTTTTAGGTTATTTATTCAGAAAATAGAACATAGTCTCTTAATACGGGTAGAAGGTTTAGGGGTGAGTTCAGGTACTTAGGTTGCAAGGTGAATATACTAGATGAATCCAGAAAATAAACTGTTTCACAACTGGATTCCTGCAGTCCTCCGGTTAGGTCTCTCTCACTAGGCCTAGGAACCAGTAGGATACTCAGTAAAGTCTCTGCCACAGACTTGTAGGTTACACTTTAGCGTCACTGAGGTATTGAATGAACTTTAAATAACTGTCATACGGTACCAGGTTCTCTCAGCCGATCCGGCGATGCCATATGAGGGATGATCCAGGTCGCGTCCTTCAACTAATCCTCCAGGCTCCTTCAGAGAAGCCAGCCTTGCGCATGGCCTTCTCCTGTGTTGGTACAAATGTGCAGGAGGTACAGTGGTGGGACAGAGATGAGAAAAGGTTACAGTGGTGGGGCAGATGAGCAGATAAGTTCAGTGTTGGGACAGATGAGAAGATGATTCAGCAGTGAAACAGAAGAGCATGGGGGTACGGCGTTGGAGCAGATGTGCGGGGGGCGGGGTAGATGAGCAGGGGGGTACAGTGATGGGACAGAGGAGCAGGGTGGTACAGTGGTGGGGTAGATGAGCAGGGGGTTACAGTGATGGGACAGAAGAGCAGGGTGGTACAGTGGTGGGGCATATGTGCAGGGAGGACAGTGATCTGAAGTGTGGAGTTGCAGGAATTGGGGCTGATCTGAGGCGTGAGAGTTGCAGGATGTTAATTTCTCACTACTAAAGTAGTTTTACAGCATTTACTTTATAAAAAAATCCTTTTCCTGATTGAGAGTGTGAAGTTGACATTTTTTTTGTTATAAAATCGGCACACTTAATTTCTTCCAAAACATTTTTCGTCACACTGCTCAAAAGGTTGTCTACCCCTGCTATAGGACATTCTAGCGTGATTTTAAAAACAAGTTCCCCAGACAATTATATAACATCTTGTCTGTCTTCCTTGTTTTGTTTAAAAACTGCAATTGCTAATAAGGAATCCACCCGATTTTTTCTTTGTACTGGTTTGAAATGCCTCTCAGTATATTCAGGTTTGTCAATAAAGGAATGCCAAATTTCTGTTTTTATATTAAGTTGAAGCTGCTTATTTCAAAGCATGTTGCTCACAGGATACATCTTGGTGTCCGTTCTTTGCCACATTGGTGTATATTTCACATCTAAAATTGGTAACACTTAATATTTGTGTTGTCTTTTTTTTTTTTATATACAGTATATAAAGATAGAGTTGTACAGATGGATGTGTAATTTATTACTGGTGTTATTTTTTAATGATGGTGGAACCTGAAAACAATAAAGAAACTTGCTTCCAGCCACTTGTCTGTTTTTGGAATTATTTGCTATGCTCTTAGATGGCTGACCATGCTTATTTTAGACATGGGATGTTGGTAGGAGGTCCTCTGTGAAACTGATCCCATTTGTTATCCTCCAGAGAGCAGACTGCTACCATTCATTATGTGGTTTTAGTTCTAAAGTGGATTAAGCCCACCTGCTTTTTCGTTTCATGTCCATATGTACAATGGATTATTTTACAACTGTAAGTAGAGCATATGTCGTCTATGTAAAGAGGGGACAGTCTCTTTCTGTATTTAACTGAATGAGAAAACCATGTTATTGTGTATTTTGGCACTGATTTACTAATATTAAGGGCTCCCTCAAGGTACAGTAAATCTTTGCTAATGATGCAAAAATTACTTTCACCAAATATACTTTTTAAACTGCACTCCAGATATGTTTTTGCAGTTACATGGGTCCAGGGTTTGTGGCTGTGTGCCATACCTCACGATCCCTGTGGAAGCAGAGAACCCTGCCTATCCACCTTGTCCAATTAGAAAATACTTTGCGCAATAATTGAGAAAATAAACAAATCAATGTCTGTGCAAAGAGTGACTACTTATGGTTGATATATGAAAGTCCAAAAGGTCAATTAAACAGATTTTTCCACCACCAAAACATCATGCAGAGCCTTCAGTGGCACCCCACATCCAGTGATCAGGGACTCTTACCAGATGGTGGTGACCACCTATTACTAGGATGGTCAGACAAATGGGCAGAACAACCTCTGCAGAGTATTGGAAACAAGGAAGCCTCTGGGACACTCTGAGGGTGAGGTATATCCTCCGATGTAATCACCCTCACAGCGGGATATCCAAGCCGGCCAAAAACAGGAGGTGGACCATATAAAAGAACGCTCTACTAGTGATACAATTTATGTAACTTTTATCAGCGGATAAAAACAATCACACATGGGATAAAATCGTCTGCAGGCAAACATAAGTCTATCACACGCTAGACAAATATAACTGCAAAAAAAATTATTGGAATTCAGCTTTTTAGAAAAAAACTAATGTGCAGCTACATTCCTATTGACACAGTAACGCTGTACCACCTGTTTGAATGGTCAACTAATCTCTTGAATGGTTTTCATCACTTTTAGCATTAAGTTTCTGCTGTATGAAAATTGTTCATTTTTGTTAGACCATACAACCACCTTTTTATAACTTTAGATTGACATTTCCGGGATGTAAAAAGCCCCAACAAGTATAACCCTAGGTTCACACTCCTGCGTTTTTGTGCAGGGTGCATTTGCATGGGCACGGTAACCCATTCAAATGAATAGACTACTGTGCCCGCTTTTCCACCCAAAAAAAAAAGTGCATGCGCCTTTTCAAAATCGCAGCCCCAGGGAAAGTAGACAATGTGCTTTCCCTGCTGTTTCCGCAAACGGGCTGAGATGCGTGGGTGAAGGGCAGCCTGATTTGGCTGTGAGGATGCGGGAACAGATGCGCTTCCCGCAGCCATGTGCATAGGTTGTGAACCTAGCCTTAAAGCGGAAGTAAACCATCGATTTAACAGTCTAAAAAAAAAAAAGGCATGCCGTGAATGCTAACTGCACATTGGCTGTGCTCTCAACCAAACAGTCAAACCATCCAATGGCTGGTGTCATAACAGATCACATGTGCAGCACCGTGGCAGTTGAAGATTAAACAGAGGCAAAGATGGCAGCTTCCTTGGCTGAAAACGATAGGAGGGTTTACTTCCACTTTAAGCGTCCTATGGGTGTGGCATTCTTCTTACACCTTCCATTGTTCACAAGAGGGCCCTTAATGTTGGAGTGCTGCTTAGTCAGAGTCTTTGTGCTCCAAATTATTTGACTTCTTTTTACACTGAGGAACAAAGTCTAAATCGGTCAGATCCAGCGTCTCTCACGGACATCATCTGGTTGAGAAATAGAGGCCATAATTGCTGACCTGAAAAATGTTTTGTTGCCTTACAGTCATGTAGATAAACTTGCTTCAGTACGGTCTTGTTGCTGTGGCACATGAATGCAGCCAAAGAATTCAGAACTCCTGACTTTGTAGTTCTGGTTCACAAAGCATTCAACCATTGGATCAACACCCAGGCAACTAGGGTTTTTTAGAAGGTTTATATATTAATAAAAAAAAAAATATATATATATATTATTCTTTATCCACCTCTAATACAGTGCACTTCCTGCCCAAGCCAATTTTCAGCTTTTTTTTTTTTGCTAAATTAATAAAAGACCTTAAATTTTGAAAAAAAAAACGTTTTTTTTTCTTTTGTTTCTGTTATAAAATTTTGTAAATAAAGTGAATTTTCTCCTTCACTGATACGCAGCATTGATAGGCTGCAGTGATGGGTACTTATGGGTGGTACTGATAGGCAACACTGATGGCACTGGCAGGCATTTGGGATGGCCACTGATTGACATTTACCTGGTGGTCCAGGGTGGTGCCAATCCCTGGTGGTCCTAGCGGCATCAAGGTGGTCCTGGACGGGCTCTCTGAGGGGGGGGCTGCGCTGATAAACAATCAGCACAAACCCCCCCCATTTCAGGAGAGCAGCCGACCGGCTCTCCTCTACTCGCGTCTGTCAGACACGAGTGAGAAAAGCCGATCAAAGACTCTTTCTGTTTACATCGTGATCAGCCGTGATTGGACACGGCTGATCATGTGGTATTGATCCTTTGTCAGATTCTCTTTACTGAGATCGGTGTAGCAGTGTGTCTGACTGACACACCGCACCACCGACCGGCGCAATGCCGCCGAGATCGGTCATTCTGGGAGGATGTCCTGTGACGCCCGCCCAGAACGAGAGCTGCGCCGCCTGGCCATCAAATGACGGGCGGCGGGCATGAGGCAGTTAACGTGTGTAAAGTTTAGCATGATAGTGTTTTTCTATAGTTCCCATGTTACAGCAGACACAATGTAGCTAAGTGGTTACCACTTCTATCGTGCAGTACTTGTGCCCTTGGTTCAAATTCCAGCCAGGACACTGCGTGGAGTTTTCATGTTCTCCCTGTCCTTGTGTGAGTTTCCTCCCACACACTCAAAAAATATGATGGTATGTTAATTAACTTCGGTCTAAATTGCCCACTAGTATGTGTGTTTGTGTATGCCTGTGAGATGGGGACCTTGGATTGTAAGCTCCTTGAGGGGCAAGAACTGATATAAATGTACAGCAGGGATAGGCAACCTTAAAGAGGTAATCAAAGATCACCAGGCCCGTGGTATGGGTAAACTGGTATGGGTAATCAAAGATCACCAGGGTAAACTGCATTGCATCAGTGTGAAAGCAGCCCTATACTATTATGCCCAGTGTATTGCTTCACACTGACCTACAGATCTCTTCTTTCCTGCTGCTGGCACAACTCTGGAGACCGCTAGCCAAGATAAGAAATGGAGTGCAGTTAGTATCACTCCACGTGGGACTGGAGCCGGCACTACAGAGGAGACATCGGCTTATGCGGCTCTTGCACCTTACTACAGCTCCAACTTTACAAGTAGTCCCACTGCATTGCACTCTGATGCTCTGGGATGGCGGGTCAGCAAGACCCGACTGTGATCTACCAGTCACCTGGCCCCGATCTATAGGTTGCTGATCCCTGATGTACAGTATAAATGCTAATGCATTTTCAGTTGGGCACAGGAAATATGCAAATCTCTGTACTTGTTATTTTATACAATAGGTAATGAAGATTGTTTACCAAGCTAATTATTCTTCTGCCCTTGCTTAGAATACCAGTTTTGCCCAACACGTATAAAAGCCTGGTATACCGCCACTGCAGCCTAACGTGTCCCAAGAGAATAAAGCAGAAGAAGAAGTAAAACTTCAAGACTTAATTAGCTGTGCTGCATGACAAGCTGCCAAATTAGTATCTGAACTGTCACTTATGAATCAGATTAGTTCAGCTCCTGGGATCTAATTCCCAAATCACTAAATTAGAAATTAAAGTTGTATTGATTAGGCAACAAAGACACTAATATCTCACTGAATTATCAATTATATCTAACTCAGGAGTTATTCATTTAAAGGGCTTTAAATGATAAAGGATGTTCACTAAAATAAATGAATTTAGTGAACAAAAAAAAACTTCTTTATAAATATTCTCTTATGACCGTATCTGAAAGAAATCTCAGAATTGCAATCAGTCTCATTCTTCATTCCCCAGCCTCACTAATGCTGACTTTCTGATGATAAATATATTCACAGCTAGCCACAGCAGATAATGTAAATTGATGCAACAGTTTGCACGTCTGTATAGTGTTGATGGCAGTTTGTTAGTCATTTTTTTGTTAAGTTATGTAGAGAAAATATTGGGCCATTCATATGAGTAAATGCCGCCAGGACACTAACAAATTAACATCCCTTTTACACATACCCCTACACATTCTAGAATAAGCTTGTTTTAGGCTACTTTCACACTGAGGCGCTTTACTCCAATGTGAAAGGGCTTTCACACTGGAGCGGTGCGCTGGCAGGACGATAAAAAAATTCCTGCAAGCCGCATCTTTGCAGCATTGAAACCAATGGGCAGCGCAGCCGAGAAAAAAAGCGCCTCTGCAGCGGTGCTTTGTGGGCAGTTTTAACCCTTTTTCGGCTGCTAGCGGGGGTTAAAAGCGCCCTGCTAGCGGACGAAAACCTCTGCAAAAACTAAAAATAGCAGCGCTTTACTGCTGATGCCCCCAATGCCCCAGTGTGAAAGTAGCCTGAAAGTTAATTAAAACTACCTATACGTGATGTTATTACTCTTATAGGACTGTAAATAAAATTCTTAAGTGGATGTATATGTCATCATGAGAATGTTAACTCATGGGTGGCCCATGAGTAAACGGTCAGCAAAATTAAATGCGTTAGGGCGTGGGGGTCCAGGCTGAGACTGCCATTCACTATCACACAGCAGGCGTTGACTTGATGTGTGGCTCCCAGGGCACCTATCACTCTCTACCTATGCTGAGCTATTATTCGTCTATGCAAGATTAGAGCATTAGAGTGGGGTGGCAGTAAGTGCATTTCCATGGAAAGAAAAATGTACGTGAATGCTTTTCAAACAAAATTAAGTTAAAATCATAACATAAAGACCAAGAACCTAGTATTTTAGATGAAGGTCAGTAATGGTAGCCCCTATACAATATTTATCCTAGGAAAATGTTCAGTAGCATTGTTTAAAACGATTATATATAGCACAAGAAGTGTCCGACCTAACTCTTCATCATGCCTTCTCCCTTCACACCGTGCCATTCTATTGCGATGTGTATCTCCAGGTAAGGATTAACTCTCCTCATACATTCAGCTGTCCTTCTTTCTTACCTCTTACCACAAATTATAGGGATAAGTGCAGCGCTAATATATGAGTGACAAGTGAACAATAAATATGACAATATGATTCACTATAAACAGTGTCTAATATAAAGCAAATAACAAAATAAGGTTCTGCAAAA
Organism: Lithobates sylvaticus; assembly: GCA_028564925.1. Lineage (NCBI taxonomy): Eukaryota > Metazoa > Chordata > Amphibia > Anura > Ranidae > Lithobates > Lithobates sylvaticus. The sequence goes on along the minus strand of CM053033.1, from coordinate 66,008,759 downwards.
ACAGAACTAAAACGTGTATAGAAGTCCAGGGTGTGCAATTAATCCAATGTGAACAGAAATGCAGTCCAAATAATAAGTGGCAAAAAAGGAAGGGTCTTCCAAGTGCATCAATTCCAACAAATGATAATCACCAAACCACCACCAGCAGCACAGAATGCTTACCAGAAACTAATGACACACTCAAGTATACACTTGGTGGGTCAATTAGAGCTTGATATAATACTTCCAAGGGTCCCAGATCAGTGGATGAAGCCAGCACAATCATTACCAATTCAGGGGATCAGGAAATAGCTAGGTCAAGGCTCAGCAACTATATTGGATGATGATGCCGCTCACAGACCAGTATCGAAACAGGGAGGAACGCCTAGAGGCACTGGGAACCCAAGCAATGTAGGGCCACGGTCAGGTGAAGATACTAGACAGCCAGAGTCCCAATTACAGATCCCAACAGCACCTCAGGAGAGTGTCCTCCTTGTGGCCCGTTCTTTCTTACCTCTTACCACGTCAGCACCGTTCCTCGGTGTGGGGGACCACTGGTGTATTTTCTACACTCCTTGTATATGTATCATCTGTTGTAAAACTTTAATAAAACAAGATTGAACCGAAAGGAAGTGTCACTGTAATGCAGGCATTGACATACATATTTGAAGCATGACCCTGCCTCTTGTAAACCGAAGAAGAGAGGAGACCGGGCTCAAAATGTCACGTGACCACGGAAAAGGTAAAAGGGGAGTTTTTTTATTTTATTTTATCTTAATTATACAGTACAGGACACAGGCTGATTATTTACAGACACTGGATTATAGACTCATACCTCCAGATGATTGGACACTGCTAAGCTTTTAAAGACATGCCCCCTGAGAATCAAACCATAACAGGCAAAGCCTATATTCTTTATACATTCCAGCTTCCAAGTCCACTATTGCTTGATCGATAAAACATCTGATCGTTAGAGCTGAAACTCTCAAGGACAAATCTCCTCCCTTGCTTTAACACATCCATTCCACCAAGTTGTTTGGAGTTTCCTGGGCTTTCAGTCAAGTCACCAGGGGTCTGTAGGGCACCTGGTTCTCTGTTCATACCTTTTAAAAGTTCTGCCAGGTGGATGTCCAATCCTCTGTGGATCCAGCTTTTGGCTGCAAGGTTCTTGCAGCAGCGCCCTGAAGGTGGGTACGTTGACCTTTGTTGTTGTTGCGCCTGTTGGCACAGTTCTGTTTGTCTAGTTGTTGCCCACCCTTCTCATTCATTGTTTGAGGATGTCCCAGGATCTATGAATACTCAGTCTGTGTCTTGTACTGTATGATTAAGATAAGAGAAATTTTGACTTACCTGTAAATTCCATATCTTGGATTATGATACAGGTACAGCCCACTCTCCCTTCTAATCCTTGGTTACTCTGTATTACTTGCTACAAGACCTCACAAAGTGGGTTACGGTTATAGGGGTCATTCCCAGGAGGTGTGTCCTCATATGTTTGCCAGTCTCCAGTTATCTTAAGGTACGAGCTTATAAGACAGGGTCAATGAATGCCTGTGTCTTGTGCTGTACTCCAAGATATGGAATGTACAGCTAAGTCAAAATTCCACCTTTTCGATGTTAGTGATTAATCAGAGGAGTTTGATGGAGCCTAGAGATCGGCTTTAATGTGCATTTAATATGGGCTACCAATGCTTTGCAAATAATCTAAAACTGGACCTAACACTTTTTCGAAAACAGTGCACCATAGCATATAGTATGTCTTGTGTGATGGACTGCAGTGCAGGTCCATCGGCATCTACTATACCATGCGTTGGTGTGCTTTTTCTACATTGTAAATGAAGCATTGCATTATTGCAATGAATAGGTGCAAAGCCAGCTCATAATATATTTCCTTTCACCTGTGTTCATAGTAATTACTGCAGAATAGCTTTTAAATGTATCTGTTTTGTCTTCAGCTATTACAATTATTAAGCTGAATGGAAAAATTACAAAGTAGTTCCCTGTGAACCTAATCTTGTAACTTTATAGTCAGTGGTCTTCTTTATTCGCATACATAAAATCCTGAACACTTGCAAATGACATTCAAGAAACATAGAAACTGTCCATATGCAGAATGACTGGAAGCTTTAACGACTGAAGCAGTTTCTTCAACTGCCATATGATGCTTTGTTAGCTCAGCAGGAACTGAGAATATAAATAACACCAACAAAGAATAGGGAGGACTGGCAGGGTCTCTGACACACATATTGTCATGCTGTTTGCTTTCAGATGTATTTGGAAGGCTAATTAAGTAAAGTTAGCACCTGCCACTGGCAGTAAAACTAATAACCCATCACTAATAAAGGCCCTCAGACCCTCTTGGGGCACCAAACCAGCCAATTGTTTCACTGACTGGTCCTGTCTGATTAGATGTAATTCAATTTGGCCAAAAGCAGGAGGAACAAGGAGATAAAGGGAGCAGGCCAAAGATCGCAAGTGGCTGTCAAAGAGTAATGGAGGCCATTTAATCACAGAGATGATGGGTAAAGATTTCAACTAAATGTATTATGCTGAAGAGTGATCGTTCCCATACATTTCATTCATTAGTATGATTTGGGTCAATAAGAACAAGTGCATTTAGCTCCATCATGAAAATGTTGCAAGTACATCACTGTCATTATGCAGAAACTATTGATTATACCACTGTGGAAAGGGTAGAGGTGTTTACATATTTCCCACTGGGAAAGTCTTACATTGTGCTATATTATATATTATATATATATATATATATATATATATATATATATATATATATATATATATATATATATATATATAAGTGATCCTTAGCTCTAGTTTTTGTTTCAGCAACAAAATTTATCTCTTTGTTCAACAAAAAGCTTTGAAGCAATAATGGAGATAGTTTAATCTTGTCACACCATAGTTATGAAGTATGAAAATCTGGAACTTAGTTGTTACTTGTACAAAGAAAATATGTCAAAATGGCATTAGAAGCAAGCATAAAATAACTGTTGTAGAATTGTATTAAATGATGAAACCATCCATGATAAAAAAATAAAAATAATACATTTGACAGCATACCTTAATTCATAGATTTTTTTTTCTGTCCCCTTTTTGTGTGTAGCATAATGAGCCTTTAAAGGCTTGGTGTATTCCATTTCTGCTTATTGAGTGTCTACTTTATCTTGCAGGGTTTCTGGAAGCCCAGTGTAACCACCTTTATGTGCATGCTTATGGACAGCACACATGTAAACCCGACACATCAGATCATTTCCATTTGTAGATTGCGTGCTTCCTGACTAAGGAGTTCGGGGAACCAGTGGAGAGGGACACAGTGTGGAGATCTTCTAAAATGATAATGACATTGATGCGTGTCTCAAGGTATATGTAACTGTGAAAATTTACGAATACAAATAAATTTAAATAAAAATAAAAATGTAAGTGTTTGGTGAAAAAAAGTTATTTTACGGTTCATTTACATTTAGTTAAAAGAAAAACAGGATATTTCACTGAGGGTTTAATACTACTTTATAGATGAGAATTCCAATCCAAATTACTTTGGTTCCTGACTCTAAAGCTGGCCATTCACTAGTATACTAAACATAAACAAGTAGAGCTGTGCTTACCATATAATAAATGCAAGCAATAAAGTGCAATTGCTACAGTGTCAAAAATTTGTGCTTAACCTCCAAACAATAAATAGTGTACAATTTCATATACAATTACAAATGACAATCCTCTTATAGCAATGAAAAGAGTTTCAAAATTCATATACAACTTCATGCAATGTTTTCCCCTTTAACATACAAACGTTAAATCTTTGACTTATGGTGTCTGTCGAAAGTTCTAAAAAGATTTGACGGAGAAGCTAAACTATACGGTGGGGTGCAGTTTAGCTGCTTCGTCAAATCTTCTTTGAACATTCGACAGACACCATAAGCCTTCAATGACAGATTCGACCTTAACTAATTTGGATTTTCGGACGAATGCAATTTTTAACGAAAAACAAAATAAATAAAAACAAATTTCGGGAGTAACTAAATAAGACGAAAACCAAATTCCGAAACAAAATATTTCAGTGTGCCCATGTCTAGTAGTGCTCCTGCGTCCAGATGTGTAAACAGCTGCTGAGTGTTCTCTCCTTACACTGAATCAAGTTTGCATTTCATTCTAGTTACAAACCCATCTAGACAACAATGTACTAAACTTCTTTTAATACAAATAGGCATGACCAAATGTAGTTAACCTGCATCTGCCAAAAACATCGTATTAGTGGGCAAACGAACAATGTTTACTACGACCGATTACTGTGAACACGAACCTGAAAGTTGCCATTTTAAACTGTACAACAGTAAAGAAAAGCACATGGAGCAGCATGCATGCAAGTAATAATAATAATAGGAACACAGGACAAATACTTACTTTTTAAAAGTAGTTTCTTGATCTTTCTGTACTGATCAAGCTCCCTCAATTTCAGGTCTGACCAGCGTTTCTTCAATTGCTCCTTGGATCGTCGTACCCCAAAATTCCTGTGTAGACTTCTCACAACTTTAGTCATGATCTTGGCATTTCTCACATTTGGGTTTGGGTAAGGTCCATACTTCCCATCATAGTCAGCCCTCTTCAAGATGTCCACCATCTCTACAAAGGCCATATTTGAAACCTCAAATCTCCTCCTGGATCGGGAGGTTTCTGGCTCAGGGCTTTCTTCGTCATTGCTGCTGCTGTCTGCATGCACTTGCTCTTTCTCCGCCATGTGCTCTCCCACTGCGCCAAAAGAGAAGGGGCGGGGAATATACTAAAAAGAAGGTCAGGGGCGGGCAGAGTTTCACGCGTGCGCAGTGTATATAAAGCCTAACATGCATGCGTCGTGCGTAAGATCTGTGAGCGGAGGAAGCACCAATCATGATAACGAAGGTACAATTTTAACTTGGGGCATGAGTAGCCTATACTGGTTATAGATTGAGGCCTATATTGGGACAAGATTAGGAGAGTTTAGCTTGACATTAGGGTTTGTCTTGTGTTGTGCCTTGCAGATAAAATGGATCGATCCAACGATCACAACTTCATCCCCCAATTCATTGATATGTACAGAGAGCTGCCCTGTCTGTGGCAGATGAAACACCCCTTTTATTATATTAATAAAATAAAGAGGCAGGCAGCGCTGGATCAATTGATGGAATTGGTGAAGCCGCAGATCCCCACAGCAACCATCCCCTATTTGAAGGCCAAAATTGGTGGCCTGAGGAGCACATATAATAGGGAGCACAAGAAGGTCCAGGATTCCCAGAGAGCGGAGCAGCAGCAAATGAAATTTATGTCCCCAGGCTGTGGTACTATGACAGACTTCAGTCTGGTCTGACAGAAAATGCAATCAGGCCATCACTCTCAACTCTTCCTTCCACACTTCCTTCCACCTCAGCTGAGGCTTCCGACGTCCAACCTTCCACCCAGGAAGAAGCGGAGGAGCCCCGCTTGAGTCAGGTATAGCATTGGTCAACATATTTCTGGTCAAAAAATAAATTATGTTAACTAGCTATTATTATTGATCACTAATTTCGGATTTAACAAAGTGGTTTACATATCAATAGACAGTAGTAGTCAAAAATGATTGGGACAAGAATGAAAAATGCTGGGGTCAGAATGATAGTCTTTTCTATTTGTTAAAATTAAATTTGCAACAGTCATGAGCTAAGAATTGTGTGTGATTGATGAACAAAAAACTAAAATGATGTCCCCTTTTCATACACAGGAAAGCCTCAGCCAGGAGGAGGCTGTGGAAAGTGGCAGCCAGGGGGTGGCAGGGGAAAGTGGCAGCCAGGAGGTGGCGGGGAAAGTGGCAGCCAGGAGGTGGCTGGGCCCAGTAGCCTGACCGAATACCAGGTCCCTCCCCTCTGCCTTCAACCAAAAAGGCCCAGGAAGGGGAGGAACGTGGAGTCAGCACTTGGGTTAATTTGGCAGGCTTCTCCGGCCCTCAGAACTACCCCCAATGTTCAAGAGGCCTATGCCTGCATGGCTGACAGCAAAATGCAGGAAATGGAGGTGGGCCAACACCTCATTTGTGAGGAAGTGATCTATCAGGCCCTAAATAAGGGTTTGGGGGCGAACTCACAAGCAAAAGCCATGTTTGTGAGTTTAGCCATTCGTCTCCTCCTCCTCCACCTCCTGCCACAACTCCAACACCAGAGCCACAGCCTGGAAGCAAGCGTGGAAGGAAGAGTGGAAGGAAGACAAGAGAGTGATGGCCTGGGTTCAGTCTGATCTGACAAAAGACGCAGGCTGTTGTATGACCACTGCCTGGGGACATATATGTAATCTGCTGCTGTTCCTGATCTCTCGGAGTCCTGGACCGGATTGTGCTCCCTATTAAATAGACTCCTCAGGCTACCAATTTTGGCTCGCCAATTTCAACAGTTTATCCAGCGTTGCCTTCCTATTTATTTTGTTAGGACCCCTAACTTGACACACAAAACGACAAAAAAATATTATGGAGATCACTAGAAAAAAAACATAAAAAAAAAAATCAGGAGATCTTGATAAAAAAAAAGTTGATTACTATAAAAAAATATTATAAACATTATTCTGGAGATCTGGTGTAAAAAAAAAAAAAAAAAAAAAAAAGATTATTCAGAAGATCATGAGAAATAATACAAAAATCAGTTTGTCAGAACTCTGTGAATATCAGCAGCAAAACAACTTCATTATTCTCGCATTATAAAGAAGAAGAGAATGCGCTGCATTAAAAGATTAAAAATTAGCAGCGTGACAAATGTGCTATCTCCACTATGAACGCTAGTTTTACCAGACCAAGCGCTTCCGTATCATACTTGATTCAGAGCATGCGTGGAATTTTGTGCGTCGGAATTGTCTACACACACGCTCGGAACTTACGACAACGGATTTTGTTGTCGGAAAAGTTGAGATCCAGCTCTCAAATTTTTGTTGTCGGAAATTCCGATAGCAAATGTCCGATGGAGCCTACACACAGTCGGAATTTCCGACAACAAGCTCACAACGAACATTTGTTGTCAGAAATACCGACCGTGTGTACGCGGCATAAGAGGGAATCCTGCACACTCTGATGTATTGGGAAAATCTGTGCTGGCTGGGTTATAGTAACTTCATGTAAATGGAAAATATGTTTTTTTTTTACTTTTGTTTTAACCACTTCAGCACCAGAAGGATTTGCCCCCTTAATGACGCCAATTGCGCGGTCGTGCGACGTTCTACCCAAAAAAAAATTACGTCCTTTTTTTTTCCACAAATAGAGCTTTCTTTTGGTGGTATTTGATCACCTCTGCGGTTTTTATTTTTTGGGCCATAAACAAAAAAAGAGTGACACATTTTTTTTAACTTTCTGCAATAATACATATCCAAAAAAAAAAAAAATATATATATATATATATAAAACAAATTTATTCATCAGTTTAGGCCTTTCCTTATTCTTCTACATATTTTTGGTAAAAAAAAATCGCAATAGGCGTATATTGATTGGTTTGCGCAAAAGTTATCGCGTCTACAAACTACGGGATAGATTTAGGGACTTTTATTTATTTTTATTATTTTTACTGGTAATGGTAGCGACCTGCAATTTTTAGCGGGACTGCAACAGCGGTGTGGACAAATCTGACCCCAAATTACACTTTTTGGGGACCAGTGACATTATTACATTGATCAGTGCTATAAAAATGCACTGATCAACGTAAAAATGACACTGGCAGGGAAGGGGTTAACACTAGGGGGCGATCAAGGGGTTAAAGCGGTTCTGCACACATTTTTGAAAGTTATTCTCTTCTTATAGCTCCATGCTGCTTTATTTTTATTTATTTTTACTCCTACCTTGCGTTCTCCGCTGGTGGTTGTTGTCCTCCAAATCTTTCCCTGAGGCTATGGGCGGGGTTTCTGCGGGGATCAGCATCATTTCCGCTGATCTCCACACTGTCTCCTGGGATCTCGTATAATTCATCCCAGAAGTCAGTGCGCCTAGCCAAAGCAAAATCTCATGTGATTTAGACGACGTGACGTCATCACGCCTGCCACATTTGGAGGGCGTTTTGAATATCTCCATTGTACTCTAGGCCAAACAATGCCGCTCATAGCTGTAGCCACTGAGCGTGCGCGGGAACCAGCAAGGAGTGCTGGTTCCTCCGAATGAGGGAAGGAGGAAGTGATTGCTTGTGGGCTTCAAATGCCCACAAGCAAGATGAGATCGTCAGATTTTCGTTTTTATAAAGAATCAGTTATGAAGAAAAAAGAACGTGGATAACGGGCGAAGACCTTACAAGTAAGTATTTAATTAACATAACAGTTTTTAATGATTTAGGAAAAAAATAAAAAAATTTTGTCAGTGCAGAACCGCTTTAAGTGTGTTCCCTTAGTGTGTTCTAACTGTAGGGGGGATGGGTTTACTGAAACATGACAAAGATTACTGCTCCAGATCACTGGGAATAGAAGATCCCTGTCTTGCCTTGTTTTCATTTCTGCCTCTTCTCGCCACAATCGCGGGCCACTGGCGGACATTGAGTCCTACTTCCTGCTTTTATGGCTTGACATACAGGTACCTCAGTTTGCGCAGGAGAGCCATTCTGCGGAGGTATATCGGCGTGAGCTGGTCGGCAAGTGGTTAACACATTGCTAATAGAACTATCTACATGTTTATAGTTTAAATATTGATATTTGCAATGTGTTGCACTGAAAATGTCCATTGTATGTACTTGTTTGCAGTGTCAGTAAAAAATGTGGCTCTGCCAGTAAATTCCATGATTTTTGCCAGTAAAAAATTGGTGCCGTTTGTAAATTTTGGCGTCCTTCCAGTAAATTTCACTTCGGTGGGGTTGGCAACACTGGCGCTGAGAATCAAGAAAGTTGTAGTTTGAAAACAGCAGCCGTATAATGACTACTCTATCATGGTTACACTATACCAATATGCACTGTACAGTAGAAGTGAAGCGATGATTTTTATTAACCCTTTCGCTTCCAAAGCCGTTTTTGCGTTTTTTTGCACACATGTTTAAAAAAATAATTTTAGGCCTGAAGTTTACACAAAACCCACAAATATTATATATTTTCTGAAAGCAGATACCCTAGAGAATAAAATAGTGGTAGTTGCAATTTTTTATGTCACACGATATTACTGCACAGGTCTAGGAAACGGAAATTTCAGTAAAAAGCACACTAACGTAAATTTTAGGGCAAACAAACACAATAAATTACCCAAAGTTTTGGTAAAATATAAAAGACAAGGTTGCACCAAGTAAATATATACCCAACATGCCAAACCTTAAATTTACGTGCGCCCGTGAAATGGCGACAAACTTCAGTACCCTGTATTTTCTATAGGCGACGCTTCAAAAGCCCCCTATAGGTATAAGTTTAGTGTTACGGAGGAGGTCTGGTGTTAGAATTATTGCTCTAACTCTGGCGTATGCGGCGATAATGTGTATTGCAATCAACGTTTTAATGCTTAGGCGCCCCGCTGCATGCGTTTACGTTTGTGCGTGTGTATATGTGGGGGTGGGGGGGCCTCAACATTTTTTGGGTGGGGATTTTATGTGGTTGGGTGTAACTTTATTTTTATGCAAAAAATGTTATTTTGTTTTTACTTAACTTTTTTTTTTCATCACATAGGGGACAAACAGTCCCCTATATGATGATTTTTTAGGTGACAGGTTCTCTTTATTGAGATATGCAGGGTCTAAAAGATTGCATTACAAAACATCCTTTCTCGGCAAATCGAGGTGGGGACACCGAGAGCTTGACCTGGAAGTGACGTCAGAGACGTCACTTTCCGGGTCACAAGAAAAAGTGTAGGAGAGTGGACGTGTGTCCGCTCTTCTCCTTCCCCTCTACCTGCCGGCACCCGTCATGGAGATTCCAGGCCCGCTGATGGGCAAGCGGAAGCCGGTAAGCATGGCGGGGCACCGCGGCGGGGGGAGCAGCGGTACCGGGGATGTGTGTGAGCGATCGGGCGGCAGGGGAGCCACATCTCGGCTCTCACCTGAATGGCAAGAGTCTGACTGGTGAGACTGGCTATTCGCCCATTGCTGATACTGTTAATAGGGACTGAGCCACTGAGAGCAGGACACCCATTGTACCCAATCCATACCACGCCTGTACTGCACTCTATACCGCATGTTTTCCAAACCTAGACTGCACCTATACTGCATTATACCGAATCTTTACAGCATCTGAACCACATCTACCTTGCACCAGTCCTGAGACTATACAGTACCAAAACTGTACCTATACTGCATGCAGTTTAACTGGGACTGTCATTAACCGCTTAAGGACCACCTACTGCACATATACGTCGGCAGAATGGCACGGCTGGGCACATCAACGTACAGGTACGTTGTCCTTTAAGAGCCCAGCCGTGGGTCGCGCACGTGCCGCCGGTGGCGTGCTCGCGACCCGGTCCTGAGCTCCATGACCGTGGCCGCGGGACCAGTGGACCCGATCGCCGCTGGTGTCCCGCGATCGGGTCACCGAGCTGAAGAACGGGGAGAGGTATGTGTAAACAAACCTCTCCCCGTGCTTCCTAGTGACACTGTCACTTATCGTCTGTTCCTTGTCATAGGGAAAGATGATCAGTGACGTCACATGCCAAGCCACGCCCCCCTACAGTAAGAAAACACACACAGGGCTCACTTAACTCCTCCCCGCCCCCTAGTGGTTAACTCCTTCACTGCCAGTGTCATTTACACAGGAATCAGTGCATTTAAATAGCACTGATTGCTGTATAAATGACAATGGTCCCAAAAATGTGTCAAAAATGTCCGATGTGTCTGCCATAATGTTGCAGTCACAATAAAAATCACTGATCGCCGCCATTACTAGTAAAAAAAAAAAAATTAATAAAAATGCTATAAAACTATCCCCTATTTTGTAAACGCTATAACTGTTGCGCAAACCAATTAATAATCGCTAATTGTGATTTTTTTTTTTACTAAAAATATGTAGAAGAATACGTATCGGCCTAAACTGAGGGAAAAAAACGTTTTTTTATATTTTTTTTGGGGATATTTATTATAGCAAAAAGTAAAAAATATTGCATTTTTTTCAAAATTGTCGCTCTATTTTTGTTTATAGCACAAAAAATAAAAACCACAGAGGTGATCAAATACCACCAAAAGAAAGCTCTATTTGTGGGAAAAAAAGGACGCCAATTTTGTTTGGGAGCCACGTCGCACGACCACGCAATTGTCAGTTAAAGCGACGCAGTGCCGAATCGCAAAAAGGGGCCTGGTTCTTTGCAAATTGGTCCGGGGCCTAAGTGGTTAAAGAGGAACTGCAGTCTGCTCACATCATTTGTAATAAAAACATCTTTGCCATTCTAAAGCTTCCCTCCAACCAATTTGCATATTATTTTATATATACTGTGATTCTGTACTTGCCAAATATGCAGCAGAAATCTCCCTCCACTGAGTCTGACTGCAACCATTTTAACTGTGGACAGCTGAAGTTGCTGCCTGTTCACTTCCTGGATTTACACAGACACACCTCCAGATCTGCAGCTCTCATTGGCCCTCTTATGACTCATCTCCCAACCTTTCCTGCCAAACTCTCACGAGAGTGAGATAGCTGTGCATGATGTCATAAGCCTAGGCTTTTTACCAGACAAGAAACAGGACCTGGGCTGTATAAGGTATTTACTGGCAGAAAAAAAATGTTTTACTATCCAAAGTTAAAACAACAAGGGCAGAAGTTTTAATAGATGGAAAGATGAAAAAATTACTAAAGTTCCGCTTTAAGTGTGCCGACGCTCTGGAAGGGCCCCAACATTAGACGGCAAAAGAACATCTCAAAGGACTGTCCCTTCAATAATAATTATTCTGCAAGCCTCATATGTTCCCCTGCCCCCTCCGCTACCATCCTTGTTTTCTTTTGGACAGTGCATACCCAGTCGGTCTAGAACTAGCATCACTTCCATAAATGCGCTTCGGTAGTATAGTTCCAGCACTCTGTAAATTTAACTTTAATACTGTTCTCTGTTTTTGTGGTGGCCTTGCTACTGTTTATGCTGATCTGGATGCCACGTGTCATCTTATGCCTAATCCTGTTAATCACTTTGCATATTAAATTGTGTTATTACCATAGTTAATCCATTTTAAGCTTGCCTGATTACCAACCAAACTGTTGTTACCCCCCCCCCCCCACTCCTGCCGCAGCTGCTGCACTGTGGATTGGAGTGGCTGTGTGTGATCCCCTGCTTGCCTCTCCGTCCCGGCAGCAGTATTTAAGCCAATCAACAGTGGCAGATGGGATGTGCTGTGCAGCTGCTGAGAGTCATGGGATATGTCGTTTTTAAAGGGACACTGTACAATGGAGGCTACGGGGCTGTGGACTTCACTACCCAGAGATCTCTCCACACAGAGGAGGAGAGGGCAGGGCTTTTCCTGGACAATTCACCATAAGTCTGGCAAGTCTAGTACATGGAGCCAGAGAGTACAGACATGCTGCTGGGGTCTGTACACTACACCAGAAAAAGAGTGGAATTGCTGCGGAGAACTGAGGCAGGGACTGAGTCATGGTTAGTGCCTGTGTGCAGTTCCCAGAGCTGAACAGACACTGGATCTGTGTGTACCTACACATGGGAGACTGAGCTCTTCTGATTACCTAGGAAGCTGAGAGACTGAGTAAAGAGAGTGCCTTGGGACCTGAACTTGGGAAACCTGTGCCCACATCAGAGAAGACCTGATCATAAGGACTGAGCTTTCTGGGAGAGCTGACCGCCAAGTGTTATGGTCTGGATTTGTGCATACCAGGAGTGGTGCGCAGAATTATCAAGCCTAATTCCTTGCTGTCCACAGTAAACACCAAGGGAGACTGCTCCTAACAGCCCATTAGCCATCCATTGAGTACATTCCTAAAGGTACAGCTTTATGTGCACCACCTTACAGATGGGCCCCATAATACCTGGCTTAGTACTGTTAAATAGGCTCCAGGTACTTTAAAACCATCTCCAGGGGTACCCTTTGTCAAGAACGCATACACCCACCCGCTATTAGGACCTAATGCATAAAATGCAATCGAGGACATTTTCTTTGGGTTATTAATTTTGTTATATTGTCCAATGTTTATAACATCTGAAATGGGGTTTAACTTTATTGCCATATTAAAAGCCAGTGTTTACCTTAACCAGTAAAGCATCTTTAAATGTGTTCAGTTGCCTTTTTATTGATTTATGCATTGTCCAACTTGCCTTGCCATAATACATCTAATTAATCTTCTACCTAGTTGCTTGTGGCCTGTTTTCTGTATAATATTCTAGTGTGGCAGCATACTACATTAAGTTGCACAGGTGTGTCAATGAGGACTGAGCAGCAATTATTCTAGTGGCCCTTGTGCCGCAGTACTGCACATTTGTTAACCTTAGCTCTAAGTGAGTAATTAGGACTAGACACCCTTTCTTTTTGTTTATTTAATACCCCTTACTTGAGTTAAAATCAGAGTTTATCTGGTGTTTGTATTCTTTGCAGACAAGTGGATGCATCATCTCCTGAAGAAGTGGCTTTATACCACGAAACGCGTCAAGCACTGTAGGATGCAACCATGCTCTTTCTATACATCATTATTGCATGCATACCATAATATTTTTTTCTGTTATCTCAGCAATTTTCTCCAATAGAGTTTTATATATTTTTTTTATATATATTTACATCCGTAATCCATGTTTAATGCTATATGACATTTTTATGACAATAAATATGTCAAGGTTTCATATAATACTGAGCTGTGTCAATTGTCTCATTTAAAGTCCCAAAACCCTTTCTTCTAGATTGACTGAGCAGCTTAAAGAGTCATGACAGAACAAAGAAACCATCATACCAAGCAGCTCCCATGGGAGTAGTGCTACATAGGCCTCTATAAAGCTACAAGCTCTAGTATCTGTATCACATTTTCTGTTATTTCAGCTTTAAAGTTAACCATAGACAGCTCGAATTTCCACCAATTCTTGCTAAACTGGCTGAAATACAAGCTGTGAAAATTACTACATCCACACTTAACAAGGATGGGGGAATACATCAATTTTTTTTTCTTTTGATCCTTTGTTTACAGGGCTGGAAAAAGTCATCAGAGGAGACTCCTCATTTATTTGTATTTATTAAAGAAAAAGGGGGGGGGGGGTTGCATTTGCGCAGGTGAAAGTGAAAAAATATGGGGAAAAAAACAAGCAGCTGGCAACAGAACAAGTTGTGTCAAAATACATAAAAAAACAACAATCGCCGTGCTAAATAAATAGTGATATAAACATGTGAGAAAAAATAAAGTGACAATAATCAGTCCATAGGATTTCCATATAAGTCCATATAGAAATAAATGTGATAATTCGTTGCAACACGTGTCCAAATATAGTGAGCGACCGTACACCCAAGTTCGCCTTCCCTTGTATTAGTACAAGATGTGCCCTTACCAGATAGCTAGACTCCATGTTATAGGAGTCTAGTCACACATGGAATCACGAAGGATCCATCCACTGGAGGTAGAGAAGGGTAGTGTCACGGCCACTGGTGCTGGTTGGTCACTCTTTCCCATGAAGGTTTATGAAAGAAAGGCAAAAGGTCGCCACATAGCGTAAAACCTGGGTGGTTTTATTGAAAAAATGCTGTTAAAGTGTTCACAGGTCCGATACAATGTAACAAATGGATAAAAAGTTTCTACATAAAAAATCTGCACATCAGGGTAGCGTGGTATAGCTGGATATAGACTCCGCTCCACTCGTTTCTTCATTGGGGGCATACATGACCCCCGATAATGTCATGTACGACGAAACTAGTAGGAACTTTTTATCCATTTGTTACATTGTATCAGACCTGTGGTCCCTGTTAATGGCATTTTTTCAATAAAACCACCCTGGTTTGTGGCGACTTTTTGCCTTTCTTTCATTAACCTTCATGGGAAAGAGTGACCAACCAGCACCAGTGGCCGTGACACTACCCTTCTCCAGTGGATGGATCCTTCATGATGTGTGATTCCATGTGTGACTAGACTCCTATAATGTGTAGTCTAGCTATCTGGTAAGGGCACATCTTGTACTAATATGGTGAAAGACACACTTGGGTGTATGGCCGCTCACTATCTTTGGACACGTGTTACAACGATTTATCACATTTATTTCTATATGGACTTATATGGAAATCTTATGGACTGATTACAGTATTATCACTTTATTTCATCTCACATGTTTATATCACTCATTTATTTATTGCAGATATTTATATAGCCCTGACAATTTACACAGCACTTGACATATTGTACATTCACATCAGTCCTTGACCTCAAGCAGCTTACAATCTAAGGTCCCTATCTCACATGCATACATACATACACACATATACTAGGTCTAAATTAGGCAGGAGCCAATTAACCTAGCTATGTCTTTGGAGTGTGGGAGAAAACCAGGGAACCCAGAGGAAACCTATGCAATTACAGTGAAGACCCCAATACTACAAGGTAGAAGTTCTAAGCACTGTGGTGACTTATCCTTATCAGACGGCACCTACTTATTAAACCATGTCAATGATCACATTCCCATCACAGTATATTATATATGTTGTGAACTAAACCAATTTATCAGAAGATATTAGAAAAGACATTCAAATTATCAAAGTATCTGAGTCACGATCGGACATTCCGACAACAAAATCCCATGTTTTTTTTCCAACGGATGTTGGCTCAAACTTGTCTTGCATACACACTGTCACGCAAAGTTGGTCGGAAATTTCGAACGTCAAGAATGCGGTGACGTACAACACGTAAGACGAGCCGAGAAAAATTAAGTTCAATAGCCAGTGCTGCTCTTCTGCTTGATTCCGAGCATGCGTGGCACTTTGTGCGTCGGAATTGTGTACACACGATCGGAATTTGTGCAAACGGATTTTGTTGTTGGAAAATTTGAGAACCAGATCTCAAATTTTGTGCAACGGAAATTCCGATGGAAACTGCCTGATGGAGCCAACACATGGTCGGAATTTCCGACAACAAGCTCCGATCGCACATTTTCCGTCGAAAAGTCCGACTGTGTGTACAGGGCATAAGACTTCTCCTGAAACATGTTAAACAAGTCTGAATGACCATATTCTATACTTTGCTGGGCTCAAACTGCCAACCCATTACTGGCAGAAAACACACAGATAAAGAGGGCCTTAATTGTGGTGTGTGATAACAACTAAACCCACATAGTGCCGGAATTTTTATTTTTTTTAGCTATTTAGGCTAACGATTGTTGACTGATTTGTCCTCATTGCTGGTAAACCTGGATAAAAACTCACCAGTCTGCTCTGTAGTCAGTTTAATCTCCTAGGCCATCAAAAGTTACAGTAATTCCAAAATAGTGGCACATAGGCTAATGACGTTTTTCTGTGTAGCACTACCCCCAGAGGAGCCGCGGAATTGTTATGTGATTTCTCTGCACACCTGCAGCTGACACACCTTGCCCACCCACCGACTAGGGATGAGCCGAACACCCCCGGGTTCGGTTCGAACCAGAACCTTCGAACGGACCGAAAGTTCGCGCGAATTTTCGAACCCTATACGTTATAATGGACGCGAACGTTCGAAATCAAAAGTGCTAATTACAACGGCCAATATGCATGTTAATGTCATAAAACAGGTTTGGGGACCCGGGTCCTGCCCCAGGGGACATATATCAATGCAAAAAGAACTTTTAAAAACTAACGTTTTTTCGGGAGCAGTCATTTTAATGATGCATAAAGTGAAAAAAAAAAAGTGAAATTTTCCTTTAAATATGGTACCTGGGGGGTGTCTAAAGTATGCCTGTGAAGTGGCATGTGTTTCCCGTGTTTAGAACTGTCCTTGCACAAAATGACATTTGTAAAGGAAAAAAAGAAGCCATTTAAAACCACTTGCGGCTTTAGGTTTGATCTTAAGTAGAATCTGAACAGGTACATTATGAAGTGTAGCTCCATCCCAAAAAAATCTATTTTTAAGCTTTTTGGAGAACATAGGGAGGGGTTATCACCCCTGTAACATTTGCTGTCTTTGCACATGTGTTCAGAACATGTCACCTCACTTTCCGTCCCAATGACAAATGTTTTTGGAAAAGTGGGGTTTTAATTGAAACAAGGATTGGTGATAAAGTATCAGTAGAGAGGAGATACCTTTTTCCCAAATTAAATCTAACAGGATAGAATTTCCCTTCCTAGGGGTAGATTTCCTCTCACTTCCTGTTTTCTCTTTCCATTTGCAAGTAGGAGTCGTTTGTAAGTTGGATGTTTGAAAGTAGGGGCCTGGCGTATATACTCTGCAGAAATTTGCCCTATTAGATGTTGGTGTAGCCACAAGACTGGTGGGCACAGGAATGGGCCCTGCTGTGAGTTAATAGATCAAGATTTGTAATTGCATGCACCTCTTGAACAGGGCAGAAAAATTGGGGGTGGTGGTGGTGGTGGTGGACGGTTTTGCCACAAGACTGTAAGCTCTCACAGTTACTCTTGGTGGGCGCAGGAATGGGCCCTGCTGTGAGTTATTAGATCAAGATTTGTAATTGCAAGCACCTGATGAACAGGGCAGAAAAATTGGGCCTTTGGCGGTGGTGGTGGACGGTGTTGCCACAAGACTGCAGGCCCTCATAGTTACTCTTGGTGGGCGCAGGAATGGGCCCTGCTGTGAACTATTAGATCAAGATTTGTAATTACCCGCCCCTGTTAAACAGGGGCTGAAAAATTGTGCCTTAGGCACTGGTGCTGGTGCCACAACACTGCAACCCGGCCCTCACAGATACTGTACTTGGAGCACAGCAGTCACACGTGTTGCGAAGCATTTTTTTAAAAAATTGTAAGTACACGCCCCTGTTAAACAGGGGCTGAAAAATTGTGCCTTAGGCACTGGTGCTGGTGCCACAACACTGCAACCCGGCCCTCACAGATACTGTACTTGGAGCACAGCAGTCACACGTGTTGCGAAGCATTTTTTTTTAAAAATTGTAAGTACACGCCCCTGTTAAACAGGGGCTGAAAAATTGTGCCTTAGGCACTGGTGCTGGTGCCACAACACTGCAACCCGGCCCTCACAGATACTGTACTTGGAGCACAGCAGTCACACGTGTTGCGAAGCATTTTTTTAAAAAATTGTAAGTACACGCCCCTGTTAAACAGGGGCTGAAAAATTGTGCCTTAGGCACTGGTGCTGGTGCCACAACACTGCAACCCGGCCCTCACAGACACTGTACTTGGAGCACAGCAGTCACACGTGTTGCGAAGCATTTTTTTTAAAAATTGTAAGTACACGCCCCTGTTAAACAGGGGCTGAAAAATTGTGCCTTAGGCACTGGTGCTGGTGCCACAACACTGCAACACGGCCCTCACAGAGACTGTACTTGGAGCACAGCAGTCACACGTGTTGCGAAGCATTTTTTTAAAAAATTGTAAGTACACGCCCCTGTTAAACAGGGGCTGAAAAATTGTGCCTTAGGCACTGGTGCTGGTGCCACAACACTGCAACACGGCCCTCACAGAGACTGTACTTGGAGCACAGCAGTCACACGTGTTGCGAAGCATTTTTTTAAAAAATTGTAAGTACACGCCCCTGTTAAACAGGGGCTGAAAAATTGTGCCTTAGGCACTGGTGTGGTGGCATGGATCATTGAGGAGGAGGAAGAGGATAGTCAGTGAACATAAGAGGACAGTCACTCAGCATCAGCATAGGCAGTCTTGAAGGGATGTGACATTAAAAATTATTCGGTTATATCCGCCTCAGGTGCCTGGTAGCTGGTGGTGATCCAAGACTGATTCATTTTGATGAATGTCAGTCGATCAACCGAGGCGGTGGACAGGCGCACCCTATGATCAGTCACAAATCCTCCAGCAGCACTGAATGTGCGTTCGGAAAGAACGCTGGAGGCAGGACAGGCCAGTAGCTCAATTGCATACTGTGCAAGCTCTGGCCAGTGATCCATCCTCAGGACCCAGTAAGCCAGAGGATTTTCGGTGGGAAAGGTGTCCAAGTCTGACCTTGCCCCAAGGTATTCCTGCACCATGTATATCAGACGCTGGCGATGGTTGCTGGAACCGATCATACCTTGGGGCTGCGGACTAAAAAATTGTCTGAAGAACACGAGGATCCTTCCGCAGGCTTTGCAGGATCAGGGAGGCCATGCAGCGTAGGTTAGCTGAGGCATTCGGTCCGGAGTCTTCTGGGTCACTGAGGATGACATGATCGCCAGCCACCTCCTCCCAGCCACGTACAAGTCCACTGGCTTGTTGGGACTGTACATCATCCCTAAAAGACTGCTGCTGCTGATGCTGAGTGCCAGGCTCCACCTCCATGCTCACACAATCCTCCTCCTCCTCCTCCTCCTCCTCCTCCTCCTCCTCCTCTCTTCCTGTGTGATGGGTGGGACAGAAGGAACACTGTCCGGATAAAGGGGGCCTTGAGAGGCAAGGAAGTCCTCCTCTTCCTGCCTCTGTTCTGCCTCAAGTGCCCTGTCCATTATCCCACGCAGCGTATGCTCCAACAGGTGGACAAGAGGGACAGTGTCACTGATGCATGCACTGTCACTGCTCACCATCCTCGTGGCCTCCTCAAATGGTGAGAGGACAGTGCATGCATCCCTGATCATGCTCCACTGACGTGGGGAAAAAAAACCAAGCTCCCCTGACCCTGTCCTGGTGCCGTAGTCGCAAAGGTACTCATTGATGGCCCTCTGCTGCGTGTGCAGTCGCTGCAGCATGGCCAACGTTGAGTTCCACCTGGTGGGCATGTCAGATATTAGGCGGTTCTTGGGCAGGTTCAGCTCCTTTTGCAGCTCAGTCAGCCGAGCACTGGCATTATAAGATCGGCGGAAATGCACACAGACTTTCCTGGCCTGCCTCAGGACATCCTGTAAGCCTGGGAACCTGCCCAAGAACCGCTGCACCACCAGGTTGAGGACGTGAGCCATGCAGGGCACATGGGTGAGCTGCCCCTGTCGCAGGGCGGAGAGGAGGTTGGTGCCATTGTCAGAAACGACCATTCCTGGCTTAAGCTGACGTGGCGTCAACCACCTCTCGGCCTGCCCCTGCAGAGCTGCCAGAACCTCTGGCCCAGTGTGGCTCCTGTCCCCCAAACACACCAGCGCAAGCACGGCATGGCATCTTTTTGCCTGCGTACTTGCGTAGCCCCTTGTACGCCTACGGAGCACCGCTGGTTCCAAGGACAGAGCACTGGAGGAAGAAGAAGAGGAGGGGGTGGAGGAGAGAGGTGTGTCACAACCAGTAGCAGTAGTCGCGTTTTGGAGGCGTGGTGGCGGAACAACCTCCAACACTACTGCACCTTGTCCTGCATCCCTCCCAGCTGCCAATAGAGTGACCCAATGGGCCGTGAAAGAAAGGTACCGTCCCTGTCCATGCCTGCTGGACCATGAGTCAGCGGTAATATGCACCTTACCGCTGACCGCCCTGTCCAGCGAGGCATGGACATTGCCCTCCACATGCCGGTAGAGAGACGGAACCGCCTTCCGCGAGAAAAAGTGGCGTTTGGGAACCTGCCACTGAGGAACCGCACATTGAACAAACTCACGGAAGGGGGCCGAGTCTACCAACTGAAAAGGCAGCAGTTGAAGTGCTAGCAATTTAGCAAGGCTAGCATTCAACCGCTGGGCATGTGGATGGCTGGGAGTGTACTTCTTTCTACGGTCCAGCAGCTGGGGCAGGGAAATTTACCTGCTGCATTCGGACGTCGGTGTACTGCAAGTACTTGGTTGTGACACACCGAATTCTACACCTTCAGTCCTCTCAGAGCAGCTTTCAGAGAGGACTGAAGGTGTAGTGGGGATGGAGATCCCAGCTGAGGAGGAGCAAGGAGAGGTCCGCTTAGTTCTTTGGTGTGGGTCTTTTATGTGTGCCTGCCAACGAGCTGCATGGCAGGTCGCCATATGTCTGGTCATGCTTGTCGTGCCCAAGCGGCTGATGTTTTGGCCACGCGAGATACGCTTGAGACAAATATTGCAAATAGCAGTGGTGCGATCTGCTGCACTCGTCTCAAAAAAGGCCCACACCAAAGAACTTTTCTGATAACGTGCAGAGGCAGCGCCCTGCACAGGCGGAGCTCTGCGGTGTTGTACAGTTGCTGTGCTGGCCTCTACCTGGCCTCCAGGGGGCATCCTGCCTCGTTGGACATGTGACGCCGCATCCTCCTCCTCCTCGTCCTCCTCCTCATCCTCTCTCCCTTGAGGCACCCACGTGGAGTCAGTGACCTCATCATCCCTCCCTCTTCACCACTAGAGCAAACCTGGCAGTAAGCTGCAGCTGGTGGAACTGTACTGCCAGATTCCTCAAGCTGGGTATCGTCATCCGAGCCTTCGAATCGTTGGGCATCCTCCTGGAGCATGTACCCAACACTGTGCTCAAAGAGTTCGGGGGACTCCTCAGGAGGACATGGTGGGTCTAGGGAAGGGGTGGCTGATGATGCTCTGTCAGTACCCTGAGCCTGGGTGAGAGAGGATGAGGAGGATGAGGAGGGCTTGGTCATCCATTCTACCAAGCCTTCAGCATGATGCGGCTCCACATGTCCAGCTGCCGAAAACAAAGACGCGCGTGTCCCATGGCCACGTGCTGATGACGATGCACGACCACGTCCACGTCCACGGCCACGTCCACTAGAAACAGAGCCTGCCTGCCCTGTGTTCTTGGCTCTGCACGCTCTGCCTCCCCTTGGCGGTCTTCCAGCCATTGTAGTCGGTAGTCCTGTGGGTGCTGCTGAGAAGAAAATATAGGAGCTCTGTGTGATGCCACTAACACACTAGAAGTCCTATGGGTGCTTCTGCAAAGAAAATAGAGGAGCTCTGTGTGATGCCACTAACACACTAGAAGTCCTGTGGGTGCTTATGCAAAGAAAATAGAGGAGCTCTGTGTGATGCCACTAACACACTAGAAGTCCTGTGGGTGCTTCTGCAAAGAAAATAGAGGAGCTCTGTGTGATGCCACTAACACACTAGAAGTCCTGTGGGTGCTGCTGAGAAGAATATATAGGAGCTCTGTGTGATGCCACTAACACACTAGAAGTCCTATGGGTGCTTCTGCAAAGAAAATAGAGGAGCTCTGTGTGATGCCACTAACACACTAGAAGTCCTGTGGGTGCTTCTGCAAAGAAAATAGAGGAGCTCTGTGTGATGCCACTAAACACACTAGAAGTCCTGTGGGTGCTGCTGAGAAGAATATATAGGAGCTCTGTGTGATGCCACTAACACACTAGAAGTCCTATGGGTGCTTCTGCAAAGAAAATAGAGGAGCTCTGTGTGATGCCACTAACACACTAGAAGTCCTGTGGGTGCTTATGCAAAGAAAATAGAGGAGCTCTGTGTGATGCCACTAACACACTAGAAGTCCTGTGGGTGCTTCTGCAAAGAAAATAGAGGAGCTCTGTGTGATGCCACTAACACACTAGAAGTCCTGTGGGTGCTGCTGAGAAGAATATATAGGAGCTCTGTGTGATGCCACTAACACACTAGAAGTCCTATGGGTGCTTCTGCAAAGAAAATAGAGGAGCTCTGTGTGATGCCACTAACACACTAGAAGTCCTGTGGGTGCTTATGCAAAGAAAATAGAGGAGCTCTGTGTGATGCCACTAACACACTAGAAGTCCTGTGGGTGCTTCTGCAAAGAAAATAGAGGAGCTCTGTGTGATGCCACTAACACACTAGAAGTCCTGTGGGTGCTGCTGAGAAGAATATATAGGAGCTCTGTGTGATGCCACTAACACACTAGAAGTCCTATGGGTGCTTCTGCAAAGAAAATAGAGGAGCTCTGTGTGATGCCACTAACACACTAGAAGTCCTGTGGGTGCTTCTGCAAAGAAAATAGAGGAGCTCTGTGTGATGCCACTAACACACTAGAAGTCCTGTGGGTGCTGCTGAGAAGAATATATAGGAGCTCTGTGTGATGCCACTAACACACTAGAAGTCCTGTGGGTGCTGCTGCAAAGAAAATAGAGGAGCTCTGTGTGATGCCACTAACACACTAGAAGTCCTGTGGGTGCTGCTGAGAAGAATATATAGGAGCTCTGTGTGATGCCACTAACACACTAGAAGTCCTATGGGTGCTTCTGCAAAGAAAATAGAGGAGCTCTGTGTGATGCCACTAACACACTAGAAGTCCTGTGGGTGCTTCTGCAAAGAAAATAGAGGAGCTCTGTGTGATGCCACTAACACACTAGAAGTCCTGTGGGTGCTTATGCAAAGAAAATAGAGGAGCTCTGTGTGATGCCACTAACACACTAGAAGTCCTGTGGGTGCTGCTGAGAAGAATATATAGGAGCTCTGTGTGATGCCACTAACACACTAGAAGTCCTGTGGGTGCTTCTGCAAAGAAAATAGAGGAGCTCTGTGTGATGGGACTAACACACTTCAAGTCCTATAGGTGCTTCTGGGAAGAAAATATAGCTCTGTGTGTGTGATGGGACTAACACACTTCAAGTCCTATAGGTGCTTCTGGGAACAAAATATAGCTCTGTGTGTGTGATGGGACTAACACACTTCAAGTCCTATAGGTGCTTCTGGGAACAAAATATAGCTCTGTGTGTGTGATGGGACTAACACATTTCAAGTCCTATAGGTGCTTCTGGGAACAAAAATATAGCTCTGTGTGTGTGATGGGACTAACACACTTCAAGTCCTATAGGTTCTTCTGGGAACAAAATATAGCTCTGTGTGTGTGATGGGACTAACACACTTCAAGTCCTATAGGTGCTTCTGGGAACAAAATATAGCTCTGTGGGTGTGATGGGACTAACACACTTCAAGTCCTATAGGTGCTTCTGGGAACAAAATATAGCTCTGTGTGTGTAATGGGACTAACACACTTCAAGTCCTATAGGTGCTTCTGGGAACAAAATATAGCTCTGTGTGTGTGATGGGACTAACACACTTCAAGTCCTATAGGTTCTTCTGGGAACAAAATATAGCTCTGTGTGTGTGATGGGACTAACACACTTCAAGTCCTATAGGTGCTTCTGGGAACAAAATATAGCTCTGTGTGTGTGATGGGACTAACACACTTCAAGTCCTATAGGTGCTTCTGGGAACAAAATATAGCTCTGTGTGTGTGATGGGACTAACACACTTCAAGTCCTATAGGTGCTTCTGGGAACAAAATATAGCTCTGTGGGTGTGATGGGACTAACACACTTCAAGTCCTATAGGTGCTTCTGGGAACAAAATATAGCTCTGTGTGTGTGATGGGACTAACACACTTCAAGTCCTATAGGTTCTTCTGGGAACAAAATATAGCTCTGTGTGTGTGATGGGACTAACACACTTCAAGTCCTATAGGTGCTTCTGGGAACAAAATATAGCTCTGTGTGTGTGATGGGACTAACACACTTCAAGTCCTATAGGTGCTTCTGGGAACAAAATATAGCTCTGTGTGTGTGATGGGACTAACACACTTCAAGTCCTATAGGTGCTTCTGGGAACAAAATATAGCTCTGTGGTGTGATGGGACTAACACACTTCAAGTCCTATAGGTGCTTCTGGGAACAAAATATAGCTCTGTGTGTGTAATGGGACTAACACACTTCAAGTCCTATAGGTGCTTCTGGGAACAAAATATAGCTCTGTGTGTGTGATGGGACTAACACACTTCAAGTCCTATAGGTTCTTCTGGGAACAAAATATAGCTCTGTGTGTGTAATGGGACTAACACACTTCAAGTCCTATAGGTGCTTCTGGGAAGAAAATATAGCTCTGTGTGTGTAATGGGACTAACACACTTCAAGTCCTATAGGTTCTTCTGGGAACAAAATATAGCTCTGTGTGTGTAATGGGACTAACACACTTCAAGTCCTATAGGTTCTTCTGGGAACAAAATATAGCTCTGTGTGTGTAATGGGACTAACACACTTCAAGTCCTATAGGTGCTTCTGGGAAGAAAATATAGCTCTGTGTGTGTAATGGGACTAACACACTTCAAGTCCTATAGGTGCTTCTGGGAAGAAAAATATAGCTCTGTGTGTGTTATGGGACTAACACACTTCAAGTCCTATAGGTGCTTCTGGGAACAAAATATAGCTCTGTGTGTGTAATGGGACTAACACACTTCAAGTCCTATAGGTGCTTCTGGGAAGAAAATATAGCTCTGTGTGTGTAATGGGAATAACACACTTCAAGTCCTATAGGTGCTTCTGGGAAGAAAATATAGCTCTGTGTGTGTAATGGGACTAACACACTTCAAGTCCTATAGGTGCTTCTGGGAACAAAATATAGCTCTGTGTGTGTGTGATGGGACTAACACACTTCAAGTCCTATAGGTGCTTCTGGGAACAAAATATAGCTCTGTGTGTGTGATGGGACTAACACACTTCAAGTCCTATAGGTGCTTCTGGGAACAAAATATAGCTCTGTGGGTGTGATGGGACTAACACACTTCAAGTCCTATAGGTGCTTCTGGGAACAAAATATAGCTCTGTGTGTGTAATGGGACTAACACACTTCAAGTCCTATAGGTGCTTCTGGGAACAAAATATAGCTCTGTGTGTGTGATGGGACTAACACACTTCAAGTCCTATAGGTGCTTCTGGGAAGAAAATATAGCTCTGTGTGTGTGATGGGACTAACACACTTCAAGTCCTATAGGTGCTTCTGGGAACAAAATATAGCTCTGTGTGTGTGATGGGAATAACACACTTCAAGTCCTATAGGTGCTTCTGGGAAGAAAATATAGCTCTGTGTGTGTAATGGGACTAACACACTTCAAGTCCTATAGGTGCTTCTGGGAACAAAATATAGCTCTGTGTGTGTGATGGGACTAACACACTTCAAGTCCTATAGGTGCTTCTGGGAACAAAATATAGCTCTGTGTGTGTGATGGGACTAACACACTTCAAGTCCTATAGGTGCTTCTGGGAACAAAATATAGCTCTGTGTGTGTGATGGGACTAACACACTTCAAGTCCTATAGGTGCTTCTGGGAACAAAATATAGCTCTGTGTGTGTAATGGGACTAACACACTTCAAGTCCTATAGGTGCTTCTGGGAAGAAAATATAGCTCTGTGTGTGTAATGGGACTAACACACTTCAAGTCCTATAGGTGCTTCTGGGAACAAAATATAGCTCTGTGTGTGTAATGGGACTAACACACTTCAAGTCCTATAGGTGCTTCTGGGAAGAAAATATAGCTCTGTGTGTGTAATGGGACTAACACACTTCAAGTCCTATAGGTGCCTCTGGGAACAAAATGAAGGAGCTCTGCCTGCCTGCCACGAACACACTACAAGTCCTATAGGTGCTTCTGGTAACAAAATATAGGAGCTCTGCCTGCCTGCCACGAACACACTACAAGTCCTATAGGTGCTTCTGGTAACAAAATATAGGAGCTCTGCCTGCCTGCCACGAACACACTACAAGTCCTATAGGTGCTTCTGGTAACAAAATATAGGAGCTCTGCCTGCCTGCCACGAACACACTACAAGTCCTATAGGTGCTTCTGGTAACAAAATATAGGAGCTCTGCCTGCCTGCCACGAGCACACTACAAGCCCCTCTTTCTCAATCAATCTTTGTAACTGAATCTATCTAACTCAATCTCTGTAAGTGAATCTCTCTAACTATCTAAATGCAGCAGAGTGTCACAGAATCTGCCTGCTCAATCTGCGCCGGAACAGCATGTGACCGGCGCAGACGGCGTGGCGGCGTTTTATAGGGGGGGGGCGTGTACTACAGCCCCTGAGCTGTAATTGGCTACAGGCGTCCTGCCTGTAGCCAATTATGGCTCTTCGAGTTTCCGGGGCTGTGATTGGCCAAGCATGCGGGGTCACAGTGCATGCTTGGCCAATCATCAGCCAGCAATGCACTGCGTCGGCCGCGCCGGCCGCAATGCATTGCGGGGCCGCTCGCATCACACGAACGTGATGCGAGCGGCCAAAATAGTTCTGGGCTCGCCGAGCGAGCGAACGCCCGGTGCTCGATGCGAACGTGGGTTCGCATCGAGCACCGGGCCCATCCTTACCACCGACACATCTTGGGATATTTCAAATAATTAGGCCAAGCTTAGCCTAAAAGGAGAAAGGATTAGCTCATAGAAACAATCAATAAGACAATAACGCTACTCTGAGAGATAAGGTTAAACACCTGCAGTATTCTGACTAACAGTAATTAAAAGAACTGAAGTGCATTTACCTAGCAACAGTTTAAAGACAGTCCTAGTTTTATTTCACTGGCCAGTAGGGATGAGCCGAACACCCCCCTGTTCGGCTCGCACCAGAACCCGCGAACGGACCTAAAGTCCGCGCGAGCTTTAGAACCCTATTAGTTATAATGGATGCGAATGTTCGAAATCAAAAGTGCTAATTTTAAATGCTAATATGCATGTTATTGTCATAAAAAGTGTTTGGGGACCCGGGTCCTGCCCTAGGGGACATGTATCAATGCAAATTTTTTTTTAAAAACGGCCGTTTTTTCAGGAGCAGTGATTTTAATAATGCTTAAATTGAAACAATAAAAGTGTAATATTCCTTTAAATTTAGTACCTGGGGGGTGTCTATAGTATGCATGTAAAGGGGCGCATGTTTCCTGTGCTTAGAACTGTCCCTGCAAAAAGTGTCATTTTTGCAGGAAAGAAAGCTATTTAAAATCACTCGCGGCTAATGTGAATTGTCGGGTCCCGTAATACAGAGAACAGTCATTCATTGAAAGTCATTAAAAAAAAAAAATTAATTTATAAAAAAAAAAAAAAAAAAAAAAAAAAAGCGTGGGGGTCCCCCCAAATTCAATAATCAGGCCCTTCAGGTCTGGGATGGATATTAAGGGGGACCCCAGCCAAAAAAAAAAAAAAAATGACGTAGGGTCCCCCTCAAAATCCATACCAGACCCTTGAGGTCTGGGATGGATTTTAAGGGGAACCCCAGCCAAAAAAAATGGCGTGGGGTCCCCCTCAAAATCCATACCAGACCCTTATCCGAGCACACAACCTGGCAGGCCGCAGGAAAAGAGGGGGGGACGAGAGCGGCCCCCCTCCCACCTGAACTGTACCAGGCCACATGCCCTCAACATTGGGAGGATGCTTTGGGGGTCTGAGACCCCCAAAGCACCTTGTCCCCATGTTGATGAGGACAAGGGCCTCGTCCCCACAACCGTGCCCGGTGGTTGTGGGGGTCTGCGGGCGGGGGGCTTATCGGAATCTGGAAGCCCCCTTTAACAAGGGGACCCCCAGATCCCGGCCCCCCCCTGTGTGAAATGGTAAGGGGGTACAAAAGTACCCCTACCATTTCACCAAAAAAGTGTCAAAAATTGTAAAAATGACAGGAGACGGTCTTTGACAATTCCTTTATTAAAATCTTCTTTCTTGTTTCTTCATCCTTTGGTTTCTTCATCTTCTCCTTCCGTCATCTTCTTCCATCTTCTTCCATTTTCTTCTTCCTCCGATCCGCTTCTTCTTGCGCTGGTCTTCTCGTCCGGCATCTTCTTCCATGGCGTCGGCATCTGTGTCTCTTCTTGGGCCACTCCTCGCAATGGGAGGCTCCCGCTATGTGAGGCTTCGCTGCCTCTGACAGGTCTTTTATAATGGAGGGCACCTGGTGACCCCGCCCCCTCTGACGCACGGGGACGTCATGGGGAATTCCCTATGGCTTTCCCCATGACGTCAGAGGGGGCGGGGTCACCAGGTGCCCTCCGTTATAAAAGACCTGTCAGACGGAGCGAAGCCTCACACAGTGGGAGCCTCCCATTGCGAGGAGCGGCCCGACAGAAGAACAGATGCCTACGCCATTTCGTTTTTTATCAATGAATGACAGTTCTCTGTGTTACGGGAGCCATCAATTCATTAGCCGCGAGTGCTTTTAACCACTTCAATACAGGGCTTTTAAACACCCTTCCTTACCAGACCAATTTTTAGCTTTCAGCGCTCTCACACTTTGAATGACAATTACTCAGTCATGCTACATGCTACCCAAACCAAATTTTTATCATTTTTTTCTCACAAACAGAGCTTTCTTTTGGTGGTATTTAATTACTGCTGGGTTTTTTTTTTTTGCAATATTAGCGAAAAAAGAGAAAAATTTTTGAAAAAAAAAAAACACTTTTTTTTAGTTTCTATTGAACATTTTTGCAAATAAAACATTTTTTTCCCAAAATTTTGGCCAAAATGTATACTGCTACTTATCTTTAGTAAAAATAACCCAAATAAGTGTATATTATTTGGTTGCTGTGAAAGTTATAGCGTCTAAAAGCTATCGTGCAAATCATTGAAAATGATCACATCTGATCACACCTGATTCACTGAAGGCCTATCTCATTTCTTGAGACCCTAACAAGCCAGGAAAGTACAAATACCCCCCAAATTACCCCTTTTTGGAAAGCAGACATTCCAAGGTATTTAGTAAGAGGCTTGGCGAGTTTTTTGAAGTTGTAATTTTTTCCCAAAATTCTTGGAAAAATGATAAAAAATAATTTTTTTTTTTTTTTTTTTGCACAAAATTGTCATAAAAACAAGTTATCTCTCTCACACAGCACATGCATACTTGCAATGACACCCCAAAATATATTCTGCTACTCCTCCTGAGTATAGTGATACCACATGTGTGAGACTTTTACATAGCCTGGCCACATACAGAGGTCTAACATCCAAGTAGCACCGTCAGGCGTTCTACGAGCATAAATTGCACATCTCATTTGATGACAACCTATCACACTTTTGAAGGCCCTGGAGCACCAGGTCAATGCAAACGCCCACAAAATGACCCCATTTTGGAAAGCTAACACCCCAACGTATAATATATGAGGCATAATGAGTCTTTTGAATGGTTCGTTTTTTTCCCAAAGTTTTTGGAATATGTGGGAAAAAAATGAAAACGCATTTTTTTTATACAAAGTTGTCCATTTATAAGATATTTCCAACACATAGCATGTACATAGCAAAACTGACACCCCAAAATACATTCTGCTACTCCTTCCGAGTATGGCGATACCAAATATGTGAGACTTTTACACAGCCTGGCCACATACAGAGGCCCAACATTGAAGTAGCACCGTCAGGCGTTCTACATGCATAAATTACACATCTCATTTCTCAACCACCTATTACAGTTTTGAAGGCCCTGGAGCACCAGGACAATGGAAACGCCCACAAAATGACCCCATTTTGGAAAGCTAACACCCCAACGTATAATATATGAGGCATAATGAGTCTTTTGAATGGTTCGTTTTTTTCCAGTAGTATTTGGAAACTGTGGAAAAAAATGAAAACGCATTTTTTTTTTACATAAAGTTGTCCATTTATAAGATATTTCCAACACATAGCATGTTCATAGCAAAAATGACACCCCAAAATACATTCTGCTACTCCTCCTGAGTATGGCGATACCAAATGTGTGAGACTTTTACACAGCCTGGCCACATACAGAGGCCCAACATTGAAGTAGCACCGTCAGGCGTTCTACATGCATAAATTACACATCTCATTTCTCAACCACCTATTACAGTTTTGAAGGCCCTGGAGCACCAGGACAATGGAAACGCCCACAAAATGACCCCATTTTGGAAAGCTAACACCCCAACGTATAATATATGAGGCATAATGAGTCTTTTGAATGGTTCATTTTTTTCCCAAAGTTTTTGGAATATGTGGGAAAAAAATGAAAACGCATTTTTTTTATACAAAGTTGTCCATTTATAAGATATTTCCAACACATAGCATGTACATAGCAAAACTGACACCCCAAAATACATTCTGCTACTCCTTCTGAGTATGGCGATACCAAATATGTGAGACTTTTACACAGCCTGGCCACATACAGAGGCCCAAGTAGCACTGTCAGGTGTTCTAGGAGCATAAATTACACACATAAATTCCTGCCAACCTATCACATTGTTGAAGGCCCTTCATATTTCTAACACATAGCATGTACTGTACATACCAATTACAAACCAAAATACATTCTGCTGAGCAAAGGGTAAAGAAAAGATTACCTGCGGTTTTAGTAGTGCAGTGGTCCACAGAGGAGAGCATCGGTCCAGGCAGCAGGCAGGAACGTAGACAGCGACAGCAAAACAGGCAGCAGGCAGGAACGTGGACAGCGACAGCAAAACAGGCAGCAGGCAGGAATAGTCAGCACAGGTAGAGATGTTGTCAACACAGCCAATGCATTAGTCCAGATAGCAGGCAGGGATGTGGTCAGCAGCAGCAAAAGGATCAAAGGATCGTCCATGCAGCAGGCAGGAATACTGTCCATAATTAGTAAAGGCAGCAGGCAGAGGTATGGTCAGCACAGCCAGAGTATTTTTTCCAGGGAGCAGACAGGACCATCAAGCTTAGGGTATCGGTCAGGGAAGAATGGGGACAGGGGTAGAGGCTTCTCCCACCCAAATCTCTTTGAAGCCTCCGGACAACCAGACCCTGTTATGGGAACACAGAAAAACTGGTTTTCTGAACTCCGAACACTCTTCTGGAGCCCCTCACATATGTGAGACCCCTGTGTAGCAGGGTAAAAGATCAGTCCAAGGGGCAGGCAAAAACATGGTCAACAAGCCGAGGTCAGTGCAGGTAAAAGGCAGACATAGACGGTAGGCAGAGGCATAGTCGATACAGTCCAGGGTCAGTTCACTTGAAAGGCAGAAACATGGCGGATAAACAATGCAGACGGTAGGCAGAGGCATAGTCGAGAAACAGGCCAGGGTCAGTTCACATGGAAGACAATGATATGGTTGGTTGAGGCAGGGAAATATTCATGACAGAAATTGGGGGGAAATGGCAGTCTATTGGAAATATGGGCTAATAGTGGTCCACAGTGTGATATCGCCTGAAGCATTGTCCGATGCAAAGGCCAGGTAGGGAGGGACAATCGGGACAATAGAAGCTGGTGTCTTTCCTAACTCCTCTCTTAGTGCACACCCGGCATTTTTTTTGGCGTCGTCTTCCGGATGCTGATGGTGGAATATGTTCCGGAAAATGACGCTCATGTAGCCTGACGCCAGAATCTGAGCGAATGCTTTCTGGGGGGGATTCCTCTTGATAAATAAGTGAAGTGACAATGTCTTCAATATATTTTATGAAGGTGGTGGGTGTTGCTGAGGATTTTTGGTAAATTATAAAAGAATTTAAAAGGGCCAAATGAAAAAAGTAAATTGCAACTTTTTTATACCAAAAAAGGGATTTTCTTATTGACAGATAGGGCTGCAACATCTGGTCATTTAAATCCACCCCCCCCCCATAAATTTATTATAAGCATTGATGCAGGAAGGCTTGCGAACGGGACCGCGTCTTCTGGGAACTTCCACTGATGTGTCATTGTGGATGGTGGACATCATATAAACATCTTTAGTATCCTTCCACTTCACAGCCAGCACTTCCTCATTCCTCAAGCTGGCCGATTCCCCCCTTTGAATGTTTGTGGCGACAAGACGCTGTGGGAAGCCCTTCCGTTTTTTTCTTATTGTACCACAGGCCAATGTTTTTTTTAGGTACAGGTGGCGGAGAAGGGGCAAACTCGTATAAAAATTGTCCATATATATATGATACCCCTTTTGGAGGAGTGGGAATGCCAACTCCCAAACAATTTTCCCACTAATTCCCATGTACGATGGACACTCAGGGGTCTGGAGCTGGGAATCTTTGCCTTCGTACACACGGAAGGAGTGCACATAACCAGTGGCACTTTCACAGAGCTTGTTGAGCTTCAAGCCATACCTCGCTCTCTTACTTGGGATGTATTGTTTCATACCCAGCCGGCCTGTGAAATGCACCAGGGATTCGTCCACAGATATATTTCTGTCAGGGACATAAAGTTCAGCAAACTTTTTGGAAAAAAAAATCAATTAGGGGGCGAATTTTATACAGCTTGTCAAATTGTGGGTGATTCCGGGGGGGGGGCACTGTGAGTTGTCACTAAAATGCAGGAAGCGCATAATAATTTCATATCGGGACCTGGACATGGCTGCAGAAAAAACTGGCATGTGATGGATGGATTTGGTCGACCAATACTTATGTATCTCATTTTTTTTTGTAAGCCCCATGTTTAGCGTTAGGCCTAAAAACACTTTCAGCTCTGGAATTGTTAGGGGTCGCCATTCAAAAGGGCGGGCATAGCTGGAGTTGGGGTTGGCTGTGATAAATTGTTGGGCACAAAGATTGGTTTGGTCCATGACCATTTGAAGTAATTCCTCTGG
This sequence comes from Lithobates sylvaticus, assembly GCA_028564925.1. Taxonomy (NCBI): domain Eukaryota; kingdom Metazoa; phylum Chordata; class Amphibia; order Anura; family Ranidae; genus Lithobates; species Lithobates sylvaticus. Next base: position 65,975,689 of record CM053033.1, on the reverse strand, counting down.
GAAAAATAAATAAAAAAAATCCATCTTGGAAAAACCTGCAGTGTTGACCTGCACACCTGGCTGTGCTGTAAAAGGGGGGATCGTGGCTGACCCTGTGGTAGAAGGCAGCCACAATGGGTTTTCCAAGCTTTCTGGCAGCTGATTTTGGGCCCTAATTCTTTGGCGCACACTGGGCCTCTCCTCCTGGGGTCTAGCAGCGCTTGAACTGGGCCTCCCCTCCTGGGGTCTACCGCCGTTGGCACTGCTGGTAGATGCCTGGGGTTCCGACCGTCTTCTTTTAGGAGGGGCTGCTTCCTCCTCCAATTCAGATCCTGAGGTGCTGCCTTCAGGGGGCTCATATTCTGAGCCAGAAACTGAAACAGAACTGAGCGGTGAGAGCTCCCCGATGCTCTCATCGCTCAGACTGAGTATTTGGTATGCCTCCTCTGGGGTGTACATCCTTTTGGACATAGTGGCAGGTACTCTGGTGGCAGGTGGTGAGGTGGCGGGTATTCTGGTGAGGTGGCGGGTACTCTGGTGGCAGGTGGTGAGGTGGCAGGTACTCTGGTGGCAGCTGGTGAGGTGGCGGGTACTCTGGTGGCAGCTGGTGAGGTGGCGGGTACTCTGGTGGCAGCTGGTGAGGTGGCGGGTACTCTGGTGGTAGGTACACTGGTGGCAGGTACACTGGTGGCAGGTGATGAGGTGGCGGGTACTCTGGTGGTACTCTGATGGCAGGTACTCTGGTTGCAGGTACTCTGATGGCAGGTACTCTGGCAGGTGGCGGGTACTCTGGTGGTACTCTGGCAGGTGGTGAGGTGGCGGGTACTCTGGTGGTACTCTGGCAGGTGGTGAGGTGGCGGGTACTCTGGTGGTACTCTGGCAGGTGGTGAGGTGGCGGGTACTCTGGTGGTACTCTGGCAGGTGGTGAGGTGGCGGGTACTCTGGTGGTACTCTGGCAGGTGGTGAGGTGGCGGGTACTCTGGCAGGTGGTGAGGTGGCGGGTACTCTGGTGGTACTCTGGCAGGTGGTGAGATGGCGGGTACTCTGGTGGCAGGTACTCTGGTGGTGACAGGTACTGATGACAGGTACTGATGACAGGTACACCTGATGACAGGTACACCTGATGACAGGTTCTCTTTATTTAGGGGGGGGTGATCTGGGCACAGATGGGTATATATACTAGGTGGGTACAGTATATAGGTAACTCACTGTTAGCTGATCTCCTCCTCACACAGGATCGGTGTGTGAAGAGGAGAACCCAGCAACAGGAGTTACCTCTCTTTTTTGTTTACATTTAGTGACTGGCTGTCATTGGACACAGCCAGTCACTAAATAGCCAATTGTTTTTTATTTTTACTTTGATCGGGGCTGAGCTGTATCTAAGGCAAAAGCCTCAGCCAGCCTCAGTCCCGATCTGTCACTGAACGTTCCCGGGAGCGCGCGCGTGCGCAGTGCACGCCGCTTCCGGGATACATGCAAACAGCGGCGAACGGCGCCGCTGCAACGGCGCAGAACACCGCCTCGGGAGACAACTGGCCACTTCAATACCCCCATTGGGGGACGGCTGTGTCCCTTGTGGGCGTCATTTGACTATGGCCGGGTATTGAAGTGGTTAAATAGCTTTTTTCCTGCAAAAATGACACTTTTTTGCAGGGACAGTTCTAAGCACAGGAAACCTGCCTCCCTTCACAGGCAACCTATAGACACCCCCCAGATGTGATACTGCAATGCTGTACTAACAGCACGCACACACAAATTCCCAGAAATAGAGCACATATTGTCAGCAACACACTGACACGCTGACACTGAAACACAATATGCGAGGCCGCTGCCGCGGTGGCCTCTTATACCGCGGGCGTGTACTAAAGCCCCTGAGCTATAATTGGCTACAGGCATCCTGCCTGTAGCCAATTATGTCTCTCCTCGCTGCCGGCGCTGTGATTGGCCAAGCATGCGGGGTCACAGTGCATGCTTGGCCAATCATCAGCCAGCATTGCATTGGCGCAATGCATTGCGGGCCGCTCGCATCACACGAATTTGATGCGAGTGGCCCAAATAGTTCTGGGCTCGCCGAACGGGCGAACGCCCGATGTTCGATTCGAACATGGGTTCGAATCGAACACCGGGCCCATCCCTACTGGCCAGTGATTGATGAAAAAATGTCTGGCAAAGTTGGGGCCCGTTGAAGAAAGCACAATAGTTCCCAGCAGACAACAGATAAACTTGTACAATGTTGGGTCTCTGGCCACATGCTCTGGTTCAGTGCAAATTCTCAGACAAGGATAACAATTTCTTTGATTGTGGTCAGCTATGACAGGGTTCTGTTCAGCCAGCAGCAGCAGCTTAGTTTTTTCTCCACACACCAGCTAACCTCCAGACAATCCTCCATCTTTTCCTCACCAGCCTGCCAACAAATTTCTCCTTGCTCTTTTGCATCAGCCAATCACCTCCAGGATCTAATCAGACCCAGCTGTGATGGCTGCCCCCTGCACCGGAGACACTCCCTGGACAAATGGTGCAAAATAGTCCAATTAAACATTGCTGCTGCACTTCTGCATTAATGAATATTCAGTATAACCCGGTCCACACTGCAGAAGGATAATACGAGTAAGGAGCGAAGAGGTTCTGCAGCAGTTATCAGCTACAGTCCAGGTTAAATCAGCATTTACAAGGAAGAGATAAATAAGGTGCTTTCTGCCTTCATGCTGTGATATTGAGCCAATTGTTTGATGAGTTTGCATATAATAAAGCATATATGGTCAATTTAACTTGTACTCAGCTAATAGCAATATTTTGTAACTTTGCCATGAAGCTCAATTCCTCTGCTCCTGAGGGAAATCAATGAACTAGTATTTTAATGGGCATGGACAAATATTGAAGTTTTTAATCAGGTCACTTTCTTCATACATAATCAAGCTTCTGAATTTATCATCAAAATTATACTTTATGATTTTGATTATAAGAGGATAATTTGCTGAACACTTCAAGCCAACATTTACTCTAGTATCACAGTGCTTCTCCTTGAGATTTTTCTCAGCAGCTAGATATTATCACCCATGCCAATTTTAATGGCAAGAAAACATTCTGTTATTGTTATTAAAATGCCCCTTTTTTTAAAATAAAGGGCCATTCCCATTCTATGTCTGCTGCAGGAAATATGTTCAAGTTTTTAATGTGTGTCATTGTGGATTTTAACCGCTTGCCGACCGCCGCATTTACATAACGTCGGCAGAATGGCACAGCAGCGCAACTGGGCGTACCTGTATGTCCCTTTGAATTTGCCGCTATGTGGTCACACGCGCCACCCTGCCGCGAGCTCCGTGAGTAGGATCACGAGTCCCGCGGACTCGATGTCTGTGGGGATACCCACGATCGTCTCACGGAGAGGAAGAATGGGGAGATGCTAATGTAAACAAGCATCTCCCCGTTCTGCTTAGTGACACTGTCACTGATCATAGCTCCCTGTGATCGGGAGCGGTGATCAGTGACGTGCCACTCGTAGCCATGCCCCCTAACAGTCCCTAGGACACACTTAACCCCTTCCTAGCCAGCTAGCGGTTAACCCTTTCACTGCCAGTGTCATTTTTACAGTAATCCGTGCAATTTTATAGCACTGATCGCTGTAAAAATGGCAATGGACTCAAAAATGTGTCAAAATTGTCCGATGTGTCCGCCATAATGTTGCAGTCACAGTAAAAAAAAAATTATTGATAAAAATGCCATAATACTAACCCCTATTTTGTAGACGCTATAACTTTTGCGCAAACTAATCAATAAACGCTTATTGAGATTTTTTTTACCAAAAATATGTAGAAGAATACGTATCGGCCTAAACTGAGGAAAAAACATTTTTTTTTATATATATTTTTGGGGGATATTTATTATAGCAAAATTTTTTTCAAAATTTACGCTCTTTTTTTGTTTATAGCGCAAAAAGTGCTCTGGTCTTTGGCCAGCCAAATGGTCCGGGGCTTAAAGCGGTTCTGCACACACTTTTTTTAGTAAATCTCTTTGCCTTCCAAATCTGCCAAAGAGTTCTAAATGGCTGTTTTGTTTTTTTTTTTGTTTTTTTTACTTACCTTGTAATTGCTGCCGGTCTTTCCTCTGTCTCTTCGGGGGTGGGCGGGGTCTGTGCGGGGATCCTCGTCATGCCGCACTGTCTCCTGGGATCTTGTGTCATTCATCCCAGGAGTCAGTGCGGACATCTGACCGAAATCTCGCGAGATTTACGGGCATCCGACCGAAATCTCGCGAGATTTACAGACGTCCGACCCGAAATCTCACGAGATTTTAAGGACATGAGGCATGCTGGTTCCCATAACGAAAGGGAACAAGGAAGTGAATGCTTGTGGGTTTCAAATGCCCACAAGCAAAATGACATTGCTGCTGTTTGTATTTTAAAAGTGCAGATCTTTCTAAAAAACAGACATGGATACCAGAAGGACACCAAAAAAGTGAGTTTATTTTAAGACTCTAAATACTTGGTATGTGTGTTTGCATGGATGGTGGTTGTGTGCATGGGTACTCTTTTTCTCCTGCTCCCCCCCAGTGTTGGATTGCAGCCGTGCCGGTGACAAGTGTCTGATTTGTGCCATCATATATGGGCCCCTTTTTAACCCCCGCCATGTCTATGATCACATGCATCTCCTGGAATGTCCGGGGGTTAAATTCTAAATTTAAAAGAGCATCCTTATTTGAATTTCTCAAACCGCATAAGCCACAGATACTATGCCTGCAGGAGACACATCTCCTAGGCTCCAAAATACTTGCTTTAAAAAAACACTGGGTGTCACAAGGGTATCATTCCACGTACTCTAACTATGCTAGGGGAGTCTCTATCCTCATAAGGAAGGGACTCCCTTTCTCCTGTGACCAGGTAATTATTGACCCCAGGGGTCGATATGTTTTTCTACTGTGTAAAATCCACGCCACCCCATTGCTTTTAGTGGTAGTATACGCCCCCCCCTCCTGTCACGGCTGCAGTCTTTACTGATTTAAGTTTACAGTTTTCTAAGTTGCCGGGTCTGCCTACCCTTGTGTTGGGGGACTTCAACTCTGTCCTGGACCCCAGTCTGGACAGGTTGAGGCCCCTCCAATATGAATCCAAGCTATTTAGCCAATGGTGGGCCTCCTTTGGTTACGTTGACCTTTGGCGGCGTAACCATCCACTGACAAAAGAATACTCCTGTCAATCCAGAACGTATTGTACTCTTTCCAGGTTGGATTATGCCCTGGGAACCCCTAATATGGTCCCTTATGTTAAGTCGTCGCATACCTTTCACAGACAATCTCAGACCATTCAGCCCTTAGGATAGATTTAGTGGTGGGCCATCAATCCTCTTTTCGGCAGTGGAGACTCAGCCCCTGCTGGATCTCCACCCCCGAAGTACAGGACCCGGTTGGACAGGACATGTCCCACTTTTAGGCGACTGTGAGGGGGTCCTACATCTCTAACACTACTAGACATAAAAAAACCTCCAGGCCACTCTTTTAGCCCTGGAGTCCGCCTTGGAGACTGCTAGGGCCCAGTACTCTGTGCCCCCCACCCCGGACTCCCATGGGGTCCTGGTGGGGGCGCATAGGGCCCTGGATCTCCACAGGGTGGATGGAATGCAGAAACAACAGAGATATCTGATGGCCAGGCTGCTTGAACACAGTGGGAAAAATGGTAAGATGTTAGCATATCTCTCCCGCATGGATTATGTTGATAGGACTATTCCGCAAATCCAGTTGCCGGACGGCTCCATCGCTTCAGACCCTATGACCATTAATCTAACTTTTAAATCTTTTTATGAGGACCTATATTCATCCCAGCCCTCTCCACCTGAATGGGAAACTCTGGGTTTCTTTGAATCTCTCCAGCTCCCTGTACTGGAGGACTCACATAACTCTATTTTTTTTTTTTAACAGAAAACACATAACTCTATTTTAAATGAACCTTTGACAGTAGACGAAATTACCATTGCCAGATACTCACTCCCCCCGAACAAAACTCCTGGATTGGACGGCTTGCCCGCTGAATGGTACAAACACTATGCTAAAGACTTGGCACAGAAATTACACTCTCAGTTCAGGCAGGCAATGGAGGAGGGCACTCTCCCCTCCTCCTGATAAAGAACCATTGCAATGCGGATCATACCGTCCAATCTCCTTACTGAACAGCGATGTTAAGATATTGGCCAAGTACTGACAGTGAGACTGCAAAAGGTTATCCTACATCTTATCCATAGGGACTAGACTGGATTCATGCCTGGAAAGAGTACATATGACAACATTAGACGATTGTTCATACATATCCATAGAGCTGACACTGAGCATAAAAGTGGCCTAGTGTTATCACTTGACGTAATGAAGGCCTTTGATACTGTGAATTGGGCCTTTTTGTGGGAAACCATGCACCGAATGGGTTTTAGTCACCAATTTATTAAATGGGTTCGCTTGCTGTACACTAATCCCAGGGCAAGAATATGTACTAACAAAGATGTGTCGGATGTCTTTTCTTTACACAGGGGAACACGGCAGGGCTGCCCACTCTCACCACTCCTGTTCGCACTCGCCATAGAGCCTTTGGCTCTGGCGGTGAGGCAGACGGCGTTGGTGGGCGGCATCTGTTATTATAATCTCACAGAGAAGATATCACTATATGCTGATGACGCGCTAATATACCTTGATGGCACAGAACAGTCCTTTAAATCTTTAATGGAAGTGGTGGAGGAGTTCGGGAAGGTCTCGGGACTAAAGGTGGGCTGGGACAAGTCTGTTGCTTTTCCCATAGGCCCCAAACAGGATTATATTTACTTATCTCACTCTAAACTGTCTGTCAGATCCACGTTTAAATATCTGGGCATTTACATTAATGCAGATGTGTCCCTTTTTGAATCTCTTAACATTGCCCCAATTGTTGCACACATGGAGACCAGGTTGCAAACTTGGGCCTCATTACCTTTGAATTTGATAGGGCGGGTGAACATATTTAAAATTATATACCTACCTAAATTTTTATATGCCTTTAGGGCATCCCCTATTTTTCTCTACAAAAAACTCTTCAAAAGAATTGACTCGTTATTATCCTCCTTCTTCTGGCAGGGGACTAACCCCAGAATAGCGAAGGCTTCCCTCCAGGCCCCTAAGGGGGATGGGGGACTGGCCTGCCCGAACTTGCAACACTATTTTATAGCAGCCCAACTAACTTATGTCTATGAATGGCTCCAGGAGGCCTCTACATCCTGCTCTACCTATCTACTGCAGGCACTTGCTGGCCCAGGGACCCCACTTGTAGATATTGTGCATAGATCTTTACCAAAATGATGCTCCCGTGGTTCCCAGATCGAAGTAAGTTGGTTGGCCTGGCATGAACGGAATAAGACAATTTCAGAAATGGGGGGGGGGGGGGGTCTCACCGAAAAACCCCCTATGGCATAACCCCAATCTTCTGGAGCTCATGGGTCACCCCGATGCATTGTGGTGGGCACGGCTGGGCATTACCCACGCGGCCCACATTTTTCTCAATAATTAATTTATCTCTTTTGAAGTCTTAAAAGCTAACAGTGGATTATTAAATAAATTCTACTTCAAATATTTTCTCATACGGCACGCTGTCAGTGCGCAATTTCATGGTCTGACCCTTGAGCTCGCTGAATCCCCGCTCGAGGCATTGATGTCGTGTCCTGACATTACGAAACTAGTCACGACCATCTACTCCCGACTGCAGACGGGAGGGAGTTCTCCCCTCCGTGCTGCACAGCGGAAGTGGATGGTCGACATCCCTGGGCTATCAGAGGAGGGGTGGGAAGAGGCCTCTGAGGCCTGTTTTTTGGATATTGTTGGGTCTAACGACCAATATGTACAGTTCAAATTTATTCATCAACTCCACTACACGCCGGCTCGTCTGGCTCGCATGGGTTATGATTCAGGGGCCTCCTGCCCTAGATGTAATTGCACTAATGCTGGTTATGTACACATATTTTGGTCCTGCCCGGCCCTCTTGTGGTTCTGGTTGGACCTATTCTCTTTTTTTAAAAACAAGCTACGCCTAGGGACCCCCCGCACTGTTGAGGTGGGGCTCCTGGGCATCCTTAATGACCACATACCCAGAACCCACAAACGGACCCTGGTCCGCTTGATACTCTTTTATGCTAGAAAACTGATATTACTACAATTGAAGAGTGTATCTGCTCCCAATCTTCCACTGTTGTATCGTATGATAAACAAGGTTGTACCAATCTTTAAACTAATCTATAAAGGAAGGGCCTGTATAAAGAAATTATACAAGATCTGGCAGCCTTGGCTGGATATAGACAGCTCCTTTTGGAAGGATACCCCTCTGTCTCAGCAGTAGTGGGTCCTAATTCATCCCCTCTTGTTTTGCCGGGGGGGGGGGGAGAGCTACCTACTATCCTAGTGAAGAAGTTGGGGACACAAAATATATCACTAATAAATGTAGGGGGGAGTGGGAGGAGTACCCCCCCAGCTGTAGTTTTCGGCTGGGGAAATGGATGGATGAGACGGGTGAATGGGTATGAGTGTTGTGTGAATGCATGCAAGCACCTAGGTATTACTGAATATTGATAACCAAATGAGTCCTGTGAAAATCACAGTCAAATACTCTCGATACACTTTTGGTATTAGATTTTTCCTCCGTTGAGGAATCGGGACACTTATGTGGCCATGTGGCCTCAAGCTGTAAGCCTTATTAGGCTTAAATGTTATTTCAAGACTATATTGTTTATACTGTCGCTTCACTGTGTAATACTGGTAATTTGTTACTGAATACAAGACGATAATGTATAAGCGTATATGTTGATATGTTCTGTAATTTTTTCTCTGTTTAATGAAAAAATACAATAACCATAAATTTAAAAAAAAAGACTCTAAATACTTTTAACGTGACAAGAAAAAAAAATAATAATTTTGTGTGTGCAGAACCGCTTTAAGTGGTTAATAATGTGTGTTTTATGCACCACATTCCTTTCTATTGTGGACCCAGTGCTTATACAAATGCAAAAGAAACTCACCTGACCCTCAACACCAGGGCTCAAGTCCTGTGGGAATGCATGGGAAAGGAGTTCCTGTACTTTTTCCACAACAGGAACTCAGTTCCCATTAGCAGCCATGTCCTGCAAGACTTTGAAGTATGCAAGCTGTGTGGCAGGTGCTACACCAGCAGCTGCCAACACAGCTCGCAATAGTAAGTGCCGCACACCTGACCATTCAGGCATTGCCAGTAGGGGGCCCCATGACAGCTTCTGCTTCGATCTACCTGTCAATAACAGCTAGCTGACAGGTAGATCAGGTCCCTGCTGCTAAGAGATTGTATTTAGTCAGACCTCTCCTGATGCGCTCCTCCCCGCCGGTCCCTCCTTATTTTCTGTCTCCTCATCTATCCCCCCCCCCCCAGTCTCCTGCATACTTGCTCTGTGTGTCCCGCTGAATCTCCCCCCCCTCCTCTATCTTCAGTGCCATATGATGAGAGAACCCAGAGGAGGAGCACAGCTATTCTGCTCACAGGACATGCAGGGAGAGAGGTGAGCTGAGGGAGGAACATCAGCTTGGGGTGGTAAGCTGAGCACAATACCTGGCAACGTTTAATGCCAGGAGGGAAGTTTATGTGGAAATATGTGAAGGGTTGGAATAGCAGCGAGTGTGTGTTGGAGCCCTGCAGAGTTTGCAGCCCCCCAAGCTAACATACATCTCCTAAGCAGGAACACATCACTATCTCCCTCTGTCCAGATAATGTGCAGTTAATTTATGACCTTTCCGTTTAAACCCTGTGTTATCCAAACTCTGTTCAATGAAAAGTGTAAACGCTACACATAAACACTCTATATACAAAATAAAATTCCCCAATAAAGATCAAAACATGATGTTCACATTTGCATAGAAGCACAATTGAATGAATGCTGATTATTCAGAGAATTACCGTATTTATGTTTATTGAGGATTTTTTTTTTAATGTACTAACAGTTAAGCTTTATACACACAATACGAAAATTGGATGAAAAATACGACTTTTGAAGCGTTCGTGCATATGAGCGTTTCAGTTTTTCTTTTTGGTGGGCGAGTGGATCTTGGGTGGGAGTTCCCACACTTTTTTCCCCAGGACTTGACCCCTGCTCAACACGTTTCATTTTCTGGATTGCAGTGACACTTTCAGAAAATAAACAAATTTCTCACATTAGAGAGAATCTAGTTAATATTTCTTGCATTGACTGCATGGTACCAAAGCAGGGCCCATTAACACCAGTGTGCTGCAGTCATTCGTTTTCTACAGTGCAGTGCCTTTCAATCACCCCAACATGTTTCTAAGGCCCCTTTCACACTGGGGTGTTTTTCAGTCGCTACAGCGCTTAAAATAGCGTCTGTCAAGCGCCTGAAGAAAACCGGCCCCATTCACTCCAGTGTGAAAGCCCTCCTGCTTTCACACTGGAGCGGTGCGCTAGCAGGGCGGTCAAAAAAGTCCTGCTAGCAGCATCTTTGGAGCGTTGAAGGAGCGGTGTATTCACTGCTCCTATACCGCTCCTACCCATTGAAATCAATGGGATACCGCCGGCAAAGCGCTTTGCGGGCGGTTTTAACCCTTTTTTTCGGCCGTTAGCGGGGGTTAAAACTGCACCGCTAGCGGACGAAAACCGCCGCTTAAACGACGGTAAAGCAGCGCTAAATATATCGCTGCTTTACCTCCGATGCCGCTCCCGCCCCAGTGTGAAAGGGGCCTACAGCACTTCTATGTGTTTTGGTGCACTGTGCTAGAGAAAATGGTACATGCATGATTTGTGGTTTGTTGTGGTGCAATTCAAATAGGCTGCCCTAATGAAACACACATTAACGCTGGATGTGCTTGCATGCAGTAACTTAAATAACAAATATGTAAATCTGGCCTTAAACAAAATTATGGCAGGCCTTAGTGGCTTTAGCAAGAACTAGCAAGAACTGCAAGTCTGGCAAAACTTTGTTTAAAGTGACAGCCGGGACTTCCATTACAATCTTACAAATCTTTAACATTGGATCTGAACAACCCCCTGCAAAGCTGAAGGCCCCATTCACATTGGTGCATTCAGATAACATGCAGTAAAACATACTTTATTTTATAGTGTGTTACCACAATGCACAGGCATATCAGTGCAGGGTATTCTCTTAACTTTCATTCTGAATGGCACTCCAAAACACTGGTATAGTAGTGGTGACGGGCATCATAAAAAAAAAAAATTATGTATAATGTTTTCTGTGAAAATGTGCATTGCCATCCCACTCATGATAAGTAGGTCACCTAAACACAGCATATGTTGGCATGCTGAGCAGAGCCGCACATGAGAGTCCTGGACAGCAGGGGGAATCAGATGTGGGTAGGACAGGTAGAATGATCTGTGCAGGGGGGGCAATTACAGGAACAATGCCCTGTGCGGCTCTCTGGAGCAGCTGAAATCTGGTTTCTCCCCCTCCCATTGGCTTTCACCTGCTGCAGGGAGAGACTCGCAGGGCATTGCTCTTGTAATTGCCCCATGCTGCTCTGATCCCCCTCTCTGTCCTGTCCACATCTGATTCCCCCTGCTGTGCTCCCCTTCCTGCAGACCTGCTGGCTTCCCTCTCCTGCCAGGTGCTGTGGACACACAGGGGGGCCTTTAGTTTGGAGAGCAGGGGAAAGGGGCTGGTAAAAATTTAATTTACCGGCCCCTTCCTTTAGTGAATGAACACAGTTAGTGATTAGTACTGGTCGCTCCTGTGTCCATTCATAATTGAAGCATAGTAAACTGTGTTTACTATGCTTCAGTTCGTGAATGAACAGGAGTCTCTGTCTCCTGTTTATTCATCTTCAGTGCAGCTGAGGCTGCAGAGAAAGGAATTGATGAATCTGTGTCCTCTATTCCTTTCTCTGTCTCAAAGGTGAGATGTCAGGGGTCTGTTTAGATGTTTAGCATTGTAAAAAAAAAATTGTAAAACATAATTTAAAATGTAAAATATAATATTAAATTGTAAAAAATTATTTTAAAAAATATAAAAAAATTACATGAAATTTAAAAAAAATATATAAAAAAATGAAGGGCTCATTCACATGGGTTCTCTTGCCCATACAGTGTGAATGAGTGGTTTGTTTGTGCACCTGGAGCCGCCTGTTACACTAGTAGGACGCAGCAGCTGTACGAACAGGTGTGCAGGTGTGGGTGAGTTGCTCCAAATACAATGTGGATGTGGAAACCTTGCAAAAAGATCTGAACAAATTAATGGGGTGGGCAACTACATGGCAAATGAGGTTCAATGTAGAAAAATGTAAAATAATGCATTTGGGTGGCAAAAATATGAATGCAATCTATACACTGGGTGTTAGGATTAAGTTCGCCTGCTGGTTGCACTATCCTGCTCTGGGCTGTTTGCTGCAGTTCCAGTGTCCACCAGCAAGTGTCACCCAGGAACCTGCAGGCTGGTGTAATCAGGCTAATTAATGTTCACCTGCCCGGGGGCTACTTAAGGCTTCTCCTCCCTTCCCCCGGCGTCACGATTCTGGTCCCTTCCTTGCTGTGCCTAGCTTGATCCAGGCTGTACCTCGCTGCCTTGTTCCTGTTTGAGTACCCTGTTGAGATCCCTTGCATTTCCTTGTCCTTTAGATGTTTTTTGTATATAGTTAGTAGTTAGGTTCCTTTGTTATTTGTCTTCTGGGGTTTGTTTATGTTCACATTTACTGTGTACTGTGTTTGCTGTGTTAATGGTTTGCTGTGTTTCACTATAAATAAATATCACTTTAATATATATATATCCTTTGTTTGGTATCAGTTCCCTTGTGTAACTACGTGTCTGGTCTCCCTAGCCGCTGATCCCTACACTGGGGGGAGAACCTCTGGGGGAATCTAGGATGGAAAAGGACCTGGGGGTCCTAGTAGATGATAGGCTCAGCAATGGCATGCAATGCCAAGCTGCTGCTAACAAAGCAAACAGAATATTGGCATGCATTAAAAAGGGGATCAACTCCAGAGATAAAACGATAATTCTCCCGTTCTACAAGACTCTGGTCCGGCCGCACCTGGAGTATGCTGTCCAGTTCTGGGCACCAGTCCTCAGGAAGGATGTACTTGAAATGGAGCGAGTACAAAGAAGGGCAAATAAGCTAATAAAGGGTCTGGAGGATATTAGTTATGAAGAAAGGTTGCAAGCACTGAACTTATTCTCTCTGGAGAAGAGACGCTTGAGAGGGGATATGATTTCAATATACAAATACCATACTGGTGACCCCACAATAGGGATAAAACTTTTTTGCAAAAGGGAGTTTAACAAGAATTGTGGCCACTCATTAAAATTAGAAGAAAAGAGGTTTAAACTTAAACTATAGAGGGTTCTTTACTGTAAGAGCGGCAAGAATGTGGAATTCCCTTCCACAGGCGGTGGTCTCAGCGGGGGGCATTGATAGTTTCAAGAAGCTATTAGATAAGCACCTGAACGACTGCAACATACAGGGATATACAATGTAATACTGACATATAATCACACACAAAGGTTGGACTGGATGGACTTGTGTCTTTTTTCAAACCTCGCCTACTATGACTATGACAAACTGTCAGTGCTTTGAGGCCATATACCTGCATCCACATGCCTGCCAAATTAGGACCTGCAGCTATGTTAGTACAGCTGACCCCACTTACTGTATACTATAAGGATGATAGACCCAGAACTGATACTGATGGAAAAACATAGAAATATTTTGTTTATATTGAGAGGCGGTCACACTCTCCTGTCATGCGAATTAGATGCGGGGAAATCCTGTATGTGAACCCGGCCTTAGTCTTTTTTCATTTTTTTAAAAATTTAAATTCTACTTTGGAAAACGAATCTTCGGTGTAATTTGCACATGTTATTGTGATCAAGGATGCCCCTTTTACTTACCATTCTATACTTTCTAAGAGCATTTGAAAGGTATTACATTAAAATTATAAAGTGATGAGGTGGCCAGATTATATAGTATATGAAGTCAAGACCATATTTCCAGGGCTATATCCTTGGAACATAGTTAGCAGTTAGGTCTGTCCCATCTGCAGGTTATGGGCATAACAGCCCCATGCCACCTGCTGTCTAGATGAGCGTTAATAATACATGGCATGGGATTGGAGTGAATGTGGGTCATTGGGCTTCCACTAATCCTGTCCCACTGGGAGTTTCTAATTTATCTTCCTTTTTTTCTGGATAATCTATACAATAGTAGGGTAAACTCATATAGATACATATTACGGTAATTAATCACTTGCTGGTTGCTAACATGGAATGGTAATATGAACTCCATAAGTTGAAATAATATATTGTATTAAAAACAAAGTCACCCTTTTTTATATAACCCCTTTTTAGTGTATAGTGCCTTTTTTATTTTGTTTTGGTGTATTAGTTTACACAAGTGTTCCGTAAAGTAGTCTGTCCTTCACTGTCTGCTCCTTCCCAATAGATAGAAAAGAGAAGGAATGTAGGAAAGAGAAGTCTTTTTAATTCACTTCCTCTGGGCATATCTACCATCTCATTCCACCATATTTTTCCTCAGATCAGGAACATTCTGATCTATTGATTACATCCTATATCTATTGGTATATTAATATAGTTGGACCTCCTAAAGGGAAGAATGGCCTCACTTATACAAAGTTATAAGTGGCATTTAATTAGAAACAGGAAAACAAAAAAGGCACTAGAATATTTTTTATAGGTGCCCCTGGAATACGTCATTTGTGACGAAACGGCGTAGGGAGGAGCGGCGTGCTGACGTCACCACAATACCACGCGCAACCCGGAAGCAACGGGCAGCATTGCGAGCCGGCCGGCTAATAATTCTACACGCTTTTTAACTTCTACATTTTTGTAAGTGTATTTCTTTATTTACATTAAACCTTATTTTAAGTGATACACTATGGAGTCTCTATGTTCTTGTTCCCGCATGATATCTGCTTGACCTGTTTGTGAAAGTCCGTCCAGCATCCCAGTCCTCACAGAGACCCGTGGCTGGGAATTAAGCCAAAAGCCTGTGAGATCTCTCTAACAGGAGATCTCACGTTCCGGTAAGAGTCAGCATCTCTAGGTGGTGGAGTTCTTTATCTCTCCTTGACAGGTCACCTTTCTCTCTTGGGTGCATTAGGAGTGGTGTCACTTATAGAACCTGGAGTTCCCTTCTTTCGGTGGGTCGATGAGGCAGGGTGTGTGCTAATGAGATCAGCTGCTCAACTCCTTCCTGTGTCATGACCTAAAGTCTGATCAGGAAGAAGAGATTACTGATGGAAACATCTGGATACATGGATTAGGACAAGAAAAGTGACTGTAGATTTAATGGAAAGCTTTGCTATTTCTGCAAAATAAGTACACGAATGCTATATCGGTGCATAGGGGAGCTGGTATTTAGAAAAAAATAAAAATAAATAAACAAAAGCGAACTTACCCTTTAAAGTGTTGTTACAGCTTTATTGGATTCTTTGTATACATACCCTTTTAGATTAGTTATCATCCCTGCATTGTGACCTGGCATAAAAAAAAAAAAAAGGCAAGTAAAAGTGGCAAATCTCTTTCAAAAAGAAATGTTGATGCTATATTAACATGACATTTTTCAGCACTCACAAATGTCAAAAACAAAGTGCAACGTAAGTATAGAATCAACCCGTAAACATGTATCAAACGAGCTGTAAACTAACACACTGATCATTTTCCATTTATCGGTACCAAAAGGAACTTGTCACTTTGATGCACATAAACAATACATTCAAAACATAATTTTCAATCTCAGCTGTAATCACTGCAATTGATCTGAGTGCACAGAAAGGGCTGTGACTGGTCTTACATTTGTAACGGCTGTCAACTTGCATTCAGGCTACAATCTTCCAGCATTTCTATTAGAAGAGCTATTGTCAAAAGAAGTTCTTTTCAGCTTTAGCCTTTTATTGCTTTTGTAATAGTTTATAATATCAGGGATAAAATCTGCTCAAAAGTGAAAACTATCAATTTTGTAGTCATGTCTGAGAGAATATATTTATTTCGTTTTTGCCCCCTGAAATGCAAATGTTGCTCCTGGTGATGCAATGGGGGAGTTAATAATCTCATAGAAATATAGTTAATATGTACACAAAGTTACTGCAAATGATCAGATAACTGCATAAAGACCATTTCCCAGTAAATGTGAGAAAAGTTAATAGTTTGAGGTTCTAATGTGAGGAAATCTTACTTGTCAAATGGCTAGTATGAATCAAATGCTAATGGAGAATGTGCAGAATGCACTTGGTAAATGTGGTGTCCACTGGAGAATTCATTAAGGCAATACAAAGAGTCACCTAGAGATGGCACTGTTGTGTGCCATCATCTCGTGATACAGTGTTGGGAGTTCCTGACTTAAAGCGGTGTTCCGCACCATCAAAAATAAAACTAAAAGCCAGCAGCTACACATACTGCAGCTGCTGACTTTTAACAATAGGACACTTACCTGTCCTGGAGTCCAGCGATGTCATCACTGCAGCTGATGTATCCATCAGCTGTCGGGTGCTGCTGCCACCATTGCGGGTAAGGGTACCCGGCAGTGTAGCCTTATGCCGGGAACCCTACTGCGCATGCTTGAGGCCCTGCTCCTCTCTCCTACTGGCCCGGTGACAGGGAGAGGAGGAGGAAGGAGGAGGGAGGAGGAGGCAGCTCTGCGGTGATGTCATGGGTTGTGGTCTGGACTCCCGGAAGTGGGAACAGGATACCTGTCCCCCCCCCTGAAAGGTGCCAATTGTGGCACTGGAGGGGGAGAGGAGACAAATCAGCAGAATTTCCACTTTTGGGTGGAACTCCACTTTAGGCTTTTTCCCTTTATTTTCACTCGGTGATCCACCCAGTAAGTCGTTTTTTTTTGTAACTTCCTTTAACAGAGCAAGCTGTCCAGCAAAAGTGGACAGACCCCCACAGGGAGAGTAGAGGAGGGAAGCCAGCTTCGGGGACAAGGGGGTGGGGGCGTAGGAGGACAGGGAGCCGGAGAAGAACACGGAGGGGAGCCAGAAGGATACAGAAGGGGGCTGGAGGAGGAGGACACAGGGAACAGTCGGGGATGATCGGTGCAGCAGGATGTACAGCTGTGATCACTGATCTCCCTGTATAGCGGGAGGAAGAGAAGGAGAAGCATCTGTCAGCCATACAGGGAGATCGGTGTTCACAGCTGTCCCTCCTGCTGCACCGATCATCCCCGACTGTAAACCATGGGACCATCCAGGATCAGCCCCACAGCCGGGATATCGGGCACCACTTGCGGGTGAAATTTGGGAGGCTCCCGCACCTCGCAGGAGACTTGGGATGTCTGATTTTCTGTAATTTTCTACTGTTCAGTGCTGGCCACTAGCACAGCATATTGAAAGTAAAGGATCTTAATAAATATACAGCCAGGTTTCTGTGTTTTTGAAACTTTTAAATTACTTTCTTGTTATTTATAGCAACTCTTTATTGCAAGTGACATCTCCCATCAATAGTAATTTTCAGAGATACCCATATAAAGTTTACTGAAAAAAATTCAAAAGCCTTCACAAAAGAAGTCATCTAAATGGGAGCTTCTTTGTGTGTGTGTGTTCCACATCATACTGACAGCGGCTGCTTGAAGCCATTTCATCTTACAGACGGGCACTGCGATGGAGGAAGGGCTGACTTTATTGTGACACTGGCAGCTTTTGGCTTGTGATGTTCTGATGAGTCAGAAAACTCTTTGTGGGACACAAGGGAGATAAACCGAGCCGACTTTTTCCCAGTGCAATGTCGTCTTTTATTTTCAGTTTGTATTCAAGAGAAACAACATGCATAAAGAGACTTCCTAGAGACTTGTACAGGCCTATACTTCTGCAGTTGGAGCTTAATGGCTGATTTCATGGCTTCTATCCTTTCACATGTACACCTGAAACAAGAGATGTGACTGAATAATATCAGCATGTGTTCATGTTTCTGAAATCCGGTATTGTGATTCCTAACTAATTATAGAGAAAATGCCTTCATCCTGGTACACTTGCACTGCAGCTATTTTGGGTTTATTCATGTTTACTATGTGGCTCAGTTAGTCAGGTTTAGATGTTCATTAAAATATGAATTCTGTTGGCAGCATGCTGCTAGATAAGGTCTCTGTGGCCCACTTGCAGTTTGAATTGGCCTTGTGTTAGGCCTGTTAAATGTTCTGTTGGGAAATACTGAAATATGACAACGTTATCAGTCAGTGGCAGTTCCAAGTAGTAAAGATATGTGGCGTGATAAATCAATTTGATTTTAATTTACACTCTTCAGAAACATTGCAGTGTAACATGCAGCTTGTTTTGTTCTGTTTCTGAAGCATAGGAAGTCGCTAGTTAGGACATGACAAGACGTTGCTTTCTCTTTATCTTTTATGCCGCGTACACACGATTGGACTATCTAGATTGTTGTGAGAGCGTTGTGTCAACATCGGAAGGGAGAAGAATAAAAGAAGAAGAAGGCGGCGACAACAACAGCGTTGAACGAGAAGACCGGGACAACGCGTCTACTCACCAGCCTTCCAGGCATAGATACTGCGCCACAGGCCCTGCAGACATCTTGCTGGGGCGCTGGCTCTGGGGAAGAGGAGCAAAGACGTCTTCCTTGGAGCTCTTCTCCTGAGTGGGAGCGCCATCCGGGCTATGCTCCTCTGAAGAACGTCCGCCTTGCCTTGGCCCGGCCATCTTGAGAGCGTGGGCGTGCGGGGCTGAAGCAAATCAAAGCCAATCCGCATGAGAGGGCACTCTTTTTCCTGAAAACTTACCAATATGGTGGTCCCCACCCTAGTTGTTGAGGGTCTTTATATGAGCGGTAACTGACTCTTTATCTGTGGAGAAATGGGACGGCCAGCTGAGGTGAGGATAGCTGAAAAGCGACAGAAGGATCAGGAGTAGATATAGCAGAAAGGATTCCACTTTCCCTTTTTTTATTTTATTTATCTACATATACTTACACATGTACACATATACAAACATACCTACAAACATACATTGCAGAGGGTCAGTCGGTGTGGGGCGGGTTAGGAAAGGGTTAATTAAAGAGGGTAGGAACCTTCAGCCCTGATTACTGTCAGCTGAGGATGTCAGAGGAGTTGTGTGTTTGGAGAGAGACACAAAGCAGCATTCAGTGTAAGGATTTGCTGGGTAAGTAAAACCATATAAAAAAACTGTATCTCAGACTAGAGCCATGTACTTTGTCTATATATCAGCCTGTTGGTTAAAGAGACTGAACCTTTCCTATCTCTGCACCTGTGTGACAAGACAAGCCTGTCTTCTGTTTGTTTTGCTGAATAAAGCCATTTTTATTTTACTGAACTGGCCTTTCACCCCTCTGATCCCCTACAATGCATACATATATTTACATAGACCCCCACACATATGCATACCCACACATCCACATACAGCTTTTTTTTTTTTTTTTTTTAAACGTGTATATACATATACACACACCCATATCACATATACATACCTATACACACACATGCAACACCTGCCAAGGACAGCAGGGAATGGGAAAGGTAATGAAGGACATGAAGGAGACATAAGGGGCTAAGAGAGAGATAAAGCATAGCTGCCCCCCCCATATTCCACAAGTGCTGCAGTTATCAATTTTAAAAGCAGATTTAGTTCCTAAAGAGGAAACACTGCAGGGACCCCAATAAGACCCAGAGAAGGGGTTCCCAGGCTTTTTAGCACAATGTTAGCAGCCCGAGCGCTGGGACTTCGCACTGGGAGAGGCTTGAACCCAGCCGGATGCTGCACAGAGGCAGAGGGGGGGGGGACATAGCACTGCTTACTCTTCACTGATGCGTTGAGGTATGAGGAAAAAAAGAAGAATGGGGTGGGGCCTAACTAGGCCTCATATTTATGCTATTCACTGGTCCTGAGGGAGTGGTCAAGAGGCGGAGCTCTATCACTAGTATGCTGCCATGTTGGCGTCAGGAAAATACATTTACGTTTTTGGTTGTAACATGACAAAATGTGGAAAATTTCAAGGGGTATGAATACATTTTTTAAAGCACTGTATCTGTATCTATGCAGTTATCTATTCATATATGTATCTATATAGTATGCCAGCATGCTGTTTATATATGTGTCTACACAGTATGCTATTTCTATCTTTTTTTTTTTATATATTCTATTAAAAAAAAGCTGTACCATTTTGCAAAATGTTTATTCATTTTATTGTTATACCTGTAGCTACTTGGGTCCCCCTGGAAGCCTAGTTGGAAAACACCCAGTTCTCCATGTTCTGACTTGTTGCTAGGATGTGAAAACAGTTGAGCACTCACTTATTGATGGGCCCACTCCTGCCCGCTGTAAATCAAACGTGAAGAAGACCTGATGGGGAATTAGTCTCTCAGTTCCCCGTTAGGCTCCGCCCACCCCAGTACAAAACTTCTTAAAGCGGTGTGTCAGCTTAAAAAAAAATAAATGTAAAAGTCAGCAGCTAAAAAAAGTCGCTGCTGACTTTTAATAAGTACACTTACCCTCCCAGGGCGCCCGCGATGCTGTTCGTGGAGGCTGAGATGTCCCTCGGCGTTCCGGATCCAGCGCCGCCATCCTCAGTAAGGGAAACGACTTCGCGCGGCCTACTGCGCATGCGCGAGTGGGATTTGTGAATGGGGAACGCAATGTGTTGTGGGACACAGTTCCCATAACACACTGCGCCCCATTCCATAGAAGACGGAAGGAGAGAAGATCACCGCGGAGCTGGAGGAGGCAGATTAGGACAATCTGCCTAGCAACAGCCATTTCTGGTAAGTAAAAAAAAAAAAATATATATTTTTTTTTTCATTTGAAATTGTTACTAACATTTTTAAAAGTTTTTGTTTTCAGGGTGTCCCACCACTTTAACTGGGGAGGGAAGGAGGTGGGCTAGTGACTGCACAGTGCAGACAGATTCATGTACCTGTCCGCGACTGCTACATGATTGGCTGCAACTGCAAGCGCTGGAACTTTCAGAGCTGCACCCTGACGGAGTTCTAAAAAGTCTCTGTGACACAATTTATGAATTCCCCTGTTTTGAGTTTCCCTCCATAACGTACAACCTAGTCCAGCTTCTAGATCTTTAACCTTTTATTAGAACAAACAGTGTTCAAATCTAGATTACAATTGATAATGAGATTGGTCAGTACACTACAGACAGGGTTATTATGGTTATTATGGTAGACATTAACCTCCCCAGCCCCCTCTTCAAATTATGTTATGTGAATGAGAACAAGTAACAGATATAATGTAGATGTTATCCCAGTTTGCCTGCAAAAGAAGAAAAATTGAAATACACTTTAAGATCGAGTCACCAGAACCACATTTTTATTTATAATAATTTCAAATTTAAAGACATAATTAGCACAGCTAATTACCAACAATTTTACTTTACAGGAGCCCATTGAAGTGAAATTAAAGATAATCAAATAAATAGTTAATTTTTTTTTTCCATATATTTCTTTACTAAAGGTGAATTATGATGTAAAAGATAAAGTGATGGGTGGAATGTAGGAGACGTATGAGTAATTTGTTCTTTTTTTGTGTATCTGTTCTTAGAAATCTTTTATTAATAGACAATATTAACAGATGTGGATTGGCTTAGGAAAATTCTGGTAAGAATGAGGGGAGTACAACGCCATCTTGTGACCATTTTATAATTAGTTTCCTGTTTTCATAAGTTATATACAGTGCCTTGAAAAAGTATTCATACCCTTTGAAATTTTGTCATGTTACAACCAAAAACGTAAATGTATTTTATTAGGATTTTATGTAATAGACCAAACACAAAGTGGCACATAATTGTGAAGTGAAAGAAAAATGATAAATGGTTTTCAACATTTTTTACAAATAAATATGTGAAAAGTGTGGTGTGCATTTGTATTCAGCCCCTCTGAGTCAATACTTTGTAGAACCACCTTTCACTGCAATTACAGTTACGAGACTTTTTAGGGATGTCTCTATCAGCTTTGCACATCTAGAGAGTGACATTTTTGCCCATTCTTCTTTGCAAAATAGCTCAAGCTCTGTCAGATTGGATAGAGAGCATCTGTGAACAGCAATTTTTGTCTTGCCACTGATTCTCAATTGGATTTAGGTCTGGACTTTGACTGAGCCATTCTGATCTAAACCATTCAATTGTAGCTCTGGCTGTATGTTTATTGTCGTTGTCCTAATGGAAGGTGAACCTCTGACCCAGTCTCAAGTCTTTTGCAGGCTCTAACATCTTCTAAGATTGCCCTGTATTTGGCTCCATCCATCTTCCCATAAACTCTGACCAGCTTCCCTATCCCTGCTGAAGAAAGCATCCCCACAACATGAATGAATGAATGATTTGTATAGCGCTACAAATGAAAACTGAATCGCCCCAAGGTGCTGCCACCACCATGTTTCTCGGTGGGGATGGTGTGTTCAGGGTGATGTGCACTGTTCGTTTCCCGCCACACATAGCGTTTTGCTTTTTAGTCTAAAAAGTTAAATTTTGGTCTCATCTGACCAGAACACATTCTATCACATGTTTGCTGTGTCCCCCACATGGCTTCTTGTAAACTGCAAACTGGACTTCTTATAGCTTTTTTTCAACAATGGCTTTTTTCTTGTCACTGTTCCATAAAGACCAGATTTGTGGATGGCGTGACTAATAGTTGTCCTGTGGACAGATTCTCCCACCTGAGCTGTGGATCTCTGCAGCTCCTCCAGAGTTACTATGGGCTTCTTGGTTGCTTCTCTGATTAATGTTCTCCTTGCCCGGCCTGTCAGTTTAGGTGGAGGGCCATGTAGGTAGGTAGGTTTGCCATTGTGCCATACCCTTTCCTTTTTCGGATGATGGATTGAACAGTGCTCTGTGAGATGTTTTTTATATCCTAACCCTGCTTTAAACTTCTCCACAACTTTATCCCTGACCTGTTTGGTGTGTTCCTTCACCTTCATGATGGTGTTTGTTCACTAAGGTTCTCTAACAAACCTCTGAGGGCTTCACAGAACAGCTGTCTTTATACTGAGATTAAATTACACACAGGTGGACTCTATTTACTAATTAAGTGACTTCTGAAGGCAATTAATTCCACTGGATTTTAGTTAGAGTAAAGGGGGCTGAATACAAATGCACGCCACACTTTTTTAAATATTTATTTGTAAAAAAAATTTAAAACCATTTATCATTTTCCTTCCACTTCACAATTATGTGTCACTTTGTGTTGGTCAATCACATAAAATCCCAATAAAATACATTTACGCTTTTGGCTGTAACATGACAAAATGTGGAAAATTTAAGGGGAATAAAAAAAAGGGTATAAAAAAAAGTATAAATACTGTTTCAAGGCACTGCATGGACTGGTATACGCTTTGGGTCATCTGTGAAGGATATTTTTAGACTTCTATCAAAAAATGATTGTATATTATTTGACAGAATATGAGGAAATGTGGTAAACATTGTCAGCAATAAATAAAGGGACGCAGGAGCCCATACGCGTGGCCAGCAGCCACGATGTCCACCGGCCACCCGCGATTGCTCCAGAGAGCCAGAACGGGGATCTGACAATGTAAACAGACAGACCCCGTTCTGACAGGGGAGGAGAGACAGATCTGCTGTTCCTAGTGATTAGGAACAACGATCTCTCTCCTCCTCCAGTCAGTCCCATCCCCCCACAATTAGAAACACCTCCCAGGGAACACATTTAAACCCTTGATCGCCCCCTAGTGTTGACCCCTTCCCTGCCAGTGACATTTAAACAGTAATCAATGCATTTTTATAGCACTGATCACTGTATAACTGTCAATGGTCCCAAAAATGTGTCAAAAGTGTGATCGGTCCACCGCAATGTTGCAGTCCCACTAAAAATGACAGATCGCTGCCATTACTAGTAAAAAAAAAAGATAATAAAATGCCATAAATATATCCCCTATTTTGCAGGCGCTATATCTTTTGCGCAAACCAATCAATATGCGCTTATTGCGATTTTTTTTTTAGAATAGATATTGGCCTAAACTGATGAAGACATTTTTAATTTTTTTGGGACATTTTTTTTTATTATAGCAAAAATTAAAAATATTGTGTTTTTTTTCAAAATTTTTTTGTTTATAGCGCAAAAAATAAAAACCGCAAAAGCGAACAAATACCACCAAAAGAAAGCTCTATTTGTGGGAAAAAAAGGACATTGATTTTGTTTTGGTATAACGTTGCACAACCCTTGAATTGTCAGTTAAAGTGACGCAGGGGGCAAATCCTTGCGGTCCTTAAGTGGTTAAAGTCTATCTAAAGCATTTAGTTTGTTGATTTCAGATTGATAAACAGGATTTTTCAAGGCAAGCTGGCATGTTAAGTGTTCTTAAAGATGTGTATTTTTCCACTTTTTTAATACAGCTGGGAAGACGGAATTCTTGTACAACCTGACAGACATTGCTGGTGGGACTGAGTGGGTCTTTTACATCTTTTCTGCAATTTTATGTTGATCTAAATAGTGATGGGTAAGGCTAGGCTGGGCAATTTTCTGATAATACTAGCAACTGCACCAGCATCTAAGCAGCTACAGCAGCAACAAGGGTGACAATGCCGCAGAAGGCTGAGGGTTAGAGGTAAATCTTGACTTTCTCCTAGGTGGTTGAGGACCTCCAACTCCATGTTGGTTCTCCAAAGCAGCTGGTGGTCTTAATATCTAATAGGAAGATGCAGGAGAAAGGTGAGGACAGGCTGGGTCTCGACATACTCAGAGAAGTTAGCCAGCAGTAGCAGTTAACCAGTCTGCCAGCAGTTAAAGTGGTTGTAAACCTCAGACATGAAATATGAACAAAGCATATCCCTCTATAGTGTGTACTTCTCTCATTCCAGAGCAGAGTATCATCTCTATCTGCTGCCTCATTCCTCTGCTATCGGCATAAAACACTTCTAAGAAATTTTCTGACTCCAAGAGATAAAAAGTTGATGGGGAGGGCGCTCCAACACGCAGTCTGTGATTGACAGCCTCAGCTCTGTTCCTGGGTGCTGTGTGTGTCCCTTCCCTCCAATCAGCTCTCTGCACTGAGCCCTGCAGAGTGTAACCTTAGCTCCGTGCCCCCTGCTTTCTGAAACCTCAGACAAGATTTATAAATTCTGGTCTTTGAATGAATGCAAAGAAGAGAAGACTGCTGGCTATTTAAGGACAGACTGAATGTTGTATAGTTTAAATCACCTGTGTAACCTTTAAAGGGTATCTATGGTCAAAATG
This sequence comes from Lithobates sylvaticus, assembly GCA_028564925.1. Taxonomy (NCBI): domain Eukaryota; kingdom Metazoa; phylum Chordata; class Amphibia; order Anura; family Ranidae; genus Lithobates; species Lithobates sylvaticus. The sequence goes on along the minus strand of CM053033.1, from coordinate 65,950,557 downwards.
TAAAATCATTTATTAATTTTCACGTTGTATATCAATTAATTCTAGCTTACTCCTATTAATTTGGAATGTTCCTGCATTCTGTAATCTTACATTGTGAAAATCCACACACATTTTCTTTCTTTAATTCTGTGACACATATTCACTATATCCTGATGATAGGCAATGCTGTGTTATACATGTCACAGAGCCTGTCTTCTGAACTATAGGGGTGCTGAGAAGAGGCGTTTCTGGAGGAGTCAGTACAGGGATCACTGCTTGCAGGGAGGAAGGTACTGTGGGATATGTAGTCCTTAAGGGTCCATTCACAAACTTAACATTACATAAGCTCCCTTTTCTTTAAGGATGTATATCTTTGCTGAGAATATGCGTAATGTTTTAACTATCCTATGTTATATATGACGACTTGTCAATTTTGTTGATTCTCTGTATACCACAATTTTTTCTCAAATAAAAATCTTTGATTGTGAAAAAAAAAATGCTGCTCCTAGAGGAGTTTAGCGTATTGCTCGTAGAAGCAACTAATGTTATCCTATGTGTCCATGCACATTAGGTAATTTTAGAGACCTATCTTAACCACTTTCATACCGGACCATTTTGCTGGCTTAAGACCAGACCACTTTTTGCGATTCGGCACTGCGTCGCTTTAACTGACAATTGTGCGGTCATGCGACGTGGCTCCCAAACAAAATTGACATAATTTTTCCCACAAATAGAGCTTTCTTTTGGTGGTATTTGATCACCTCTGCGGTTTTTATTTTTTGCGCTATAAACAAAAAAAGAGCGACAATTTTGAAAAAAACACATTATTTTTTACTTTTTGCTATAATAAATATCCCCCAAAAATTTATAAAAAAAACGTTTTTTTTCTCAGTTTAGGCCGATACGTATTCTTCTACATATTTTTGGTAAAAAAAAAATCGCAACAGGCGATTATTGATTGGCTTGCGCAAAAGTTATAGCGTTTACAAAATAGGGGATAGTTTTATAGCATTTGTATTAATAATTTTTTTTTACTAGCAATGGCGATCAGCGATTTTTATTGTGACTGCGACATTATGGCGGACACATCGGACATTTTTGACACATTTTTGGGACCATTGTCATTTATACAGCAATCAGTGCTATTTAAATGCACTGATTTCTGTGTAAATGACACTGGCAGTGAAGGGGTTAACCACTAGGTGGCAGTGTAGGGGTTATATGTTCCTAGAGGCGTGTTTCTAACTGTGGGGGGGGCGTGGCTGTGAGCTAATGAATGCTGATCTCTGCTCCAATCACAGGGAGCAGAGATCGGTGTCACTAGTTGCTAGGCAGAAAGGGGAGATGCTGTTTATTTCCGCATCTCCCCGTTCAGCCTTCCTGTGAGACGATCACGGGTATCCCCACGGCAATCCCCGAGGCGTTCGAGTCCGCAGAACCCGCGACCGGACTCACGGGGTCCCAACCAGCGCTCGATGGCATGGTGGCATCTTAAAGGGGACGTACCTGTACGCCCTTATGCCTGTCCATGCCATTCTGTCGACGTACATCGACGTGCGCCGGTCGGGAAGCAATTAAGCTCTGTGTTTAGAGGCAGGAAAAACAACCTTCTGTTTTGCATTTTTTTTTCTTTTTTGCCAAGAGCAATGACGTTTTTTTCAGCCAGCGTGCATGGATCCTGAAAGTAAACAGCAGAGGAGAAGCTGCAAAGTATGCAGGGAATCCAGGAAGTTGTGGAAAGAAATGACCAGCAGACAGGCAGCAGTCACAACATAAAAGGAGATTTTTCAAGTAAGCTTTTTTGGATTGTCAAAAATAACTATTGTGTGTATTGTTATTAACAGTGTTGATGTTATAAAAATGTAAGTGTATGCTTTAGTCATAGAACTCATTTAAATGTAATTCTCATAAAAAAAAATAGCCCACCTGTCCTAGCCACTAACATAATTAAACCTAGAAACCCTCCTCCTAGATTCTTACCTGCCTCATCATGACAGGGGTGACCTCTTCTGGTGTGCAATTTCCTTTGGCCTGAAAATTTGGTGCTGCCCATGCTGCCCATGCTGCCATTGCCCAGTGACTTCTTATAGACTTGAAGGGGGGTTGTAGACATAATGTATAGCGTTTGAGAGAGGTTTGCAGTAGCGCTGTGAAATTCCCTAAGGATATAAGATACCTGGGGGGGGGGGGGGGGGGGGGGCTTTTAAAAGATAATTGTCACTAAAAGTACTGTTATAATTTAAAGAATAACTTTACTTTCAGATTCCAGTATACAGTGCTGTGAAAAGTATTTGCCCTCCAACCCATTTTAAATCGTGAATGAACTGTGATTAACCACATTTTTTGGAAAGCGGAGTTCAATGTTACTTGCCACACCTAGGCTTGATTATTGCCAGACCTGTGTAATCAAGAAATCACTTAAATAGAATTATGCCCCGTACACACGGTCGGAAATTCCGACGGAAAATGTCCGATCGGACCATGTTGTCGGAAAATCCGCCTGTGTGTGGGCTCCATCGGACTTTTGAGATCCTGCTCTCGAATTCTCCGACAACAAAATCCGATCGGACTTTTTCCTATCGTGTGTAGCCCCGAAGTAGCTGCAGAGACATTCGCATTGTGTCACCTCGCCGATCCAGCTCCCGAGCTGTCCTTGAGTTGGTGATCCTGGTTGTCAGCAGCTGTATAAGAGAGATCCTATCTGCACCTAAAGGAACCCAAGATTGTGCCAAGTTACATCCCGGGCTGGGGTTAGAGCCATCTGCACATAGGGGTCCCCTGTAATAAGGGACCACTCAGCTCTGGTAAGCAGGCAGCGTGTCTCTGTGGTGGCGGTCCATTCACTCTTCAGTGTGCTGTGAATTCACTGTTCATGTTGACAATAGAAGACTGTGGAGTTTTTATTATTTTTCCTTTTTGACTTGGGACATTGGGACATTATTTGCTGTGGATTTTAACTTACCATATGGAATTATATGGATAAGCTATGGGTGGTACCTCGTCCTATGGAATATACAAAGAAAAAAAGGAACAAGAGGGGGTTTAGCCAACCTGACGGACTATCTCGGCACCTGAACAAAAACGGATATTCCGTAATCAATATTTCATTGGTATATTTAGAAAACATACAAAACAATATGCAAATATCCATCACCAAAATTTGATAGAAAACAAAAGATTATTTACAACAGTTCGGCCATCGAGTACAGGATATACATCAAGACATTAGATATTCCATTATTGTGTTTTACTTGCTGGTCAATTGATGGTTGACGCGTTTCGCTTTTAGCTTCATCAGAACCAAAGAGCAGCAATTTACGTGTCTAAATATAATTATAAAAACAGAAGAAGTGAGAATTATTCATCAGTGAGCCCACAGCTGCTCCAAAATGTCCCATCAATAACATGATCATCATTGGTATAGCCCACACTCTAATTAATAAGTAGATTGCCTACCTTATAGGTATATCCTAAAACTTGTAGGATACTCGGTTTATGGCAATTCAAGTTTAATTTTAAAAGCAATTTACTGAGGAATAGGAGTAGACGTCGGTTTTGAGAGAGTTCCCATATACCTGCAGATGATAAAAGAGAGGCCAAGGAGAAAACAACAACAACATATGAAGGAAAAAAAAAAGGGGGGGGAGGGGAAGGAAGGGGGGAGAGGAGGGGGAGGGGGATTTTATCCTATGTTAAAAGTTATTTATTATTTCAAATATAATAAAAAATATTATACCAATATTAAGGAATATTTGCTTACATTTATGCTAGTTTAGAGGTCCTCGATTGCCTGAATGAACCAGAATGTTGTCCTCCTGGTGTGACTCTATAGGGGATAGGTAGAGCAAATAAATCCCGGGTTCCACTAGATCATACCAGTCCTACATAGTTAAAGTTAGGAATACCCTACCTGGCGGAGTGTTGTTTTTGGTTCAAAAGGATCAATTTAGGGTCCCGGTATGTTATAGAGGCCATATATGGATATCCCAATATTGGAGAACCTAGTAAGTAGGGTAAGGGTAATCGTAAATAATAATGACCGTTTGGGGAGACATAATCCTAAGATAACTACTTCTGGAAAGTATAGATGGAAGCCTATACCTGTTAATATCCGGTGTAGGTCGTCTGGGAAGGGCAGCCTAAGAGTCCATACCAATGATGATCATGTTATTGATGGGACATTTTGGAGCAGCTGTGGGCTCACTGATGAATAATTCTCACTTCTTCTGTTTTTATAATTATATTTAGACACGTAAATTGCTGCTCTTTGGTTCTGATGAAGCTAAAAGCGAAACGCGTCAACCATCAATTGACCAGCAAGTAAAACACAATAATGAAATATCTAATGTCTTGATGTATATCCTGTACTCGATGGCCGAACTGTTGTAAATAATCTTTTGTTTTCTATCAAATTTTGGTGATGGATATTTGCATATTGTTTTGTATGTTTTCTAAATAAACCAATGAAATATTGATTACGGAATATCCGTTTTTGTTCAGGTGCCGAGATAGTCCGTCAGGTTGGCTAAACCCCCTCTTGTTCCTTTTTTTCTTTCTAACTTACCATATGGTTTTTTGATTTACCATTGTTAGTGTCATATATTTGGCAAAGCAGATGTGGTGGTTTTTAATGCACATTTCAATGGTAATTTTTAGTTACCTTTTGTGATTTTGCACTAATATATTTGCCTATTACAGATTTAGGCTATTCGTATAAGATAATTGTTTGTATATGTTTATGCACACTGTTTAACATCACCTTTATTATCAATCTTTATTAACCACAAAATAACTTTTTGAACACAACACAATTTATATGCAACATATAATTAGTGTCTCAGTTCACTTTAGCGCAGCTCCACTTTTATTTTTATTGATTGATGTAGTATAACATTTTGAGCAGCAGCTTTATTTTTCACGGATAGCGCAATTTTTTTCTTTTACGATATTGGAACAGAATTGTCACAAAAAATGAACAATGTATACCAGGTTCAGCTAGCGACGGACCCTTTGACGTGTCTGCTGGGGAGTCACAATGAGGAACTGTACCCTCCTCCGTTGTACATCGCCCTCACGAGGCTCTTATACCTAGCTAGGAAGCTGATTGCCCGACTTTGGCTTTTGGCACATGCCCCGAAGGAAGCACAGTGGATCCAAACAGGGCCATCTTTAATATTGATTGGACCCTGGGCAAACATTTTCTTAGGGCCCCCCCGATTCTGAGATATACATTAAATAGCAGATAGACTCAAAATCAGTTTACTGCAGCAGATCAGGCAATTGCGATTGGTTGCCAGAGCTTGCAGCATATCATTGCCACTCACTGACTGGTTGCTAGAAGCTAAAACACATTATTTCTGCTTGCTGATTGGTTGCTAGAGGTGACTGGAAATCCTTACCGCTCACTGATTGGTTGCTAGAGGTTACTGCGTATCATTACCGTTCACTGATTGACTGCTATAAGTTACTAAATTACTGCTAACTGATTGGTTGCTAGAGGTTACTGCACATCATTATTGCTCACTGATGGGTTGCTAGAGATTATAGCAGATTATTACTGTTTACTGGTTGCTAGAGGTTACTGCACATCGTTACCTCTGCATCAAATTGTGAGTGTGGCTAAACTGCACTAACAGTGAGGCATTGTTATAAACCAGGATTTCAGGAGTGCACCATATACATACTGCAGGGTTCTGGAGTGCTTATAGGGTTGAAGAGTGCGTTATGTACAGAGTTCATGGTTGTGGAGTGAGCTACATACAGAGTGCCGGGTTGAGCTACGTACAGAGTGCATGGTTGAGGAGTAAACTTTGTATAGAGTGCAGGGTTGATGGGTGCGCTACGTATGGAATGAGGGGTTGATGGGTGCGCTACATATGGAATGCAGGGTTGAGGGGTGCGCTACTTATGGAATGCGGGGTTAAGGGGTGCGCTACATATGGAATGCGGATTTGAGGGGTGCACTACATATAGAATGTGGGTTTGAGGGGTGTGCTACACATGGAATGCGGAGTTAAGGGGTGCGCTACGTATAGAATGCAGGGTTGAGGGGTGCGCTACACATGGAATGCGGGGTTGAGGGGTAAACTTTGTATGGACTGTAGGGCTGAGGGCTATGTACATCCCAGTTCTCCATCCCCCTAAGTACAAAGCTCTCCCCCCAGATTCCAGTTCAGAGTTCACCCACCCCCCGCCACCCCCACTCCAGTGTAGAGATTTTCTCCCTCCCCAAATCCTCTCCTAGCATCTAGAAAACATCACAGTGCAGCTACAGAAGATCAACTAAACTTACACGAAGTTCGTCCGTGCAGGCTGCTTCACGAGGAGCTTCTGCCTGTGTAAATTCCCCGCCCCCTCCCTCCTCGCTCTCACTCATCTGCTCTTATATAGAGATGTGTAGAGCGGAGAGGAATCGGGGCGGCCGCCGACAGAGGAGCGCTGTCACTTGTAAATATAGAAGCAGTGCTTCTCTGTATCTACAACTGACAGTAGTGACTAGTGAGCAGCTAATAAGTGGCAGAACTCCGGCGGGCAGCAGCATGGGCTCAATTGGCAGCTGCTTTGGGCCCCCCAACAGTGATTGGGCCCTGGGCAGCTGCCCTATTTGCCCTGCGCTAAAGACGGCCCTGGATCCAAATGGTTAATACCATCCTCATCCGAGAAAAAAACACCTACCATCATAGAAAATCACCTAAAAAATTTATAAGCATGGCAGAGTTTGTTAAAAATCCCCAGAGGTGGCACCCCCGCAGATGGCTCTAGACAGGTTACTAATGGGATAGGTGGTTTCCTGCCCTGACTTCAGGTTACCATATGAGACTGGGTGACCTGTCAGAAGTGATTTGCCTTTTCTTTATAACACAATGTAATGGCTTTATACTACCAGTTGGACTGACCTTTTCTTTTTATTTTATTTTATTTTTATTCTTTTCTGCTTATTGTTCTGTCTGATTGTTTGCACTTTCCTTTCCAAGAGTGCTTTGAACTCAGGGTGTTATGCAATGCTTCTCAGTCACTTGCTTGATGAGTCGGCTATACAGTTACTAACATTCATGTAATGCTATGAGGATTGAAACTCCTGTCTTTCATGGATTATATGCCTATACAACTGCCCCATGTAATGCCTTGTGTTCCTATTCAATAAAAATCTATTTTATTGATTAAAAAAAAAAAAGGACAAACTCTAAAACGTGCACAATAAGGTTTTCTGCCAGCCAGTGAGTGGCAGCTATAAAATGGGTGAGCCATTTCACACATCATTAAGCAGAGGTTCAGACAAAAATGGAACCTCCGCTTTTCGGAACCCTCCCCCCCTCCGGTTCACATTTGGCACCTTTCAGGGGGGAGGGGGTGCAGATACCTGTATAATACATGTATTTGCACCCACTTCTGGGAATGGACTCCCGCAGGAGTCACACCCCTTCCCCCCCCCGCTGTCTCCTGGGAAACACACAGGTCCCATGAGATAGTGGGGACCAGTTAGGACGTGCAGCATGACTCTCGCATGCGCAGTAGGGAACCGGGAAGTGAAGCCGCAACGCTTCACTTCCTGATGAGGATGCCGAGAGCCGAGTGATTGATTGGCTTTGGCTGCCGAAATCGCTGGACCCTGGGACAGGTAAGTGTCTATTTATTAAAAGTCAGCAGCGGCAGTATTTGTAGCTACTGGCCTTAAGACCCCTTTCACACTAAGGGCGTATTGCAGGCGCTATAGCGTTAGAAATAGCGCCTGCAATCCGCCCTAAAACAGCTGCACCATTGTCTGCAGTGTGAAAGCCGAGGCCTTTCACACGGCAGCGGTGCGCTGGCAGGACGTCAGGAAAAGTCCTGCCAGCAGCTTCTTGAGAGAGGTGAAGGAGCGGTGAACTGACCACTCCTCCACCTCTCCTCCAGCGCTGCTCCCCATTGAAATCAATGGGGCAGCGCTGTAATACCGCCGGCAAAACGCTGCTATTATGGCGTTTTGCGGGGGGTTTTAACCCTTTCTCGGCCGCCAGCGGGGGGTAAACGCGCCAAAATGCGCCGCAAATCCAACGGTAAAACGCCACTAAAAATAGCGGCGTTTTACCGCCGATGCTATGGGCGGTGCGGTGTGAAAGGGGTCTTAATATTTTTTTTTTTAGGTGGACCTCCTCTTTAAAGTGGCTTTGTTTAAAGATTACAATCAAGATCTAAGCTGAAGCATGCTTTAAGGTGTACTTTGAAAATGCAGGAAAAAGCAGTAAGCTTATTTGCTACCTTTAAAAGCCTCACATACTGTACTTATCCTTCACTCCCTCGCTGCTCCATTCAGGTCTGGAAGTGAAAAGAGATACCTGGATTTTCCAGGATGCATATGGCTCACTTCCTTTCATACCAAGTAGCAGCACATGGGCTTGATTGTTGGTCACTCTGACACCCAACCACCCAATACTCACATGGAGATGGCGGGAGCATCCTTAGCCTTGTGTAAACACCCAAGTTTCAGTGCTAAACACACTCTAGGGTTATTTAATGAACACCAGGGTGATGCCAATCTGGAGTGCAGAATAGATTTCACACCTCCTCACCCCAATTCTTTACTCTTCAAAGATTCGAAAGCTGTTCTTGTATGATCAATAAAGTAGTATTTTATTGCACACCTTTTAGAATCTGTAAAACACAATTTCAAGGATTGATGCTGTTTACGGCAATGGGCAGCTTTACTCCTTAGGATATAGTAGATATTAACGTATTGTAAAGTAGTTCTTTTATTAAATCCACCTTTTGTATGGACAAAACCACAGAGTTTAGAATGCTAATGATGCCGTTCCACGTTTAGATCCTCTGCTTAGTGACAAATTATGACCTGCTAACTCTTCAAGTCTAATTTTCCTTGGAGATTCTGTCATTAAGGGATTCCATCATGTCTGGTGCATGAGATATCTGATCATAGTTTGAGGAATCCCCAGTTGGTCAATAAGATGTGTTTTTCCTGCTTGTCTCAGCAACTTCAGGATGGTCAGGCGACACTGTGACATCAAAGACTTTGGGTGTACTGTAAAGAGATTGCAAACAGGCAAAGGTGTGACTTTTTTTTAAATCATTAGCATTAGTTTTACTTTTAAAGGTACAACTTGGAAGAAATAATGTCCCTAAAATGCATGAAGGGAAAATAGACTTGACTGTTAAAAGTGGCTTTGTTGCCAGTCTGGTATTCCAGAAACACTGTCCTTCCTTCAGTTTGAATGTGTGGCTCCCTGTAGCTGACACATATGCTGATGACATAACCTCCAAGCTCCTTCTGCTCAGCTCCTGTCATCTTACAAGCTCCTTGGCCCTTAAAGCAGAACTTTACACATAACAACTTGAGAAAAAATAATGTTCTTTGGCAAGGCATACATTCCACATTAAAGCGGAGCTCCACCCTAAAGTGGAACTTCCACTCATCGGATTCCTCCCCCCTTCCAGTGTCACAATTGGCACCTTTCGGGGGGAGGGGGGACAGGATATCTGTCTTTGATAGGTATCCTTTTCCACTTCCGGAAGTACGCCGCGGCGCGATGCGGCCGTGACGTCACCACGGGGCTCCCTCCTCCTCCTCCCTCGGCCGCCGGGCTAATAGGAGAGAATAGCGGGGCCTCGCGCATGCGCAGTAGGGTTACGGCGTGAAGCCAAAAGGCTACACTGCCGGGTTACCTTACCCGCAATGGAGGCGGCAGCACCCGACAGCTGATGGAGACATCAGCTGCGGTGCTGACATCGAGGGACTGCAGGAAAGGTAAGCATCCATTTATTAAAAGCCAGCAGCTGCAGTATGTGTAGCTGCTGGCTTTTATTTTTATTTTTTCCCCGGAACACCCCTTTAATAATTACTGTATTAACCGCTTCAGCCCCGGAAGATTTTACCCCCTTCCTGACCAGAGCACTTTTTGCGAAATACGGGACTGCGTCGCTTTAACTGACAATTGCGCGGTCGTGCGATGTTGCACCCAAACAAAATTTTTCCCCACAAATAGAGCTTTCTTTTGGTGGTATTTGATCACCTCTGCGGTTTTTATTTTTTGCGCTATAAAAAACAAAAAAAGAGAGACAATTTAAAAAAAAAACGCAATATTTTTTCTTTTTGCTATAATAAATATCCCCCAAAAATATATAAAAAAAATATTTTTTTCCTCAGTTTATGCCGATATGTATTCTTCTACATATTCTTGGTCAAAAAAATCGCAATACGTGTATATTGATTGGTTTGCGCAAAAGTTATAGCGTCTACAAAATAGGGGATAGTTTTATGGCATTTTAATTATTCATTTTCTTTTATTAGTAATGGCGGCGATCAGCGATTTTTATCTGGACTGCGACATTATAGCAGACACTTTTGACAATATTTTGGGACCATTGTCATTTATACAGCGATCAGTTACTAGTCCCCAAAAAAGTGTTAAAGGTGTCAGTTAGGTGTCAAATTTGTTCACCGCAATGTCACAGTCCTGGTAAAAAATCATTGATCTCTGCCATTACTAGTAAAAAAATAAATAAAAATTCCATAAAAATATTCCATCATTTGTAGACACTATAACTTTTGTACAAACCAATCAATATACGCTTATTGGGATTTTTTTTTTTAGCAAAAATACGTAGCTACAGAATTGCTCTCCATATTGTTAGATTGTTTTTGCTAAGTAAATATGAATTCTAGTCAAGGAAAGGTCTGTATCACTTTAATTTTAGAGATTGGTCCCTCAAAGTGTCCCTCAAAGTGTAGTGGAGTTTTGCAGTGGGTGCAATTAACTACAGAATAGATAGATTCAGTAGATGCTCATTGTATCCAGTATACCTGGTCATCATCCATAGCTTCATAGACATGTAGTGTGTTCATCTACAGTTTCTAAAATTCAAATCAATATCTATGTCTCTATGGATCCTAGGCCCAGGCTGTACATCAAGATGACTTCTACCCGACAAAGGTATGCATAAACCCTGACCCTGCTTTCTTTTAAACCAACTAGTCATTCAACTGCCCACTATACTTTTGGGTGTATCACAGAGTGTGGACTTCTCTTCTCCTGTCCAGTGGCGGCTGGTGCTCAAAATTTTTGGGGGGGCGCAAACAAACAGCCTCACTGTGCCATCAAACGCTGCCACTGTGCCCATTAAAACGCTGCCACTGTGCCCATTAAACGCTGCCACTGTGCCCATTAAACGCTGCCACTGTGCCCATCAAACGCTGCCACTGTGCCCATCAAACGCTGCCACTGTGCCCCAAGTTCTGCCACTGTGCCCCTTAAGTTCTGCCACTGTGCCCCTTAAGTTCTGCCACTGTGCCCCTTAAGTTCTGCCACTGTGCCCCTTAAGTGCTGCCACTGTGCCCCAAGTGCTGCCACTGTGCCCCAAGTTCTGCCACTGTGCCCCAAGTTCTGCCATTGTGCCCCTTAAGTGCTGCCACTGTGCCCCAAGTTCTGCCATTGTGCCCCAAGTTCTGCCATTGTGCCCCTTAAGTTCTGCCATTGTGCCCCTTAAGTGCTGCCATTGTGCCCCAAGTTCTGCCATTGTGCCCCTTAAGTGCTGCCATTGTGCCCCAAGTTCTGCCATTGTGCCCCTTAAGTGCTGCCATTGTGCCCCAAGTTCTGCCATTGTGCCCCTTAAGTGCTGCCATTGTGCCCCAAGTTCTGCCACTGTGCCCCTAAAGTGCTGCCACTGTGCCCCTAAAGTGCTGCCACTGTGCCCCCTGCCTGCCCTCTGCACTTACCTTGTTCCGGTGTGCAGCTGGTGACGGCGTCAGGCGACGAGCGGTGTCTCCGTCGGATGTCTTCTCCCGCGCTCCTCCTGTCTTCTTCTGCTGTGATTGGACGCTAGGTGATTGGACGCCTAGCGTCCAATCACAGCGCCTGTGACTTCAGCCAATCAGGTGACAGGTAACAGACCTGGCAACCTGATTGGCTGAGAGGCGGGTCTGTGTTAGGGAAGCGATGTATTCGCTTCGCTAACACAATACTGTGTAATCAGCGAACGCACAGCCGTGCGCCCGCTGTTTACACTTAGGGAAGCCTATTAGAGCACACCGCTCTAATAGGGTCCCCTATTAGAGCTTACAGCTCTAATAGGGGCGCTTCCAGCAACACCCCCCCCACTGTAATTCAGATGCCCGGCGCCCGATCAGGGGCCGGACACCTGAATGGGGGGCGGCAGCGGTGACAATAGATAGATTCATGCAATGCATGAATCTATCTATTGGTGATAGAGCGGTGCAGGAGAGGGGGGGCGGCGCTCCTGCGCCCTCTATGCACGCACCGCCACTGCTCCTGTCCCCCGCCGGCGCTCCTGGCCCATGCCCCTTGCTGAGTGCCCCCATAGCAAGCCGCTTTCTATGGGATCGCTTATGTGTGCTTGCTCCCAAGCCGGCTCTGTGTGTCCATAAGACACACAAAACGTGGCTCGGCCCTGTCCCCACTCCCTTCTTACTGGCTGAGATTGACAGCCAATGGCTCCCACTGCTGTGTCTGAGTCAATAAGGAGAGAGAGAGCCTCTGCTTTTGTGCACATGGCTGGACCAAGATCGGCTCAGGTAAGTATTTAGGGGGAGCTGGGGGGGGGGGGCTGCTTGCAGAAGGTTTTTTACCTTAATGCAGAGAATACCTTTATGACCACTTTAATGTTTTAATATTTTAAATATGATGGTAGGCATATATTAAATTCAGTACCATTAAAGTCAAAGTCTTTAAAATTTGTTCTTGTGTTCTTTTGTATATTGCTTTCAATACACCATTCCTGGCTTTCCCAGATCCAGCTCAGCAGGGCTTAGAAACAGCTATTTAAGTGTAAGATCACCTACGGATTAAACAAGCCATTTCAAATATTTAAAATGTTGACATGTGACAACTGTCTAAAATGGAATTCTCTTCACTTTGCAGAGGTTTTCTCTAATTTCCTGTTGCATCAACAGGGCAGGAAGTGAAGTTAATTCTTTCCTGTGAGACACAGCACAAATTTACCTAATATAGGGTTTTCGCTCTTCCCAACATAATCCAAAACGAAAAAGTTACATTTTGGCTGTAAGACTTTCCTTTTGATACATAGGAAACAATGTTATGTAAGTACTCAAATGTTAGCAATTACCTCTTTCTCTAGCTAAAAGCTCCATTGCCTCAGGATTAGGGAATGACTTAGCAATGTTGAGGTCAGGCAAGTATACATTTGCTCCATAATCAATAAGTAACTTTACAAATGATGTCCTGCACCCATGTTTCAGGCATATATCCAGTACAGTTTTAGGTTGCTTTATCCTTTGTAGTATATTCTCATCAGTACAGTTGTAGTTGGGGTCAGCACCATAAAAAAGCATAGTTCTAAAGCACTCCAAGTGGCCATACACAGCTGAGAGGTATAGTGGTCCTGTAGAAATGGTGTTGCTTGCCGCCCAGTCAGGCAATTTGCACTTGACATTAGGATCCGCACCATATTTCAGGAGCTCCCTTAAAATGCTGATGTTGCCTTCCCTGGAAGCTGTCAGAACAGGAGAGCCATTATTGTAGACACTTCCGGAAGGGCAAGCCCCAGCTTTAAGTAATTCTCTGACACAGTCAAAATGTCCAGCACTGACGGCAGCAAAGAGAGGAGTTTGAGCCTTCACATCCAGTATGTCCACTTCTGCTCCATTGGCCAAGAGAATCTTTAGACAATCCAGGGAACCTTTGGAGGCAGCAAGGCGAAGGGGTGTTACTGGAACACCCCATCCACTACGACTGTTCAGATATTTCTTATACTTCTCATCAGAGAGAAGAAAAACTAAATATTGCGAATTATCCATAGCCACTGCCAAATGTAGCTCACGACTTTCTTCTAAGGCCTCCTCATCTTCTTTAGGTTTTAACATGGCGAAAATTTTTGTGATATCCATGACACTCATTTTTAGACATTTGCAGAAAACCATTGTCAGAATGAATGAGCTACGAGATAAAACACAAAAAGAATATTACACACATTGTTTTTGTGGCCTTGCACAACAGGGAAAACAGTAGCTTTGCTTAAAACTAATGTGAGAAAATCAATTTCAGGAAAACTCCCAAGCAGAGAATGTGTGTAAGATGAGCTGGATATGTTTTACTCAGTTTCATTCGCCCCAGAGCGAGAGGGCAGCCTGGGTGGATGCCTGCTGCTGGGACACTGGGCCACACACAGTTTCTAATAACAGATTTCTCCAATCCACACAAATGAGGTAGATGGAGGTATCCCCCATTGACAACAGGAGAATGTTCTCTGACAGCAAGACCCAACAATTCACTGCAGCTGCTGATTCCCAAAGTTATCTAGCTTGTCTCATTGACAGAAGACAATGAAACAATCGACTTCTGTTGAGCAGGAACAACCACACACTGATCGAAAATTCCACTAGTTTCTGCTGAACCAGCCAAGTTTTGATCAGGGTATGGCCAGCCTTAGGGATTGGGTGTATGTGGTTAAAAGGAGCATGTTGCTCACTCCCTCAAAGAAACCTGTCTGTCCAAAGCACTCAGCATCTTTGACTCTTACTAATCAGGGTAGAAAACTGTGCAGAGATAAAATGTAGGATGCTTTGGCTAAAATATCCTTTTATAAATGTATTTAAAGAGTGCAATGTCTCATTACAAGATAGTGTTATGCCCAGTACACACGGTCGGATATTCCGATGGAAAATGTCCGATCGGACCAGGTTGTCGGAAAATCCGCCCGTGTGTGGGCTCCATCAGACCTTTTCCGTCAGAATTTCCGAGGGAAAAAATTTGAGATCCTGCTCTCAAATTTTCTGACAACAAAATCCGATTGGACTTTTTCCGATCGTGTGTAGAGAATTCCGACGGACAAAGTGCCACGCATGCTCAGATCAAATTACGAGACCAAAGCTATTGGCTACTAGCCTCTACGTAGTTCCGTCCCACGCAACGAACATCACCACATTCGGAATGATGGGATTTTCCGACAACTTTGTCCGACCCTGTGTCTGCAACACCAGTTTCAGACATAATCCGTCTGAAAAAATCGGACGGATTCTGTGGTCGGAATTTCCGACCGTGTGTACGGGGCTTACAAGACACATCATATTGGTTTGTTTCAGAGTGAAGAAGCAACAGAATAAATTGTTACATCATAATGATCATACCTTAAACAATTCAGACTAAACATCAAAGATGTACAATAAATGGTATAGCAGCCTTTTTTACCAGAGTGTATGGCACTATGGGGTGCCTTCTGGGTTCTTCAGGAGTGCCTTGTCAAAATGGCAAAAAATTATCTCAAATCATCTAAAAATTGTCAACAAGCAGGCAGGTGGATCAAACTCGCCTTTTTATTTTTTTTACACAATGCCACAGGTTTTAATTGTGAAGCATTACAACTTTGGACACCATGCAGGCATTTTAACAACCAATGATGAAATAGGTTAATAAGGAGCACATCAAGTGCCTGGGGACATTAGCTGAATGAGGGAGAGAAATTGAGGGAAAAGATAAATACTGGAATACTAGTCAGTACGGTAGTAGTAAGGTGTATTTGCGTTGTAAAATAAATTGCGTCCAATGTTGGGTGTCCTTCATGTGCTGATGTCACAGCATAATGTAAACAATTAGTTTTGTTTTTTACATTTTAGAATGGGGTGCCACGAGAATTTTAAAGGGTGTCTTGACTGAAACAAGGTTTAGAAACACCGGTTTAGCATAGTATTTGTCTTATTTGAGACTGCATCAGGGTTTATCATTAATTTACAAATTTTTTTCTAGCTGTTAAAGAAGCAAGTGGAAAAGGGCATCCCCACACATTACGTTGTAGGATTGGGAGCATGGCACTTTGGGGTGTCAACTTGGTAAAGGAAATAATGGGATGGAGAATGGCAAAGATTATGAATGGGGTTAAAAGATGGAAAAAAGAGCGGAAGGACAGGAAACATCGCTACAAGCAGAAGGAGAAATGAGGTTGAAGGAGAGGGGGAAGGACAAAAAGAGACAGGGAGGGAATAGTCGGTAGGATGGAAGGGAAACAAGGGTAATTTCCTGCTCCTCTATGTTACATGGGCAAGGTGGATGCAAGCAGGGATAGATAATTGAAGGAGTACCGTATTTATCGGCGTATAACACGCACCTTTTCCCCCTTAAAATCAGGGGAAAATCAGGGATGCGTGTTATATGCCGATCCCCCACCTATCCCCGCCGTTGTGAGGCTCCGGGCAGCTTTCAACCACCTTCGGCCCTTCTCAGCGGCTTTCTCGGCTGCCTTCGGCCTTTCTCTGCAACTTTCGGCCGTTCTCAGCGGCCAAAAGCTGCCGAGAAAGGCCGAAGGCGGCCGAGAATGGCGAGAACGGCCAATGGCCAATTTTAAAACTGCAGTGACACGGATATGTCACTGCAGTTTAATTGTAGCCTGGGCAGGGCTGCAAATGACACTAAAGCCCCATACACACGGTCGGACAATCCGCAGACCAGGTCCGTCGGATCATGTCCGTCGTACTTTGTCCGATGTTGGTTTTGCGTACACACGGTCGGACAAAGTTGTCGGAAAATCCGATCATTCTGAACGTGGTGACGTTTGTTGCCTACGACGGGACAACGTAGAGGCTAGTAGCCAATAGCTTTGGTCTTGTAATGTGATCTGAGCATGCGTAGCACTTTGTCCGGTCGGACAACCGTACACGATCGGGTTTGGTGTGATCGGACCGGGTTGACGGCAAATCTTTCCAGCAGGAGATAAGACTTTGTCCGTCGGACAAACCGACGAACACTGTCCGATGGTGCATACACACGGTCTGATTTTTCAACAACATTGTCCGATCGGACAGAATCCATGAAAAAGTCCGACCGTGTGTATGGGGCTTAAGAAGGCTGCGAAAGACACTGAGAAAGCTGCAAGGCTGCAAATGACACTGACAAGCATGCAGATGCTGTGCAAGGCTGCATTGATGGGCATTTAAATGTAAGTTTTTTTTCCTTTAAAATGTTTTTTTCCTTAAAATTCCTCCTAAACTTGGTGTGCGTGTTATACGCCGGCGCGTGTTATACACCGATAAACAGTGTTGGTCATCTTACTTTAAAAAAGTAATTAGTTAAGTTACAAATTACTTCTCCCAAAAAGTAATTACGTTAGTAACTCAGTTACTACATTGGAAAAGTAATTAGTTACGCAGCAAAGTAACTGACTTTTTTTAAAAAATATTCTATACGTGTAACTAAGGGGCGGGTCTAGTAGTACTGTAACCAAGGGGAGCATTTATTATTATTGTTATATATCGTGTAACCAAGGGGCTGCTCTATTATTACTCTAACCAAGGGGCAGATCTGTTATAGCGTGTAAGCAAGGGGCGGGTCTATTATTATTATATTGTGTAGGGGGCGGATGGCTACAGAAGAGGGCGAATGTTAAATTAATGGGCAGAGCTCGATATATAACAATAATAATAAATGCGCCCCGTGGTTACAGTAATACTAGACCCGCCCCTTAGTTACAAGATAGACGCCCCTTGCAGAGTAGCACGAGCATCAGGAGCGTGCGGCATCGCCTCGTACAATTACATGTTAACTGTGCCTGCGCGGTGTAGAGTTCACTCAGAGCTGTTTAGGTTCAGCAATTTTCGGAAGCTCCGTAGTCCTTCGTACTGCGCAAGCCCTGCGCCTGCGCAGTACAGGGGGTCCTTATCCGGCGGGGGAACTTTTTCGGCAAGACACCGGAATTACACTACTGCCATCTAGTGGCGGTAGATGTAATTGGGGTAACTAAGCCAAAGTAATGGGAACTGAGTTACCATGAGGGGAAAAGTAATCAGTTAGATTACTCGTTACCCTCTAAAGTAACTGCGTTAGGTAACTCAGTTTATTTTAACTCAGTTACTTACATCACTGCCGATAAATACTGTATTTATGTTCTATGCAGTAGACACACCTCTGTCTGAAGGCTTCTTCAATTCCTTTAATTGTAGAGGCAAAATCTTTCATGAGTTTGCTGTCATCAATTTTTGCAAACTATTGTGGAACAGTAGGGAGTTCCTATCTACGCCAAAGTGGAGGGATGCACGCTCTTGTTTACTACATTAGATGGACTTCCTGAAAAACGTTTGTGAGAAATGGACATTCCCCAAAAATATGGAGGAGAGCGACACGACTCTCTCCAAGATGAGAACGGGATGGGGAGAGAATTCAGAGAACATCCGGGACCCTGCGCCTTCATGTCATTATAATATGTATTATAATATATATAATTCCTGGTATTTGTTACTGATGGATTCGGAACTGTCATTTTCAAGGTTTCCTGGCTTTTATGTTTATGTGGGACAAATGTGCAGATTAGGAATTCTGATTTCCTCTGACCTCTCTAGCTGCATGCTTGTATCAGGTCCAACGTACTGAGACTACAGGCAACTAGCATTTTGAGGGAAGTCAGCAGAAGTATCATCCATCCATACAAATTTGCTGATTGATTTGCCCAAGGTCAAGTCCAAGTAATAAAGATTCCCTGATCTTTAAGTGGAACTCCACCGTTTTGGATAGAGTATGGAAGGGTTAGAACCTCTGTCAGGTTTTAAATGCTGTCGGTGTCCTGCTGAACAGATTTCCATTCTTGTTGTGTGGTCAGGTCCGAAAATGAAGGGAAATATCTTTAACAAGACAACCCAGACAAAACTAAAAATGCTTTTAGAAGAGTGAAGAAGGGTGGAAACCTCTTTAAAATATATCTTGCTTACTGTGTCACCATTGGGGATATTCAGTCTAATGATATGTCACATGACCCTGCACCCCTGACACCATACTAACCAGCTTCTTGGTCTTCTGGCCTTGTCTATGTACACTCCCATCCCCTCCACTTTACTACTGCCCTGTCATTGACAACCAGGAGGCTCATGGGATAGGAGGGCTTGTGTCACCAACAAGATGACCCCCCCCCTCCCAGTGTGCAAATATCAAACAGGTTTGTGGTGATTGCTCCCTCCCACAGGTCTCACTATTGGAGTCACCCATGACATTGATGGGTCTGTAGCAAGGTGGACAGGGTGAGATGGCACAGAGGTAGATCTAAAAGACCAAGAAGCTGATTGGTAATTGTGTGCTGGGTTTCAAGAGTGTGGGGGCATTTTATAAGGATCACATATAGTGCTAAGAACCTGAAGACACTTTCTAATCATTGTAAATCCTAAAAAAGTCCATATTTAAACTGGCACATAATCTGGCTGGAATGTTTATAATACTGTATGGGTACAACGGTTGGAGCTATGAAATGACTCCCTAGTTGGTCCATCAGCTGATTTCTGCTGCATTTCTATGAACTAGTCTTTCGAAAGATTTGCCTGTCTGGGGTCAGATCTTCTGACCCTCATGTCTATTGGCACCTTTAGTTCCCTACTGTTTATATTATTATGTAAAGACTAGTCAGATTTTGCAGCAAGAGAAATTGAATGTGGACTGTTTAGATCATTGCATGATCAGCATATGATCTAAATAATAGATTTAGATGTAGAAGCTCAAATGTTTTTTTCCTTTTCATTCATTTTCATAATTTTTCATCACAAATTCATAATTAGTGGACAGCAGCATAAACATGCCCATGTAGTAAAGCCTAAATATAAATCAAACTGCAAGAACCTATGAACTTTTTTACTTTAATAATTGTGATATGTTTGATGACGTTTTCAGCAAGCATGGTTAGCTGTTCAATTTTTTTAAGCCACTGCAGGTCCCAGTATATCCTGGTCAAATACAGGCCATGATGGAACTTGTAGTTCCTCAGACTTATAAGACCCTCTTGTTGCTTGCTTATCACGGCTATAGTTCTACATATATCACTGTAAGACCTATTTCTAAGCATGCATATCATACAGGCTATATGTTCCTAATACTGTATAATGCTAGGTATAACATTATAACTCCTATCTACCATAAGTTTTGGTATTTTCCATATTTGTTGCAGTGAAAGGTGTTTCTTTTGAAACTCCCTTCACATCCCTCATTGTATAACATATGGATACATGAAGATGCAATTTTTTTTCATAAAAACAACTTTCTGCTTATCAGATTTTAATATAGGTACATTTGGAATACAGTACATTAGGTGTGCAATGAGGCTTGATCAGCCAGTATATTTTCAGTACAAATTTGAATAGCACTACTAACGACTAATGCCCTGTACACACAGTCGGAAATTCCGAAGGTAAAGGTCCGATCGGATTTTGTTGTCGGGAAATCCGATCGTGTGTGGGCTCTATCGGACTTTTTTCCGTCGGAAATTCCGACCGTGTGTACAGGGCATTAGTCTTTAGAGCAGGATCTAAAATTTTCCGACAACAAAATCCGATCGGACTTTTTCCGATCGTTTGTATAGAATTCTGACGGACAAAGTGCCACGCATGCTCAGATCAAATTACGAGACCAGAGCTATTGGCTACTAGCCTCTACGTAGTTCCGTCGTACGCAACGAACGTCACCCCGTTCCGAACGATTGGATTTTCCGACAACTTTGTCCGACCTTGTGTATGCAACACCAGTTTTGGACAAAATCCATCAGAAAAAATCCGATGGATTTTGTTGTCGGAATGTCCGACCGTGTGTACAAGGCATAAGACATCAAATTGCAATGATCCATAGTACATAACACAACATAACTAAAATAATGGTTACCCACCGCAGACAAATAAATATGTACCAAGATAAGTAAAATCTGGGCTAATCTTACCTGTATAAGCTTTGTGTAAGTTTATTTATGTGCAGGTCTGATGTGCCATCTTTACATTCTTGCCTTGTATACAAATGGTATCCAGCAAATTCACAAGGACTCCTACAAGTGTGGAAATGTAACTGGGTGTGATTAAACTCTTCCAACAAATGGATAAGGGACAGAGCTCCTGCTAAAAATAATGCTGGAGAGGTCGTGCTTGCTATGTCCATTCTTGGGCTGTTGACCTCACTGGAAGGGTAAATATAGAGAGGTGCCTGGCAGGTGCTCTTGTCTGTTTTGGTCTGAATTGTATGATAGGGTGTAGTGACATTGTTCTAAACAGCTGTAGCAACCTAACCCAGCTACTGCAATTTACATACAGATCAATCCAAAATCATTATGCTCTGTATTGTAATATACTGTATACATAGCTCCCAGCCAGCCCTGATTTAGGTGGACTCTCCCTCTTTCCTCCTCCGATGTGCCCTTTTTCAGCTGGATATATAGTACTCTCTAAAATAGAGCAACTATGGGAAAATCCAAAATGACATATATGATGCAGATTCTTTCCAGATCGCGATGGACTAAGACCAGTCGACCATTTATTTTCCGAAGGTGGCAACGCCCTTCCACCAGACTGGTATTTGGGTCTTACCCAACTTTCCAGAAGAACGTTCAGGAATTCTACACAAACTTGATGTCTCCAGAGCATTAAAGTGGATGTAAAGCCGAAATTTTTTTATTTTTTTTTGTCTGGCACAATATAGAGTATGGGATTTCAGATCAGCTGTGCCCAGTCTTGCCACAAAGAGTTAATCCAGCTCTGAGCAATCCTCATATTTTTTTTCAGTGAAATAAAACGGACAAACTGTGAAAACTTTGTCCGTTCTTCCCCCTTGCTGTGATTGACAGGTGATTTACATATCTCGTGCACTAGCCTAATGCCCCGTACACACGGTCAGATTTTTGTCGGACCATGTTGTCGGAAATTCCGACCGTGTGTGGGATCCATCGGACTTTTTCCGACGGAATTTCCGACGGAAAAAGTTTGAGATCCTGCTCTCAAATTTTCCGACAACAAAGTCCTATTGGACTTTTTCCGATCGTGTGTAGCGAATTCTGACGGACAAAGTGCCACGCATGCTCAGATCACATTACGAGACCAAAGCTATTGGCTACTAGCCTCTACATAGTCTCGTCTTACGCAACGAACGTGACCACGTTCAGGATGATCGGATTTTCCAACAACTTTGTCCGACCGTGTGTATGCAACACCAGTGTCGGACAAAATCCGTCGGAAAAAATCCGATGCATTTTGTGGTCGGAATTTCCGACCGTGTGTACGGGGTATTAGACATGCATTGATTTTTAATTCCCACCCCCACTCCTTTCTCCAGCAGCTCTGCAAGGATTGGCTGTTCCACACCTCAGCATGATTTGGCATGCTGAAATCATGTGAGGACTTTTATGGGTTTTGACTGGATGTTAGTGATCATAGCAGAAGTTCAGTGTAAGAAATACACAGGAGAAAATGCATGTTGATAAGGGGAATGTAGAGGTGGGCGGGGAGTCTACTGACATCACGACTCCACCCACCGAGCCCTGGAAAACAGACCCACCCACAAAATCTGCAGTTTTTAGGGTCTCATAGCAGACAGAGGGGAGACATTTGACAGATAAGTATACATGCAGGAGGCATGTATATCCTTCTAGATAACCAATATTGCAGTAGTTTAGAAAGGATGAGAGTGGGTTTACATCCACGTTAAAGAAATACCTTTCTGTTACTGCACCATTTAGGGCTTCGGAGAAGCTCTTTATAATCCCAACAGGGAAGTTCCGGGGGAAGGAGGCCACTGCAAGAACCTTGGCAGGATGGATTGTCAAACTCATACACAGAGCGTACAGAGCAAGGAGTGGCGATCTTCCTACAGTGGTGACTGCACACTCCACCAGGGCAGTGGCAGGGTCTTGGGCGGCTCATTCGAATGTATCTATGGAAACCATCTGTAGTGCAGCATCTTGGACTTCGCAAAATACGTTCTTAAGACATTATAGAATCGACCAGGCGCTTTGTCGTCTGTAGATTTCGGAAGGAGGACTATCCAGTCTTCTGTTATGATTTCAAAATAAATTTGGTTTGTCAAGCATTACCCACCCTGTCAGCTAGTTATTTATCACTAGTATGCTGCCATGGCAGCATATGAGCCCACCCATGTGCGTTCTTGCTAACCATGCCTTCATTTATGCTATTCACTGGTCCTGGGGGAGGGGTCAAGAAGCGGAGCTCTATAACTAGTATGCTGCCATGGTTTGGCGTCACGAAAGGAAAATTACAGTAAGTATTTGATACAATTTTCCGTTTTATGTTTTTGGTTCTAACATGACAAAATGTGGAAAATTTCAAGGAGCATGAATACTTTTTCAAGGCAGTGTATGCAAGTACATATGAGCATTTATGCATAAATTGTAACACTGGCAGCTAGAAAATAATAAAGAAGAATTTTACATGTCTGTATGCCTATGCACATTTGCGCACTTGTACGCGTGAATACGCCAGGTCTATACATAGTCAGGTGGAAAAAACACACAGGTCCATCTAGTTCAACCATAAAATAAATAAAAAATAATATCATACAATCCCATATACACAATCCTATACCCACAGTTGATCCAGAGGAAGGTAAAAAAAAACCCTACAAAGCATGATCCAATTTGCTACAGCAGGGGAAAAAATTCCTTCCTGATCCCCCGAGAGGCAATCAAATTTTTCCTGGATCAACTTTACCTATAAATGTCAGTACCAGGGCCGGGACAAGGGGTGGGCAGGAGGGACGGCTGCCCCTGGCGCAATGGTATATTGCAGGGATGGGGGCACCCTGAGCCTAACCCTAAGGGAAAGGGGGGCGCAGTTTGGCATCTTTGCCCTGGTCACTGGATGACCTTCTCCCAGCACTGGTCAGTACCCAATTATATTATGTACATTTAGGAAAGAATCCAGGTCTGTAGGAACATAGCTTGCATGTTTTACTCAGGATCTTTCTGCCAGTGAGATCCTGTGTATAAGGCCTCATTCACACATGGGTGTACATATACATATGTGTACACCTGTGAGAAGGATTGTTTTTCCCCGCACAGGATGTACAGTTAGGTGTACCATGCATCCATGTGCAGGCAGTCCCATCCATGTCTATTGGCAATGGTGGCTGGTGGAGTTTTTTTTTGTGGGGGGGCGGCAAACAGTATGCAACCCCTACTGTCAGACGGTCGGTAGCACACACCCCATCATCTTCCCCCTGCTCGGCAGCGTTGGCCTCTCGTTCTCCTGCTATCCATCACTGGCGCTTCCCGTTCTCCTGCTCTCGGCGGCGGCGGCGGCGGCTTCCATTTCCTCCCTCCTCCTCCTCGGCAGTCAATCTGGAGTCTTCTCTTTTCGGCCAATCGTAAAACGGGTCTCACACCCACTTATGTTTGGCCTGATTGAAGATCAGTGTTTTATCAGCCAATCGTAAAACGGGTCTCACACCCACTTTTAGCCTATTAGAGCCTCTTACTCTAATCAGGTGCTTCAAAAAAATCCCCTGCCGCTGTAATTCATGCGCCTGGTGCCCGGAAAGGGGCCGGACGCATGAATCTATCCATTATGCATATAGGGGGTGCCCCGGGCGCCCCTAATGGATGGGCCGCCACTGTCTATTAGGATGTAGTGACTGTACGGCACACACGCTGTCCCCAATATGACAGCTGTGCAGGTGTGTGTCCCCAAATGCAGACAGCAGGGTTTATTTACTAAAGGCAAATCCACTTTGCACTGGAAGTGCAGTCGCTGTAAATCTGAGGGGGACATGCAAGGAAAATAAAAAACAGCATTTTTGCTTGTTCATGATTGTATTTAAAAAATTAGCAGAGCTTCCCCTAATTTTAGATCTTCCCATCAGATCTACAGCAACTGTCAAGAAGAGAAAAAAAGATTGATCTTGGATCCAAAAGATGCTGTAGAAATGTCTTTATTGTCATGAACCAGGCACAATTGCAATGATGATCAGTTGATGTGTTTCACACGAAAAGAACCTTGCTTGTTCACAACAATTAAAATGCACTCAGCACAGGGATGGTGGGAACCCCTCATAATAGACACATCAGCTTACAGACCCGGGAACTCAGCACAGGGATGGTGGGAACCCCTCATAATAGACACATCAGCTTACAGACCCGGGAACTCAGCACAGGGATGGTGGGAACCCCTCATAAAGGGCACAGCAGGTGTACAGACCCCGGAACTCAGCACAGGGATAGTGGGAACCCCTCATAATGGGCACAGCGGGTTTACAGACCCTGGAACTCAGCACAGGGATGGTGGGAACCCCTCATAATAGGCACATCAGCTTACAGACCCGGGAACTCAGCACAGGGATGGTGGAAACCCCTTATAATGGGCACAGCGCGTGTACAGACCCGTGAACTCAGCACAGGGATGGTGAGAACCCCTCATAATGGGCACAGCGGGTGTACAGACCTGGGAACTCAGCACAGGGATGGTGGGAACCCCTCATAATAGGCACATCAGCTTACAGACCGGGGAACTCAGTAAAGGGACGGTGGGAACCCCCATAATGAGCACAGCAGGTGCACAGACCCGGGAACTCAGTACAGGGATGGTGAGAACCCCTTATAATGGGCACAGCAGGTGTACAGACCCAGGAACTCAGCACAGGGATGGTGGGAACCCCTCATAATAGGCAAATCAGCTTACAGACCCGGGAACTCTGTATAGGGATGGTGGGAACCCCCTATAATGGGCACAGCGGGTGTACACTCAGCCCCGGGAACTTGGCACAGGGATGGTGGGAACCCCTCATAATGGGCACAGTAGGTGTACAGACCCGGGAACTCAGCACAGAGATGGTGGGAACCCCTCATAATGGGCACAGTGGGTGTACAGACCCGGGAATTTGGCACAGGGATGGTGGGAACCCCTCATAATGGACACAGTGAGGCTGCAATTGATGGCCACAGTTTTACCTAGCAGTAATGATACATAATCACCTGATAAATGGCTATTTACAGCCCTGCATTACTAAAAGTTTAATTTTTCAGTTTGCGCCCCCCCAAAACTTTTGAGCACCAGCCGCCACTGTTTAAAGGTGTATATAAAATCAAACCCCTAACACAAAACACCTGTAGTTAAAGAGCAATCAACACAAAACTTCACCGAAATAAAAACATTTCTTAAATGCTAAAACATCTGATCACAAAATGGTCAAAACAAAAATAGATAATGTAAACATGTAAGCAAGAAATGTATTAAAAACAAAAACAAAAATAGAAAAATTAGCGAAAAAACATGTATGTATACCAATATAACTCACATATATCACTATATAACAAATTGAGTCTAATTGTGTGATTTAATGCTTATTATTAAAGACTTCTTAAAAACTGTTATGCTGCATACACACGGTCGGAATTTCCGATGGAAACAGTCCGATGGGAGATTTTCATCGGATTTTCCGACCGTGTGTATGCCCATCGGTCTTTTTCTGTCAGAATTTCCGACGGACTTTGGATTGAGAACCTGTTCTTAATTTTTCCGACGGAAAACCTTTCTATCGGATTTTCCGATCGTGTGTATGCAATTCCGACACGCAAAATTCTGACGCATGCTCGGAAACAATTTGACGCATGCTCAGAAGCATTAAACTTCCCTTTTATAGTGCTGTCGAACGTGTTGTATGCGGTGGTGTTATTGACCGTCAGAATTTGGTGTGACCGTGTGTAGGCAAGACAGTTTGAGTGAAATTCCGTCGGAATTCCGACGGAAAAACCATCAGAGCTTTTTCCGACGATAATTCCGACCGTGTGTACACGGCATTAAGGATAAGAGGAAATAATGAGATACTAAACCATATACATGATGGAAAGGATGCGCATACACATGAAAATCAACCATGTCCACATATATAAATCATAACTCATGTGGAGGCAAAGTATTGTGTATATAAGCGCAAATGCATCGCAAATATTCCACACAGGACCACCCTATAAACCATTTAATACTTATTGAATTTACCCACAGCAAGGGCACAGGATGCACAGGTTCTCTGCCCGCAGGCAGTCTCATTCATATCTATTTGGATGTAGCAGTTGCACGGACACAGGGCCTGGTGTGGGTGCGGGTGCAGGTGCGTGTCCCCAACCACACACTGGGGTTTATTTACTAAAAGTAAATCCACCTATTTCGATCACTTATGGAATCAAAGGGAGTCGCCTTTCAAAGAAGAAAAAAAAAGAAAAAAAAAAAAAAAAAAAATAATATAAAAATATATATATATATATATATATATATATATATATATATATATAATTTAAAGAACACCCGAAATTGCTCGCTTTTCAAAAAAAGCTAGGAATTGTGACGCAAGGGCAAAAAAACACCACTACACCCCTCTTTTACCTCCATAATGGAGAGGAACTAATCATAATAATGGGTAATATCCCATTATATCCCAAGTACAGCAACTGTACTTCCAAGTGCACTTGTAGTGCAAAGTGGATTTACCTTTAGTAAATAAACCCCAGTGTGTGGTTGGGGACACGCACCTGCACCCACACCGGGCCCTGTGTCCGTGCAACTGCTACATCCAAATAGATATGAATAAGACTGCCTGCGGGCAGAGAACCTGTGCATCCTGTGCAGGCAAAGATGGCCCTTCCTGCGGGTGTACACATAAATATGCCTGTGTGAATGAGGCCTAAACATCTGTAAATTATTAGGTTCATATGACCTTGCAGTGTAAACACTTCTTCATCCAAGAGCATCTTTTTATAGCCTCAGAAGATGGAGAATTCAATCATCTATGGCAGCATTAGAGACATTACACCCCTGGAAACATGGCAGATGATAAGAATTGTCTGGGTACTGGCCTGTCAGGCACTCTGGCTTTACATCTGTTTTATGTAAGCTTCAATTGATCCTCTGAAAAGGGAACAGCTGTTATCTCATCCTGCTTGTCCCGCACATTGTGACACTTCTCCCTGTCTTACTGAACAGCTCATGTTTTAAAACAAATACAAGCGGAGCTGCTAACTGCTGACTTTTTTTAAACGCGACAATTAAAGAATTTCACTTCATTCCAGTGCTAATTTTGTAGACGAAAATAGTTTTCATCAGCTGCAGGTTTTCAGTATTGAAAACTAAACAAAAATAAAATTAAAATTAAGTCAATTGACAAAAACTATGACGAAAATCAATTAAAATTTTCATTTAGTCGACTAAAATCTCCAGTATAAAGTAAAACCTCGGATTGCTAGTAACGTGTATTATGAGCGTTTCGCAATACAAGTTTTTTTTTTTTTTTTTTTGCAATCTTTACCCGATTTGTGAGCATTGTCCTGCAAGACTAGCACGATTCAAGCCTCTGGAGTGTGCAGTACCGCATGTGGCCAGAGGTATGGGGGCGCCAATGACGCATGGAGCCCCTTAAAGACGCTCTGAGACACTCCATTCCCGAGTGTCTCCAAGGGGTCTCCAAAAGTTTCTGAGTGTATCTGGTGCCCCCCCCACCTGTGACCACATGCGGTACTGCATACACTAGCAGTGGCACTGGAACAAATTATCTGAGTTTCAATTGATTCCTGTGGGGAAACTCGCTTTGATATACGAGTGCTTTGGATTACAAGCAATCTTCTGGAACGGATTATGCTCATAAATCTAAGGTACTACTGTATTTTAGTTGACTAAAATCGAATGGGTTTAATTAAATTGTAATGTATTACTAAGCTTTTCTCTAGAATTTCCAAACCCATTATATACTCCTGGAGTAAAAATTGAATAACATGTTATTATTTAAGGTATGAAGGTTTGAACATGCACTACAGATACAGACTAATGCCACGTACACACGATCGGAAATTCGGCCAGCAAAAGTCCGATGAGAGCTTTTGGTCAAATGCGACCCTGTGTATGCTCCATCGGACTTTTGCTGTCCGAATTCCCGCCAGCAAAAGATTGAGAGCAGGTTCTCAATTTTTCAGTTGGAAAAGGTTTTGATCGGAAATTCCGATCGTCTGTACCAATTCCGATGCGCAAAACTCCTACACATGCTCGGAAACAATTCCACGCATGCTCGGAAGCATTGAACTAAATTTTCTCAGTTCATCATAGTGTTGTACGTCACTGCGTTCTTGACGGTCGAAAGTTCAGCAAACGTTTGTGTGACCGTGTGTATGCAAGCCAATCTTGAGCGGAATTCTGTCGGAAAAACCATCCAAGATTTTTCCGACGGAAAATCCGCTAGCGTCTTTATAAATAAAAAAGTTTCATAAACAAAGAAAAAGATTGCTTTTTGACAAACAGAAGTGCAACTTTAATATATATATATATATATATATATATCTATATAAAAAGAAAAAAGTTTGAAAACTTAAAGTGGGGTGCCCCTTAAAAAAAAAAAATTTAGTCAGCAGCTACAAATACTGCAGCTACTGACTTTTAATAATCAGACACTTACCTGTCCCAGGGTTCAGCGATGCGGGGGATCAAAGCCCCCCCCCTTCCCCTGCTCCGCTCGGCGGCGCCGGCATTCTTACTGTGGGCACGCAGCTGTGACTTCTTCTGTGGTTTGCAGGGCATTGCTCCAGAACTCCCATGCAGACAGAGGGAGCTTGCCGATAAAGTCAGGGGGCTGGGGCTTTAACAGACAGAAGTTCAGGTGGGTACTGGAGATTTTAGTAGACTAAAATACGACTAAAAAGAAAACAATTCAAATGACTAAAATACAACTAAAACTAAAACCGAATCGAAATTTGAGGTCAAAATTAACAGTGCTCCATTCAATAAATCCAGTTTTCTGAAATTATCTAACGTTAACTTGGTGTCTGATTCACAAACAATAGGAACAAAAGTTGAATTTTTGCCAGTAACGGTCAATAAGGTTTCAGTTAATGGAGAAAGTAAGAATTTATTAGCAATTTCTTTTCTCAAGTTAGATAGGAGAACCCTTAGGATAATAGAGATAAGGAAACCCTTAGGAGAATGGAGACATAGAGAAGGTTGTGGTCCTGAGTGAGATGTTCTCCTGACCTCTGGTAGGTCTATTTCAGCCTAAAATGAATGATAATAAAATAAACAGATTACACTCAAGTATTCTGAAACCTTAAAACAAAAATGTATTATATTGCAGTTTAGCAGCAGTGGCTGCATTCATTTTCATCTTTTTCAGGCTGAGAACATTTTCAGCAAGTGTAGAGAATACTTGTTGATCTTGCCAGAAATTCAGTCAAGATTTGTCACTGTCTACATGCTGAAAAGAATGTATACCATCTTTATCTTTCTTAGTCCCACGAATCTACCACCAAGGCAGACACCAAGCCTGTGTGACACCCATGGACCCCCCCCCCCCCCCCAGATACAATGAAAGAAATTAGTGTAGACATGACGGGGCAGGAAGTGAGTAAATTGAAGGATCACCAGATAAAAAATAAATAAAAGCCTGAGAAAGAAAACTAATATAGCCACCATATTTAACCACATGCCGACCGGGCCATAGCCGAAAGACGGCTACAGCACGGACGTCCTCCCAGAAACTTGCTCCCGCGCGCACTCAGGAACATCTCCCGAGGACCCGGCGCATCACGGATCACGGTAAACAGCCTCTGATAGCGGCCGTTTACCACGTGATCACTCCGTCAAATGACGGAGCGATCACATGTACACAAACCGGCGTCACGCCATGACGCCGGTTCCTCCCTCCCCTCTCTGTACCGATCGGTACAGTGAGAGGGGAGAAGTGGAAAGGGGGAGAGACGGGACCAGCGCTGTGGCCTGGATGGGTAGTGCCCACAGCGCTGGTCAGTGCCTGCAATGTGCAATACACTGCCACCACTGTGCAATGCTCTGCAACCACTGTGCAATGCTCTGCAACCACTGTGCAATGCTCTGCAACCACTGTGCAATGCTCTGCCACCACTGTGCAATACTCTGCCACCACTGTGCAACACTGCAATACTCTGCCAATACTCTGCCAATAATTTTTAATAGAAACAACTAATTTATTAAAAAAACATTTTTACAGAATTTTCAGTATTTTTTGATTTATAGCGCAAAAAATAAAAAACCCAGCAATGATTAAATACCACCAAAATAAAGCTCTATTTGTGTGAAAAAAAGGACACAAAATTAATTTGGCTACAGTGTTGCATGACTGAGTAATTGTCATTCAAAGTGTGAGAGCACCGAAAGCTGAAAATTGGTCTGGTTAGGAAGGGGTTTTAAGTGCCCAGTAGGTAAGTGGTTAAGGACTGGTAAGCTAAAAAAAATTTAAGTAAATCGGATCGGGTCGGATGTCAGCGGACATGTCACCGCTGACATTCGTCCCTCCATAGAGGTCTATGGAGGGTCCGTTCAGGTCCGCCCAAAAAAATGACAGGTGGACCTGAATGGACCGACCGTGTGAAAGGGGCCTAAGTCCATAGGGTTCAATGTTAAGTTGGCCCACCCATTTGCAGCTATAACAGCTTCAACTCTTCTGGGAAGGCTGACCACAAGGTTTAGGTGTGTGTTTATGGGAATGCTTGACCATTCTTCCAGAAGCGCATTTGTGAGGTCAGGCACTGATGTTGGACGAGAAGGCCTGGCTCGCAGTCTTCGATTTAATTTGTTCCAAAGGTGTTCTATTGGGTTGGGGTCAGTTCAGGTTAGTCAAGTTCCTCCACCCCAAACTCGCTCATCCATGTCTTTATGTTCGTGTAAAGGCAGGCATCCCAATACTTTTGGCAATATGGTGTAGTTTCCTACAATCACAGAAACATTTAATTACAGGCACACCCCACTTTTAAGTACACAATGGGGTTTATTTACTAAAGCTGGAAAGTGCAAAATCAGGCTCACTTCTGCATAGAAACCAATGAGCTTCCAGGTTTTACTACCAAAGCTTAATTAAACAAGCTGGGGTTAGAAGCTCATTGGTTTCTATGCAGAAGTGAGCCTGATTTTGCACTTTCCAGCTTTAGTAAATAAACCCCATTGTGTACTTAAAAGTGGGGTATGCCTGTATATATTTGCCAATGGTATTAATTTTTTAAGTAGCTGTATTGCAAACTAAGGCAATGCAAGCTGGTGAAAAGTACTTAATCATAGATTACCTTCAGTGAAAATCGCATGTCAAAATGCTCAGTAGAACCATTTGTATGCTTTTTTCCTCTAAAGTTAAAGTGAACCTGTACCCAGATCATGCAGACTAAAGTATATACATATTATACATAGTATATAGTATAAGTATATACATATTATTAAACTGACAGTATAAACACTTTAAAACAAGCCCTAATTCATCTCTGTGTCTATAAGAATTGTGGAGAAATTTTCAAAGTTCACAACAGCTGGTGCCACAGGCTGTCAGAATACCTGAAAAGTGTCTGAATCTGATGTGATGCAGATAGTGCTTGGATGACAGTTGTGGACTGTCCAATAGGGGCGCACAGGCACCACCCCCCCATCCATATGTCCGGCCCCCTGATCTACATGCAGGGATGCCTAATGAATTAACGCATCAAGCACAAAAACATTCTCAAGTAACTGATACAATTCTTACTCCAGCATTTGCTCCTGCTCTCACAGTGCTGCCTCCCTGAACTTCTAGTCTTCACAGGAAAGAGTTAACAGTATGTAGGGAAGAGGTCTGGGTCCCGGGGGAGAAGTGGGCTAAAGAACGGGAACTTGTATAAACTTTCTGGGACCTGCGGGCCACCTTCAGAGCACTGACTCATCGGGCTCCCCGCAACCATGGACACCCCTACTCGGGATCTTTCAATCATGGACTACACCACAAAGAACTTTACCTTCACAGGTACGCTGGGGAAGGATGAATATTCCTGTTGTACATGTTATTCTGAATTTTCAGTAAAAGTTGTTCAACTGATTTGAGCCTGGTCTAAAGTTTCCTTAGAACCTGGGTCTGATGTCTAAATGCTAACTAACAAGGCAAGGAAGAGGCGATAGTTGCCATGGGCAACTGTAAGGAAGAACAGCTACAGCAACCAGTTGCTTGGCGTGGTACCTGGTTAGGTGACAGGTCCTTTGCTAGTGAGGGGGTCCATGCTCTTTCCCCTTTCCTGGCTGTCTGTCTTCTATGGTCACCGGGGGCAGACTAGTGTTAGTTAGTAGGTCATTAGTGAGTTTCAGTAGGGCAGTTTCAGTGGAGTGTAGTGAGTGAAAGCCAGACTGTAAGGGGTCAAGAAGGTTGTTTGCTTTGAATATTAACCACTTGCTTACTGGGCACCTAAACCCCCCTCCTGCCCAGACCAATTTTCAGTTTTTAGCGCCGTCACTCTTTGAACGACAATTGCGCGATCATACAACACTGTACCCAAATTACATTTTTATAAAAAATCTTCCCACAAATAGAGCTTTCTTTTGGTGGTATTTGATCACCTCTGGGTTTTTTATTTTTTGTTAAAAAAATTCAAAAAGACCGATTTTCTTTTTTTAAAAAAATACAAAACAGTTTTATATTTTGTTAATAAATTTTGCAAAAAGGTAATTTTCCTCCCTCATTGATGTACGCTGATGAGGCTACACTGATGGGCACCGATAGGCTGCACTGATAAGGCAGCACTGATGGGCACTAATAGGTGGCAGTGGTGGGCACTGATGAGGTGGCACTGATAGGTGGCATTGGGCACTGATGGGTGACACTGGGCGGCACTGAAGGGCATTGATAGGTGGCACTGATAGCTGGCACTGATGGGCACTGATGGGTGGCAGTGATGGGCACTGATTGGCACTGGTAGGTGACACTGATAGGCAGCACTGATTGGCACCACTGGTGGGCATTGATAGGTCGCACTTGTGGGCACTGATAGGTGGCACTGATTGCTGGCACTTACTACTGTGGGCACTGATTTGTGGCACTGGCAGGCGGTACTTGTGGGCAAATATGAGGCAGCTTCGCCTCTTCCTCTTCGGGACCGATGTCCCTTTAAACAGAAGCCAGCAATCGGCTTTTTTTCTTCTCCTCTGTTTACATCATGTGATCAGCTGTCATTGGCTGACAGCTGATCACATGGTAAGGGGCTGGGATCAGCCCCTTAGTCGGATCTGTGTTCACCCGAGTCTCATTGACTCGGGTGATCACAGCGCACGCCACACACCCCCTTCAGGGCCAGCTTTGAAAGGGGAGGTAGTCAATAGATGTACTTGCGGCAAAGCAGATCCGCGCTGTAGCCATCATTCGACTATAGCGCGGATCTGAACAAGTTAAAAATGAATTAAATAGCATTTTCAGTTTGTGATGCTTAGATGCAGTTTAGTTCCACTTTAGGCTTTGCCATTCATTGTCATGCACCCCAAGTCACCCTGTTCTTCCTTTATTGAAATGGGCAGTTTAATCGACAAATTGGGGAATTGGAGGTGGGGAAGGGGGCAAAAACTACTTTCACAGCAAAAGTCAAGATCTGCATACAGCTTTGGCAGTCTATATCTCTGGATCTGCTAATTGTTTGGATGTGTTATTCACTAAATGTATACTCTGCTTATGACCTCGTCAGGTTTTTGGTTTAAATGCCCAGATTTGCAATGTGTATACTTTAACTGTGCTTTGAAAAACAGAACATACAAAAGGCACAAATAAAACGCGGTATAAATAATAATAAATAATATAATAAAAATAATAAATTATTATAATAATAATAAAATACGATGAGAGCATCTAAGGCAGTGATTATGGGGTGTGACAAAAAAATTTGTCAGCTGGAAATAAAAAGACATTGTAACAACAACTTCTCAGTTATATGTTTCTGTATATTTATACTCATGTCCATATATATTTTTATATATTATTATCGATATAGTTACCGGTATAAGTGTAGTGTGTGAGATAGTCTTCTGCATGGGTATTTGTAAGAGAGTCCCGTCGTTATTCCTGGTGGCTACCAATTCCAACTTCCTATTGGTGAATCAGGGCGCAAAAGATCGTCCAAGCCGTATATGTCTTACGAGGAGTCACACATTCGGACTGGCCTAAAAGAGGAGACCCCTGAACGGGCCCCCGGGGGCACGGAGGGCTGGGGGGGGGGCCGGAGCAAGGCGGGGAGAGACCAAACAGTCGGACACCCACGGTAGCGGACTCCTGGAATGTACCAAAACGTCATTAAGGGGCACATCTATATACAGTAGAGGCAAAAGGGAGGAAGGAAATGCTCTTTATGAGAGAGAATCCCTCAGGCAGGGTTGGGAGTGGCACCTTTCCATGCTTTAGGAGGTGTGACCAAAGTCATTGGCCTCAAACTCCTCAAGGTCACAGTTCACCTCGCATGTAGGGTGTGTCTCATTTAGTAGAAAATTAGATATTTATAGATATTAGATTGTAATCAGAGAGGAAGTGGGTAATGGAATAAGTGTATGTCTAATAGTAAAGAAATAGGAGAAGGGGTTGGGAAAGGGGAATGAAGGAGAGAGAAAACGGGTGGGAAGGAGGAAAAAGAAGGGAGTAAAGGGGGTGACTGGGAGAAGCATATATGTATGGCGCGCTTCATACACATAGCGGAATAAGTAAAGAGGGACTATGGAAATGAAAGGGGGGGGGGAAAGGAAATAGGGGAAGGAAAGTGGGATAATGGACTGGCCATGCATGAAGTGAGGGGTGTGAGCCGTTGTGTGGAAGTGGGGGATATGGTATGTGATAAGGGAAGCAGTGAGCAAGTAAGGGCAGGTAAACACGTGATGAAGAAAGGGAGGGGGAGAAAAGGAAGGGGGGGGGTGAGGAATAGGGAAATGGGAAAGGGAAAACAAACACAAAAGGGGCTGGGGGAAGAAAACAACACAGGTGTGTGAGGTGATGGTAGGAGAAAAGAATGGGGAAAAGGATGAAGGTGGGGTGAAAAGAGAAAAGCCAAATAGGGGCAAAAGGAACTAATGGGTAAAATGAACATATAGTGAGTGGTGACTATACTAGTGTGGGGAGTGAGGCATATATACTTAGATTGTGTTGACCTGGGGGAAGGTGGGAATGGGGGCAAGAGAGGGAAGGAAAAGCAGAGGAAAGAGTGGAAGGAAAGAAGGGGGGGGGGGAGTGGTGTTGGGCGAGGGAAGACGGGGGGAGGGTAGGGATGAAATCAAAAATGGCAAATAAATAGATAGGGGTGGAAGAGGACGGACAAGGAGGGGAGGGGGGAGGAGGGGGAGGGGGAAGGAGTGGGGAAAGTGACTGGGAAAGAAGGGAAGACATATACTGTATGCTGGTGATTGTCATTACCTTCAATATAGTATTAGGTCACTTAGGCCACAGACTAACAGTGCATCTGGTTCTCCACAGAAATGCACCGGCTTTGAGGAGATCAAACAAAGAGGTCTCTGATAGAATCTATAAATAAAAATGAGAAGAGGGAAGTGGAGGAGGGGGAAGGTTTCATTCGAAGTCCTTTTTGGGTGATTGTATAGAAAACAAAAGAAGGTTCCCTTAAAGGGTGAGGTGATACTCACTGAGGACTCAAGTGCGTCTGGAATGTACTGGGCCTCCTGCGGAAGTGAGGTGCCATTCTCAAACATACCTGGCTTATAAGTGTGTGCTCCTAGTACTGATTGGTTCAGAAAGATCGTGGGTGGCCGAGCGGGTCCCGCCCCCTACCCCCCCCCCGGAAACCACCGCGACCACACGGCGCCCCGACAGGGCCTCCAAGGCCAGTAATGGCGGACAATCATGTCCGCCTTGTGTGTACTCCCCCGGCGTTCTCTGAAGGCTTGGGCCCCGCATCTGCGTCATTTCCGTCGCAAATGCGTGACGTCATCGACGTGCGCGCATGTACGGGGCCCCGCACATGCGCACAACGTCCGGAAATGTCGGAGGATGCCGCCAGCAAAGGGCCAACCCCCCGGAGACGCCCAGGACCAGCCTGGACGTCTGTAGGGGGAGGATAGAGGGAGGGACAAAATGAAAAGTCCACTCCC
Source organism: Lithobates sylvaticus (assembly GCA_028564925.1). Lineage (NCBI taxonomy): Eukaryota > Metazoa > Chordata > Amphibia > Anura > Ranidae > Lithobates > Lithobates sylvaticus. The sequence goes on along the minus strand of CM053033.1, from coordinate 65,914,013 downwards.
TCACCTTTGCTGGGAAAACACAACGGACCTGGACGTCCAGAGGCCCTGATACAACCAGACGGAGTGGATGGTGCCACCTAGAGGAGGAACGGGGAAATGGTGGTCAAATATGAAAAGATACATGTTTAAACAGAGAAACAGATATAGTTAGAAATTTGGTCTATATTATTTGGAACAATCCGACTCAGTTATAGTGGGATATCCATATTATACACGTGATACAATGAAAGCACTTATACTTAAAAGTACCTTATTCTCAGATATTCCTTAAAAATAGAAATAAACAGAGAAAAAATAGTAACAATAAAGAAAGCACATAAGCACCAGATGTACATAGAAATGAACCGCATGTTAGGTTATACTCTTGGCAGGGTGGATGGTGAAAAGGGGGGGAGAGGGAATTTTTTTATATATTTATATAGGATCCTAGTCCCTTATGATGTCGATAGAGGGGGGGGGAGGGGATATTGGGGAGGGGGAAGGGGGAAAGAGAGGGGGAGGGGTGGGAAGAGGGGGGGAGAGGAGAGGAAGGGGAGGGGGGGGGAAGACGAAGCAGGGGTAGTCGCAGGAATGTGTTGGAGACTCTATTGGGTCTTGCCCGACACGAAGCCCTTAAGAAAGGGAGCATATGAGATGGATTCATTAAGTCCTGGAGGCACATTGGCCTGCAGCCCATGGATCCATCTTTGTTCGTGCTGCAAGAGTGTCTTATTCCAATCACCGCCTCGACCGGGAATATGTACCCGGTCGAGAGCGGTGAAAGAGATGCAGGGCATTTTATAGTTGTGTTGTACAACAACATGCCTGCCTAAGGCTAGGTAGTGATTCCCAATTTGCATGGAATATATATGCTTAGACATCCTGCGATAGAACTCCTGCTTCGTCTTCCCCACATAGAAGGCCCCACATTCGCATGACATCATATAGACAATACCTCTAGTTTGGCAATTGGCATAATGTAAGGGTTTGAAGGTAGTCCCATTGGGTAAAGTAAAAGTCTTATCCCGTCTGATATATTGGCAGAAGGAGCAATGCCCACACGGAAAAGACCCAAGGGTGGTACAGTGTTTTCGACGGTTTTGTTCGTTTTTATACTCGCTTTGCACAAGTTTATCCCTAAGGGAAGTAGCCCTTTTGAAAGTGATTGCTGGTTGATCGGACAAAAAGGTGTTTACTTTGGGGTCATCCAAAAGGATGCTCCAATGTTTCTTTATAATATTCCGAATGTGCTTGTGCTGTTGGGAAAAGCGAAGTATCATTCGGATGTGATCGTTTTTGACATTCTTTGCTTCACTCGTCTTTTTAGAATTTTTGGACAATAGGTTAGAACGTGTTTCTAAAATGGTTCTATTATAGGCCTTCCGTAAACATGAACGGCTATAGCCCCGTGCAAGTAGTCTCTCCTGTAGATGCCCTGCCTCAATTTTAAAAGAGGAATCCTCGGAGCAATTGCGACGTAGCCGCAAGTACTGTCCATATGGTATGGAATTTTTTAAGATGTCAGGGTGGAAGCTTGAGGCATGGAGGATCGTGTTGCCCGCTGTATTTTTCCTGAATAATGTGGTAGAGATTTCGTTTTTAGAATTGCGTAACAGCTGCACATCGAGGAAAGTGATAGTGTCTGGGTCATGGGTCATAGTAAATTTCAAATTGAGGGAGTTCACATTGATGCGAGTAAAGAACTCCTGTAATAGTTCCTCAGGTCCCTCCCAGACGACGAGGACGTCATCGATGTAACGCAGCCACAATTTAATGTGGCTGGTATACACGAGGAGGTCCTCGTCATCTAGGAGGGTTTTCTCCCACTCCCCCAGGTACAAGTTTGCGTAAGCCGGAGCGCAACAGGTGCCCATGGCTATGCCTTGCACCTGGAGGTAGTGGGAGTTATTGAACACGAAGTAATTCTGAGTGAGGATGTACTCCAGGCCTTCTATGATAAATGCATTCAAGTCATGGTTGTATCTTTGGCTTTGTGTTAAGACATGCTGTACAGTCTCGATCCCCTTGGTATGGGGGATCGAACTGTACAGGGCCTCCACATCAATGGCCACTAAGCGGGATTCTGCGGAAAGTGGCATGTTGGAAACCATCTCCAATAGATGGATAGTATCTTTGAGAAAGGAGGGTAGACAGGTCACCAAAGGTTGTAAAAATGAGTCAATGAATTTGCTAAGGTTTTCAGAAATATTACCGTTGCCGGAAACTATTGGTCAGCCGGGTGGTTTGGTTTTTTCTTTATGTATCTTCGGTAGGCTGTAAAACGTAGCTATACGGGGATACTTCACTCTAATGTATTCGTATTGATCTTTGGATATGGTTCCTCTCAGAAAGGAACTATGTATCATATCATAGAAATGGTCATGGGAGGCGTGTATTGAGGCCATAGGTACTTTCTTGTACCACTCGCCGTTGTTGAGGATGGATTGACACATATCTACGTAGTCATGGTTATCCATTAGGACCACGTTGCCGCCTTTGTCCGAAGGCTTAATTGTGATATCTGTATTCATGCAGAGTTCTCGCATCGCATCAGTTTCATCTCGTCCCAGATTTTTTAGAGGGGCCCTTTTTAAGATAATTTTGTTCAGATCCCGAAGTACCTGATTCACAAATGTCTCAATGTTGGGGTTCAGATTTAGGGGTGGAAATTTGGAAGATGGTTTTTTAAAACTTATAGTTTGAGTTTTTTGTGGTCCCTCAGCATCTTCTAAAAGTGCTTCTAGGTCAATTCGGTCAATAAGGTCTACAGTGTTGTTTTCCTGGTATAGGAGGGTCAGGTCCCGTAGGGCCTTGAATTCTTTCATGCTAAATGTTGACCAGTCTGTGTCGTCGACACTGGTAGTCTTCGCATGCAGGCTCTTAAGAAGGAGCCTGCGTGCGAAGAGTTGCAGGTCAACGATAACACCGAATATGTCACAACTCTGTTCAGGGCAGAAAGTTAGACCTCGTGAAAGGATCTTTCTCTCAGCTATAGACAAAGGATGGGAGGAAAGGTTAATTACGCTAAGGGACTTGATTGTGTCCGGATGATGTACGCGTCTAGGTTTCCCACTCCCTTGTTTGACTGGGGAGAGAGTAGTCCCCGTGTCAGGTTTAAAGTAGCTCCAGAAGCCTGCTTTAAACGTTCCAAGGTAGGGGTTATTTGTTTAATATTGCCAGAGCTGTTGGAGGATGCAGAATCAGAGTTATCTGCATCTATGCTCGAGGACTCGTCCTTAGTGCTTACCATATGTATATTATCTAGATTTGTAGCGTCCTGACTTCTTTTTGTTTCTATATCAATGGTTCGTTTTTTCTTTTCCTGTTCTGGGGACCCTTTATTATTCCTATTCCTTTTATATTTGCCCCTCCCCTTTAGGGGGATGTTGGTATTTGGACCCAGACTGGGGATATTTTTAGGCTTTATCATGTTGGGATTGTTTTGCATCTGTGGCTTAGGGACTGAGTATCTTTTATTTTGGGGGTTGGTATTCCACTTGTAAGCCCGTCCCTCAGAGAAGGACATTTTGTCCCTCCAGAATTTGGTTTCCTTTTTATGCAGGATACCCCTATTGTAGGTACTCAGGTCCTCACGGAGTTTGGCCAGAGATTCCACATATAGGGTATGCTGTGCAAAAGGCTTGAGTAAGTTTTCTAATGTGTTAATTTCAATGTCTAACAAGGAAATCTGTCTATTATATTCGTTTGTTAGTATGGTCATCATTTGTTGTGAACAATGATTTAGATTGTCTTCCCATTCTTTCTTACATTCACTACTGATTAGATCTGAATTTGGAAAAATTTGTACACGCAAACCCAATGGGTTTATTTTCTCCTTACTATAACGATTGAAGGACTTTACATGCCAAAAAAGGGCAGATTTCTTCTCTAGGGTTTTATTGAGTTTATCCACTAGGGAAGAGATTTGGGTTTCGATTTGATCTTTTTTCTCAAAATCGCTTTCATAGCTTGTCATAAGGTTGATCCATTCATTGCCCTGGAAGTTACTCATATTGAACACTTCAATTATTGTGAGTAACACAATTGTTTAGAACAAACCAAGAGTACATCAATTCATACAGTCAAAAACATATGTAATTGGGCTTGTGTTTTTAGCTCAAGAGTGTCAAGGACGGGAGAGGGGGTGTTTAACCACCCGGTTGTATATGGAAAAGAAGGGGGTTGACACAATCAAGAGCTGCAGATGGCTGCTCACCCCGGGTTGGATAGAAAAAAAGAAAAAAGATTCTCCCTTGGTGGTGGGGTTTTTAGGCAGCAATAGCCGTCTGATAGAAATAGTCAGACAGTTATATGGAATGATAGACCAAAATCCATCCAAATCGATATGCAATGTTTATTCAAAATTTAAAAGAATAGGATGACACATAAAAAGGAGTGTAAAAACACAAGCCCATACAGAATAAAAAATACAAACACAATACACAAAATAAAACCAACAAATATCCCCTAACACCACTACTAATACAGTCAGAGGCAGTGATTATGGGGTGTGACAAAAAACACTGACGCGTTTCGACCTGTTGTCTGTATCGGTCTTCCTCAGAGCATTTTTGTCAGCTGGAAATAAAAAGACATTGTAACAACAACTTCTCAGTTATATGTTTCTGTATATTTATACTCATGTCCATATATATTTTTATATATTATTATCGATATAGTTACCGGTATAGGTGTAGTGTGTGAGATAGTCTTCTGCATGGGTATTTGTAAGAGAGTCCCGTCGTTGTTCCTGGTGGCTACCAATTCCAACTTCCTATTGGTGAATCAGGGCACAAAAGATCGTCCAAGCCGTATATGTCTTACGAGGAGTCACACATTCGGACTGGCCTAAAGGAGGAGACCCCTGAACGGGCCCCCGGGGGCACGGAGGGCAGGGGGGGGCCGGAGCAAGGCGGGGAGAGACCAAACAGTCGGACACCCACGGTAGCAGACTCCTGGAATGTACCAAAAAGTCATTAAGGGGCACATCTATATACAGTAGAAGCAAAAGGGAGGAAGGAAAAGCTCTTTATGAGAGAGAATCCCTCAGGCAGGGTTGGGAGTGGCACCTTTCCATGCTTTAGGAGGTGTGACCAAAGTCATTGGCCTCAACCTCCTCAAGGTCACAGTTCACCTCGCATGTAGGGTGTGTCTCATTTAGTAGAAAATTAGATATTTATAGATATTAGATTGTAATCAGAGAGGAAGTGGGTAATGGAATGAGTGTATGTCTAATAGTAAAGAAATAGGAGAAGGGGTTGGGAAAGGGGAATGAAGGAGAGAGAAAACGGGTGGGAAGGAGGAAAAAGAAGGGAGTAAAGGGGGTGACTGGGAGAAGCATATATGTATGGCGCGCTTCATACACATAGCGGGACAAGTAAAGAGGGACTATGGAGATGAAAGGGGGGGGGAAAGGAAATAGGGGAAGGAAAGTGGGATAATGGACTGGTCCATTATCCCACTTTCCTTCCCCTATTTCCTTTCCCCCCCCCTTTCATCTCCATAGTCCCTCTTTACTTGTCCCGCTATGTGTATGAAGCGCGCCATACATATATGCTTCTCCCAGTCACCCCCTTTACTCCCTTCTTTTTCCTCCTTCCCACCCATTTTCTCTCTCCTTCATTCCCCTTTCCCAACCCCTTCTCCTATTTCTTTACTATTAGACATACACTCATTCCATTACCCACTTCCTCTCTGATTACAATCTAATATCTATAAATATCTAATTTTCTACTAAATGAGACACACCCTACATGCGAGGTGAACTGTGACCTTGAGGAGGTTGAGGCCAATGACTTTGGTCACACCTCCTAAAGCATGGAAAGGTGCCACTCCCAACCCTGCCTGAGGGATTCTCTCTCATAAAGAGCTTTTCCTTCCTCCCTTTTGCTTCTACTGTATATAGATGTGCCCCTTAATGACTTTTTGGTACATTCCAGGAGTCTGCTACCGTGGGTGTCCGACTGTTTGGTCTCTCCCCGCCTTGCTCCGGCCCCCCCCCCCTGCCCTCCGTGCCCCCGGGGGCCCGTTCAGGGGTCTCCTCTTTTAGGCCAGTCCGAATGTGTGACTCCTCGTAAGACATATACGGCTTGGACGATCTTTTGTGCCCTGATTCACCAATAGGAAGTTGGAATTGGTAGCCACCAGGAACAACGACGGGACTCTCTTACAAATACCCATGCAGAAGACTATCTCACACACTACACCTATACCGGTAACTATATCGATAATAATATATAAAAATATATATGGACATGAGTATAAATATACAGAAACATATAACTGAGAAGTTGTTGTTACAATGTCTTTTTATTTCCAGCTGACAAAAATGCTCTGAGGAAGACCGATACAGACAACAGGTCGAAACGCGTCAGTGTTTTTTGTCACACCCCATAATCACTGCCTCTGACTGTATTAGTAGTGGTGTTAGGGGATATTTGTTGGTTTTATTTTGTGTATTGTGTTTGTATTTTTTATTCTGTATGGGCTTGTGTTTTTACACTCCTTTTTATGTGTCATCCTATTCTTTTAAATTTTGAATAAACATTGTAAATCGATTTTGGATGGATTTTGGTCTATCATTCCATATAACTGTCTGACTATTTCTATCAGACGGCTATTGCTGCCTAAAAACCCCACCACCAAGGGAGAATCTTTTTTTCTTTTTTCCCACAGGTAATTTTCCTCCCTCATTGATGTACGCTGATGAGGCTACACTGATGGGCACCGATAGGCTGCACTGATAAGGCAGCACTGATGGGCACTAATAGGTGGCAGTGGTGGGCACTGATGAGGTGGCACTGGTGGGCACTGATAGGTGGCATTGGGCACTGATGGGTGACACTGGGCGGCACTGAAGGGCATTGATAGGTGGCACTGATAGCTGGCACTGATGGGCACTGATGGGTGGCAGTGATAGGCACTGATCGGCACTGGTAGGTGACACTGATAAGCAGCACTGCTAGGTGGCACTGATTGGCACCACTGGTGGGCATTGATAGGTGGCACTTGTGGGCACTGATAGGTGGCACTGATTGCTGGCACTTACTACTGTGGGCACTGATTTGTGGCACTGGCAGGCGGTACTTGTGGGCAAATATGAGGCAGCTTCGCCTCTTCCTCTTCGGGACCGATGTCCCTTCAAACAGAAGTCAGCGATCGGATTTTTTTCTGCTCCTCTGTTTACATCATGTGATCAGCTGTCATTGGCTGACAGCTGATCACTTGGTAAGGGGCTGGGATCAGCCCCTTACTCGGATCTGTGTTCACCAAAGTCTCATTGACTCGGGTGATCACAGCGCACGCCACGTGCCCCCTTCAGGGGGCGTGGCCAGCTTTGAAAGGGGAGGTAGTCAATAGATGTACTTGCGGCAAAAAGCAGATCCGCGCTGTAGCCATCATTAGACTATAGCGCGGATCTGAACAAGTTAAAAATGTATTAAATAGCGTTTTCAGTTTGTGATGCTTAGATGCAGTTTAGTTCCACTTTAGGCTTTGCCATTCCTTGTCATGCACCCCAAGTCACCCTGTTCTTCCTTTATTGAAATGGGCAGTTTAATTGACAAATTGGGGAATTGGAGGTGGGGAAGGGGGCAGCACTACTTTCACAGCAAAAGTCAAGATCTGCATACAGCTTTGGCAGTCTATATCTCTGGATCTGCTAATTGATTTGATGTGTTATTCACTTAATGTATACTCTGCTTATGACCTCGTCAGGTTTTTGGTTTAAATGCCCAGATTTGCAATGTGTATACTTTAACTGTGCTTTGAAAAACAGAACCTACAAAAGGCACAAATAAAACGCGGTATAAATAATAATAAATAATATAATAAATAATAATAATAATAATATTATTATAATAAAATACGATGAGAGCATCTGATATGTGTTAATTTGGTGCAATTGGTATGTTTTAAATATAGCTAGTAGCAGCAGCAGCTGTCAGTTTACTGGTTCCACATCTCAGGAATAACTTGAATTTTTTATGACGAAGGAATTACATATCGTTGTAGTAAAAGTAAATTCAAGCTACTACAGATGTCCTGAATGATTGGCATAGCTGACATATGAGTAATCTTAGAAAGATGAGCCATTTGTTACTATAATTATTTCTGGCCAAGTTCACAGCAAAATTCCAGGCAGCTAGATATAGCTCACAACACAATGATAAAAAGTGGTGGCAATCTCACTAATAAAATATGTCAAAGCAATGATAGATAGGATAAGGAACTCTGGAAATGATCAACATTGGTTACATTTGAAGATAAAAGATCACATCATCAATTGAAGTGATACTAAACACATACTGTTTATTTTGCATTGTCCCTTCTATTTCTGTAAATGGATGAGGCACTGTAATTATTTTAATTTAAAAAGAATCTAAGTACCCTTTTCCTAATTAATATTCAGCTGTCACATGACCCAGATCTTTCCCATCCTGTCTGCAGGGTAACATATTGTAAGCAGGAGGAGCTTTTAGTCCTCTGCTGCTGGTCACATGTGCAAAATTAAATAAAAAAACAGCCTTTGGAATACAGAGTAAAAATAAATAATTTATATCAATAAACTGTTTCAAATTGTCATACAAATATATACTTGAAATCAAATCTTTATTATTTTTTTGGCAATAGCCTGGTGTGGGCTGATTTCTGCCAGTGACAGGCCGTGTCACGCCCTTCCAGCCTGTGTCTTAGAATAAGAGGGAGGTGAAGCCTTCATCAATCAACATTTAATATCCCACCCCACTGATTAGTGGGCATGTGTATACACCCACATGTGTGACATGGGCTGCTCAGATTTGATAGGGAGGAAATGCTCAGCACAGCAACTTACTGAAAACCAAGCATGTGCACAGTTGCAACCATATCTGCAAAATCCCTAGCTGAATTGGGGACGTGAACAGAAAGTGGAGAAAGAAAACAGCAGGATCAAACATTTTTTTTGTAGAATACAAAAAATGGCTTGGTCATTAAGGGGGTAAAACCTTCCAGGGCTGAAGTGGTTAAAAACCCAATAAAAGCTGGTTGCCAGGTGCAGAATTTGCCAGTGAAATGCTTTGATAAAGTTAATGTGTCAGCATAGTTTATCAGTATAGCATATGGCACATCCATGGCTCTTATACAGTTCTGGAGGCGGCCATTGGTGGAACAGAACACTTTTGTCACAGATGGTCTCTGCCCCAGAGCTATCACTGTATCTAGGTGGTGGACATAGGCAGCCAAATGTGCTGGATGGCACTTAGAATTGGATGCTTAACAGCTTTCCTGGCAGGCTTCATTTTGTATTAATAATGGAATTAAGGACATGTAAATATCTTCTGTTATGGTAATAATGTACTTAATTGTTGCAGGGAAACTCAAAAGGTAGGGGATACTCTGATGTGGTATACTGTGAAAAAGTGTTAAAAGAAATATGCCTATAACTTGTACAAATACATACCTTTCTTTCTGCCCATTTGGAACATGGATGTCAGCAGAAGGCATGTTGGATTTGGAGGGATGATAATCCATGTAGTGTTGTTATAATGTGTAGCCACTGGCAAATGTATTTACTATTTACACTTTTCTTTTGTATGTACATCCCTTTACCCACATACATTTTTGTTTAAAGGTTTGCCCTTCCCTGCTTTATCCTAAAATGTATAAAAATTGGAAAGAAGATGAAACTGGGATGAAGCTATAAAAAAAAATCAACCTCATGTCCCAGTGTCCAACAGCAAATTTAGATCCAAAACTTTACATATAGGACTTTAGTTGATCAGTTTCCTGTGGAGTAACTTGAAAGGACCTGAACAGAAAGGACCTTAACCTCAACCCTATTAAAATCATTTATATTTTGAATGCGGAGTCATTACTTAGGTATAGAAATACTCTTAAATGGGCAGAAATTCCAACAGAGAAACTACACAATCTTATGGAAAGTCTTCCCAGAAGACTGGAGACTATATAGCTATAAAGAGGGTGCTAACACCTATAGTTTTCTGGTTTTGCAATGGATTGCCAATAAGGTTGTAGTGCAAGATATACTATGCTCTAATTTTTTTTTTATAAACATAAAAAAAAATGAACACATCAAACAATAATAGTATGCAATTGGAGAAAATTAGTTGTCACAAAAAGCTTTTCTACATAAATCCCAAACAAAATAAACGTCATTACAATAGTTGGGAGGCAGTTGGTTGGGGTCATAGTGTGCCATTGCCTCATTCATTCCAAGGGGCAGATGGAGTAAATGCAACAAGAAAGAAAGAAAGCATGTGATTGAATGTGATGAATGGGTTATAGGAAGTGTTGGGTGTTGTACAAGTTGTTTGACTTGTGTGTTGTATGAATATGTGGTTATGCAAGTTGTGTAAAGCTGGCCATACACCTATAGATTATCTGCAGATTTTCTATGGTTAGATGGAAAAAGTGGGAGATTCCTCCATCCACACAGTTTAGCGAACATGGAGAAATCTGTTGCACTTTTTCCATCTAACCATAGAAAATCTGCAGATAATCTATAGGTGTATGGCCAGCTTTAATGTAGTGGTAAGGTGATCTAGAAGGAAATGGGTGGGTGGGTTGGGAGTGTTGAGCGTATGGTGCATAAGGTGGTGGTGGTGGTGGCGTGTTTCAATAAATAAGGAAATGTACTTTATGACCCCAAACTGCATTTCAACCTAAAAATCCTCTGGGACCATTCTAACCAAGAATTCAAGGCTCTGGTAGAAGGCCAGGGCTTTTTTGCCTTGTGACACCAATCAGGCTGACATTGTGGACATTATATCAAACCGTCTATTAAAATTCTAAGCTCCCTCTTTTTGAGTGGTGATTGTTCAATGATATAAAGGGTTTGCAGTAGTTGTTGTCTGCTCCTCATTGAGGCTTGCGTCTGTGCACACGGTAGCTCCTCATCTATATTTTTCTTATGCCTGTTTCCTGGATACCAGCTGCTTTCTGAGCTATAAATAGAAAACATTCATTGAAAAATCCCACGTTTTATAAAACTATTATTTGAAATAGAGAAATGAACACATATTGTAGCCTTTTTTCATGATCAGGTGCAGAAATTCAAGTTCATATACATGTACTCTGTAGGGACAAGCACTGCCAACCCACTCTGCATTTCTGAGTGCCTTCCAATGTCTGGTACAAAAATCTTTGAGACTTTTCTATTTTTTTCCCAAAGTCTTTACTGAAAAAATATATAGACCCCCCCCAAAAAACAAAAAAAACAAAAAAAAAAACAACAATATTTATTTATAATAATTTATCTTTTTTTAGGTCTTTGGTAACTGGTCAGTCCTTGTTTGATGTTATGGTGGAAAAATCAATGGCAAGCTTCATCATCCATGACACCTGCAGGAAGCAATGGCCAAATATAGCAAATTTTTTATAAAATCGCTGCAATTTCCCTAATTCTAAGGATTGGATAAGGTTTATTGTCATTGTAGAATACAAATTCACAATGAAATTACATTTCTACTCCACACATTATTCATACACTACAATCAACTACAATTCCGTGAGAACAATTGATAGAAAACACACAAGAATCGTCAACAGTGTTGCCAACCGTCAGTATTTTTACTGTCAGCCAGTAAAAAATGGGCACTTTTCTCCTGGCAGTAAATGCCAGTGACAGGAAAAGTTTGCCAGTAAAAAACATGGCTGTGACGCTGGGCTCAGAACTGCACACGCACAGTTCCGATCCGGAGCGGTCTGAGACCATCCGAGTGCCTGCTACTGTGTGTTCGAACAGGTCTGGAGAAAGACTGTCACTCAGGAGGGGACGTGTTGTGTTGGTGAGGTGTCATCAACATCTGAGCTGCTGCACACTGCTGTCAGTGTCACTGTGAGAGTCAATTTCATGTGTGTGCCTGCCCATTCTAATTTCTTGTCCTCTCCCTGAGCTACTTACTATATCGAAAATAAAATATGAAATATGTTTTTTGCATTAATACCTACCTTAAATCACAATGCGAATTGCATATTGTACTTGTTTGTAGTTTAAATACTGACATTTGCACTTATAACTGTAACTTCAGGAAATGTCAGTAAAAATGTGGATGTATCAGTAAATTTTAATCAGGTACATTGGCAACACGGGTCATCAAGCCAGTGGCAGCAAGTACTTTAACTATAAGAAATGCTTATCTTTTGTTTTATTGGCAGAAGATGGTTTCATTATATTGATGTAAGGTCATATGGGAGCATCTCAGACTCCAGCACTTCTGGTCAGATTTCTTATGGACAGATGCTCTTGACCTGCCAGAGAACTGTCCACTGCCAGGAACAACAGAACCAGTTCTACCTTTTGTATTTATGTGAGATGAGGTCTTTCCCCGAGTGAGCATCTCTTAAGTCCTAAATCGATCACTAGATTACCAAAAGAGGGTTTTCAATTATTGGCTAACCAGAGCACAATGAGTTGTTGAGTGTACATCTGGAATCCTTTAAAATAAGTGACATTTCTTGCACACAGTGCTGTTAAAGTTGCTGGGCAGTGTGATGCATTCCTTTTTTAAAGTGATTGTAAAGGTTCAAATTTTTTCTAATAAAAATAACAAACATGTTATACTTACCTGCTCTGTGCAAGGGTTTTGCACAGAGCAGCCCTGATCCTCCTCTTCTGTGGTGCCCTGCCAACACTCCTGGGTTCTCCCCTTCATCAAGGGTGTCCCCATGGATAGCCGCTTTCCATGGGGGGACGTGTGCAGGCGCACTCCTGAGTCCCCCTGCTGCGTCCATTGACACAGACAGAGGGACTCAGCCCCACCCCACCACTGGATTTGATTGACAACTGGCTCCCGCTGCTATCTAGCCAATGGGGACAGAGACAGTGGCTGAAGCTGCTGGACTCATGCACATCGCTGGAACGGACAGGCTCAGGTAAGAAAAAAGGGGGGCTCTGGGGGCAGCTGCAGCACAGAAGGTTTTTCACCTTAATGCATAGAATGCATTAAGGTGAAAACAATTACGACTTTACATACCCTTTAAAGACAACATTTGTCACCCCATGGAAATAATTTAGCATCCTCCTTTTTGTTTCTGATAGGACAAGTACCCTGGCAGCTTGGCTGTCGAATAATTAAAAGAAAGAAATCTACAATGTGATGCTCCTCTCCATTTGTTTGTTGATTAAAAACATGACAGCGATACTTATAGTTACCGTATTTCTTTCCATTTTGTTCTGCGATTTCTGATTTATATATTGCTGCAACAACTTGTATAATACGGTGTTACACCTTATCATTATAATATGCCTTAAATAGGAACTTAAACTGTAACTAAAAGCCAAAACCGTTTTTTTTTTGTCCTCCAGAGTGGAGGAGGATTAGAACACCTGGCAGGTTTTTATTGCTGTGCCCCGTTCTGGAGATTCACCCTCTCTATTTGTCCTGTTTACCATTATCATTGAAAGTGAAAGCTCTGGGTTCTCCAATTCTGACCTCTAAGGTCAATAAATCTCACAAACAAAGCAACTTGGACACTTTTGTCCTCAAACCCCCTCTACCTTCACCCAACACTCCCATAGCGACACTAAGTATTATTAACTTGACTCCTCTACAATTCTCCGATGATGAGCTTTCGGTTTTACAGTTGGGCTTGGGATTCTGCCCACTAGATCCCATCAATGTTTGCGAAACAATTAAGGACCTCTACCTTTTCACTAGAAACCTCACATTCAAATTTATCTTTGACAAGGAACGCAAGAAAGCGAACCTTGAACGTGAGCTTGTTGAGTGAACCAAACATTTTTCTATGGAAGAATTTCAGGCCCTGCATGACCTGATGTTACTTTATGATGAGGGTGCGCTACTGATGACATTTTGCCATCCCTCCCTCACAGTGAACCCCAAGCAGGGGCTCAGGCTCAACCTCCCACCCAGCTCATCAACAGATTTTAATTGAAATCTCAACAGTTTCCAGATCTTATGACCTGCCCCACTATCTGGGCCTTTTTGCACCAATCTATTATGGACCTCAAAAAAGAAACTTGGCAAAAAATTCCTCCCAATCTTAATAAGGGACAAATACTAGCACTTAAATCCCTTCAAAAACATACTGATATGGCTGTTAAACCATTTGATAAAGGGGACATCGTCATAATGACTCACACTTACTATCAGACAATATGCCACACTATCCTTAACAACTACAATTGATATAGGACCATTTCCCCCACTTTTGTGCTAACCTTTGCTGGTGCTAAGAGACCTCTGTACTGGGGCCGATTTGCAAGGCTTGATTGATCGTGAGACTTTGGAATTTTTAATTCCTAAAGTTCTGTGTACTCCAACCCTCTATGCCCTGCCTAAGACTCATAAGAATATCCATACACCCCCCGGGAGACTGATAGCCTCCAAGATTGGGTCACTGACCAATAATGCCAGCAAATTCGTTGGCGCCTTTTTAACGCCACATGTTTGTGGATTGCCCTCATACATACAAGATACTACTGATCTTTTAAAACACGAGGGGATCCAGATACCTCCGGACGCCCTGCTCGTGGCCATCTATTTCGTGGCCTTGTATTCGAGCATCCCCCACAAGCAGGGTGTCCGGACGGCTGGATCCTTCTTGATGGAACGAGAACAAACCTGGAATTGTTGCTTTTCATACTCACCAAAAACGACTTTGACTAATACTATTTAGAGACTCAAGGAGTCGCTATGGGGACATCATGTGCCCCTTCATATGCCAATTTGTATCTTGGTGACTGGGAATGAGTTATAACCTCTGAAGAGCATCTGTCTCCTTTCTTTGACCATATCTTACTCCGGTATAGATAGATTGATGTATGGACGGGCACTAGGAGCATGCTCCTGGAATTTGTGTACTGAAAATCAATGAATTCAATTTGCGTTTTGACGATAGGTAGATCTCCTCAAACATACTGATGGAATCATTGGAACTGATCTTTATCGTAAGCCCACTGCTGGCAACACTTTATTGCATGCTTCTAGTGCCCATCCACAATCTCTAATACGGAGTATACCGTATGCTCAGTTCTTATGCTTATGTAGGAACTGTACACTAGAATCAGATTTTAGAATACAAGCCAATTCTTTAAAGAGACCGTCTCCTGGCAAGGGGATACTCCCACACCAATTTGACGATGGCTTTCAACCGAGCCTCAGCACATACTAGAAATTCTTTGCTTTACCATTCTCCGTACCAAGCTGATACTGTTAAATTTATAACAAGATTTTCTGCTCATCACCAATCGGTTAAGGGAGATTGTAGGCAAACATTGGCACCATCTTACCAATCATGTGCTGAATAGACATGCAAGATCCACCCCCGAACTGGTGTTTCGGAGGGCCACCTCACTAGTAGCCCTTATAGGATCACTCAACCACCCGTAATTGGACCACGCGGCACTTCCCAATGTGGCCATTGTCTCCGTTGCCCTTGGGTTCTTGAGTGTAACAAATATCTGCTACCCAATGGCGAAATGTTAGCCCCCCTTACCTCTTCACATTGCGGTACTAAAAGGGGCGATTTATCCGATGTCCTGCAAATGCAACATTTTTTTATGTGGGCAAAACTATCCGTGAATTCCACCAAAGGATAGGAGACCATCTATATTACTCTGGCAATGGTAAACGAACTACCATAAGACGCCACCCAGGCAGCTTTGTATCCAGCCCTCGTACTAACCTTTTTGCTGAAAAGTCCCTCTACTGACATGCATTTTGCATTACAGTTTACTAAGCTGTAATACCGCCTCTTTTGGATGGATACAGCCATCACCATTCAACAAGCTAATTAAAGTGATTCACCTGCAGTGCTATATCAACTGCCTCTGGTCCCTGGTCTTTTCCTGAACCCCCCCCCCCCCCCAGGGCCCAAGCTTACATTTTTTTGTGACAATACTAATATGTATTCTTTCATTTGACTGAACTTCCCCCCAACCCCCCTTTGCCTTGCCCTCCCTTTACCTCCCCCTTTCATCCTCCCACCTCCTGTTCCCCTTCTTTCTTGCTTTTCCTGTCCCCCCTTTCCTCACTCCCATTTCTCCTTTCCCTGTCCCTTTCCATTGATCGTTTCACCACCTCCACCCTTTTTGTTCTCTGTGCTTTTCTCCCTACCTTACCCTACCTCCCCTATCTCTCCCACATTTAACCTCTCCTATGATCGCAAAACTGTTAAGAACTGTATAAATCTGTGAACATACTCTTTAACCAAATTATCAAGCCTGGAAGTATCATATTACTGTATTGATCTTCCCATTGAGTTTAAAGTTTTTGTTGCGATTAATATTTTTATGTAGTAAATACATTTTATGATAAATCTAACTTCGTGGTCAGTGCAGAGATAGTCCATTTTTTTTTTTTTTTAGGAGGTTATGGCCAACAGCCTAAGCAACTGTCCCTATCTCTCTCCTTTGTCCATATATACATTTATAGGTGGTGCATAACCCAGGCAGTCATGATTTGTGGCTTGCTCTGTGTTCCGTGATGTACGAAAAAGAATATTTGGATTGTCATTCCCAGCAAAGCAAAATAAAGAAACAACAACTTTAAAAAGTGGCAAAAAATGTTTTAATTTCTTTAAGAAAAACAAGGACTTTAGTAACATTTCAACAATAATGCATTTTAAAATTGCCAAGAACAGTGCAGATTCAGAGCAGTGCAACATCAAAGTGTACAGATATTGGTACACAGAATGTCCAATGTGGGTTAGAAGAGATATTTATTTCATGACAGCATTGTAGAAGTTCAGTTTTATAAATACAAAATGCACATAAATGATTCTATTCCTGATGCAAAAAAGGTTATGCGCACAAGCTTACTAAACTAGCCTTACATTATGTCAGCTGGCAATAGCAAAAAAATATTGCTTTCTGCTTAAACTCTGTTTAAAATTCCCCTATTGCATTCAGCTGGCAGTACCACTGGCCGAACATGACCCACTCAACTGAATGGGGCTGCACCTTAACCTCCCTGCAGCTCAGTAGTGCAGGTTTTTAGAGGTTAAAACAGGGAGAGAATAGGCAAAATATCATTGAAAATAAGTGCTAGCCTGAAAGAGAATCCTGATGCAAGAGAACTGGTGATTGGAGCATCGACAAGGTGTATTGGGTGTCAATCAGAATGAATAGCACCACATGCACCAATGTGTGTAATGTTCATTGTGCACTTGTGTAAACAGGGCCACTTTAGCTCTGCTGGCTGCACTTGACCCAATGCAACCGTGCAACCCCCAAGCTCATAGGGTTAATGGAACCCTACGGCCAGCTGTTCTGCTTAAAGCGGAGGTCCGCCCACCACTGCAAAAATTAAAAGCCAGCAGCTACACATGCTGTAGCTGCTGGCTTTTTAGAATTGGACACTGGAGTCCAGCGATGTTGGCACCGTAGCTGATGTTTCCATCAGATGTCAGGTGTTTCGGCCGCCATTGCCAGTAGAAGAACCCGGCAGTGTAGTCTTACGGCTTCACGCCGGGAACACTACTACGCATGCGCAAGGCTCCGCTACTCTCTCCTACTGACCTGGTGGCAGGGGAAGTTGGAGGGAGCTGAGCCATGACGTCAAAAGCCCTGGCTGTGGCTCCCGAAAGTTGGAACAGGATACCTGTCAAAGACCGGTATCCTTTACCCCCTTCCCCCCTAAAAGGTACCAAATGTGGCACCGGAGGGGGGGAGGAGACAAATGAGTGGAACTCTGCTTTAATGAAGTGAAAGGGAACTCATTAAGATCAGGTCCTGTGAAGATACTTTATACAGTGTAGGTGGAACATATAAAAACGAATAGATTTCAAGGAGTTACAGCACAATCTTTGTACCATGTTATTTCTTCTATTCCTTCTTCCTGTGCTAGAAATATTTATGGGACTGCAGCACAGATCACATGGTCATCAGCACTTCAATTTATTTTTAATCTTTGACAGTGTGGAACTATTATCGTTATGGTCACACTTGTACATTCCTGAAAAATACATGAAATTTTCTTGTGTAGTCAGGCATTTTTGGGCCCATAGACTTCAAGGGGAGTAAATGGGCGATAAGCGCGTTTTCATGCCTGAAGAACTCCTTTGCCTTCTCCTTGCCCAGCCCAGGAAACAAATGGCTGAAGCTTGATACATGTGCAAAAATGATTGCACAAATTTTTTAAAAAGTCTTAAACCACCCCCCCCCCCCCCCCCCCCAAAACAACATCACCAGGAAAACGCTCTGCTTAGGTGTGAATGAAGGCTTAGGAGGTGCTGGGATTTAAATATTTATTCAAAGCATTAAAACGAAAGGAAGTTTTCCAAGAACATCACTGGCTCTGGTAAGGCAGCTCGCAAACAAAACAGGTCTCTCTCCATGGGTGCCTGAAAGCAACTCAAAAGTATCAATTTACAAAAAAAGGCACCAAACAAAAAAGCAAAGTTCAAGGCACTTTTAATTATTCATAATTGATCACATAAAAAATGCCAATGAGTTTTGGGCAGGGTGGATTTGATTTAAGTCACTAGTAAAATGGCTTGATTTAAATCAACTAGATTTAAATCATAATTTTTAAAGAGTAACTGTCATCTCTGTCCCACAGTGGCTGATCCTCTGACCCGCTGTTGACTCACCGACAGTCCCATTCACTTTAATGGGACAGCTGGTGATGCGGCAGTGACACAGCAAGGTGAGTGGATGGCCACTAACAGGCGCTGCCATGATGGACCTGAATGACAAGTTCTCTTTAAAATGTAAGGACTCATTCTTGCTGGTAGTTAAAATCTTTAATATTTGCAAACAAAATTAAGGTTTCCTATTTAGAAAAATAATCTGTCAGGTTAGCAAAATAGCGATATCAGAATCGATTCAATCATACAGTTTGTAGTGTACATCGATTTGCAAAACAATGAGATAAAGGAATATTCCTGAACTTTGTTTTATCTCATGGTTACTGTAAAATTGCGTGGATGCATTAATTCAGTGCATGTTATCTCCGCTTGGATTCATTGAGTTTACTAAAAATGTAAATATTGCAGAAGATACAGCCTCATGCTACATAACCAAGCTACATTTCATGATGAATAAACAAAATTATTAATGTATCTTAAAATAGATTTTTACTCCGAAAGCATTTTCTTAAAATAAAAGTGATAAAAATAAAATAAATTTAAATCCAAAAAAATCTGATTTAAATAAAACAAAAAAAATAAAAAATACAAAAAACAAAAACAAAAAAACTTTGATTTATATCCACCCTGGGTTTTGGGGGTCCCCTTCACCAGGGCTACGAGGCAGACATGAAACAATGATAAAGTATTATACAAAAGCATATAGCCATGCATCTATAGATTAAATATTTTACAATTAGTTGTTTTTATAACAGCAAGTCGTAGTGAAATAAAATTAGGTAATAAAAGTACAGTATTTAAAATACAAATAAAATTTTACCTAATAAACCATACACTTATTTTGACGACTGCCATCTAACACGCTGTATTTTTATTTTTTATTATAGTCTTACAAACGTTCTGTTCATTTTATGAGCAGCATAAGACATTAGTATGTGGATGCCAGAACAACTAAATAATACAGTAGATACTTTAACCACTTCCCATGCGTAGGCCGTCATATGACGGCTTCTACTTTCCGGGGGTATATCTGAATGATGCCTGTAGCTACAGACATCATTCAGATATTGCCGTTTTCAGCCGGCGATTCCCTGCACCATAAGAACTATCATAGCGGCTGTTCCGCCGCTTGATCGTTCTTACGGGCGGGGGGAGGGGACGCCCCCCCCTCCGATGCTTCTACCGACTCACCGCTTCCATCGGTGAGTCGGACCCAGATGGTCGCCGGAGTCTCTATGATCGTTCGGAGGCCGGGCGTGAGGTTATGACGTCACGCCCGGCCTCTGCATTCATATAACGGCGCCGCCTCCGCAGGGAAGCGGTGATCATTTTTTTTTTTTTTTTTAGGCTTCCCAGCCTAGAGGCGAGACGTGGGGTCTTATTGACCCCATATCTCACTGTAAATAGGTCCGATCGTGCCATATTCCTATTACAAGGGATGTTTGCATTCCTTGTAATAGGAATAAAAGTAAATCTAATTTTTTTTTTTTTTTAAAGTGTCAAACTCAAAAAATAAAAGTCAAAATTAACAATAATAAAAAAAAAAGATGTTTTAAAGCGCCCCTGTCCCCGTGAGCTTGTACGCAGAAGTGAACGCATACGTAAGCCCCGCCCACATATGAAAACGGTGTTCAAACCACACATGTGAGGTATTGCTGCAAACGTTAGAGCGAGAGCAATAATTCTAGCCCTAGACCTCCTCTGTCACTCAAAACATGCAACCAGTAAAAAAGCGTCGCCTATGGGGATTTTTAAATACCAAAGTTTGGCGCCATTCCACGAGCGCGTGCAATTTTGAAGCATGACATGTTGGGCATCTATTTACTCGGCGTATCTTCATCTTTCACATTATGCAAAAAAAATTGGGCTAACTTTACCGTTTTGTTTTAAGCATGAAATAGTTTTTTTTCTGAAAAAAACGTGTTCGAAAAATTGATGCGCAAATACCGTGCGAGATAAAAAGTAGCAAAGACCATCATTGTATTCTCTAGGGTCTTTACTAAAAAAACATATATAATGTTTGGGGGTTCTATGTAATTTTCGAGCAAAAAAATTATGAATTTTACATGTAGGAGAGAAATGTCAGAATTGGCCTGGATGCGAAGTGGTTAAATAGATAATTCTGCGCACCAGCTGAAAACTTTTTTTTTATAAAGCTGCAAAACAAAAAAAGTGAGCATTGAACACTCCTAGATTGTTGATAAGCTGAGCAGCACATATACAGAATATACAGTATACAGAAGCTGTTATTTTGATATGTATCAAGTTATCATCATTAGCAAGGAAAAAACAGCTGGAATACAAGCTACACATGCATTACAATGTTTTGGACACAACTGAAATATTTATATCAATCACTTGACTATGGTTTCAACTGAGATACACCTGTATTTCGAAGGTCTCACATCCTTTATTTGAATCACAATTTTATATAAAAAAAAAGACGCATTTCTGATACAATTGTTACATTTATTTAGAAGAATTCTGATACATGTACAGCTGCCTTAGTCATGTTTTTTTTTATTAAACTGTATTTCAATTGTAACCATAGTAGTTTGGTGTGACAGATAAAAATTATTTTCCAAAACATTTTCCTGATACATGTGTAGCTGTTTTCCAGCCGCATTTTTTTTATTTTACATGTCTGTCTTGTAACCCCGATAAAGGAAGGGGATTTTGTGGCCCCCAAAACATTTTATCCGATAGATTTAAGAATAATTTAAAGCACCTGGTATTGTTTTTTGGTTTGGCAACTTTTTTCTGTACTCACAATTTGAGGTTTTTAATGCTGTTGGTGTCCTCGCCTCTCTATTTGTGCTGATGACCATCCTCTCTAATACAGAAACTTTTGAATAATTGAAATGGGCCACCTGTTTCAGTAATAACTGTCTGTGGAAGGATTTTCCTTGCCGCTTTCAGATGGGACACAGACAAGACAGGGGAAAAAAAAGATAAATAAACTGACTAAATCAAAAATAAACAAAAAACCAAAAAAACAAAAACATGCCCAGGAGTGACGTCATCCTCCTACCTGCCAATGAAGAGGCTCGAGGACCGGCACTTTAAAGAAGATGCCAGTGCCAGTGAGTTGGACAGGCAAGTATACACCCTTTAGTTCTGGCTGTAAAAAGGAGAGAAGTGTTTAGTTCCACTTTTAAAGTCAAAGTAAAGGAAAAACTTCCTGTTTACCATTATCCTTGAAAGTAAAAGAAAATCTCTGTCCCCAGAACAGTAAAAGAAGACAACTCTTGATCACCAGAACACTAGTTCTGGTGATCAGGGGGTGGGAGAGGGGCCAAAGAATTCTCTTAATTTGCAGGGATCACTCACTTCTTGTTTTGGCTATTGGACAGGAAGTGGTGGTAAATCACCCCCCTATGGGACACAGATGGCGAGAAAAAAAATTTAATAAAAAGCTGATGAGGGTTATAACTCTCTCTTATTCTATTCAAAACAAAAACAAAGTATTATTTTTAGTTACAATTTGGGGTTAGAATGCTTTATTCAAAAATATAAAATGCCTCAAAAGGAGTAAGAAATTGTACTGAAAGACTCCAGACATTCTAGCTAACAATCACACATACGTGCATTGACCCATGGATGGCAGGACCCCATTCTTACTTAAATGAGAACATCCAAGTTCATGCACCCAAAAATATTTCAATCAGTATTTTTGTGCTTTGAAAATACAAGAAAAAGCAGTCTGGTGTGAGCTAGCCCAAATGCTATATAAAGTTATGATACAAATACACATCCAACACTCATGCCAAAGATCTGTGTGTGGCCTGGCATTAGAGCTGGTTCACACATCATTTCTGCATTCCAGGTGTGTTTCTGCAAGTGCATTCTGGTGCTTTTTTTCCCCCTTCATCCCTATTCAGGACACGTGCGTTTCTGATGCGTTTTGCCACTTTCAATAAAGAAAAACAGCAGAATGTTCTACTTTTGTTGGCTGCACTTAACTGCACTGGTGTGAAGAAAGGCCATAGGAATACACAGAAAACGCTGTGCGATCATTTTTGATGCCGATTAAAAATGGACTGGACAAAAATGCCCTGCGTTTTAAACACAGTAGGCATCATGACTAGACATGGTTCCTTCACATAAGGAGAAGCACCAAAAGGGTTAAAGAACTACCAGAAGGGAGGGGTGAAGTGGTGGTGTGATTTTAGAGTCAGGTCAATGGAAGGAAAAAGAAAAAAGGGAGGGGTTTTCTATGTCACATTGTCCCCGACTGGTTCTTCTCAGTCAGCACATTTTCAGAAGAAGTCCTACCCTCCTCTTCCTTTTGCCATTTTGGAATTTGTTGCTGTGACTTGCCCTTTATTCCTTTTGTGGGCTGAGGCAGCAGGAGACTGATAGAGATGGTAGAATTGGTAGCAGGAAGGTTCCATAACCAAACATCCAAGGATAAGGAGATCACTGCTGTCCCTCCCAAAGCAATTTGGGGGCCTTGTGGTCCCAGATCTTTACAAAAATACTACCAAGCGGCACACTTCGGACGTCTTATAGACTGGTGCCATCATGGTGACATAAAACTCTGGCCTCGTATAGAACAAGAACAAAGTTGGGTGTTGTTACATAGATCACCTTGGTGTTTTGAGGACCTTCCTTCTCGTCAAAAAAACACCTGCTTATCGTAACCATGACTAGTCTAGGTTTTCAGCTCATCTCTACAAATAAGTGGTCTTCCCTGGAATCTCTGCTGTCTCCTGTACTAGGCAATCCCCGCTTCTCTCCTGGTCTCCGAGCGGGTCCTTTTAACCTGCTGATCGAGTTGGGTCATTATCAAGCTTCACATTTTACATTGACAGGGGCCTAGCCCTCGTTACAGACCTTGACAGATCGTGATGGCCTTTTTCATCTAGACTTCTACAGACTCTTCCTGCCCCTGACAAATATTGCTGCAACCTGACTACACTTTAAGAGTATTGCTCTGAAAGTGTCACGTTCCCTCATGCCCTCTCAGCAATGTGTAACCTTTTAGTGTCTCCTCCCAAAGACTTCCTGCCCCCCTACATGGCAAAATGGGAGTCAGACTTGGGTAGAACATTCACTAAGATGCAACGTTCCAATGTAATCAGATTTGCCTTGACTCAATCTGCACGAAAAGTGTAAGAAACCAACTTCAAGATTCCTGTTGCATGCTTTCACTATTCCCGCCAACGTCTATAAAAAAAATCTATACTTCAACACCTACTGAATGCAGCCAAGCCTTGCATTCCTCTCACCTGGAAACAGACACAGCCTCCAACGATTGGGCTGTGGCTGAGCAAGGTTGAGGAGCTGAACCGGATGGAGGACTTTGTTTTGACCTTGAAGCAGAAACGAGAGACGTACACGCACCCCTGGACGTTATGGAACATGTTAATTTATTCTGAGAAGGGGAAGGCTCTCATTGATGCGAGATCTAGTGGTTGAAGGTCCTATCAGGTTTTATAGTACAGTGTTCATCAACCCTGTCCTCAGGGCCCACTAACAGGCCAGGTTTTATGTATTACCTTGGGGAGATGCAGACTAGAATACTGCAATCACTGAGCAGCAAATTATATCACCTGTGATGTATTTCAGTTTTCTTGCAAACCTGGCCTGTTAGTGGGCCCTGAGGACAGGGTTGATGTCATAGTCGACTTACCTAGAGTTTATATATTATAATTAAATTCCTTTCTTCCTGCTCTTATTCTCCTCTCCACTTCTAGGTTCTTTCCCACCTGCTTTTCAAGTATCTGTACAAATTGGGCAGTACACCATCACTTATAGAACTAACCTGGCAGTTTCACTGATGCGAGATTATTTCCCAGAATCACGATTTAGGACCTGTGAGCACCTAAGGGGCGTTTCTTTCATGTTCCCTAGATGGATTCAAGCTTGCTTTGATACAATTCTGTTGCAAGTGTAACTAGCCATCATTGAATATTTTGTATACTTCGTCTCTTACATGTCTATGTATGTTCTGTATTTGCCTTTTTCATCATCTTAAATAAAAAATTAAGAATTTAAAAAAATAAAGGAGCCTCCATGTCACTGAATAGATGTTAAATGATATTCTCTTACAAGCAAAACTTAATTTGGAGTGCACCTGAGTGAAACAAGGGACTCTAAAAATTAGATGGGATTTTAGTTTTGAGCAAGTCTGAATAAAGCAGCCAGGTATCTAGCATATCAAAACATTAAAGCAGATCTTAGGTTCCTTTGAAACCTGATATAAACCTCCAAACCCCTACTGAATGAACCAGGTCCATAGGCAGACAAGGTGTATAATGACAACTTTTTGCTTGCATGTAGTGAGGAAGGGGTACCTTGGGTCCCCTTTAAACTCTCTTCTGCTATTATTGGACACCTACATCCAGTGGCTCCTTAAAATAGCCTGCAGTTTCCTACATTAGACTGGCCCCTAAATTCTGCATTATTTTGGCACAACAGGATCCCACATGACATACAAAACAATCGTATAATAGAAAAATCCCTTTAATTTATGAGCATGTACCCACTATTACATGTGCACTCTTCAATATGCCGAGCAGTACAGGGTTTGTACAATTTTATAAAATAGGGCATCAATGTCTAACACCTAGAGCTTAATTACTGCCTCTTCTACCAAGAGTTGTTCTGAACAGGACAAACTATGGTATGCATATATTTTATAACAGAGGAATACAATACAGTAAAGACTTGGATATTTTCTCTGATAATATTTATGTATGTATGCATCATGTATATACAAAGTGGCCAGTTTTGACTCCTAACTTATAACCTTTGCAAAAATGGCAGCATGGGGGAAAGTTTCTGTAACTGGAAAACAGGATGTGACTAACAAATTGCACACAGTCAAGACTGATTTCCCCCATATGGGAATTTAACAGTGAAAATGCAGATAGACTATTTATTAATGTGGTGCAAAATACAGTGACAACTGTAGTAGCCTATATAGACCATCAGATTTTAATTGACCGAAATCGGCGGAGTGAAGGATAATGCTTGATCAGATGATTAGGGTTACAGCAAGTTGCACATTCGTTTCCATCTCATTAAGGCTAAGCTCACACAAGAGCTTTTTATGCTTGCATTTCTATATTGAATAAGCTCAAATGCTGACAAAAAATTAAAATACAGAACTACATGCGGTTTATTTGTATAATGGTATTGAAGAATTTATTATCAATTTGAAAAATTGCTCCCAAGGGCCTATAGGGCAGCTAGAAAAAAAATTGTACAGAATAGAAATGAGATTAAATATTTATATATATATATATATATATATATATATATATATATATATATATATATATATATATATATATATATATATATATATATATATATATATATATATATATAATCTCATTTTTTTTTTTAAGTTCTTTATTGCGTACAGATATATGAAAAATCACATGAATTAAAAACTACATGAGCTCTGGTATGCATGGTATCCAAACATGAGATGTCAATGTTACAAAAAGAGTTTAACACTAAATGCTATTGCTTAGATGGACGCTTCTCTGAGCAATAGCATTCACACTGGGCGGTTTTGGGGCGGTTTTCAGGCGGTACAGCGCCAAAAATAGCGCCTGTATACCGCCTGAAAAAACCGGCCCCATTCACTCCAGTGTGAAAGCCGGCGGGCTTTCACACTGGAGCGGTGCGCTAGCAGGACGGCAAAAAAAAGTCCTGCTAGCAGCATCTTTGGAGCGGGATTGATTGATTGATTGATTTGAATGGGACACCGCGGTAAAATTTTAA
Source organism: Lithobates sylvaticus (assembly GCA_028564925.1). Classification (NCBI taxonomy): domain Eukaryota; kingdom Metazoa; phylum Chordata; class Amphibia; order Anura; family Ranidae; genus Lithobates; species Lithobates sylvaticus. Next base: position 65,887,742 of record CM053033.1, on the reverse strand, counting down.
CCCTTTTTCGGCCGCTCCCGGGGGGGCGGGGGGGGGGGGGGGGTAAAACCGCGCCGCGAGCGGCCGAATACCGCAGGCAAAATGACGGTAAAGCAGCGCTAAATATAGCGCTGCTTTACCGTCACCGCGGCTCCCGCCCTAGTGTGAAAGGGGCCTTAGTGTTAAACTCTTTTTTGCTATTTTTAAATATTGACATCTCATGTTTGGATACCATGCATACCAGAGCTCAAGTAGTTTTTAATACATGTGTTTTTTTCATAGATCTGTATGCAAGAACTTTTTTTTATATATATATTCTATTCAGTCCAACTTTTTCTAGCTGCCTATAGGCCCTTGGGAGCAATTTTTCAAATTAATCATATTTTGGGCTAGCAGCACCTTCTCTCCACCCAGGTGGGTTTCACTAAAATAATGTATTATTAGCCTCCAAACTGGGGGTACAGCAATATTCACCTTATTAAGATATTTGCATCTTAGTTATTTAACCAAATAATGACTGGCATGAAAAGCTCCCATGTGATCCATGTGAACAGTAATGCATGCCAATAACTGGTCTTCAAATATCGAAAAAGATTAGCGATTTTCACAAAAGCAGTAGATTGTTCTGTGTACACGTAGCATAATCTCAGATCACATTTGTGATCGATCTGACATTACTTATAACACGAAAATCAATCAACCTGCCAAATCCACAATTGCACTTGTAATTTCAGGTCGAATCTTGGACTATTTCCCTTTAACCATGAACACTATCTGGATTCCTGATAAACAGAGAACATACATTCTTTCTAGAATTATAAAAATATTCATGGAAGCTGCCATTTTTCTTTTCTTTTGAAAGCTCTTGAGATTGACTACAAATTAAGATAAAACGTTGCTACGAACTAACATTAGAAAAAAATACTGTACAGAACTTATAAAAAATGTATAAATATGTATATTGTAACATTTCTCTTTTAATAATCAATATTGTATGTGTAACTATGTATTTTGTTGTAGAAGCACAAGTAGGGATTTACAGCTTCAGAGGCCAACAGCTGTTTTCAATGCTTTGTGTTAGGATCACATGCTTTGTGTGTATTCTCTAAAAACGGTTTCTACAAACTGTACTATTTTACTGTTGATACTTTAACCAACACTGGAATGTAATCATACCGGCTAACAGTCCCTGAGGACTGGTGTAGAATGTGTTGCACAGTGTTTCTCTGTTCCTAGTACTCAAATACCATCAACAAGCTAGTTCCCAAGGATATCTGAGGCTCTGCCTAGAGGTTTTGATCACTGTACTTTGACCAAGGTTATACTTCCGTGAATGATCTACTTCTCATATGTATTAACACTGTTCATTTACAGAAATGCTTTATAAAATCTGAAGCAAACATTCAGTATAACATAAACCCTGTGTTTTGGGGAGAGCACTGTAGAAAATGTTGAGGCTCGAATTTAAAGCGGAGTTCCACCCTACAGTGGAACTTCCGCTTATCTGATTCCTCCCCCCCTCCGGTGCCACAATTGGCATCTTTCAGGGGGGAGGGGGGTGCAGATACCTGTATAATACAGGTATCTGCACCCACTTCCGGATAGCTGCCCCACCCCTATCCGGAGCTGCCCCGCCCCTATCCGGAGCTGCCCCGTTGTGTCTTGGGAAACAGTTCCCAGGACAGCGGGGACCAATAGAGGCGCGCAGCGCGACTCGCACATGCGCAGTAGGGAACCGGGCAGTGAAGACATTGCGTCTTCACTTCCTGATTCCCTGACAGAGGATGGCGGCGGGGCAGCGAGAGACGAACGGTCACTCATCTTCTGCCGACATCGCTGGAACCAGGAACAGGTAAGTGTCCATTTATTAAAAGTCAGCAGCTGCACTATTTGTAGCTGCTGACTTTTTATTTTTTGTGTGGGTGCAGCTCCGCTTTAAAAAAAAAAAAAAAAAGATGAATCCACCTAAAAAAAAAAAAAAAAAAAAAAAAAAAAAAGGCATCATAAAGGTTTCCCTTTCTCGTAGCTGGATTCTCCAGTTATTGGTTTGTTCTAGATAATGCAGAAGCCAACAGATGGAAGGAGACCAACTTTGGGCTTAGTGTTTGCTGCATCCTTTAAACTGGGAATTCTACAGCCACCCAAAAGATAATAAAGGCTAGCATATGCTTTAGGTGGCCAGCAACTACACATCCTAGGTGGGGTTGGCCTTTAATGTAAATCCTTCACAGTGGCAGTCAATATTTGCCGTATCTAATGTGATAATCTAAACAAGGGGAAACCATAAAACATTAAAAAAAAATTAAATAATGTTTAGATGATGTCTAAAAATTACATTCAAACTCTTTAACAAAAGTGCAGCCATACATGTTAATAAATTAAATCTCTTTCTTGGCAGGTACTGATAAAGCACACATCTACCCTTTGGACGAGTTCCCAATTTCGTTTTGCCCATGTTGGATGTGTAAAGCACCATCCACTTGATCATGGAATCATACATTTCAATAAATACTGCAAAATACAGGTAAAGGGAAGATATCTCTCAGTGTCAAAACAAAGGCGAAGGACATTTATGAACTTCTTTAATGCCAAAGGTCAGCACTTCATTAAAGAAGAAGTCCAGCCTGAGATCATTTGGCTGGGCTTCTCCTATGGGTCACAAGAGTGCAATTCGTTTTGCACTCCTGTGACTCGTTTTCAGCAGAGAGCAGACTGAAGACCGCTCTCTGCTGACGTCACAGAAATCAGTCCAGGCACCCCGTCATCCCGACAATGGAAGTCTAGGTCCGCCAGGTGCCTGGACTGACACCGTGCTCAGCCTCTTAGCGAGCCACTGAGAGCCTGAGACGTCTGCTCCCCGCCCCTTCACCGCTCCAGTGAGCGAGGAGGAGCAGAGTGGAGAACTGCTGATTGACAGTCAGCAGCTCTCTGCTCGGGGGGGGGGGGGGTTTGAGAGAACCGAGCCATCGGCGATGTTCGATTGCTCGGTTCTCAGTGCAGAGGCGCCGGGGGGACAGATGCAGCATAGGATGGATGTTGCATCCACCGTAGTATGATACTGGGGGGGGGGGGGAAGCGCCATTCTTCTCTTTTAAGCAGCGTTCTATACTATTAGAAAGATGATATTCCATCTTAGCTTGATCCGCAGCTATACACAAGGTACTAAATATGGTATGCTGCGTTTTATTGGCATTAATTTACCTGTCACCTAGCACCTGTCCATGACATTACTTACCCATAATTCCAAACATACTGCATTCAATTAGGGATTCAGATGCTCCCCCCCCCCCAAATTCAGATTAATGAGGACAGATGAAGATCTACTTCAGATGATTTGGCCAGAGGTATAAAAAATGATCCTGGTGAACAGCAAACTGTTCACAGAAACATGGCAGCTGTACACTGAGCAAAGCTTATGATACCAGCTTTAAGCAGTCAGTCAATCTCCCTTTTCCAAAAATGAACAGCTTTGTTCTTTACATTCCTTTTGATAAGTGCTGTGATGCAGAATCACTGGCAGTCCCACTGGTCTCATTAGAAGACAGAGCTTGGTTTTCAGATAAAGACCTGTCCTGTGAGCCTGCAAGGCTATAGATGTTGTTTCCATGCTGCTCCTCTGTCATTTCATTTTTCTTACAAACATTGTCAAAGTTTTCTACTGAACCATTGGAGAGATGAGCATCTGGGTACCCTCCACCAGCATCCAGAAGATCATCAGCTAGGTCTTCTAATCCTGATGCAGGCTCAAAGTACTTTGGCGTTGAGGATGGGTCTTGAAGGGGGCTGCTTTGCTTAAGGAGTTTCTAATAAAAAAAATGTAAACATAGATAATACATTTGACAGAATTATAATACTTGCTATTAAACTAATATCAATGACTACTGATTATTACATTTTCAATAATTCAATATATATTTGGTTGTAGTTTAGGCTTATTATCAGTTTAAAAGACATATTGCATAGTACAGTATGTGCAAAAATAAATAAATCAGAAGCTCATCATATACTAATTTATTACAGTTATCATTCGCATCAGTCCCTGCCCTGAATGACGTTACAACTGGTCGTTCTCCAAATGCCAATTCCTTTTTCAGGTTTCAAGCCACAAAAACTGAACAATCTTGATTTTACAATCTACTTGTAGTGCGAGTGAGGAATGAGTTCCATAATTATAAAAGATTAATACAGGATGTGAAATTGTATTTTTGTTTCTCCTCTATTTTTATGTTGAAATTCAGATTAAAAAGGTCATAATAATGCGGGATGTGCATTTGATTAGAGATATACGTTGTAGTTGAATACAAAATTCAGTCACCCTGGCTCTGAATATCGCCATGCATCTGCAGTGTCCTCTGCTCCTACTGCTCCCACCATCAGCAATGCTTCAATCTATATGGTGGTGAGTTACTGTGCATGCAGAGTAATGACTAGTCTGTACGGTCTCTACCACATATACGTGCAATCTCACTGCCATATCTTGATGTCAGAAATATGGCAAAGAGATCCCAAACCATTAACAGTAGTGACAGAAGACCAATCACTAATGCACATGTCTGGAATCTCACCACCATAATTCTGGCATTACAAAATGGTGGCAGTATACGGTGTGTAGGTGGTAGCGTACCACCCCAAAGCTCTCCGTCACTACTGCACATGTGCAGGATCTCGCCACCACCAAGAAGGCCATTTTGCAGGAGAGATCACCTAAAGAGTTCAAAGGGTGGTCTGTGCAGGGCAGAGAGAAACTATTTGAGATCTCAAAGAAGCAAAAAGGTGCTGTAGTGAGGGTCTGATACATGAAACACCTTTATTTAACCACTGAATAAATTAAATAAAAAAAAACTAAGGCAATGGCAAAATGTGCTAGTATGCATTGCATACTAGCACATTATGAAATACCTTGAATCTAAGCCCTTCAAGTGGCACCTGAAATATGGTCTCACAAACTGACACTTCTGTTCTTACAGGGAGAGAATACAAGCACAAAATTGTAACCTTCAAGAAGTAAGGCTGCATTATTATAACAATTTACAAGAAGAGATTTTGATTATTACTAATGCCTGCAGATGGATTGGTTTATCTTTAAGGGATATATATATATGCACCTATTATGTCTAAGTCACCCTGTGCCATCCTGGCACAGGGTGAGAAAATATATCTTGGATTACTTAAAACGTAAGTAATATTTATCCACAATATCTCCCAGGATATATGTAAAGACTATTCTTAGTTTGTTGATGAACTCAAGATGTTATTTGAGAGAGCTGATCACATTGTCCTCAGTTCAATGTAGGAGACGGGCCGACTCCTAGTGGAGCTCCTGCTATTAGGACAAAATGTCTTGTGGTTGTACTTATGATAATGTATAATCTACTGTGTGAAGCTTGGTGACAACAAGTCTGACCTGTAGTGAAATCCTGATGGCACAGAGTCACATCGGCTGCTTAAGGATTAGTTAATTAGCTCATGTTAATTTGTTACAAGTGTATTGTATTGAGTAATATGAGCAGGAGGGGGTCTCCTCTTCTACTGTATTATAAATACTTGTCATTTTGGTTCTAATAAATCAGTCCATGTTAGCACTAAGCAAGTGTCATCTTGTTTTATGCTTGGAAGCGGTTGGAATATCTGATTACTATATTCAGACTGGGAGGAAGTGGTATATGACGAAAGTACTCAATCGGAGTGTAGGGACGTTTCGTCACATAAGGGTTGTAGACGGAATGAAAAAAAACAAAAAAAAAAAAACACAAACAAATAAAATGATCATTGTATGAAAAAGTTTGCTTACCGGCCCCCCACCGAACATTTCAGAAATAGGGATCCACATGCAATGCCTGCAAAGTAAATATGGTCCAGATAACAGACCAAGAAAACTTACATCTTCCATTGCAGATTCACTTGTTTCTAAAGTTGCTTTTTGGTTTAGACGTTCAAGCAGGTAATCCAGAACAGATTGTCTTGGGTGCATTCCACTGTCGAAACGGTTGTACATTCCACACCAGAACCTTCACAAATAGATTTAACATAGCTTTCATTTAAATAAGTAGATACAACTTAAATTTAACAGATCTGTATTTCAAGCATTTTAAGAGGAAGTATCATTTTGAATACCACTCGTAAAGGATAAATTCACTTCCACGTATTTTTATTTCAGACACAGCCAACCGATTAAAGACCAAATGATGAAAAAGATAGACAGCTTTATACGAAGAGTCAGACTGAATTATATCTGCAAACGTTATGAGGTATATATATTTATATATATAGCAAGAATTAGAATATTCCTCTGGACCCTAGACTTTTGTTAAGGCAATTTTTAGGCAGTTACACCTAAAACCAAAAACAACCCAATCACCCCAGGGGTCTCAAACTGGCGGCCCTCCAGGTGTTGCAGAACTACAAGTCCCATCATGCCTCTGGGAGTCATGCTTGTAACTGTCAACCTTGCAATGCCTCATGGGACTTGTAGTTCTGCAACAGCTGGAGGGCCACCAGTTTGAGACCCCTGCTCTAGGCTAATCCTCTACATGGAATTTATTTTATTTAAAAAAAAAAGGACCAAATACTTACCAGATTCTGTGTTTGCGAAATTTGCAGAGTTTCAAGTCTACTTTCTTTTGCACTTCAGGGTGTAAAGGCTCTTCTCCGAGTGCCCACTTCGCAGCCTGATGTGAGAATTTCTGATTGGCTAACAGGGTCCTGAAGACTGCTGAGTGGGGTTTCAGTTTGCAGGGATATAGGCTTTAAAATGGTCACCTTTTACTCACATGGTTTAAAGAGGAAGTAAACCCTAATGGGTTTACTTCCTCTTTGCTTCCCTGCAAAGGCAAAGCATAATGGGCTACTATGCATCGAATAGTAGCCCATTATGTGTCACTTACCTGACACAGGAGCCAGCGATGTCACCGCTGTCCCCTTGTGTATGGAGCCTCCATCTTCTTTGTGTGTATCGCGGCTCCGGCGCTGTGATTTGCCGGAGCCACGATGACGTCACTCCCGCGCATGTGCACGGGAGCCGCCACTCGCGGCATATACCGTGTAGGTTTAGGGGATATTTCTTGGACCTACAGGTAAGCCTTAATCTAGGCTTACCTGTAGGCCAAAGTGGTTTGTAAGGGTTTACAACCACTTTAAGTCTTAAAAAAAAAAAACACACAGTAACTGCAGCTTCTTATGCACCACTGAAAATGGCATAGTTTTTCCCTATCGCTTTTGTGGGCCCTCTGCAGTCTTGTGCAATGGATGGCCACCTGAACAATGTTCTGCCACTGCTTACAAATAGGGATGAGCCGAACACCCCACGGTTCGGTTCGCATCAGAACATGCGAACAGGCAAAAAAATGTATTCGAACATGCGAACACCGTTAAAATCTATGGGACACGAACATGAATAATCAAAAGGGCTAATTTTAAAGGCTTATAGGCAAGTTATTGTCATAAAAAGGTGTTTGGGGACCCGGTCCTGCCCCAGGGGACATGTATCAATGCAAAAAAAAAAAAAGTTTTAAAAAAAGTTTTAAAAAATGCTTAAAGTGAAATATTACTTTAAATTTTTGGTTACCTTTTACTCACATGGTTTAAAGAGGAAGTAAACCCTAATGGGTTTACTTCCTCTTTGCTTCCCTGCAAAGGCAAAGCATAATGGGCTACTATGCGTCGAATAGTAGCCCATTATGTGTCACTTACCTGACACAGGAGCCAGCGATGTCACCGCTGTCCCCTTGTGTACGGAGCCTCCAGCTTCTTTGTGTGTATCGCGGCTCCGGCGCTGTGATTTGCCGGAGCCGCGATGACGTCACTCCCGCGCATGCGCACGGGAGCCGCCACTCGCGGCATAGTCGTATGCAGCGGCGCGCTAAAAAAAAAAAGTAACTGAAGCTTCTTATGCACCACTGAAAATGGCATAGTTTTTCCCTATCGCTTTTGTGGGCCCTCTGCAGTCTAGTGCAATGGATGGGCACCTGAACAATGTTCTGCCACTGCTTACAAATAGGGATGAGCCGAACACCCCACGGTTCGGTTCGCAGCAGAAAATGCGAACAGGCAAAAAATTTGTTCGAACACGCAAACACCGTTAAAATCTATGGGACACGAACATGAATAATCAAAAAGTGCTAATTTTAAAGGCTTATATGCAAGTTATTGTCATATAAAAAAAGTGTTTGGGGACACGGGGCCTGCCCCAGGGGACATGTATCAAAGCAAAAAAAAAAAAGTTTTAAAAACTGACGTTTTTTCGGGAGCATGGTTTTTAATAATGCTTAAAGTGAAACAACAAAAGTGAAATATTCCTTTAAATTTCGTACCTGGGGTGTGTCTATAGTATGCCTGTAAAGTGGCGCATTTTTCCCGTGTTTAGAACAGTCCGAGAGCAAAATGACATTTCTAAAAAGGAAAAAAAGTAATTTAAAACTACTCGTGTCTATAATGAATTGTCATTTTGATCTTGGACTGTTCTATGCCACTTTACAGGCATACTATAGACACCCCCCAGGTACGAAATTTAACGGAATATTTAACTTTTATCGTTTCATTTTAAGCATTATTAAAATCACTGCTACCAAAAAAAACTGCAGTTTTTAAAACTTTTTTTTTTTTGTCCCCTGGGGCAGGACCCAGGTCCCCAAACACTTTTTATGACAATACCATGCATATTAACCTTTAAAATGAGCACTTTTTATTTCTCCCACAGACTTTTAAAGGGTGTTCTGTGGCTTTTGAATTTGCAGCAAACACCCCAAATTGTTTGATATTCGGCGAACAGCCAATGTTTGAGTCGAACATAAAGCTCATCCCTACTTACAAAGCACCTGTAAATCAAAAAAGGAAGACATCCATCCACCATTAGAGAAAAACAGCAGCTTCCTGCACAGCAAACAGTTGATATCTGTCCTGCTGCTTAGCTTCCCACACTCTTCTCTATTGGACAGAATAGCTTGCTAAACAATGTTCATCATCTGGCACACTTCCAGGAGCCTCTCCTGCTGCACTCTTTGGTTTTACCTGCTGGCCCTTGCATTACTGCAAGACACAGTAGTGATGTAGATATGGCAGAGGGAACTACAAAGTCCACCAGGGGACCAGGCCCACCCCAAGGTATGCTGGATGCAGAACATTGTCCAGCAATCTTTTCTCTTCAATAGAGTGGTCTACAGTCCATGTAAGTATTAAAGGAGAAGTACAGCCAAAGCACATTTGGCTGTACTTCTCCTGTGGATCACAGGAGTGCAGTTCGTTCTGCGCTCCTATGACCCATTTTCACCAGACAGTGGGCTGAAGCCTGCTGATGATGATGTCACAGAGTTTGTCCAGGCTTGGGAAAGAACGTTACAATATTGTCGGGATCCACCCACATGCCTGGACTGGCACCCGGCTCAGGCCCTCAGCAAACCACAGAGAGCCTGAGCTGGCTGCTCCCACACTCTCCACAGCCCAGCGCTTCAGTGAGCATGGGGGGGCAGAGTAGACAGTCACTGGCTTTCTTCTCAGGAAGCTCTGCAAAGAGAGCCATTGGCGGTGTTTGATCGCTTGGTTCTCAGTGTTAGATCCGGCAGGGGACAGATGCGGCATCAGGCTGATGCTGCATCCACCTAGGCAAGTAGGACCCCCCCAAAAAAAAAAATCCCATGCTTCTCGTTAATCTCTATACTTTGCAGGGAGCTGCTGTTTTTGGTGTCTGAAATCGGTATGGGAAACATCAGGATGCTGCAACACTGCTAGCTTTTAACAATGTAACAACAAAAAGGTGAAAAAGGATTTAAAGAGGAATGAACTTACTTGAAGAAGAATGGAAGCGTATTTGGCTGGAGTGTTTTATAAGCATTCGGGATATACAATGGATTCATAAACTCCTGCTTCCGTTGTAGTAGAAAGGGCCACAGTGAATGGGTTTTTTCATAAATTCTGTTGAGATTAGACTGAATAAGTTAAGGTCCACAAAAGTAATTTTTTTTTTTTTTTTTTTTAAATGCAGGAAAATATGTGCCAGTTTAGAACATATCATTTAAGTGATTCTGTTTTTTTGGGTTTTCTCCATTTATAGAAGTGTTTTATAACCATCTGAACTGCAGACTGTAAAAGAGATTAACTGCGAAATTCAATTTCATTAATTTCTTTATTTTACATCAACTGGCAAAATCTAATTTTATTATTGTAAAATAAAAAAAATTCATAAAATGGATTTCCGGCTGTTAATACAGATTTCATTTTCAATCTGAGTAGCTTGACATAAGAGAAGTATTGCCATTTCCCGTAGCAAGTAAAAAAAATTAAAATATCACACAATCTCTTCATTTTGAATTAGTGGATTTACAATTACACCAGGCAGTGTTTGCACAGCTTGGCCTGCATTATGTGACTGTACAACAACTGGAGTTATAACAAACTCCACTTAGGCCTGATAATATAAAATTGGTGTCTAAAGCTTGGTATTGTATCCATCACAAAGAGAAATGGTGTAACCAATTACTAAAGCCTACAGACTGGCAGACATTTTAAAACACACACACACAAATCAGCCATAACATTATGACCACTGACAAGTGAAGTGAACACCATTGAATATCTTGTTACAATGGCACTTAAAGTGTGTAGGATATATTAGTCAGCAAGTGAATACAGGGGGTCCCCGACTTACGAACGCCCGACCTACGAACATCTCCTACTTACGAACCGGGCGCTACGGGGACCCTCTGCCATTTTGCACAGACATTGGCCGTTCTGCGCATGCGCGGCCAGATGGAGCCTTGGAAAATGACGGCAAACATCGGAAATGTCTGTAATTTGCAGCGCATGCGCAGAACAGCATTCGACAGAACATCGGAAATGTCCGTAATTGTCGTTTTGCGCCTGCGTGGCCAACTTACGAACATTTCCGATTTACAAAACAGGAGGACAGTCCCTAAGGGTTCGTAACCCGGGGACCCCCTGTATGTTGTCCCTAACAAAATCCCTGTTTTGAAAGCAGAAAAAAAAAAAATGAGCAAGCATAGGGATTAGAGCAACTCCAGAACTGCAGCTCTTGTGGAATGTTCACAGTCTGCATTGGTCAGAACCCACCAATCGTGGTCCAAGGAAAACTGGTGAACCTGCAATAGGGGTCATGGGTGGCCAAGTTTTAGCGATGCACATGGGGAATGAAGGCTGGCCCGTGTATTCAGATCCAATAGAAGAGCTACTGTAGCTCAAATTGCTGAAAAAGTTAATGCTGGTTCTGATAGAAAGGTGGTGTCAGAACACACAGTGCCTCACAGCTTGTTGTGTATGGGGCTGCGTGGCTGCAGACTGGTAAGGGCCCTCATGCTGACCCATGTTCACAGCCAAAAGCGCCTACAACGAGTACATGAGCATCAGAACTGGACTACGCAGCAGTGGAAAAAGGTGGCCTGGTTTGATGACATCAAAAATAGTTTGGGGAACAAAACGACATGTTTGAGGTATTGACATGGCCTCCAAATTTTCCAGATCACAATCCAATTGAACATCTGTGGGATGTGCTGGAAAAACAAGTCTGATCCATAGAGGCTCAGACTTACAGGACTTTAAGGATCTGCTACGGATGGCTTGGTGCTGGATATCACAGCATACCTTCAGAGGTCTAGTGGAGTCCATGCCCTTATGGATTTTGGTGGGTGGTCATATTTGTCAACTCATTCAATCTCAACTCAAAAAGGAAATAATTTTTTTTTTTCTATCAAAATATATTCAACTTAGTTACAACTAATCAAACCAAGACCGAGCCCCACTCCCCACTCCTTCTGTGTCTGTGGTGAAGAAACAGAATTCCTCTCCTTTCTATGGTCTTGCCAATATATTCAGCAGTTTGTCAACTCCTTTGTTGACCACGCGCTAAGTCTTCCCAATGCAAATAAACCTAAAACCTGACTCCTAGCTATTCTTTACGATACACCACTCCTAAAATCATGCAATGTTTCTTCTTTGTACCTTTAAAAAAGGAAAAAAGGGTCAGGACTTTAAATGAGGTGTAGGACGTGTAGGTCCAATGCCTCCATCCCTAATATATGAGGAGAAAATAAAGGTTTTTTTTTTGGGGGACTTTAAATGAAGCAAATTCGCACTGTGTGTCTGTAAAGTGTTTAATCCATATGACAATACAGAGAGTAAATACACAATGCAGGTATAAAAATATACATAAATACTGTAAGTTCATATATGTACACATGGTGTCATGGCATGGAGGTACAGATGGTGAATGCCCAGTATTGACATCAGAGTTCACATAATGTAGAAACCAAAAAATTATTTGTAAATCTACGACATAGACATAATTGATGGCTAGGTAAAGAATGTTCCAAGATATAACCCCTTCCCGCCGAGCGTACGCAGATATGCGTACTCGGCTTTCGGGGGTTATACCGGGATGATGCCCGTAGCTGCAGGCATCATTACAGTACCGTTGTTTAGAGCCGGCCATCGGCTTTACCGGTATAACAACCGATGCGGCTAAAAGCCCCTCGGCTGTTATACTGGAGGAGCGGGAGGGGACGTCCCCCCCCCCCCCCCGCGCCGCTCTTACCGGGCCTCCCGTTCGATCGGGAGACCCGATCTAACATCCGCCGCTTCCGGCGGCTAATGAGGGACTGGAACGCAGCCAGAAACGGCTTGGTTCGAGTCTCCTTGATGTAAACATGGAAGCAACGTCATTTTTTGTTTACTCAGCTGCCAATGGCGCCGCATTTAAAAAAGTACACAGTATTCAGATACACCGTTTTCGGTGATCTGAATACTTTGAAGTGCAAAGGAGGGATTTGGGGTCTTTTAGACCCCCGATCCCTCCATAAAGAGTACCTGTCACCACCTATTACTGTCACAAGGGATGTTTACATTCCTTGTGACAGCAATAAAAGTGATCAATTTTTTTTTTTTTTTTTTTAAAACACAAATGAATTATCTAAAATTAAATAAAATAAATAAGAAAAAAAAAAAAAAAAATTTTAAAGCGCCCCCTTCCCTGCGAGCTCGCGCAGCAAAGAAAACGCATACCGAAGTCGCGACCTGCATATGTAAACGAAGTTCAAATCACACATGTGAGGTATCGCCGCGATTGTCAGAGTGAGATCACTAATTCTAGCACTAGATCTCCTCCGTAACTCTAACCTGGTAACCGTAAAACATTTTTAAAGCGTCGCTTATGGAGATTTTTACCGTAGTTTGTCGCCATTCCACGAGTGCGTGCAATTATAAAGCGTGACATGTTTGGTATCTATTTACTCGGCGTAACATCATCTTTCACATTATACAAAAAAAATTGGGCTAATTTTACTGATTTGTTTTTTTTTAAATTCCTGAAAGTATCTTTTTTTTATCTTTTTCCCAAAAAGTTGCGCTTAAAACACCACTGCACAAATACCGTGTGTTATAAAATATTGCAACAATCGCCGTTTTATTCTCTAGAGTCTCTGCTATATATATATATAAAAAAATATTAATATATATATATATATATATATATATATATATATATATATATATAATGTTTGGGGGCTCAAAGTCATTTTCTAGCAAAAAATACGGATTTTAACTTGTAAACACCAAATGTCAGAAATAGGCTTAGTCATGAAAGGGTTAATATAGCTGTGGCATTAACAGGGATCGACCCCCCACCTCTGGCCACATGCGGTATTGCATGCAATAGAAGTCAATGTGGAACAAATTATCTTCATTTCCATTGACTTCTATAGGGAAACTCGCTTTGATATGCGAGTGCTTTGTAATACAATCATTCTCCTGGAACAGATTATGCTCTTAATCCAAGGTTCCACTGTACTTTGCATGAATGCACTTAAAGCGGAGTTCCACCCAAAAATGGAACTGCTTTAAGGTAAGGTGACCCCCTGACATGCCACATTTGGCATGCCACTTGTTTTTGGGGGGGGGGGGGGAGCCGAAACCCTCCCACTTCCTCCCGGGGCACCGCAAGGAAGTTCACCTCTCCCCCCTCCCTCTCGGCCATCATATGGGACGCGTCACAGGTCCCAGATGATTGGCCGGGTGCCCACAGTGACCATGCTGGCTCTGCAGAGAGGAGGGGGGAGACGTACGGCGCATCGCTGGACCCTGGGACAGGTGAGTGTCCGATTAATAAAAGTCAGCAGCTGCAGTATTTGTAGCGTTGTGTTTTTTTGGGCAGAACTCTGCTTTAATATGAAAATTCTCTCTAACCTAATCTTAAGAAATGGCATCAAAAAGTAATGCAATGTATTATTTACTTATGTAATTTGTTTGCTTTAGGCTCTATAATAAAGAGTTCAATGTGTAGAAACAGCCTACCTTTCTTTGTTAGTTTTGGGTTTGCTGTCTGTGTACCTGCTGAAATTGAAAGGAAACCTTCCAATTGGGACACCTGTGCTGTGATTAGTTATTTCACAAGCCGATCAGCAGGTCCTGGCCAATGATTAATGGCTGTAACCTGCCTATCGGTGAAGCAGATGACAGGACAGAGCTCTGCGATTGTAAACACAGAGCTTTGTCCTGACAGTGGGGATGTGCCGGTTTTTGTTTCATTGGGAATAAAAAAAAACTGGCACATCTTAGTAAAATTATCTCACGGTAAACACACCAAGCATGGCTAGGCACACAGGTAACCCTTTGATTGGCCCTAGATGTTAACCCCTTCCCAGCCAGTGTCAGTACAGTGTATATTAGCACTGATCACTGTATTTGTGTCACTGGTGATGTCAGTTTTAGCTAGTCAGTTGCCACAGAATGTCAGCTGGTGTTAGATTGCCCGCCGTGCTATCACAGTTCCCCTATAAGTCGCTGATCACCGCCAATACTAGAGTGTGTGTGTGTGTGTGTGTGTGTGTGTGTGTGTGTGTGTGTGTGTGTGTGTGTGTGTGTGTATATATTATATATATATATATATATATATATATATATATATATATATATATATATATATATTCCAGTATATTTACCGCCGTTTGTAGACGCTAAAATTTTATGCCAACCAATATACACTTACTGAGATTTTTTCTTACCAAAGACTTGTAAGCAGAAGACATTTTGGCCTAAATTTATGAAGAAATTTGATTTTTTTTTTTTGGAATATGTCTTATAGCAAGAAAGTAAAACATTATCGGTCTTTTTTCATTTATTTAAGAAAAAATAAAGAACCCAGTGGTGATCAAATACCACAGAAATTAAGCTCTATTTGTTTGAAAAACCAAACTATATAAAATTTCATTTGGGTAGCGTGTAGTATGACCACACAATTACCAGTTAAAGTAGTGCAGTGCAGAATAGAAAAAAATGGCCTGGTCATGGAAGGGGTAAAATCTTGCAGAGCTGAAGTACCCATGTCCAACTATCAGGACTGCACAATGCAGAAAAGCCCAATTGGCTGATACTGCTTTGCTTCCAGAACCCTGCTGTGCATCTGGATTAGAGAAAGCAACTATTAAAACAGATTTAGGGTATTTATACTAGCTGTAAAACATATATCAACACATACATAAAACTATTTTAAGCGTGTTTTCAATTTAAATGGAGACCAGCTTTCAAGTAAATCAGAGAGCCAGCACAAAAAAAAATACATAAATAACTCACTTAAGTTCCATGCGTTCCTTCTGGGAATTCCCAAGTAAGTTTCCAAATTGACAGGAGTAGACGTGATCATGAATTTCTAGTAAATATTTCTCGCTGAATTCAAAGGCACAGGGGAACTGTTCCATTAGGTGCCACACACACTCCACAAACTGTGTGAATATCGGGGACACTTCTTTAGGTTCAACATCTAAATGGCCACATCTGCAGTAGATACAAAGGATGAACATTATCACATTCTAAACAGGGACACTCACACAAGCATTAGATCAAATTATTGGTTCTGTTCAATATTTGAAGGAAACAGTTCCTGAAAGAAATGTGGAGACTGTAATTTCTACTTCTCCTAATGCTAGTTTGAAGAACAAGACCTGCTGACTTTCCTGACCTGCATTCATGTTCCAGGCCAATGACCATGACATTATTGAAGTCAATGGGCCAGTATAACAGCCAGTCAAACTAGCATATTCAGAGGAATTATAGCAATGGCAGCTGCTTCCAAGTAACAAGTATGAAATAAGAATGACTACAGATACAGGAGTGCTTCTTTTTCAAAACCTGCCTATGGTTAAAAACTGATGTGTTATTACTACAGAAACGAATGGGATTGTTGCCTTTAGCCCTCAAAAAAATATGCAGTTTCTAAGTAGGTGCCAATATTTTTGGCCATGACTGTATATCCATGCTTTATTATGTTGAGAAACCACTTTGAACCCCCCCCCCCCCCCAAGTAGCATTTCTACCCACAGCCATCTTGAGTAAGGGCAGTTGATTCATAATAAACACACCGGTATGCACAGATCCACGTAATGAGGTTATGGTCTTCTATAGGCATTTAGCCAATGGCAGAGATCACTGATCGGAGTGTTCTGGCGGGGGGGCGTCCCATTCTATCCCGCTAGCAGGACAGCCTGCGGCAGAAAACCAATGGTGGTGTTAAAGTTAAGCCTGGTACACACTACAGTTTTTTTTCGCGCAACACCGTGGGTTGCATGAAAAAAAAAAAAAAAACCCTGACAGCTCCGTACTAAACCTGGGAGCTGCTGTACTAACCATGCAAGCTTAGTCCAATGATCTCTCCCACTGAGCTGTTGTGTTCTCACAGCAGGACGGGAAGGGACGGGGCACCCCCCCCCCCCCACAGAACACTTCGATCAGCGCTCTCTGCCATTGGCTGAGAGAGCTGATCGGGAGTCGTCGTCTGCTGGTTTTCCAGACCGACATACACACGGGCAGAATGTCGGCTGGTATTTTTTGTACTGGCAAATGCCTCCCGAGCTTTAGAGTACTGGCTGTCTGCACACCTAAAAAGTTTTAAGGATTGAGTGCAAATTGAATTTGGTGATGTCCACTCTAAGCACAGCTGGATACTGTTTTAAGTTACAAACACTTAGTAATCGACTCACACAAATAGGTACAATAATTATACGATTGCATGTTGGCAAGTGTGTTAGTAGTATGTTGGTTTTTTAAATGAATGACCAAGAATAAGAAGGCAAATTAGAATAATCAGGGAATAGTCAGTAGCCCTTATCTGCCAAAGGATCAGCATGACAGCCAGGCAAATACCTTTTTCAAAACCAGAGCTCTGCTGCGCTTGTTCTCATGTTTTGTTCAATTTAGGTTATATCAACCAAATTTAATTCATTCAATCTCATTTCATTCACCCAATGCATGACCACACATTCAGACCCAGTGATGCTGTATGCAATCTAATGGTTGAATGTCTGGATCAAATCTAGTCTTTTTACTGTTAAAATGCTTTTTACGTATGATTGGTGTATTTAATAACATTTGTTTAAAAAAAAAAAAAAAACCTTCAGGCTTATGTGATCCCTTTTAGAATTAAAATATTATTACCTACCTTTGAGAAAATTTATGTCCCAGCGATATCCATTCCTTTTCAATGAGTACCTTTTTATAAAGGAATACATAATAAAGTATATTCATTTAGCGCTAAAAAAAAACACAGTATGAAGCGGTGTTTAAATTACACCTACAATTGTATTTACACATGTACTAAAAGCAATACGATCATATCCCCAAACAACCATTTATTACAGGGTGCACCAGACAGGTTTGGCAGAGCATCCAGCTAGGAGGGAATATAAAGACTTATTTGCCCAAATTAAATAAATGTATGGGGACTTATGACTAAAATACATATAAAAAGGCAAACAAAGTAGATCAGAGATTCTATTAAAAGTGGACTATAATAAAAATGTACATTGCTGTTCACAGACGCTCTCTATCCCATCTGACAGAGCTTGAGCTATTTTGCAAAGAATGGGCAAAAATGTCACTCTCTAGATGTGCAAAGCTGGTAGAGACATCCGCAAAAAGACTTGCAGCTGTAACGGCAGTGAAAGGTGGTTCTACAAAGTATTGACTGAGGGGCTGAATACAAATACGCGCCACACTTTTCAGATATTTTTAAAAAAAATTTAAAAAACATTTATCATTTTCCTTCCACTTCACAATTATGTGCTACTTTGTGTTGGTCTATCACAAAAAAAAAATCACAATAAAATACATTTACTTTTTTGGTTGCATCATGACAAAATGTGGAAAATTTCAAGGGGTATTAATACTTTTTCAAGGCACTGTATATAGGCAATTCCATGATATGCAACTTGTGCAATTCTGGAAAAGAGGTGAATTTGCTTCTTGAACAAAGAGCAATTAAGCACAAACATAAAAATACTTGAATATGATAAATAAATGGTCCCAAGTTTAAAAATCTGCAAATGTAAAAAGGTAATGGGTAAATAAAAAAAAAAAAAAAAAGGTACTTTGCTTGCATTATATGTATTATAGTTAAAAGCCCCAATACATTCATTTTATTTGAGCAATTAAAGAAGTGTAGTCAAAGCTTTTTTGGCTATATTTCGCCTGTGGATCGCAGGAGTGTATTTTGTTCTGGACTCCTGTGACCCCTTTTTAGCCTGTTGGCTGGCATCACAGAGCCAGTCCAGGCTCTGAAAAGGTCCCAACCATATGGTCGGGATCTACCCAGATGAGTGGACCAGCAGCTGGCTCTGCCTCTCAGCGAGCCGCTAAGGGCCTGAGACAGCCTCTTCCACAGCCCAGCACTCCAGTAGGCACTGGAGGGGCAGAGCAGAGAGTTGAGCGATCAAAGGCGTTTGATCGCTCAGTTCTCAGTCTTAGAGCCGGTGGGCATACTTCTTTTAGGTCCTTATATTCCCTCCTGGCTGGCTGATTCTTGTAATTCCACATTTGTGTGTTCCCTAGGCAGCTGCTGCAACATCATAAATGGCTTTCTTTAACACGATAGCAGGCTTGACAAAGGGGTGGAACTGCCCCAAAATGCATACCTACACCCCCATGCATGCATAGAATCCTTCTCGGAAAAAGAAAGAAACTTAATACTGATAGAAGTGCCACACTGCTAAAAACGTGATTTACAAGTCAATAAATCAATGTGCATTCATAACTCCACATACTGTTACAATGTTGATCAAAATTATTAACAAAATAAAGTGCACCACTTAAACAATGCTAACAAAACTAAAGTGTTTCCTTAGCTGAATGCAGTCCATTAAATAAAAGATATACAGTCCATTCCACAGCAAAGCTTCTAAAACGACTTCAAGCTTCAGTGTACCCTTCACCATTATATCATGGATATAGCAACCTCCTGTCCATAGGGGTCTCTCTTAGGATCACTTTGCCTTGTCTCACATGAAGGGAGTGTGGCTCCTTTAAATTTGCCCATTAATGTGGCTATTCATCTCTTTTATTCTCTATTAAATTATTTTTTTATGCTCTATTAAATTGGATCCAATGACTCCAAGTATGGATCCAAATCCAACAATTACACCCGGTTAGTAGTCTCCTACAGTGACATTTTCTGTTCTAGTGGTTGCTGCCAGACCCACCATTAAATTAAACAGAATCCCCCCACACATTACATTGTATTTCAACACATTCAGGTTTGAGCTCATGACTCGTTCTCACCATGAAGCCTTTTATAGTTCTGTAAAATGGATCGAGGAGTAGGCTAGCAAGCGAACACACTTGTGCTGTGCGATCCCAGCCATCTGAGCAGTGTACCAACACACTGGAATTATCATCCCTTACTGCCTGCCAGGAAGAAGGCGAAAAATTAGTGTTTGTTTTGTTTTTTCCACAAGTTTGAATCCTTCATCTTAAAACTTTGTAATATGTTGAAAAGACAACATCACAACTTCCTTTTTTGTTTGTTGCTCTAATAATTGGATTTCACACCATGTAGATAAAATCATATAAAGCAGGCAGTTTATCCACATATAACGGATTTTTATGTTTGATATTACATTAGAATAAAAAAAAAAAATCACATTTTCTATCTTCTAAATAACAGGAGAGCGTAAACCACAAGATAGTAGGTAAGAAAGTAATTGATAAAGTGCATCTGTGCCCAGACTATGGACATTAAAGTGGTTGTAAATCCTTACATATACCCAGGGAAGTGAGTGGCCTTGGGTGTTACACAGAGATTAAACAAATCCTCTTACATAAGTTGTACCTGTCTAACTGCAGTCTTCTCTACATCCAAAGAGCTGAAATATTAAGCTTGTCTGAGCTGTCAGAAAACAGGGGGCGGAGAGCTAAAGTATATTCTGCAGAGCTCAGTTAGGAGAGCTCTGAGAGTTGATTGGAGAGAAGGGACAAACCCCCCCTTCACACAGCTCACAGCAGACAGGAAAACTTGTCAGAAGGGATTCATGCTAATAGCAGAGGAATGAAGCAGCAGACAGAAATGACGCTTAGTGCTCTTAATAAAGACAAGTACACACTATAGAAGGAAATCCTTTGCTCATAGTTTATGTCTGAGCTTTACCCAACAGTAAGGTTTTTACACATTCTTAAGCAGCAAAACATCTTTAAAACTACCCTCTCAGGTTACTTATAAAAGTGAAGTGAGGTTCTAGGGGCAAGTGCTTGTCTATAATAGAAGGCTGACAGTCTGCACTCAATAGAATTCATGGGAAATGAGCTGTAATTTTAGTGCCTTGGTTGGTAATTTTGAAGTTGAATTTCTCAACAATGTCTATAGAGACGGAGGTGCCATTCCCAGGAACATAGGCTTGTCTTTCCCCATTACTTCCTAACCACTCTGCTTAGTGCAAAGACGCAAAGAAAATAACTGGGTAGAAGAGCAATACTACAGTGCTGGGCCAATCAGTGCTGTCACGTGGGGGGGGGGGTTGGGGGTGGGGTGTCAAACACTCTGTATACCCACTAACAATTTGTAGCTTACACTGGACTTTCCATTAACTCCTGGATGCTGAACTGATTAGAAAGGGATCGAAAAGAAGGTAAAGAAATGTGTCTCTGGGAATCTGCATTAAAATGATCCAGATGCCAAGCTCTGCATTGACAAAAACACAGATTCACTTTAACCGCTTCCCGACCGCCCACTGCATATATACGTCAGCAGAATGGCACGGGCAGGCAAAACCACGTACCTGTACGTGGCCCTTTAAATGCCTGCCCGTGGGTCGGGAGCGCGCCGCGGTCGGGAGCTCCGTGACCCCGGCCGCGGGACCAGCGGACCCGATCGCCGCTGGTGTCCCACGATCGGGTTACGGAGCTGAAGAACGGGGAGAGGTCTGTGTAAACAAACCTCTCCCCGCGCTTCCTACTCTGCCTGTCATTGATTGGCTGTTCCCGGTCATCGGGAAAGCCGATCAATGACGTCAGACGTCAGCCCCGCCCCCTAATGTAAAAAAAACACACACACGTAAGAGCCCATAACCCCTCTCCCTAGTGGTTAACTCTTTCACTACAACTGTCATTTATACAGGAATCAATGCATTTAAATAGCATTGATTGCTGTATAAATGACAATGGTCCCAAAAATGTGTCAAAAATGTCTGATGTGTCCGCCATAATGTCGCAGTCACAATAAAAAAATCGCTGATCACCGCCATTACTAGTAAAAAAATAAATATTAATAAAAATGCTATAAAACTATCCCCTATTTTGTAAACGCTATAACTTTTGCGCAAACCAATCAATAATCGCCAATTACGATTTCTTTTACCAAAAATATGTAGAATACGTATCGGCCTAAACTGAGGAAGAAAAATGTTTTTTTATATATTTTTTGGGGATATTTATTATAGCAAAAAATATTGAATTTTTTTCAAAATTGTCGCTTTATTTTTGTTTATAGCGCAAAAAAAAAACCGCAGGGGCGATCAAATACCACCAAAAGAAAGCTCTATTTGTGGGAAAAAAAGGATGCCAATTTTGTTTTGGAGCCACGTCGCACGACCGCGCAATTGTCAGTTAAAGCGACGCAGTGCCGAATCGCAAAAAGGGGCCTGGTCCTTTGGCTGCCAATTGGTGCGGGGCTGAAGTGGTTAAAGAAATAAAATTCATTCGTATCATTACAACTACAGAACTCAAATGCAGACAAGTATACTATTTTACTGCTATGGCAAGCCCAAAGTGTACATATTGCTTTGTACTCCGAGTTCCTCATGTATACAGACATGCCATTATTTTTTATCACCAGTCCCTGTTCATGCATAAGGACTTTGATGTATGTACATAAGCCTATACCTAGTTGTCTGGCTGTTATTGGGTGAGTCTCTGTTCTGGAACAAGTATGCAGAAAGTGAAGCCAGAACACCTGATCTGCATACACATGCCAGGTCAGTGACAGTCTTGAAACGATAGATTAGCATGACAGCTAAAATTCTTAGAAGAGGAGGTCAGCAACTACAGTCTACAAATTTCAGTGCAAGTTTCCTTTAACCACTTTCAGACTGCCCACCGCCCATATACGTAGGGTGGCCTGGATGCGCGAAGCCACGTACCTGTACGTTGGCCCGTGCATTAGATACAGCGAACGCTTGCCCGTGGGTCCAGCGGACTCTATGTCCTCTGGCCACCCGCGATGAAGAGAGGCAGAATGAGGCTCTGCCTATGTAAACAAGGTGGATCCCCGTTCTGACAGGGGAGGAGAGAGAGAAATCAGCTGTTCCTAGTAATCAGGAACAGCGATCTCTCTCTACTCCCAGTAAGCCCACCCCCAAAAGTTAGAAAGCACCTCCCTAGGGAACACTTAACCCTTTGATCACCACTAGTGTTAACCTCTTCCCTGCCAGTGCCATTTTTACAGTGATCAGTGCATTTTTATAGCACTGATCACTGTATTGGTGTCACAAGTCACCAAAAAGCATCACTTCGGGTTAGATTTGTCAGCCACCTAAAAATCGCAAATCGCAGCCATTATTAGTAAACACTATAAAAAGTCCCTAAATCTTTCCCCTATTTTGTAGACGCTATAACTTTTGCGCAAACCTATCAATTGTACGCTTATTGCAATTTTTTTCCCAAAAATATGTAGCAGAATACTTAGTGAACTAAACTAATGAATACATGCGCTATAAAAACAAAAACATTTTTTTTTTGTTTAAAGCGTAAAGAATTAAAACCGCAGAGGTGATCAAATACCACCAAAACAGAGCTCTATTTGTGGTAAGAAAAGGGCATCAATTTTGTTTGGGTATGTCGCACGGCCCTGCAATTGTCAGTTAAATGCCGTATCGGCATGGTCATTAAGGGGGTAAATCCTTCCAGGGCTGAAGTGGTTAAGAGTACAATATACATTGATTAATAAAGTGGTGCCGGGCAGGCCATATCGAAGAAGAAGGAGGAAAGAAGAAAAGGAAGAAAGGAAGGAAAGAAAAGGAAGGAAGGAAGGAAGGAAGGAAAGAAAGGAAGGAAAGAAAAGGAAGGGAAGGAAGGAAGGAAGGAAGGAAGGAAGGAAGGAAGGAAAAGGAAGGAAGGAAGGAAGGAAGGAAGGAAGGAAGGAAGAAAAAGGAAGGAAGGAAGGAAGGAAGGAAGGAAGGAAGGAAGGAAGGAAGGAAAGAAAGGAAGGAAAGAAAAGGAAGGAAGGAAAGAAAGGAAGGAAAGAAAGGAAGGAAGGAAGGAAGGAAGGAAGGAAGGAAGGAAGGAAGGAAGGAAGGAAAGAAAGAAGAAGGAAAGAAAGAAAGAAAGAAAGAAAGAAAGAAAGAAAGAAAGAAAGAAAGAAAAAGAAAGAAAGAAAGAAAGAAAGAAAGAAAAGAAAGAAAGAAAGAAAGAAAGAAAGAAAGAAAAAGAAAGAAAAAAAGGAAGGAAGGAAGAAGGAAGGAAGGAAGGAAGGAAGGAAGGAAGGAAGGAAGGAAGGAAGGAAGGAAGGAAGGAAGGAAGGAAGGAAAGAAAAAAAGAAGAAGAAAGAAGAACCACACCTTTGGGGGAAAAAACCCTGGGAGAAAAAAAAATTGCATACTAGCACATTATGAAATACTTACCTTAGAACTAAGTCACCGCTGACAGGGCTTCCATCTTCACTCGGTCTTCCTTCCAGGTTCAAGTGCTCTGGCTGTTTTAGATTGACCTTGATTCAATATTACTCGTGCGCTAGAGTTGCGGCAAAGAGCTCTGAAGGAACGGCACGTGCATGCCGTTCCTTTAGAACGCATGCGCCAGCGGGGTCACCGACTGCATACAGTGTGAATATCTCCTAAACAGTGCAAGTTTAGGAGATATTCACTGTACAAACAGGTAAGTCTTATTAAGCCTTATTATAGGCTTACCTGTAGGTACATGTGGAAAAAAAAAAAAAAAAAAAAAGAAGACTTTACTACCACTTTAAAGACTAAAACAAGATCCAAGGCTTCCCTATTCGTTCCCCTCTCTTTGTAATGCTAGTGCATGCACCATAAACCTGCAAAATGTAGATACAACAGAATTTTAATATGTACACAATACCCAAGAACATGCGTGAGTCATTTTACATACTTTTGCTAGAAAAACGGAAGCATCCATTACAGCTTTAATGTGCCGTAACCAGCCAGAATTCTCAAGGATGGTAAGGAAACTACTCATTGATGGATTCTTCTGTTCACAAGCTAAAACAGAACAAACATACTTAAGAAAACATTTTACCTTTGTAACATCACACTTTTCGCTGTTTGCTACTGAAGGAACTTTAACATTCATTTCATAAATAATAAATTGTATAATTGAAATGCAAATCTATTTAAAATATTTTTAAACCATTTTAGTCAGTCTAACGCCCGTGTCATACTAGTAAACCTGTTGTAAGCAATGCTAGCGACAGGATCACTAGAAGACATGGGGAGGACAAACACCTGCTTTGTATGGGTCGCTCCCTCACTGTGAAAAACATTGCAATAACCTGAGAGAGCAACGGCTCACTCATCCAGATGACAAGGAAGCAACACATGAAAGCAGGTGGGAGGCTCACAGCTCTCATACCTGAAGTGCTGAAACATTCCAGGATCAGCTAAACCAGGGTTCTTCAAACTATGGCCCTCCAGCTGTTCAGGAACTACAATTCCCATCATGCCTAGTCATTTCTCTGAATATCAGTTTTATAATGCCTCATGGGACGTGTAGTTCTGCAACAGCTGGAGGGCTGCAGTTTGAAGATTCCTGAGCTAAACTTTGATTTTTACCTTAGGGCTCTTTCACACGGACGGACCGTATGTCCGTTTTTCACCCTTCCGTTTTCGGATGAAAAACGGACATACAGGTATCCCTATGGGATAGCGGGTGTCAGCGGATGAGCATCCGCTGACACCCGCTCTCGTCCGTGCCCGCCATGCTCCGTTTCTGCAGACGGAGGAAAACCCTATTTTTTCATCCGTCTGCAGAGCGGATCGGGTGACGACGGACTCTACGGTCCGTCGTCACCCGATCTCCCATAGGGGAGAGCGGCACTCTGACAGGTCCGTCCCTGCACTCCGTGCAGGGACGGACCTGTCATCTTCTGCTCAGCGGATATCGCTACGACGATCCCCGCTGAGCAAGCGGCTATCCACGGGGCGGATCTGCACTGATCTGCCCCGTGTGAAAGAGCCCTTACACAGCAGTGATCCGGACCTTGGATAAACATTAGGAGGTAACTTGTCTTTACTTATCACAAGTCTTTTATTTTTTATTTTTATTTCCTGGATTTTTCCGCTTAAAGTACAAATTAGATGGTTTAGGCCGGCCCTCATATTACATGATTTTGTTACATCTATAAAGCAAAAGGTGCTCATCCTGTGGCCCTCTAGCTGTTGAGGAACTGCAAGTCCCATGAGGCATTGCAAGGCTGACAGTTACAAACACGAGTTCCAAAGGCAGAAGCATGACGGGACTTTTGGCTCTGCAACAGCTGGAGGGCCACAGGTTGAGCACCCATGATCTAAAGGAAATTGTACAGCCCGACTTATATGTGTAAAGCTTTAGCTTCAGAAAACAATAGCCACCAATAACAATCCATCTTATACTTATAATGTGATGTGTGCACACTAAAAATTGTAGTTGGTTACCACGATGTAACGCTTTATCGAATAAAGCCATACATGGTTAAACCTACACTTATAACAAATTTCAGCTTAATAAAAAAAAAAATAAAAAAAAAAAAAAATAAAAGTCAACCTGGTATCAGTGAGTAAAGTTTATACAAAAGCAGGCTACCTCACAGAATTACGACTCAAACTGTTTTTATCCAAATGACTTAATCCATATTGTAGTGCCTAAGCTTAGGTCTACTCCAACAAGAAAAAACCATTGCATTATCTTTGTACATATATTATTTTGGATTGTTATCAAAGCTCAATCACCCTCCTAGAAACCATTTGTGTTACATGGAGCAAACTTACAAACTAACCTCGGCTCTCTTGTACAATTTAGATTTTCATTTGTTTTTACCAACAACTAAGTTCTGCTTTGCAGTCAAGCCCCTAATGGCATCCTTCCTTCGACGTTACCAAGGCCACTGGGCCCAGTTCATTTTCCCATCGATCCAACAGTCAAAAATCCTCCCAGAGCTCCGGTTTCTCCAGAAAGGAGCTTTGAAAATGAACATTGAAAGGTAGTACACTTTCCATCCTTGTCCCAATCAAATTCTTCCTTTCAATATGCCATACCACATTGCGAACATGAAACAAAGAATCTGATTTGGTATCAACAACAAATCGTCCATTTCTTCAAATTACGCATAAAACAAAAAGGTGACATAGCTTTTAATACATGCAAAAGAAGCACATTAGTAAAACAAAGCAAAGCAGAAGCATACCCTCCAAGAGTTTTTGCAGGCTTCCTCTCATCACATGGATATTCTCAATCCCAATAAACTGGAAACGGATGTTGGGGTAATTGTCTTCATTTTCATAGCCCTTCCCTGCTGCCCTGTTTGCCATTGCATTCAGCTGTTGGGTTCAAATTAAAAAGGTAGTTAGACAATGAACACATCATCCAAGCTTAAAGTTGAACTTAAAGCGGTGTTCCAGCCGAAATTATACTTTTTAAATAAAAATACCCTTATAATACGCAAGCTTAATGTATTCTAGTAAAGTTAGTCTGTAAACTAAGGTCTGTTTTGTTAGTTTTTAGCAGTAGTTTGTTATTTTATAAACTTGCAGCAGGCCGTGGCCATCTTAAGTGTGGGCATCTGAAGCCAGACTATTTCTTCCTGGATCTCATACATGCTCAGCGCAGCATAAGCAGTGTAATAGGTTTCAGGTCAGGTTTCCATAGCAACGGCAGTTGCTGCCCCTTCCCAGGAGGCATTGCAAACAGGAAATGATGCGATGGGCCACGGCCAGGGAGGAGGAAGTGAAAAATGAATACAGCAGATATACAGTCTGTGCTGAAAAAAAATAAACAAAAATATCCAATTTGTTTACAGTGCACAGTTTAGTGAGGGATGCTGAAAAGTTGTAAAAGTGGGTGGAACTCCACTTTAAAGGGAAAAAAAATATTTCTTGTATGTGCTGTGTCCAGCTTAGTTACAGTCCAATTATTTGTATACTATGTCCAGAAGGTTGCTGGGGATGATATCTTCATTATAGTAAGTAGCATTACACTGTCAGCTTTAAACTTCTGGCTGCAAGTTCCATTGCTGGTATGATAGGAAGTGATTGGCTCTCCATTCTTCTCAATTCAGAAAATGTCTTGTATTCTTTTCAGGGAATACAAGCCTTTCTCTGAAAAGAAATGCGTGGGAAAGGAGATGATAAACATCAGGATCTCACCTTGTCCATTTTAATAAAGACTTGTACTCAGTAGAAAGTAGAGGTCGACAGATATATCGGCCGATATATGGCCGTTTTTATGAAATCGGCATCGGCCGATTATTGTGGAAACCAGGCCAATTCGCGGCTGCAGCGCTATACCCGGCCGCCTCCAGTAGATTTAGACGTGTTCCCCCGCTACAGCAGCATGTAAACTTTTCACCAGCGCGGCCGGTGCGGCCACTATAGAAAAGCAAAGTTTCACTGGCACGGGACCGCTCCGCTCCGTCCCGCCCCGCCCCCCTCCGGCCGCTCCGCCCCGCCCCGCTCCGGCGTGCTGTAACATAGAAGCCTCCGCAGGAGATCGTGGCAAGCACCAGCTAAGCTCCTCTTGCTTCCCTGCTAAGGCGGAGCCTGCTGGATGCTGCTATTTCTCTTGTTCTGCGATTGGCTGGTCAGCGTCTATCTGCATGCACCTAGCCCTATCAGGTGCCTCTCTGTACCCCCCCTCCTCCACAGCCACCTCTCTGTACCCCCCCCTCCTCCACAGCCACCTCTCTGTACCCCCCCCCCCCCTCCTCCACAGCCACCTCTCTGTACCCCCCCTCCTCCACAGCCACCTCTCTGTACCCCCCCTCCTCCACAGCCACCTCTCTGTACCCCCCCCCTCCTCCACAGCCACCTCTCTGTACCCCCCCCCTCCTCCACAGCCACCTCTCTGTACCCCCCCCTCCTCCACAGCCACCTCTCTGTACCCCCCCCCCCTCCACAGCCACCTCTCTGTACCCCCCCTCCTCCACAGCCACCTCTCTGTACCCCCCCCCCTCCTCCACAGCCACCTCTCTGTACCCCCCCCTCCTCCACAGCCACCTCTCTGTACCCCCCCTCCTCCACAGCCACCTCTCTGTACCCCCCCTCCTCCACAGCCACCTCTCTGTACCCCCCCTCCTCCACAGCCACCTCTCTGTACCCCCTCTCTCCTCCACAGCCACCTCTCTGCACCCCCCCTCCACAGCCACCTCTCTGTACCCCCCCCTCCACAGCCACCTCTCTGTACCCCCCTCCTCCACAGCCACCTCTCTGTACCCCCCTCCTCCACAGCCACCTCTCTGTACCCCCCCTCCTTCACAGCCACCTCTCTGTACCCCCCCTTCTCCACAGTCACCTCTCTGTACCCCCCTCCTCCTCCACAGCTACCTCTCTGTACCCCCCTCCTCCACAGCCACCTCTCTGTACCCCCCTCCTCCACCGCCACCTCTCTGTAACCCCCCTCCTCCACCGCCACCTCTTTGTACCCCCCTCCTCCACAGTCACCTCTCTGTACCCCCCCTCCTCCACAGCCACCTCTCTGTACCCCCCCTCCTCCACAGCCACCTCTCTGTACCCCCCTCCTCCTCCACAGCCACCTCTCTGTACCCCCCCTCCTCCACAGCCACCTCTCTGTACCCCCCTCCTCCACAGTCACCTCTCTGTACCCCCCCCCTCCTCCACAGCTACCTCTCTGTACCCCCCTCCTCCACCGCCACCTCTCTGTAACCCCCCCTCCTCCACCGCCACCTCTCTGTAACCCCCCCTCCTCCACAGCCACCTCTCTGTAACCCCCCCTCCTCCACAGCCACCTCTCTGTAACCCCCTCTCCTCCACAGCCACCTCTCTGTAACCCCCCCTCCTCCACAGCCACCTCTCTGTAACCCCCCTCCTCCACAGCCACCTCTCTGTAACCCCTCCCTCCTCCACAGCCACCTCTCTGTAACCCCCCCCCCCCTCCTCCACAGCCACCTCTCTGTAACCCCCCCTCCTCCACAGCCACCTCTCTGTAACCCCCCTCCTCCACAGCCACCTCTCTGTAACCCCCCTCCTCCACAGCCACCTCTCTGTAACCCCCCTCCTCCACAGCCACCTCTCTGTACCCCCCCCCCCCCTCCTCCACCGCCACCTCTCTGTAACCCCCTCTGTAAAAATCGGCCGCAAAAATCGGCATCATATATCGGCCATCGGCTGCCCCAATTTCGAAATATCGGCATCGGCCAGAGAAAAACCCATATTGGTCGACCTCTAGTAGAAAGAATACAAAATATTTTCTGAATAAAAGGAGCTGAGGGACGAGCGACCCCAGCAGTTGAAATAAAAGTGATAGTGAAATGTGGCATATTACAAGATTTTTATCATTCCCAGTAAATTCCTTATCTTGATGTACAGTACAGGACACAGGGCTTGTACACCATAGACCATGGTTATATGCAGGCTACCTTCAGGTGATTGACATGGTCAAAAATTTGTTGGGGCCAACCCTGATGCACCCATTCTGTGAGACTAGTTTTTATAGCAACTAACAGGTAATTCAAAATTCCCTTTATCTTAAATCATACAGTACAGGCTTGTATTCATATGGCATGAAATGTCCTAAAGCAATAAAACTCAGGGGTGGGCAACAACAAGCCCACAATAAAACGAGGGTCAAGAGTAAACAAAAAATTCTTAGATGACAGCATAAAAGGCATCTTGCAGCTCGTATCTCCTGAGGCCTCAACATTCACTTGGTAAAACCTACAGAATGTGTGAAAAGAAGCCCAGGTGGTGGCTTAAGAGACACCAACAGGTCTGGTGGAATGAGCTCTGATAGGCAAAGGAGGAATTCTTTTATTAAGGGTCTAGGCCCTGGAAAGAAGTTGTCCAATTCACCTAGCAATGGTGGAGCGGCATGCAGGATGTCCTTTTTGAGAGTCTTCAGATAAGACAAAAAGGAGCTCAGTTTTGTGAACAGAAGCCATGGCTGCCCGGTAGATTAAGAGAGCCCTGTCCACATCCCAGCAAGGTAGGTAAATCTGCTTGGTGCGTTTTGGAGCAGGACAGATGGAAGAGAGGACTATATCCTTATTGAGGTGGAAAAGAGACCGCCTTAGACAAGAAAGAAAGCCTTGGTTCCAAGACCTCTTTATTTTGTCTGCAATATCCAAAAAGGCTCTTTACAAGAAAAAGGGAAAGGGGGGTGTCTAAAGTACATCAGGCAACACAGAGGGTTTTATATGAGAAATTCCCTTAGGCTGGTTTCACACTGGGGCGTTGGGGGCGCTGGCGGTAAAGCGGCGCTATAGATAGCGCCGCTTTACCGTTGTTATAGCGGCGCATTTCGGCGGCTAGCGGGGCGGTTTTACCCCCCGGGAGCGGTCGAAAAAGGGTTAATACCGCCCGCAAACCGCCGCTGCAGCGGCGTTTTGCGGGCGGGTTCGGTGCGCTGCCCCATTGTTTTCAATGGGAAGGGGTGCTATAGGAGCGGTAAATATACCGCTCCTACAGCGCACCAAAGATGTGGCTTGCAGGACATTTTTCAGCGTCCTGCAAGCGCACCGCTTCAGTGTGAAAGCCCTCGGGGCTTTCACACTGAAGACACAGCAACAGCTGTTTCGGGTCGGTTTGCAGGCGCTATTTTTAGTGCAATAGCGCCTGCAAACTGCCCCAGTGTGAAAGGGGCCTTAAGGAAAAGTCTTGATTAAGGATTGCGAAGAAAGATATGTTTGGAAGAGGATGAATAAAGGCAGAAACCTTACCTTAGACACACAGAACAGGCATCATCCTATGCATCTATCCAGCCATATGCATAGGATGAAAGTTATCTTAGAAAAGAAAAGTATATCTGTTGCTTGTAACATAATTCCAGATTTTATTTTTCCAGACCTGGTTTCAAAAATGAAATCCATCCTAAACACTTTTATGGGCCACCCCTCACATTTTTGTAAATATTTAAAATTATATCTTTGTGACAACAATGAAGAAATTACACTTTGCTACAATAGGACTACAAAAGTAGTGAGTGTACGGCTTGTACAACAGTGTAAATTTGCTGTCCCCTCAAAATAACAACACACAGCCATTAATGTCTAAACCGCTGGCAACAAAAGTGAGTACACCCCTAAGTGAACATGTCCAAATTGGGCCCTATTAGCCATCTTCCCTCCCCGGTGTCATGTGACTCGTTAGGGTTACAAGGTCTCAGGTGTGAAATTTGAGTGCTCTCACTCTCATGCTGGTCACTGGAAGTTCAACATGGCACCTCATGGCAAAGAACTCTACAAAGATCTGAAAAAAAGAATTGTTGCTCTACATAAAGATGGCCTAGCCCTAGGCCAGGGGTGTCCAACCTTTTGAAGAGCGAGGGCCACCTAAGCGACTTGGTAAACTGTCGCGGGCCACAATGAGCGGAGCGGGTGCATGGCAGCCCACTCTACTTTTTTTTTTGCGGATCAGAGTGGAGGTAGGCGTTTGTAAACAGACACAAATCCATTTACATCTGCTACTCCTTAGAGGTGAATGGAGGGTCCAATTGGGTTGGACTGACCGCGTGAAAGGGGCCTATGGCTCAGGTAACCCTTAGGTGCACTACTCTGCACCTGCAGATCAGTTTGAAAGCAGCCCAGTAACCACTGCAGAACAGATATGCCCATATTTACACTGCGATTTTAGTAATAAACTTACTATTAATAACAGTATTCTATTCCATCCCAGAGCAGGAGGTCGCGGGCCACATCAGAGGGCTCCGCGGGCCACTGGTTGGGCACCCCTGCCCTAGGCTATAAGAAGATTGCCAAGAACCTGAAACTGAGCTGCAGCATGATGGCCAATATCATACAGTGGTTTAACAGGACAGGTTCCACTCAGAACCGGCCTCGGTCGACCAAAGAAGTTAAGTGCACATGCTCAGCATCATATCCAGGGGCTGGCTTTGCGATATAGACATACGTGCTGCCAGCATTGCTGCGGAGGTTGAAGTGGTGGTGGTGGTGGGGGGGGGGGGGGGTCAGCCTGTCAGTGCTCAGACCATACGCCGAACACTGCATTAAATTGGTCTGCATGGCTGTCGTCCCAGAAGGAAGCCTCTTCTAAAAGATGATGCACAAGAAAGCCCGCAAACAGTTTGCTGAAGACAAGCAGACTAAGGACATGGATTACTGGAACCATGCCCTGTGGTCTTAGGAGACCAAGATAAACTTATTTGGTTCAGATGGTGTCATGCGTGTGTGGTGGCAACTAGGTGAGGAGTGTCTTGCCTACAGACAAGCATGGTGGAGGAAATTTCATGGTCTGGGGCTGCACTAGTGCTGCTGGCACTGGGGAGCTTCTTGAGGGAACCATGAATGCCAACATGTACTGTGACATACAGAGCATGATCCCCTCCCTTCAGAGACTGGGCCGCAGGGCAATATTTCAACATAACGACCCCAAACACACCTCCAAGACAACCACTGCCTTGCTAAATAAGCTGAGGGTAAAAGGTGATGGACTGGCCAAGCATATCTCCAGACCTAAACACTATTGCGCATCTGTGGGGCATCCTCAAAACGGAAGGTGGAGGAGCGTAAGGTCTCCAACATCCACCAGCTCTGTGATGTCGTCATGGAGGAGTGGAAGAGGACTCCAGTGGAAACCTGTGAAGCTCTGGTGAACTCCATGCCCAAGAGGGTTAAGGCAGTGCTGGAAAATAATGGTGGCCACACAAAATATTGACACTTTGGGCCCAATTTAGATATTTTCCCTTGGGGGTGTATTCACTTTTGTTGCCAGCGGTTTAGACATTAATGGCTGCATGTTGAGTTATTTTGAGGGGACAGCAAATGTATACTGTTATACAATCTGTAAACTTACTACTTTGCTACAATGTAAAGTGTGATTTCTTCAGTGTTGTCACAAAGATATAATTTAAAATATCTACAAAAATGTGAGGGGTGGCCCATGAAAGTGTTTAGGATGGATTTCATTTTGGAACCAGGTATGGAAAAATAAAATCTGGAATTATGTTACAAGCAACAGATATACTTTTCTTTTCTAAGATAACTTTCATCCTATGCATATGGCTGGATAGATGCATAGGATGAAGCCTGTTCTGTGTGTCTAAGGTAAGGTTTCTGCTCTCCTTATTCATCCTCTTCCAAACATATCTTTCATCGCAATCTTTGTGAAGAGTGTACTGTACTCACTTTTGTGAGATCCTGCATCATGCATGTTTATGGAAAAGTCTTTTGGTGGTCAGATCTTCCAAAATCGGGCACTATGCACTAGGACCTGCAGGACCACCCACTTGTATGTGAAATCATACTGTACCTATGATGGAAATGGTTGGGCAGCTATGGCAGCTTTTGGCTCCATTTTGTAATAAAGAATTTATTTTACAGCAATCCTGTGGCTCCATATAAGTCTACATTTGTTCTTCTGCATTTGCAGATAGTAAATGGCACTTTACTTTTATCTTTTGGCTTGTGGATAATTATTAAAAACTAGTGGCAGTCTACACATCTAAAAAGTTTTAGTTGGCTAAAGTGCTACAGATATTTGCTGTAGGCTAAGGGACTTCAAAGTAAAGTACGCTTGTTTAGCAATCAGAAATGTTCTGCCAATTTCAACCAGCATCAGAAAATCATCTGACACATGCATCCGTAGCGACACGTATGGAAGGCTAGATGCAAAGCACAGACTGATTAAATACATTCTGTATGTACATTGGCTCTAATGTTGGCCAAAGACATGCACAAAATTTGTTGATCCTTTGATCTGATTGTTGCACGCATAATATTCTACAATCCATTTGACTGGACACTTACTTCGCTCCTCTTTATGATTTAAAAGTGCATTTGGTAAAAAAAAAAAAAAAACACACACACACACACACACACCTTCTGAGTTTTCAACAATCGATTTTCACATAATTACTGTAAATTATAAAAAACTGTTAAAAATAGAATTTTTTCATCATACTTACCTGTAAAATTCTTTTGAGTACATCATGGGACACAGTCAGGCGAATATTCATTACCTATTGGGTTATACTCCATCTCCAGGTGAATGGACACTGGTAAAACCAAAAAAGTCTTCATACAGGAAGTGATCCCCTATATAACCCCTCCCATACAGGAAGCACTTCAGTTTTGTAGCAAACACCGAATCCTCAAAAAAGAGGGTGAGGGATCTGTGTCCCATGATGTTCTCAAAGAAAAAGGATTTTACAGGTAAGTATGATGAAAAAATCCTATTTTCTTTTTCACACATCATGGGACAGAGTCAGGCTATATTCATTACCTACTGGGACGTCCCAGAGCAATAGCCTTGAGGGGAGGGAGACACCCTGTCAGACAATAGCCATCAGAACTTATACGGCAGCCCGCAGTACACTGTGGCCGAAAGCCGAATTCCCGGCTGCTCAAACAGCAACTTGATAACGTTTTGTGAACGTATGCACTGAAGACCAGGTAGCAGCCTTTCAAATCTGAGCCACAGATACCCAATGGCGAAAAAAGCCCAGGAGGTTCCTACACCCCTGGTAGAATGAGCTCTTACCCTAAAGGGAGGAGCTTTACGTTTCAGACC
This sequence comes from Lithobates sylvaticus, assembly GCA_028564925.1. NCBI lineage: Eukaryota > Metazoa > Chordata > Amphibia > Anura > Ranidae > Lithobates > Lithobates sylvaticus. The sequence goes on along the minus strand of CM053033.1, from coordinate 65,852,814 downwards.
ATAGACCTGAATGACAAATTGACGGACACAATTGGCAATGGAAGCTGCCTGCCCTTTATTGGGTCCTTTTGGTAAAACAAAAAAGAAGTCTGATCTTCGGATCTCCGCAGATCTAGACAAATAAATCTTGACTGCCCGGACAACATCCAAAGAAAGCAGTAGTCTTCTGCCGAACGAAGCTGAGAGAAAAAAGGCGGCAAAATAATGTCCTGACTGAAATGAAAAGCTGACACCACTTTTGGCAAAAAGGACGGAACAGGATGTAACACGACTCTCATGGTGAAGGATCAAGTATGGTTCCCTGCATGAAAGGGCCGCCAACTCCGACACCCTTCTAGCCGAGGTGATAGCCATCAGGAAGGCTAGCTTGCGTGATCGCAAGTCTAATGGAATTTCCTTCATTAGGTTCAAATGGTTGTTTCTGTAACACAGATAGCACCAAGTTCAAGTCCCAAGGACACATAGGTGACCTAATGGGGGGAAGCAAACAAGTTGCCCCTGCATAAAGTTTCGGATCAGTGAATGGGAGGCTAAAGGCCTTTGGAAGAATACTGATAGGGCCGAAACTTGACCTCTGATTGTACTCAAAGTCAATTTGATTTCCACAGTTGACTGTAGAAAAGGGAATTCTCCCAATCACGTATATTTCCGAGGATGACATTTTCTGGCTTCACACCAAGCAATACAAGTTTTCCAGACCTTATGATAAATTTTCCTAGTGACAGCTATTCTAGCATTCACTAGAGTAGACACTGGTCCAAAGATGCCACGGTCCTTTAACAGCCTGGCTTCAATAGCCATGCTGTCAAATTTAGAGACTGTAAATTGGGGTGAAATATAGGACCTTGAGACAGTAGATCGGGGCGATGTGGAAGCATCCATGGCCCATCTACTGTCAGTCTCACAATCTCCAGGGAACCAGGGCCTTCTGAGCCAGGCTGGTGCCACCAGAATGACTGGAATCCCCTCTTTCCGAATCCTGCGCAACAAATGTGGAAGGAGAGGGATCGGAGGGAAAGCATAAACCAGGGAGTACTGGCTCCATGGAACTATCAGAGCATCTGCTCCGACTGCCAGAGGATCCCTTGTTCGGGACAAAAATTGCTGTAGCTTGTTGTTGAATCTGGATGCCAAATAGGTCGACCTCTGGCCATCCCCAACACTGGCAAATTTCCTGGAACACCCCTGGGTGTAGGAACCATTCCCCTGGGCAGATCTGCTGGCGGCTGAGATAATCTTCTTTCCAGTTCTCTACTCCTGGGATATGGACTGCCGATATAAAAATCGGCACATGTTCCTCTGCCCAGGCCAATATGTGGTTCACCTCCTTCAGAGCTGAACAACTCTTGGTACCGCCTCGGTGGTTTATATAGGCCACTGCAGTGGCATTGTTGGACTGAACCCCCGACAGGGCAGTCCTGAAGCTCCACCGTCCAGGATCGTAGGGCCAGATGTACTGTCCGTAATTCCAGGACGTTGATGGTCAGGAACAGACCCTGCCCATTTCCCCTGGGCTGTGAGCCCTTCTACAGTCGCTCCCCAGCCTGAGAGGCTGGCTTCTGTAGTCAGTACTTTCCAAGTTACCGGGAGAAAGGATGTTCCCTTTCACAGGTTCTAATTCTGCAACCACCAGTTTAGGCTTAAGCGTGCCTGAGGAGATAAGCACATTGGCTAACCCAGGGCTTTTCATCTTCTGGTCCAAGCCAACAAGATGTCTTGTTGTAAAGGCCTGGAATGGAACTGGGCATAGGGCACTGCCTCCGAGGATACCATCCTCCCTCGAAGACTCATACAGAGCTGAATGGAGGGTTGTCTGGTGCCCCTTATCTGATGCACCTGAACCTTTAGGGCACAGAGCCTTACGGGTGGCAAGAATATTATTGCTTGAACCGTATCTAGGATCAGACCTAAATACTTTAGACCTTGAGCTGGTTTCAAGGCTGACTTTTCGGTATTTATGATCCAGTCTAAGCTTTTAAAATACCGGACTGTGCATATTATGCTCTCTGTTCTAGAGCCTGTAATGAGTGATCTCTGAGTAAGTCATCCAGATACCCGAGCACCAGGATCCCTTGGGCCCTTAAAAGCCCCAGTACTGGTGCTAGGACCTTTGTGAACAGCTGGGGGGCTGTAGCCAGCCTGAAGGGTAGCGCCACAAACTGAAAATGACGTTCCTCTACTGCAAAACGTAGAAACCTCTGATGGGGCTGAAAAGGTAGGCATGTGTAAATATGCTTCTTTTATAAATCGGGAGAAGGCTAGAAAATCCCCCCTCTGGAGTGAGGCTACTACTGAGTGGACAGACTCCATCAAAAAGGACTGCATCGGTAGATACTTGTTCAGGGATTTTAGGTCCAAAATGGGCCTTATGTCCCTGTTTGGTTTCTGAACCGTAAACAATTTTGAGTAAAACCCTGTGCCCCTTTCGGATACCGGAATCTCTACAATTACTCCTTGATGTACTAGATGAAGTAGTGCAGGGGTGCCCAACCAGTGGTCCGGGGGCCACATGTGGCCCGCAGAGCCCTCTAATGTGGCCCGCGACCTCCTGCTCTGGGATGGTGGTTTGACAAGCCCAGATCGCAGGTTGCCGACCCACCATCCCAGAGCATCAGTGTTGTAAATGAAGCCGGCGGTACAGAAAGCAAGAAGCTGCAGAGCCGCATAAGCTGATGCTTCCTGTATAGCGCCAGCTCCTGTCACAATCGATACCAAATGCACTCTGCCTGGGACAGCAAGAGTCGGGGAAAACTGAATGGAAGACTGTTATTAAAGGTGCGTTTGTTACTGAAATTGGTGTATATATGGGCATATCTGTTCTTCAGTGGTTACTAGGCTGCTGTTAAACTAATCCTACACCTGCGGGTTACCTGCACTGAGCCATAGAGTTCTGTTATTACATGTGGCTTTGCTGCACTATACCATCAGGATATAATAGAAGTCTATGGCAAAGTGCAGCTAACCTGCAAGAAAGCCACAGGTGCACGTGGCGCATCAGTCTGAAAGCAGCCTTAGGACCCAATCAGACCCTCCATTCACCTCTATGTCCCTTTACCCCTGCTTACCTTCAATCCAATACGCTAAAAAAAAAAAAAAAAAAACAGAAGGGGAACCGTCCCCTTCTGTCAGATTGAATTGGAGGGCCCATAGAGTAGCATGGGTTGTGTCCATATCCGTTCTGCATATGCAGCGTAGATACAGACCTGTCATCCGCCAATTACACTTATTTTGGCCCGTGACCGGTTACCAAGTCGCTTCGATGGCCCTCGCTCTTCAAAAAGTTGAGCACCCCTGATGTAGTGGCTGAAGCAATCAGTTTATTTTTGGAGGATCCGAGGGAACACTGGATCTTAAAAAAAAAACCCCCGCAACTTTGGCTTGTAACCGCGAGATATAATTGAGGTGACCCACTTGTCCTGAATTCTTGTTCTACGAAATGTCCACAAAGTGCATTAGCCTTCCCCCCACTCGATGGAGTGAGGGCGTCCCCTCAAAAGGAGGGCTTGGTGCTTGGTTTAGAAGAATCTTGGACCCAGGGCTTGCTTTGGCCCTGGCGCCCTGTTGGCGGCGGAACCGCCCTGACGCTGACACATTGGAGGAAGCAATCCCTGAGGTTTTAAACAAGGGACGTCTGGTGCTTTTCTTCATAGGAAGTAGAGAACTCTTCCCTCCGGAGATCTTTTGGATATATTTGTCAAAATGATCACCAAATAAACGTTCCCCATGAAAAAGGGAAACCTGCCAATAACTTTTTTACAAGGAAGCTCGGCTGACCGTTTAAGCCATAAGAGTCTGTGCATACGTACAGACGAGAGACACAAACGAGAAACCTGCTGTATTGAATCCTTTAAAGGCATCAATAGCAAAACACATCGAGAAATATCTGTCTTACTTTCAGGCAGATCATCCTCCTGGGTTAGGCATATCAGGCCATTTGACCTGATCCTTTATTGACCGGCAGATACCAGTTGCTGCAACAGCTGGCTGAATAGCTGAACTGGCCAGAGAAAATGAAGCCTTTAATAATTACTCCAATTTCTTGTCAACAGGGTCTTTCAAACCCTGTGCGTTATCTACCGGACAAGTTAGGTTCTTGTTTAAAAGGAAAAGACTGCTGCATCTACTGCTGGCATGCTCCATTTTTTAATGAACTTTTCATCCATGGGATATAAAAAGGGAAAACCTCTTTAGGAGGAACAAAAAACCTGTCAGGATGTTCCCAATCAGCATACACCGCCTATTCCAACAGCACCCTACAGGAATGCCTTAGCGATGTGGTGTCCAGGATTCCACTTTGCAGGGTCCAGCACACGGAGGCCGCATTACAGGCAAAACCTTGCAGAATCTTGAGTCTTCTTTGCGAGGCTTGGGTACCATTTATCTAAGCATATAAAGCCTGTGTCAAATGGATCTGATCAGCCAATCCCTTGATTCATTTAAGAACAGTTTGTGGGACTAGAGACCAGGAGCTCAGAGAGCTCAAACAAACCATGCCATCCACCTTGCAGACACTGGTAAAAAACAGAAGTGCTTCCTGTGTGGGAGGGGTTATATGGGGGATCACTTCCTGTCTGAAGACCTTTGGTCTAACAGTGTCCATTCACATGGAGATGGAGTATAACCCAGTAGGTAATGAAAATGTATTAGCCTGACTGTCACATGATGTATGAAAAAGAAATGTCTGTTGCTCAAAAACTGCTGTCCATTTTGCAGTGCGAATGGCCAACATTAAAAAAATAAATAAAAATGCAGTCATGTGGAATCGATGAAAAGGCCAAGTAGAAGTGGTCTATTTTTGGAAGATTTAACTGAAAAATAAAAAATTTATTGATGCACCAGACAATAATTTTGTTGTTTATGTGCTGACCACCGTATTTGAGGCATTGGATCTAAATGAATAGCTAGCTCAAATAAGGCCAAGAGACAAGAAAATGTACAGTACATACATAACACAAGTCTGTTTAAGGGGTTTATGGAAAGTTATTCTTAGCTTACAAGTTGACTACAGCAGATGTGTGTAGGCAAGAACAGAAGCCAGCCAACGGCTGAAAACAAGCCTACTATGTTACCATTTGGTGTGTTAATATATTATCCAGTAATGAAAGCAAGTTTTTTTGGTCCTTTTACTATTTGTATAAATAAAACTAAGACACCTTTTACTTGCATCGGAGCTGGATAAAATGTCATCTGAGAATAGTGAAAGCGTTCAAATAACTGGTCCACACACACACACACAGACTTGCTAAGCATACTAATAAAGTAATCCCGTTGGCATAGTAAAAGAAAAATCAACTGACGCACTCGGCAAAATAAACATCTTAATACTTGCCTTTCTAGCAGGTAGAGTGTTACTACCTTCAAGAAAAAATACAGTAGTAATGTAGGGGTTACGGGAGCAACCACAGTGCTCAGTGGAGATGCAGATACCTTCTCAACCTTTTTTCAGTCAAGGCACCTTTTAAAATTATGGACAGTCTTGAGGCACCCCTTTCTAAAATGTAAGAAAATATCCTAATAGCTTTAACCACTTCAGCCCCGGACCAATTTGCAGCCAAAGGACCAGGCCCCTTTTTGCAATTCGGCACTGCGTCGCTTTAACTGACAATTGCGCGATCGCGCGAAGTGGGTCCCAAACAAAATTGGCGTCTTTTTTTCCCACAAATAGAGCTTTCTTTTGGTGGTATTTGATCGCCCCTGCGGTTTTTATTTTTTCGCTATAAGAGCGACAATTTTGAAAAAATTCAATATTTTTTACTTTTTGCTATAATAAATATCCCCAAAAAATATATAAAAAAACTTTTTTTTTTCCTCAGTTTAGGCCGATACGTATTCTTCTACATATTTTTGGTAAAAAAATAAATCGCAATTAGCGATTGATTTGTTTGCGCAAAAGTTATAGCGTTTACAAAATAGGGGATAGTTTTATAGCATTTTTATAATTTTTTTTTTTTTTACTACTAATGGTGGCGATCAGCGATTTTTATTGTGACTGCGACATTATGGCGGACACATCGGACATTTTTGACACATTTTTGGGACCATTTATATAGAAATCAGTGCCATTTAAATGCCCCGATTCCTATGTAAATGACACTGGCAGTGAAGGAGTTAACCACTAGGGGGGGGGAGGGGCTAAGTGTGACGTGTTGTGTTTCTCTTTTTTTACAGTAGGGGGCGTGGCTGTACGTCTGATGACATTGATCGGCTTTCCAGATGACAGGGAACAGCCGATCAGTGACAGGCAGTGTAGGAAGCGCGGGAAGAGGTTTGTTTACACAGACCTCTCCCCGTTCTTCAGCTCCGTGACCCGATCGCTGGACACCATCGGCGATCGGGTCCGCTGGTCCCGCGGCCGTGGTCGCTCGCGACCCCACGGCTAGGCAATTAAAGGGGACGTACCTGTACGTGCTTTTGCCCAGCCGTGCCATTCTGCTGACATAAATGTGCAGGAGGCGGTCGGGAAGCGGTTAAATAATGCAGCAACGTAGGACGCCCAATGCTAGGGGTGATTTATTCTTCCAAAGCAAATACACTTTTGCACACTGGTACTGACCAGCTCTAGATTGAAATTAAGCAATATACAGTGAAAAAAGCCGCGCTAAAGTGATAATATGAGTAAAATCACACAAAAATACTTAAAGAATATTGAAAAAAATCTGTATGAAAAGATTGTTCATAAAATAAAATCCAATTGAAGCTGAAAGTGATGGTGACAAAAAAAGGTTTGTAGTGACATATGATTTCCAAAAACCTGAATGTGAAAGGAACTCCAAGTGACCTTAATCCACCACCGCTCTAATGATGTGCTTACCAGAAGGCAAGCTTTGATAAGCCTGTAACTCGAAAGCCGTCAGGGTATGACCAAACCACTAGGCATCGCCTCTAGAACTCGTATTCAACTGGTGATAGCGACCAAAATCCTGGGACAGGCAAATCTTCCCTTATAGGGTGTAAATGGGATCGGACTCCTCCAAAAGGTATCAAGCCAGGGAACCATACACTCTCATCATGTGGATAGATAAAAATGAGGGATGCTCCCATAGTGTGAAACCATATATAAAATTTATTGTATCATATAAAAGTTCTACTTACATCCAATTAAAAGAAATGTTCGCAGAGTACATATAAGAAAAACGCCGGCCGGCTAGCGGAACACCCGCTCACAATGCGGAACGTGATGACGTCAGTGCGTCAGCCTCCCTACGTCCGTTTCGACTAATCGACTAATCATCGATTAGTCGAAACGGACGTAGGGAGGCTGACGCACTGACGTCATCACGTTCCGCATTGTGAGCGGGTGTTCCGCTAGCCGGCCGGCGTTTTTCTTATATGTACTCTGCGAACATTTCTTTTAATTGGATGTAAGTAGAACTTTTATATGATACAATAAATTTTATATATGGTTTCACACTATGGGAGCATCCCTCATTTTTATCTATCCACATGATGAGAGTGTATGGTTCCCTGGCTTGATACCTTTGGAGGAGTCCGATCCCATTTACACCCTATAAGGGAAGATTTGCCTGTCCCAGGATTTTGGTCGCTATCACCAGTTGAATACGAGTTCTAGAGGCGATGCCTAGTGGTTTGGTCATACCCTGACGGCTTTCGAGTTACAGGCTTATCAAAGCTTGCCTTCTGGTAAGCACATCATTAGAGCGGTGGTGGATTAAGGTCACTTGGTGGAGTTCCTTTCACATTCAGGTTTTTGGAAATCATATGTCACTACAAACCTTTTTTTGTCACCATCACTTTCAGCTTCAATTGGATTTTATTTTATGAACAATCTTCTCATACAGATTTTTTTCAATATTCTTTAAGTATTTTTGTGTGATTTAATTCATATTATCACTTTAGCGCGGCTTTTTTCACTGTATATTTCTGGTTTATGTGCATATCTCACATTTATTAGCTGCTGCTTTTATTATTTTTTCATTATTATTTTGTTTGCACTTGGGTATATACACATAATATTTCTATCAAGGTATATTTACACATTATTCACCATTTGTTACATTTAGGGATGAGCGCGGTGTTAGCTTTTATTGTTTCCACTTGAAATTAAGCAATGCAGCATAATCTTAAAGGGAAAAAAAAAAAATATTTGATCCCCTGCTGATTTTGTATGTTTGCCCACAGACAAAGAAATGCTCAGGTCTATAATTTTAATGGTAGGTTTGTTTTGACAACAAAAGTATCCCGGAAAACACATTAAAAAAAAAAAAAAAAAAAAAAAAGTTATAAATTGATTTGCATTTTAATAAGTGAAATAAGTATTTGACATCTTTGCAAAACATGACTTAGTACTTGGTGGCAAAACCCTTGTTGGTAATCACAGAGATCAGACGTTTCTTGTAGTCGGCCACCAGGTTTGCACACATCTCGGGAGAGATTTTGTCCCACTCCTCTTTGCAGATCCTCTCCAAGTCATTAAGGTTTTGAGGCCGACGTTTATTAACTCGGACCTTCAACTCCCTCCACATATTTTCTATGGGATTAAGGTCTGGAGACTGGCTAGGCCACTCCAGGACTTTAATGTGCTTCTTCTTGAGCCACTCCTTTGTTGCCTTGGTAGTGAGATTTGGATCATTGTCATGCTGGAATACCCATCTACGACCCATTTCCAATGCCCTGGCTGAGAGACGGGGGTTCTCACCCAAGATTTGATGGTACATGGCCCCATCCATCATCCATTTGATGCAGTGAAGTGGTCCTGTCCCCATAGCAGAAAGCATAATGTTTCCACCTCCATGTTTGATGGTGAGGATGGTGTTCTTGGGGTCTTAGGCAGCATTCCTCCTCCTCCTCCAAACACGGCGAGTTCAGTTGATGCCAAAGAGCTCGATTTTGGTCTCATCTGACCACAACACTTTCACACATTTCTCCTCTGAATCATTCAGATGTTCGATAGCAAACTTCAGACAGGCCTGTATATGTGCTTTCTTGAGCAGGGGGACCTTGCAGGCGCTGCAGTATTTCAGTCCTTCACGGTGTGCGTTACCAATTGTTTTCTTGGTGATTATGGTCCCAGCTGCCTTGAGATCATTGACAAGATAAACAACACAGAACTCTGTACAAAGGGAGCGATCTGTCAGTTTCTCAGGGATGAGAAACTGAAAGATCTAGTGGTAAAAGCAGCACACTTTACACATACTTAAGCACACAGCTAACCCTTTGATCGCCCCTTCCCAGTCAGTGTCATTAGTACAGTGACAGTATATAGTACCATCACTGATCACTGTATTATTGTCACTGGTGATGTCAGTGGCAGTTAGTCAGTTCACTCCAGCATCAGTTTGTGTTAGATTTCCCGCCGCACTATTGCAGTCCTATTATAAGTCACTGATGACTGCCATTAATCGTATATAAAAAAAAAAAAAATTCCAGTATATACACACCATAGTTTGTAAACCAATCAACATACACCTATTGGGATTTTGTTTATTAAAAGACATGTATATGAATACATGTTGGCCATAATTTAGGAAGATTTATTTTTATTGGATATGTCTTATAGTAGAAATGTAAAAAAAAAAAAAAAAAAGTCCCCGAATTTTCTCTTTTTTATATAAAACCCAGGGGTGATCAAAAAGAAAGCTCTATTTGTGTGGAAAACAAAAAAATACATACATTTTGTTTGGGTGCAGCGTTGCATGAATATGCAATTACCAGTTAAAGTGGCGCAGTGCCAAATAGCAAAAAATGGCCTGGTCATGAAGGGGGCAAAATCTTCTGGAGTTCAAGTGGTAAAAATAAAATTTGTATAGTTTAAACTACAAAACAACCAGAAAACTAACAATAATGTTGTATTAACATTTTAATTGCATGAGATGAGGCTATAATGCAGGTTTTTTTTTTTTTCTCCAACCCCGGTGCCACGGCCACGTCCATGTCTGAGCGTCACAGCTCTTTCCTCCTCCTTCCTGCAGCTATGTGAACTACTGCTGGCCAGCCACCCGCGTTCTACCAATGGATGACGTCATCGGTTGTTAAGGACATGTCAGGCAGCACGACAGCTTTCTGCTTTGCCGGCATTAGTTCACATAGCTGCAGGGAGGAGGAGAGAGCCATGCGAGCCGAGCCCTCTCTCTCTCCTCGCAGAGCACAGGAGTAAGTAGAACCCCTTCCTCACACTGCTCCTGTACAGGCAGCAGAAATTGTGGGTGGGGGCAGAGGGGGGAGGAGGGTGTGTGTGTGTGTGTGTGTGTGTGTGTGTGTGTGTGTGTGTGTGTGTGTGTGTGTGTGTGTGTGTGTGTGTGTGTGTGTGTGGTTATGGGGAGCACAGCCCACATTTTTGCTAGGAGTGTGGATTTTTTGGGATGGGGGGGGTCTCGTGCTAAGATGGGGGATTTGGGCGGGGTGTGTGTTAGGAGTCAGGATTTGGGAACAGGGGGGTTTGGGATTTGTGCTGGGGATTCATGCTAGAAGAAGAAATTTGGGTGGGGGGAGTTACAATCTAAGATCACTGAACTCTGCCACACAGACTACATTTTAGGGCTTCTTCAAACTAGGTGCAGGGAGGCAACATGCGCAAATCGCAGGTTTTCCTGAAAAATTTGCTGCCTTTCACAGTTGCATGTGGGTGCCATTATTTCTTAATGACACGCCCACACATCTAGCAAAAGTGTGTTTGTGCTCATTACAAAATGCGACGCCAGTAAACGTGCAAAAAAAAGCGCGTGCTCGAACGCACCTCCTGGTGTGAATGAGCCCTGAGACTGGTGTGCCCCTGGACTGTGAACAGTTCTAAAGGTTGCCTTGACTGAAAAAAAAAGATTTAAAAAAAACAACACTGCTATAATGTATGAATTTATCCTTTTGGTCATCTATTTTTCTGTTTCTCCTAATACCACAATGACACAAACATCAATTCAGGCTACACAAATCATACCTTGGGCCTCGTGTCTACAACATACATAAAGGGACTTCCGGGGTTGGCTTTGCTGATTATATCCAGCATCTTCTCATCTTCTACACAGCGAGAACTGAACCCAGAGAGAGGCTGGCTACACCTGCAAATAGCAGCCTGGAAAAGGGAGAAAAAGCAGAAATGTAAGAGTGCAGTCTTTTCAGTTTTATCGTTTTAGGTCAGGGTCAGACATGTTTGCTCATTACACAGAGCATGCAGGCTCTGCTTTCTACATAGCAATGCTACATCAAATGTATACTTATTGAAAGCAATGCTCTCCCTGTGTGGCTGATCGCTCATCTCAACAGGTGAGAAGAAAGGCAGAATTATTTCACTGCGACCTCCCTCTGGGGACCAATGTGCACATTTCTATATTTAATACAACAAAATATGAAATGGAAGGCTTCTAAAACTCGCACAATCTACTTTAACCTAAAGACACTGGCAATCCAATATGCTCTTTTAATAAAAACAAACAAAAAACAGTCACAGAAAAGGAGGAGGAGATGCTCCAGCCATTCATGGATTAAAATTTTTAAGTAACATATCTAGTCACAGATGTGTGTCACTGAAACATTTATTTTAGTCCTTTATATGTGTTGTAGATGAGCATAATGAACTACCATAGACAAATAGATTCCGACAGACTACTAACATCAAACCTATAAAATATTTGCTGGTTAATTGACACCTGTTTATATTTTACATGTATTAATTCCTGGAATGAATATAGAGGTTACCTGTGATATAGATTTTTAGACACACTGCTCCACTAAAACGAGACAGATTGGAAAGCCTTATCTGGGCAAGATTGTGCCCCCTTACAGTCTGGTGCCTCCTCCACCCTGCTCTGAAGGCCTAAACACAGATGGTCCCCATATGCAGCCAATCATGCTTAAAGTGGTTCTAAAGGATTTTTTTTTAACCATAATGCATTCTCTGCTTCCCACCCTGCCCATAAACGGCCAGGTGGGACAAGCACCACTCTGAATGGACGTACATCCTGTCAGGATGTGTGGCCGTGCAGCGGTGCGATCCCATGATGGCTGTGTCCCTCAGACATAGCACATCACAGATCAGGATATGGGCTCTCTGATTGGACACAGCCATCACATGAGCGAGAGGGCCAATCACAGCCATCACGCAATGTAAACAAAGGCATGTGCCTCTGTGTGGGCTCTCCTCCCATGTTCAGTGACGAGGTTGGGGGGCGTTTGGGGGGGGGGGGAAATCGCTGCAACCTGTCAGCGATCTTTGTGTAACTGATGAGTTTACTGTTCAGCTACAGACAGATCACACATACTGCAACCATCTGTACTAGTGTCCCATCAACACCTGTCACAGTGTACAAAAAAACATCTGTCACAGTGTACAAAAAAACATCTGTCACAGTGTACAAAAAAACATCCGTCAGTGTACAAAAAAACATCCGTCAGTGTACAAAAAAACATCCGTCAGTGTACAAAAAAACATTAGAGAAAAAATAAATAAATAAATAAAATGTAAAGGCGCCACCGTCCTCATGTGCAAAGGCGAAATGCATGCATTGGTCCCGTACACATACATAACCAGCGATTGCACCACACGTGAGGTATGGCCACAAACGTCAGAGCTAAAGCAATGGATTCTAGAACCTGACCTCTTCTAACACTAAACTGGTAATCTGTAAAGGCTTATAAAGTGTTGCCTATAAAGATTTTGAAATATCGTAGTTTTGCACCGTTCCACAAGTGTGATCAATTTTAAAGCGTGACATGTTGGTACCCGTTTACTCGGCGCAACACCATATTTTATATTGTACCAAAAAATTGGGTATTATATAGTGTGTTTGTGTGCATAAAAAGCATTAAAGTGTATTTTTCCCCCAAGAAAATTGCGTTCGAAACACTACTGCACTAATAACATGTGACATAAAAAACATTAGTCTCTAGGGCCTATGCTAAAAAAAAAAAAAAAAAAAAAACACACAACACACAAAACAATGTTTGCAAGTATGCCTATGCTGTGTGTGAGAAATAACTTAATATGAAATTTATTTGAACAACAATTTTTTTTTTTTTTTTATTTAATTTCTTTATTTTCTAAATAATTGTGGGAAAAAATTACAACTTAAAAAAAAAAAAAAAAAAAAAAAACTCACCATGCCTCTTACTAGATACATTGGACTGTCTACTTTCCCAAAAAAAAAAAAAGGGTAATTTGGGGGCTATTTGTACTGTCCTGGCATGTTAGGGCCTCACAAAATGAGACTGACTGGCTGTCAGTACATCAGGTGTGAACAAATTTTCAACAAATGATAACATAGTTTGTAGGGGTGCAACGGATCAAAAAACTCACGGATCGGATCGATCCTCGGATCAGAGTCACGGATCGGATAATTTTTCGGATCAGCAAATAATAATTGAATTTGCAAAAACCGCCACCATATAGTCCCCACTGTAATATCCACGTCATCTCCGCCACTGTAATATCCACATCCTCTCCCCCACTGTAATATTGGCAGGGTATCGCAGAGTATTGGCAGGGTATCGAAGAGTATTGGCAGGGTATCGCAGAGTATTGGCAATGCAGAGTATCGGCTGGGTAATGCAGAGTATCGGCTGGGTAATGCAGAGTATCGGTGGGTAATGCAGAGTATCGGCTGGGTAATGCAGAGTATCGGCTGGGTAATGCAGAGTATCGGCTGGGTAATGCAGAGTAACGGCTGGGTAATGCAGAGTATCGGCTGGGTAATGCAGAGTATATGCAGGGTATTGGCTGGGTAATGCAGGGTATTGGCTGGGTAATGCAGGGTATTGGCTGGGTAATGCAGGGTATTGGCTGGGTAATGCAGGGTATTGGCTGGGTAATGCAGGGTATTGGCTGGGTAATGCAGGGTATCGCAGTTTATCGCAGAGTATCGACTGGGTAATGCAGAGTATCGCAGAGTATCGGCTGGGTAATGCAGGGTATCGCAGAGTATCGACTGGGTAATGCAGAGTATCGCAGAGTATCGGCTGGGTAATGCAGAGTATCGCAGAGTATCGGCTGGGTAATGCAGAGTATATGCTGGGTAATGCAGGGTATTGGCTGGGTAATGCAGGGTATTGGCTGGGTAATGCAGGGTATTGGCTGGGTAATGCAGGGTATTGGCTGGGTAATGCAGGGTATTGGCTGGGTAATGCAGGGTATTGGCTGGGTAATGCAGGGTATTGGTGGGTAATGCAGGGTATTGGCTGGGTAATGCAGGGTATTGGCAGAGTATCGCAGAGTATCGGCTGGGTAATGCAGAGTTTCGCAGAGTATCGGCTGGGTAATGCAGAGTTTCGGCTGGGTAATGCAGAGTATCGGCTGGGTAATGCAGAGTATCGCAGAGTATCGGCTGGGTAATGCAGAGTAATGCAGAGTATATGCTGGGTAATGCAGGGTAAATGCAGGGTATTGGCTGGGTAATGCAGGGTATTGGCTGGTAATGCAGGGTATTGGCTGGGTAATGCAGGGTATTGGCTGGGTAATGCAGGGTATTGGCTGGGTAATGCAGAGTTTGTTTACATTGTAAACAGTGGCCGGGTGTACCAAGATGGCCGCCGTCCGGAGCTAGGCCGAAGCTGCGGCCTTTCCTAAGGCCGCCGGGTGTACCAAGATGGCCGCCGCCGCTCCGGAGATAGGCCGAAGCCGCGGCCTTTCCTAAGACCGAGGCCGCGGAGCGCTCCGCGGATCGCGGGGTGTGCCGATCCGAACGGGGTGACCCGTTCGGATCACGGATCGGCGACGATCCGTTGCACCCCTAATAGTTTGTATAACTTTCACACAGACCAAATAATATACACTGATTTAGGTTATTTTCACCAAAAAAATGTAGCAGTATATATTTTGGACAAAATCTACGAAGAAAGAATTACTGTGTGCGGCCGAAAATACCCGAAAGCCGCCAAGAACGGCCGAGAACTACCGAGCGAGATACACAGGACATCCGCTCTGTATCTCGGCGGTGCCATTTTTAAACGAAAAAGACACTGGCAAGGCTGCAAAAGACACTGGCAGGCTGCAAAAGACACTGGCAAGGCTGCAAAAGACACTGGCAAGGCTGCAAAAGACACTGGCAAGGCTGCAAAAGACACTGGCAAGGCTGCAAAAGACACTGGCAAGGCTGCAAAAGACACTGGCAAGGCTGCAAAAGACACTGGCAAGGCTGCAAAAGACACTGGCAAGGCTGCAAAAGACACTGGCAAGGCTGCAAAAGACACTGGCAAGGCTGCAAAAGACACTGGCAAGGCTGCAAATGACACTGGCAAGGCTGCAAATGACACTGACAAGGCTGCAAATGACACTGACAACAAGGCTGCAAACGACACTGACAAGGCTGCAATGCAAGGCTGCATTAATAGGCATTTAAATGCAAGTTTTTCTTCTTTAAACTTCCCTCATAAACTTGGGGTGCGTATTATACGACGATAAATACAGTGTGTGTATATATATCCCTGCTAAAGGATTTGTCATTTTGTTCAGCCAGCTCCGAGATCCACACACCCCTGCTAAGCAGTCAAACACTAGACCAGATCTGTTGCAGCAACACACCTTGGACAAGTACATGCCCCCAGCTTGCTGACTGGGCAACAAAAGGGCAGAAACACAGATGAGTTATTGCTCCACTTTCTCCTCATCTACATCTTCACTGTTTAGGTCGGTTTCACACTGGAGCGCTGCTGCCAAAATGCAGCGTGGGTGTACTGGATTTTCATATGCTTTATATGGCTTTTTTGCCATGGTTTCTGGAAGTGCAGCAACTTTTGGTGCACTTTTGCAAAAACGTGTGACCCAATAGAATGTCTAGGGGACTGCGGGTAAAGCACGCAAAAATTGTGGAAACACCCGCACTGTGGCTAAACCACAGCCCACCAGTGTGAAACTGGCCTTACATATGTGCACTGCAGCAGAGCCAGACTGGCTGTTGATGCTGGGCTTCATTCTCTTGGAGACCTGCTGCTTGATTGATGTAAAGTAGGCCAATATCAGGACACATTTAGGTACTTAGAGCAGCTGTCTTCATGTGTAATAAGTTTACTAGCCAATATATATATATATATATATATATATATATATATATATATATATATATATATATATATATATATATATATATATATATATATATATATACTGAATTAATTGGAGTTTGTTATTTCTGCATAATGTTTACCTTTAAAGCCAAAAACACACACACACACACACACACACACACACGTATTACAGTATATAATAGAGTATAAGCCGAGTTTTTCAGCACTTTGTGTGCTGAAAATGCCCCCCTCGGCTTATACTCGAGTCAAGCACTTTTCTGCAGCAGAGAATGACATTTTCCGAACCGACTTTGGGGCCCCGTATCTCGGGGCCACTTGGTGCTAGGAGCTGGGGTTCCTAGCACCAAGTGGCCCCGAAATACGGGGCCCCAAAGTCGGTTCGGGAAATGCCATTCTCTGCTGCAGAAAAGTGCTCGACATTTTTCCTAACCGAATTTGGGGCCCCGGGATCTTGGGGCCACTTAGTGCTAGGAACCCCATCTGTTTTAGTACTAGTTCAACTGGGTTTGCAGGGCCCCAAATTAGTCAACTGTGTCCATCTGCAGCAATGTCATTTCGGGATCCTTTGGGTCCAGAAACCCCAAATTTTGGTGGCAGCTGGGGGGTATCTAGGAACCCTTAACTACAGGAGTTTGAAGTTTGGGGACCTATGGCTGCAATGGGTACAGTGAGGCATGCAAACGGGCATTTTTGACCTTCTTTTCCACTTACAGTAGCTGCACATTTCTCACCCTAGGCTTATACGCGAGTCAATACATTTTCCCAGTTTTTTGTGGTAAAATGGAGGTGCCTTGGCTTATATTCGGGTCGGCTTATACTCGAGTATATACGGTATGTATGGTGTGTGGGTGTGTGCCCAGATGCATCTGCATTTGGTGTGGTGCTACAGAAGAAAACATGCAAAAGGAAATATATGTTCTGTCATGTTTATAGCCATTATTTGCTTGGAACAGAAGCACAAGCTGTTACACAAAAGGAATGCAGAACATTGCTGATTTTTTATGATGGGCTGTACATCATCTCCTTTCAAAAGGAGATTCCAGTAGAGCTGTCGGCGCACTGTAAAAGATTGACCATAATAAATATATGGGAAATTCACAGGCCACTTACTGAAGCTAAGCTATCAATCCTTCAAAGCCACACCCCGAGTGAAAAAAAAAAAATGCATTTTGGTGGAGTTGCTCTATACATTTAGAACAATTTCACTGTCTCTATTACTCATCTGTGAACAAAGCATTACTGATAAATCCTATCAGCTTCCTGTTTTGTCACAGTCAGGAAATCCAAGCTTCCCTTTCTATCATGTGCATATCTATGTGTCACAATATTTTCAGTGCATGTGACTTACATTGTTTTCTTTGTAATAATAGGACAATACCGGAAACCGTTCCCTACTTCTGAACTTTGAGCTTCCAATTATTGTTGCTTCGGAGGCTTCTTTAGGCACAACCAGACAAGTTGGGTAAGTACTACAAACCTGAAAAAAAGGAAGCAGAAGTTAAAATGTCTGAATCTCCTAAAACTAGAGCAAATACAAGCTTGCAATAACAGAGAGAATTGAAAACACAAAAACACAAGTCAAAATAAAAAAACAAATGGAATAACATGTTGGAACAAAAAATGTAAAATTTGTAAAAAGTAGAAATTTTGTAAATTTCATACCCAAGTACATACAGTACAGTGGAAACTGATTCTAAAGCCTCGTACACACGGTCTGATTGTTGGACGACCGAGCGTCTGATTTTTGTCAAAAGCGCATTTGGAGGATTTTGTCTAGCATACTAAACTATTCGCAACTTGTCGTCTGACAAACACGAACGTGGTGACGTACTACAAGAGTATAAAGAGGAAGTTCATTTCTCAAGCGCCACCTTTTGGGCCCCTTCTCCTAATTTTGTGTTCGTAGAAGTTTGGTGAGCGCGGATTCGTGATTTTCAGATCTTACAAAACAAATGCCTTTTAAAATACGTTTGGCATAACTACATGCAAAGCAGCTTCATTATTATTCCATTAAAGAAGAATTTTGACATTTCATCAATTGCCATGTCACGAATGTTAATTCTAGATTACGAACAGTAGTTTACAAGACCGAAATCTTCCCAGTTGTTCCTTGATTTCGAGCATGCGCGTTTCTACTTTCGACTTTTGTGTGACGGATTTCTATACTGATCTTCTGAAAATCAGACGTTGAGTTCACATCAGACAAAAAATGTATAGCCTGCACATCCAGCTTTTGTCTGACATAAAAGTCAAACCGTCTTTCGAATGCACCGTACTAACGGTCCAATAAATCCGCAGACAGCTCGTCTTACGACTTTTCCCTTCTGTGTACAAGGCCTTAGACTATGGGTTATAGTCCACTACCTTCAAGTAGATGCAAATGCTTTGCTGGGACCGCTCTCAGTGTATGCATAGAACCCCAGCAAGCAGTAATGAGTTCACAGAGGGAAGAGGCTTGGGACCTGTGTCCTGTACTGTGCTCTAAGATATGGAATTTACAGGTATGTCAAATTCCTATTATCTTAATCATAAAGTACAGAACACAAGAATAGATTTTTCGACCATAGGATGTCCCCACACAATAACTTCGAGGGATGGGCAACAAAATAGCCAAAACAGCACCAACAGGTCCAGACAGACAGTTGGCCAAGGCATGCATAAACAGAGGTCCTAAAAGCCACCTAAAAAAAAAAAAAAAATTTTTCAAAATGTAAACAAAGGATCAGGTGGGCCCACAAACTGGGAAAATAAACATAGGTTTGATGCTGAAAAAAGGCTAAGAACTTGACATCTTCAAGAGAACCAGGTAGGGAAGCAGTGTGGACGAGGATAAAGCAATCCCACAGAGGTACCACCATTTGGGAAAACAGAAGAGGGGTCAGTTCCCAAGGGAAGACATGGCAGGTAGTCATCGATGACAGTTCTGACCCCATCCATAAGGCAAAACAAAAATTGACATGCCAAAATTATTTGACGTACGGAGGGAGAATGTAATTCCCACAAACTTTTTTAGAAAAAGCACCAAGGAAGCAAGAAAGACTGGCTTCCAAGATAAATTGTCCCACATTTAGCAAAGGGGGGGGGGGGGAAGAGGCTCACAGGAAGAAAATAGGGGGAGTCAAGGCAGAACAATGGCTGTCAGGGACAAATGGAAAAAAAATACTCTGTTCTTACAAAAGGACCCTTTAAGGGAGTAAGCCCTAAAAACACAGAGGGGGGAGGGGGGATGCGAGTGGGCAAGAGCACTATAAGGAGGCCCCCCAAGTTCACTGGGTGACAAAGAAGAGCAACTTAATGCAAAAAGGATGCACAGGGAATGAGAGAGTCAAGGCGTTAGGAAGAAACATATAAAAAAAGGAAAAAAACAATACCTGCAAGGGCTAGGTGTTTGGCAAATCAAAACAGAAGAAGAAGTTGCAGAATGAGGTTTTAAGATGGATTTCCCTTTCATCACACTAAGCAAGAACTACTTCAGGTTTTAGATTGCAGAGTATGGAGGAAACAAATCAGCATGCTCCAGAGAAAGAGGGGCACCCTACCCAGAGGTTGGTATGTGCTGATTTGGTGAATATCAGCGAGTTAGAAAGTCACACAGCAAGATCATAGTAGAACTTAGCTGGAGATAAGTCAAGGACAACAATGCTGGACCGCAGGGTTAAGTCCAAGATCACAGCAAGAAGAAAGTTCTGTAGGATAGCAATATGGCAAAACAAGGTGAAACTCACTAGGATTCAAAGACTCACGCTGAAGATGACCGACCCAGGTAGCTGGTGAGGTGGTCTTGGTGGAGGGAGGTCCAGACAGGATAATCTGCAGATGAAGGACTTGGGCAGGAAAACATTGGGTTCAGATAGAAGGGGAACTCTAGGAGCCCTGGCCGCAAATTCAGATCTGCCAGGCAGCACACCACAGCAGCGGTGAGCAGAGCGTGCAAGCAGAGAGGCTACTGGACAAGGGGAGGCAGAGAAGGGCATCTCCTGGAGGCCCAGCTATAGTCTTCGTTCTTCACAGGCAGAGGTAACATACACAGTAAACACCTTTACTTATTCCCTGGCTCAGGGAAATATACCTGACTCAGGGTGCAATCCCACGGCCCAGGCAACCCAATGCTTAGCACAGTCACATCAAGAGTGCAGCCAGGGGTGAGCTCTGTCTCTGGCGGGACACAGGATAGTGCACCATAGCCGCCAAACTCAAGCACCTGAGGGAAGCAGGTCGGAGATGGACATACTCGCACACAGGGGATATGGAAAAGTGGGAGTTGTGTGAGGTGTGCTTTTTGCATAAAGGAATTGTACAGAAATTTCCCCAAATGGGGACACAGGCAACAGAAAAAAAAAAAATAAAAAAAAAAAAAAAAAAGAGAGGTTCTAACTATTCTCACTCTACCCAAAACCTAAAAAATAAACATTGAAAGGGTTACGCTTTAAGGGCTTTTGGGAACCTGGTTTACTCTTATATGCTTAGCACATGTTTGCCAAAGCAGATGATCTTCCGGGTTAGTGTTCACAAGCCATGGCTAAACATTCCCCAAGTCAGATGTTTTATCGTACGTACCGTTTTGGTCATTGACGACAAAGAGACTAGATCCAAGCTAGAAACAAGTTATTGATAAATGCCTTGCTCTCACCTCTAATAAATATCTCTTGATATGCTTTGAAATCTTCAGTAATAAACTATTTTCCATTAACGCTTCAAGCCAATACCTGTCAAGGATTCTTACAGGGGCACGTAAAAGCTAACACAGCAATAAATCTCCAAATTAACAAAACGGTAAAAATACAAACCTTAAAGTCTTCATTGAGATCACTAAACACCCAGTAATCATTAGGAATTCCCATACGTGTGTATTCCATTTTCAGGTCAATTAATTTCCAATCCATAATCCGCTCATCTTGATCAGACTTGGGATTGTAGGAAAATGCATACAGTTCTTCATATTTTACTATGGAAACAGAAAAATATCATTTAAAAATATAAATTTCCAATACGCTTTTAGTTTCCAGTTTTGTTTAGTTTCAGTAGCACAGACCATCATAACAGAATCCATTTAACAAAACTCTTTCCTTTGACTCCAGCATGTTTGCTGAAGCGTGAAGCACACAAGGTCATTTTCCTGCACTCGTAGCTCAAAGCCCAAATAACAAAGCAAATTCATCATAGTTGCAATAAACAAGACAGGGAGGCCATCACATTACAAACTTGCCAAGAAATAATAATTGATTGAGCCATAAAACAATTAAAAAAAGAGAAATTGTACCCATCCAGTCCTATGAATAAACACATTCAGAGGGAAAAAGGAAAGAAATATCCTCTGCTGGCCTATAATTACACTTCACATAAAACGTTACTAAAAAAAAGACTGACATAATATTCTATTGATGAGACACTAAGCTTACCATTCATCATAACTGGCCAATCAAGTCAAATTCACGCAGGCATTGCTGCAGCACAGCAGTCTACAGAGTTGTTGTTTTTTTTTTTGGTAATATAAGTATTTAAAGCGGTTCTGCACACACTTATTTGACTTTATGTCATTGATTTACTATTCAGACAAACAGTGCTTAATGGTCTTTTTTTTTTTTTTTTTATATGTTACCTTATTATTGCTGGCCCGGTAATTACACACCTGCCTCTGTGCCTGCGGCTGTGGGCGGGGCCTGTGCGGGGATCCGCATCATTTCCTTTGCGTGCCGCACTGTCTCCAGGGATCTGGTGTCATTCATCCCAAGAGTCAATGCGGACATCAGACCCGAAATCTTGCATGATTTTAAGGACGTGAGGTGTTTACACTGCTCGGCGCTGTTGCCCGTGCGCATGCTGGTTCCCATAACGAAAGGGAACAAGGAAGTAATTGCTTGTGGGCTTCAAATGCCCACAAGCAAAATGAAAATTCAGTTGTTTTGCTTTTAAAAGTGCAGATTTTTATGAAAAAACGGACATGGATACCGGACGGACACCTAACAAGTGAGTTTATTGTTAGACTCATAATACTTGTACCACGAGTAAAAAAATAAAAGAGAAGTGTGTGCAGAACCGCTTTAAGAACCTCTGCTTTTATACTGCAAATAAGAAATTTGGCTGCTGCATGCTCCTTGCTAAAAAAGATCAATGCTAAGAAATCTTAACACCAAACAGATTCAAAGCTGCTTTGGATGTTTGAATATGGCTGGTGATAAAAGGTTTTACAGCATGGGCTTCAGGAAACATACGCAGTGATCCTTTTAGGTGCTCTTTGTATTCTGGCTAAAGCCTGGCACACACCGCTAGTTTTAATTTTCGTTCAACCCAGCAGGGCTGAAGGAAAAAAAACCTGACAGCTCGGATGGAGCTGCTGGACTAACTGAGATGTTAGTACAGCAACCCCCCCTGCTGAGCTATTGTGTCCTGACGGGGGAGCGGCCTCTTTGCCAGAACACTCAGGTCAGCGCTCTCCGCCATTGGCTAAGAGTGCTGATTTCCGTCCGACCAGCTGCAGTACACGCCGCGGCCGAATGTCAGACAGTTTCTACTGAACCGGCCGATACCCGTGTGTACTAGGCTTAACAGTGATTACTATCTTTAAGGTAAACCAAGTGAATTTTATAATCTTAGCACCAGCACAGTGCTTGCTGAATAACACTGGAACCTCAATGGTCAGTTTCGCAAGGGTGCTTTTTTCTGCAATCACACAAATATGGTTAAAGTGGTTCTAAAGACTAATATTTTTTTTTTTTTTTTATCTTCATGCATTCTAGCCATAAAAGGTAAAAAACATACACATCGCCCAATTCCCCCCCCCCCCCCCCCCCCTTGAAGCGGAGTTCCACCCAAAAGTGGAACTTCCACTTTAAGTACTCCTTGTCCCATGTCATCCCTCATTGGCTCCTGCTGCTGTCAATCACAGCGGGAAGCGGGAGTGGGGGATAGGGCTGAGCCCCATTCTGCCAGTCAAAGAACACACACAGCAGGGCTTGGGAGCCAGCATGCACGAGTGACCCCATAACAGGCAGCTTGGCAGCGGAGGGAGGAGCCCAGAGTGCTGGCAGGGGACCCCAGAAAGAGGAGGACTTTTTCATTATCAATCAGCTGATATCCTTACAGTGTTCTAATGCGTAACATTGCAAGGTCTGCATAACTTCAGAAGTAATTACCCTTTGGGAGTATCTCACCAAAAATTGCATTTTTGTTGCATAGGATGCCTAAATTCGGACTTGCATCTTAGTGCAGACTTCCGGGGAAAAAAAAAAAAAAAAAAAACACACAAGCAGGAAATTACATTTCTGGGGAAGTTCTGTACAACAACTGTGTACAGAAGGCCTCCAGGTTGCCATACTGCATTGCATTTTAGAGAAAATTAGAGTGCTGCAGAATAAAACAAAAAAAAAAATTAAGTTTTTATTACCATTCAATGACAATATAGCCTGCATAGCAATTGTATGTGCTATATTTTTTTTTATTTTTTTTTATCATCTGCTATTTTTTCCCCACGAAAGCAGATCTATCCTTTAAAGTTATATAACTATAGGAATTTTAAGCATTTTTATTTTTTTGGGGTGCAACACCACTTTAAAAAAATATTATATAATAAAACCCAAACAAAAAAAATATTATTATTATTTATTTTGCTTCAGGTATTTATTTATATATATATTTTTTTTGTTATGGGTTAAGGGTAGGGGTTAATTTATTTACTATTACTTAGTATTCATTTTTTTAAATTTTTGTGTATTTATTTTACATTTATTAATTTGTTATTAGTAGTATTCACACCCTAACAAAAAATAAATAACCCTATGTCAGGAAGCTAGTTCAGCTAATACAAATTGTCATGCAGCTAATGCAAATGCTTCTGCAGCTAATGCTAATTCCCATGCAGCTAATGTTCGTGCACGTGTACCAGCACACAGACAAGCTCAGGCTAATATCCAGTGTGCACTGACACGTAAGCACCTCCTGACCATCCTGTTGTCTTACCGTGTATGACCCAGGCTCACCTTGACTATGTCCCTCACTGTGGCAGTCTCCTGCTATCAAGCTACTGACACTCGTCCTTCGAGTATTTTACCTCTGTCGCCACATTCAGGGGTGCTCGGACCAGAACGGCACGAGAAGCCCTCTAGTCAACTCAGACTCCAACCAAGGTACGTGTCACCCTAACCCCTAATCCTAACCTAACCTTAACTCTAATCCCTTAACGAAAAAAAAAATAACGAATAATAATATTCAAAAAAATAATAAATACTAACCATGCCTTTGGTCTCTGTGACTGTACTCTTCGCTGGTTCTCCATCTACTTATTTAACCGCACCTTTAGCGTTACCTACAATTCTACTTCCTCCTCTCCTCTTCCTCTGTTGGGGTCCCCCAAGGTTCTGTTTTTGGACCTCTTCTATTTTCAATGTTTCAATGTACACCTTCTCCCTCCTCCCTTTGGAGAGTCAGCTGATAGCCTCCCACGGCTTCCAATACCATCTCTGTGCTGACGACACCCAAAACTATTTCTCTACCCCTCAACTCACTCCCTCAGTCTCCTCCCGTATCACTAATTTACGATCGGATATATTGGTCTGGATGTCGTACCACTTCCTCAAACATAATATAGCCAAAACCGAACGTATAATTTTCCTACCCCACGTGCCACTTCCCCTGATCTGTCAAAATTGATGTAAACTATCAAGGTCCTAGGAGTAGTCCTGGACTCTGAACTCTCCTTTGAGCCGCACATCCAATCACTGTCCAAATTGTGCCGCCTCAACCTCCGCAACATCTCCAAAATATGGCCCTTTCTATAACCAAAGACACAACAAAGCTCTTAATTCACTCCCTGGTCATCTCTCGCTTTGACTACTGCAACTCCCTCCTCATTGGCCTACCGCTGCATACTCTATCCCCCCCCCTTCAGTCCATCATGCATGCCGCTGCCAGACTCATCCACCTTACCAACCGCTCTGTCTCTGCTACTCCTCTCTGTCAATCTCTCCACTGGCTTCCGCTCACCCAAATTAAATTCAAAATACTAACAACTACGTACAAAGCCATCCACAACTCGGCCCCCAGCTACATCACTGACTTAGTCTCAAAATACCAACTTAATTGTTTTCTTTGTTCTTCTCAAGACCTCCTGCTCTCTAGCTCACTCATCACCTCCTCCCATGCTAGTCTCCAGGATTTTTCCAGAGCCTCTCCAAGCCTATGGAACTTCTTACCCTGATCTGTCCGTCTATCTTCTACTCTATTAGCTTTTAGATGATCCCTGAAAACCCTCCTCCTCAGAGAACCCTATCCTACCCACACCTAACTATTTTAAAATTTTTTCCCATCAGCTCACCCCCCACAGCTGCTATCCTTTGTTCCACTTGACCCTCCCTTCTAGGGATCCCTCCTGTATTGAATTGTATTGTAACTGTACTGTCTTCCCCGATATTGTAAAGCCCTGCGCAAACTGTTGGCGCTATATAAATACTGTAATATAATAATAATAATAATAATAATAATAATATTATTATTAATAATAAAAGGGAAAAAGTAAAAAAAAAAAAAAAAATAAAAAAAAAATAAATCTGAAAAACCTAGCAACAAATGATGCAACAGATGATAGTTTCCTTAAAAAAAATAAAAAAAAAAAAAAAAAAAAATAAAAAAAAACGCCAAAGCTCATAAATCGGGCATAAAAATGTGCCAAAATGACGCATAAAAATGCATGAGAAAACGCTGGAAAAAAGCTCAGGTGTGAATGCAGCTTAAGTGCCTCTAATGCTCGTCTGCCTCTTGGGGCAGGCAGCATAATTATGTAACTCAGAATTTCTCTTCCTGGGAGCAGCACATAAGAATGTCTCCTTAGAGCCCTTCAAGGGAAAGGAGACCCTGAATCCAGATGGTGTGCTAGGGGACCAGTTGAAGGCGCAAGAAAGAAGAAATTCTCAACAATATGAGGCAGCATGTCAGGTAAGTCATCATTCAAGCAGATGAAAATGGTTCTAAAAGCTTTAGGTTTTTTACCTAAATGCATTTTTTGTGTCTAGGATTCCCCACCCCCAGCTCCTCATTGCACTTACCTGAGCCTGATCCAGCACTGTGCACAAGAGCAGCAGATCTCTCTCCCTCCTCATTGAGCAGATTGATAGCAGTGGGAGCAATTGGCTCCTCCTGCTGTCAATCAAATGCTATAACAAGGGGAGCCACGCTGTCTGCATCCATATACACAGACAGCTGGGCTAAGCCCACAAAAGTGTCCCCATAGGGAGCAGAAACCATTGGGGGCACTCGGCAGGGAAGAGGAGCCAGGAGCAACGGCAGGGGACCCCAGAAGGAAAGAAAAGTGGCTGCTCTGTGCAAAACATTGCACAGAGCAGATAAAGTATAACATGTTTGTTATTTTTTTTAATGTCTGAAGGTTTACAATCTTGAATATGTATTAAAACAAAATATCCTCTGCTACCAATTTAAAGTAAAGGTACAAATATTAGAAACAAGCCTAATACACAGTGGCTTTGAATTAACATGCAATTTAGGACCAAATCCTTTTTCACTCTCACTACGTGTCAAAAAAGAAGAAACGCTTATGCCGGGAAAAAACATTTTCAGTTCTGCCATGATCATTTAGAGAAATGCAGCTCCCCCTCTTTTTCTTTTTGCTGTGTCCCAGATGTCACAGCACCCTAATTTAGGACCTGTATCCTGAGTTTGCTACGTCTAGGGACCCAGTTACTCTTATGAAAGCATAATAAAGAAACTTTAATAATAGATGGTGACTGACAGTTCACAAAAATACCTACCGTATATACACTCGAGTATAAGCCGAGTTTTTCGGCACAATTTTTTGTGCTGAAAATGCCCCCCTCGGCTTATACTCGAGTCAAGCACTTTTCTGCAGCAGAGAATGACATTTTCCGACCCGACCCCCTAGCTGCAGCCAAAAGTTGGGGTCTCTGGACCCAAAGGGTCCCGAAATGACATTGCTGCAGATGGACACAGTTGACCGAATTTGGGGCCCTGTATCTCCGGGCCACTTGGTGCTAGGAACCCCATATTTGGTGTGCAAACCCAGTGTAACCAATACTACAACATATCCAAATTCCTAGCACAAAGTGGCCCGGAGATACAGGGCCCCAAAATCGGTCAACTGTGTCCATCTGCAGCAATGTCATTTCGGGACCCTTTGGGTCCAGAGACCCCAAATTTTGGCTGCAGCTAGGGGGCATCTAGGAACCCTTAACTACCAAGTTTGGTAAAAAAAATAATATTATTGTCTTCTGATCCCAGGGCCTTAAGTTCGTGTGACCTATGGCTGCAAATGGGCACAGTGAGGCATGCAAATGGGCACAGTGAGGCTGCAAATGAGCACAGTGAAGCTGCAAATGAGCACAGTGAGGCTGCAAATGAGCATTGTTGACCCTCTCTTCCACTTACAGTAGCTGCGCATTTCTCACCCTAGGCTTATACTGGAGTCAATACGTTTTCCCATTGTTTTGTGGTAAAATTTAGGTGCCTAGGCTTATATTCGGGTCGGCTTATACTCGAGTATATATGGTAATTTATCAAAGTTTCTGGGCCGTCTATTTTTTTTATTTTCTATAATTTTCAAGTGCAAGTTTGAACTTGATTGGGCACATACTGAGTGTAATAGCAATTTATCATGCATGGCCGTTTATTTTCTTGGGGAATGTTAGCAATATTCTGACCTGTATTCTAATTGTATGCTTATAACAGGAGTAGGAGCAAAAAACTGGTTTCAAAGGATTTTCTGGGTTTGCAATGTACCTGGCTGCGATAGCTTGAGCAATGACGTGTAAACTTCATGACAGTCCCGTTCCCGCAAAATGACGAAATGGACCACTCGGAAATTCTTGCAATGGATTATAAGTGGACAACCAGTTGTGCTGAGCGCTTGTTTTTCCACAGAGGAAATGTGGTGGTGAGCGATCTGAGAAAGAAAGTTTGGAAGAAGGTGCAAGGCAAATCATTAAATTCCAGGAAGAAACTTATTAACTAAATCTAACACAGCACATTGACAGAGGAACCACTGCCAGAAAAGCTGGGATCAAAAGTAGAACTAAAAGGCAAAACCTTTTTTTTTTATTTAACCACCTCAGCTCCGGAATATTTATCCTCCTTCATGATCAGGCTATTTTTGCTATTTGGCGCTATGCTACTTTAACTGGTGCTTGCACGGTCATGCAAGGCTGTACCCCAACAAATTTTATATAATTTTTTTTCACACAAATAGAGATTTATTTTGGTGTTAATTGACCACCACTGCGCTTTTTTTTTTTTTTTTTGGGACATAAACAAAAAAGGACCGAAATTTTGGAGATAAAAAAAAAAAAAAAAAAAAAAGAAGAAGAAGTTTTACTTTCCGATATAAAACATCCAATAAAATTATTTTATTTTATTTTTTTAAATATACTTCGCCAAAAGGTATTCTGTTACGTTTTTGATTAAAAAATCAATCCCAATAAGTGTTTACTGATTGGTTTGCGTGAAAGTTATAGTGCCTACAAATTATAGTATATATACTGGATTTTTTATTTATTTTTTATATACTACTAAAGTCAGCGATCAGCGACTTACAAACAGAATTGCAATACTGCGGCAGTCAAACTGACACTGACGCTGGGGAGAACTGACTAACTGCCATTGACATCACCTCCTGTAAGATGTAAAAAGTTTATGGCACAGTAGAGGAGCCAAACTGGTGCTGGTCTGCTGTTCTACCTGTGCACTAACGTGTGCTGTGCTGACATGCATTAGGCATATGTTGTAGCGCATTAAAAAAAAAAAAAAAAAACTTTTTCCAGCTCAAAGCAAAACAATACTCCAGTGTGAACTGTCCCCATTGACTTACCCCTATTTTTCACAGTTCCTGCGTTGACACCAACTCATCTGGTGTAAAATTAACCCTAACTAAAAAATAAATGTATGTATGTATGTATGTATGTATGTATGTATGTGTATATATATATATATATATATATATATATATATATATATATATATATATATATATATATATATATATATATATATATATATATATATCCATATCCATATCCATCTACACACACAGAATGTTTTCCATTAACCTGGCATGGATTTTATTTTTTTTACACTTTTTAATGCAAAACATTATACTGCTATTCTGGCAGCCTGGAAACTTCTCTAAAAATCCTATTTTGTTCATGAGGTGACGCTCTTTTTGATCAAAGTGTAATGAAAATCATGTGTACTATTTATTGGATATGATTGCTCCTTGTATTTCTATCCTTGTACTTTCTACGTCTCGCCCTGTGTAGCTATTTTTTTTTTTCCAGTGCCGTTTGATTACTTATTGGAAAAAAGGAGCTTTTTGCTCCTAAGGCTCTGTGTTCACATCTAGGCGTATGGGGGGGCGACAATTGTGCTAAAATCATGCAAATAGAATTGCGGGATGGACGTCGCCCAAAAGAAGCTCATGTACTTGTGGGAAAATCATAACGCATTTGGGGTGCTATTGAAATTCACGGGGAACGCATGGGTGTCCCTCGATTTGTCGCTATTGCGAATCACGGGCAGAATCGCAGCGGTCCCGCCCACTATTCGATGTGAACGGCACATAAAATCTGATTTAAAAAATAAAAATAAAAAACAAAAAACAAAGCTGAAGTGACTAAGTCAGACATTTTAGAAGAGAGGATCAATACATACCCAAGTTTCCTTACGGACTCCAGCAGTAGCATCAACATAAATAAGGTGAGTGGCAGTAAGGTATAAGGTGCCATTGGCAGGCCTCTTGTTGGTGTATCTGTCTAACAGTTTCACATTCTCTACCTAGGATAAGGTGACAAAAAAAAAGGATATTTGAAATATATAAAGTACAAACAAAGTTTGCTGCAGTACAACATTAAAATATGCTTTATAAAGTACAAAACAAATGATCTAAGCTTTCAGGCTCATAAATTGACAATATTTCATCTTTATGATTTGTATTCCAAAAATCCAAACCCCAGCATATTGTTTTATAGGAAAACGTGGCATTATTTTTTAAAAGGGACTTTTTTTTATTCTTATTTTTTTTTATTGAGATTTTGAGTGTTAGAAGTGTAAAATTACATTGATCAAAAAAAAAAAAAAAGCATACAAGAAGTGTATCAAGGAACAAATTGGGTCGATTTACTAAAATTGGAGAGTGCAAAATCCTGTGCACCTGTGCATGGTAGCCAGCTATTAATGTCAGCTTGTTCAATTAAAGTATAAATAAAGCTAAACTTTTTTTTTTTTAGTTTTGAATAGAGTGGAGAGGGTGTAGAACACTTGTCAGGTTTTTATTGCGGTCTGTGCTCCCGTTAAGGAGATTCACCCTCTTTATCATTGAAAGTAAAAAGAAAATCCCACATTGTGGGTTGTCCCCAGAAAAGTAATAGAGGGTAAATCTTCCAAAGGGGACACTAGTTCTGGTGACCTGGAGGTCCCCAAGGAATTCCCTTCCTTTGCAGGGATTTTCTCTCGCTTCCTGTTTGGCTATAGGGACAGGAAGTCAAGGTAAATCTCTGCCATGGGAAACATGGCAAAAAATAAACTGACAGGGGTTATAACCCTCCCTTGCTCTATGCAAAATTAAACTTTAAGCTTTGACAATAAAACCTGGAAAACTGATTGGATACCATGCACAGCTGCACCAGATAAGGCCAATTGACACGTAAAAGGATCACAAGTACTGTATTCAATGTATACAAATGATGGTAGGATTTAATACATTCATTTCTTTATGGGAAAAACACCACATAGAGATGTACTAAAAAGAGACCAGCGATCTGCTTCTACAGCTGTGACATGGGGCAGGTGAGTGCACAGACGGGAGGCAGGATCACCAGGGTAGAAGGGGAGCTTGAGCAGCCGCAGCAGAAAAAGAGGAGGCTGTTGTAAGCACCCCGATAGTGTCGTAGGTTGTAACACCATAGGAAAAAAATAGACTGGTGACATGTCATGGCCTAAAATCTTACCCAATGAGACCTATCACATGTTACCCTATTACCCCTGTCCTCATCACACCTTATCCAATGTCACCTATCACACCTTATTCAATGTGACCTATTACCCCTGTCCTCATCACACCTTATCCAATGTCACCTATCACACCTTATTCAATGTGACCTATTACACCTGTCCTCATCACACCTTATCCAATGAGACCTCTTACCCCCATCACGTTACCCAATCACACCTTATCCAATGAGACCTATCACCCCATCACGTTACCCAATTACTCCTATCGTCACCACAAAGTATCCAATGAGAACTCTTACCCCATCACGTTACCCAGTTACACCTTATCCAATGTGACCTATTACTCTGTCCTCATCACACATTATCCAATGAGACCTCTTAACCAATCACGTTACCCAATTACCCCTGTCCTCATCACACCTTATCCAATGAGACCTCTTACCCCCATCGCGTTATCCAATTACACCTGTCCTCATCACACCATCACGTTACCCAATTACACCTGTCCTCATCACACCTTATCCAATGAGACCTATCACCCCATCACGTTACCCAATTACTCCTATCGTCACCACAAAGTATCCAACGAGACCTCTTACCCAATCACGTTACCCAATTACCCCTGTCCTCATCACACCTTATCCAACGAGACCTATCAACCCTGTCCTCATCACCTACAATTCCTTTTGCCCAATGCAACCCATTACTCCAATCTGTGCCATTACTCCTATATACCCCCTTACTCCTCACCACTGTAAGAAATCCATCCCCTTCCCCTGTCCACTTCCCTCAATACATCCCATCAGTGCTGTCCCCAGAACACAAGCACCGTCCATCCATCCATCCATCCCGAGGCAGGCACGGCTCGCAGCAATCACAATGCACACAGAAAAGTGGAGAGAACTTTATTGATCACTAGGAGAAGTACAATCACACCAATGTCTGCAGCTCACCTTTGGGGTGGAGATGTGCTCCATGGTTGTCTAACCCGATCTGCTCACCATCTCCTGTCCCCACCCCGCCCTCCTTCTTCCTGCCGGCCCCCTCCAACCACGTGACCGCTGACATCACCGCCCGGCCAAGAGTCGCGATATTAGAGCTGTGCGCGGGATCCGACTGGTGTGTACATTATAGGGGGTGTTATAGATAGAGACTGGTGTGTACATTATAGGGGGGTGGTATAGATAGGGGCTGGTGTGTACATTATAGAGGGTGTTATAGATAGAGGCTGGTGTGTACATTATAGAGGGTGTTATAGATAGAGGCTGGTGTGTACATTATAGAGGGTGTTATAGATAGGGGCTGGTGTGTACATTATAGGGGGTGTTATAGATAGAGACTGGTGTGTACATTATAGGGGGTGTTATAGATGGGGGCTGGTGTGTACATTATAGAGGGTGTTATAGATGGGGGCTGGTGTGTACATTATAGGGGGGTGTTATAGATAGGGGCTGGTGTGTACATTATAGGAGGTGTTATAGATAGGGGCTGGTGTGTACATTATAGGGGGGTGGTATAGATAGGGGCTGGTGTGTACATTATAGGGGGTGGTATAGATAGGGGCTGGTGTGTACATTATAGGGGGTGTTATAGATAGGGGCTGGTGTGTACATTATAGGGGGTGTTATAGATGGGGGCTGGTGTGTACATTATAGGGGGGGTGGTATAGATAGGGGCTGGTGTGTACATTATAGGGGGTGTTATAGATAGGGGCTGGTGTGTACATTATAGGGGGTGTTATAGATGGGGGCTGGTGTGTACATTATAGGGGGTGTTATAGATAGGGGCTGGTGTGTACATTATAGGGGGTGTTATAGATGGGGGCTGGTGTGTACATTATAGGGGGTGTTATAGATAGGGGCTGGTGTGTACATTATAGGAGGTGTTATAGATAGGGGCTGGTGTGTACATTATAGGGGGTGTTATAGATGGGGGCTGGTGTGTACATTATAGGGGGGTGTTATAGATGGGGGCTGGTGTGTACATTATAGGGGGGTGTTATAGATAGGGGCTGGTGTGTACATTATAGGGGGGTGTTATAGATGGGGGCTGGTGTGTACATTATAGGGGGGTGGTATAGATGGGGGCTGGTGTGTACATTATAGGGGGGTGTTATAGATGGGGGCTGGTGTGTACATTATAGGGGGTGGTATAGATAGGGGCTGGTGTGTACATTATAGGGGGGTGGTATAGATAGGGGCTGGTGTGTACATTATAGGGGGGTGGTATAGATA
Organism: Lithobates sylvaticus; assembly: GCA_028564925.1. NCBI lineage: Eukaryota > Metazoa > Chordata > Amphibia > Anura > Ranidae > Lithobates > Lithobates sylvaticus. Next base: position 65,819,647 of record CM053033.1, on the reverse strand, counting down.
GGGGCTGGTGTGTACATTATAGGGGGGTGGTATAGATGGGGGCTGGTGTGTACATTATAGGGGGTGTTATAGATGGGGGCTGGTGTGTACATTATAGGGGGGTGGTATAGATAGGGGCTGGTGTGTACATTATAGGGGGGTGGTATAGATAGGGGCTGGTGTGTACATTATAGGGGGGTGCTATTCCTAGAGGGTGCTGCTGGCACCTTTTATATATGGAGGGTAGGGGTGAGCTCAGGCGTGTTCGCATGGTCCACGTGTAGAGCCCGCCAGGAAGTCGGCGTAGCGCTGCGCTAATCACAGGCAGTGAGACATTGCCCGATCTCTGCAGCCGCGCATCGGGGCAATGTCTCACTGCCTGTGATTAGCACAGCGCCGACTTCCTGGCGGGCTCCACACGTGGACCATGCAAACACGCCTGAGCTCATCCTTAATAGAGGGTAGGGTTGCACCAATACCACTTTTTTAAGACTGAGTACAAGTACCGATACTGATTACCGATACTTTTTTAATGTCGTGACAGTGGCACATGTCAGTAGTTTTTTTTTTTTTATTTTTTTTTTTTATACATTTTTTAAAATTTTATATTTCCAGTAGTTTTTTTACAATGCTTTCTTTTTTTGGGGGGGAGGACTGTGTAAGTTTTTTTTATTTTTTTTTATAATTTCATTTATTAAAATGTTTTTTCATTTTTTTTATTATTTTTTTTATTTATTTTTTTGCTTCCCTGTTGGGGGGTGGTGCTTTGGTGAGATATCAGGGGTCTGAGCATCTCTCATTTGGGACAGAGAAAGGGACTGAGGACACAGATTCCCCCAGTCTCTTTCTCTGCAGCCTCAGCAGGATGTAGGCTGCCTCAAATTCTTCTGTCTTTTCTTGTAATCCCAGTCACACTCCATGATGTTGAGATCAGGGCTCTGTGGGGGCCAAACCATCACTTCCACGACTCCTTGTTCTTTATGCTGAAGTTAGTTCATAATGACATTGGCTGTATGTGTGGGGTTGTTGTCCTGATGCAGAATACATTTGGGGCCAATCACACGGCTCCCTGATGATATGATATGGTATGATGGATAAATATCTGCCTGTATTTCTTAGCATTGAGGACACCATTGATCCTGACAAAATCTGCAACTCCATTTGCAGAAATGCAGCTGCAAACTTGCAAGGAACCTCCACCATGCTTCACTGTTACCTGTAAACACTCATTGTACTGCTTTCCAGCCTTTTGGAAAAAAAAACTGCCTTCTTCTACAGCCAAATATTTCACATTTTGATTCATCAGTAAGTAAGCATGAGGTGTCTTTCATCTTCTGCATTAAAGCGGAGCTCCGTCCTGGGGAAAAATGTTTTATTTTTTTTAAAAGTCAGCAGCTACAAATATTGCAGCTGCTGACTTTTAAAAATTGGACACTTACCTGTCCCGGGGTCCAGCGATGCGGGTGAACGAGGATCCCCCCCCTCGTTCCCCGAGCCGCTCACGGCGCCGACATTCCTAATGTGGGAACCCGGCTGTGGCTTCACAGCCGGGCACCCACTGCGCATGCGCGAGCGGCGCCGTGATTTGACGCTCAGTCATCTGGGACACGGGACAGGTCCCAGATGACTGTGCGGCGCCGAGGGGGAAGTGACGTTTTGCCCAGGCAATGAAGGTGGCAGACTTCGAGGGACCCCCTAGCAACAGGCATTTAGAGGTGAGTAAAAAAAAAATGTTTTTCCAATTTTTTTTTTTTTTTTTTTTTTTTAATGATTTTTAAGCCCCTTTTTTTTTTTTGACCGCAACCCCACTTTAAGTTAACTTGGCTGACCACTGTGTCTACAGTCCTCAACGTTGCCTGTTGCTTTCTGCTTCTTCAAAAGAGCTTGAACAGCGCTAGAGTTGAGCGGACACCTGGATGTTTGGGTTCGAGGGTTTCGGCCGAACTTTGCAAAAAAGTTTGGGTTCGGGACCGAACTTTACCCCGAACCCCATTGAAGTCAATGGGGACCCGAACGGCTATAATGAATTGTTGGCTCCCGTCCCCGTAATACAGAGAACAGTCATTGAAAGTCATTGATTTTTAAAAAGTTATTGTCATAAAAAGTGTTTGGGGACCTGGGTCCTGCCCCAGGGGACATGTATCAATGCAAAAAAAAAAGTTTTAAAAATGGACGTTTTTTCGGGAGCAGTGATTTTAATAATGCTTAAAGTGAAACAATAAAAGTGTAATATTCCTTTAAATTTCGTACCTGGGGGGTGTGTATAGTATGCCTGTAAAGGGGTGCATGTTTCCCGTGCTTAGAACTGTCCCTGCACAAAGTGTAATTTTCTGCAGGAAAAAAAGTTATTTTAATTAAATTAAATATATATAAATATTTGTAGGCATTCTTACTTTACAGCATTTCTTCACACACAAAGTGGTATATTCTGACTCCATAGTCACAGCTACTCCTGCTGTTGCTCCCACCAAATGGCACAGAGGAGTTGGCTGAATTATTTTAGCATAGCATCAGCCACTGCAGGAAGATGCACAGCAATTAATTTGCTTTGATGTTGGCTCTGAGGTTGACAAGGAGACTAACAGGACACACCAGTTATAGACAACCAATAGGCAGTGATGTTCCCGCAACATTGCCAAGTTGGCTTCAGTAATGGGGGGTGGTCTCTGACTGTATCTGGATGCTTGATAACATAGAGGGAGAAAGTGTGGGAGAGGCAAAATCCAAACAAGGCAGAATGTTATTCAGGGGCATCTGCCCTATTCCACCGGATGGCAGAGCTCCATGAGTGTGGAGCACATTTGTCTCCTGATCCATTCCCCAGTGCTCAGCTGTGTGGGCTTTTTCAGCAAATATGCAGAAGACTACACCATTGTTATTCACAGTCTCTGCCTTAAGCGTGGCAATAGCATCAGACATTCAGGTACCATGTGCATGAAAACACATCTGACCTCTCACCATGCACTTCAGTGGAAACAGCACCAGAAAGCTACACACCAGGGTAAAGGCCTTACTCCCCACTATATATTTCTCAATACCCTCTCCACCGCCACTAAATACATCCAGCAATAGCAATGATGGTATAGCAAGGGGTGTTGGAGGTCTATCATATGACTCATCCAGTGGAGAAAAAAAGTCTACATGAGCAATACAGAATAGGAGCCACTATAGGTCGGGTTCTGCCAACACCACACCACTAGCTGTAGCATTACCAAAGCAAATTTCGTGGTCCCTAGCTGCTAGAGGGAAAAAAAAACCATGCCCAGGGTCTCAATGCGATCTTTGCCAAATTGTTGGATGTACAGTTCACGTCTTTTCAGCTAGTGGATTCTGACCCTTTTGGTAATTTGCAGAATGTTCTGTACTGTTTCCCAGCAGCCATTTCTTTGCCTGGAAGGCCATGTTTCTACATCACCATCGCCATCATCCACATGACTGAAGACATGTGGTCCAGCAAGTATGGGCAGGGACACCCATTCATGGAAAACGCTGCAAAATCATGGCCGTAATTTTACTGCGTGATATGGCCAGTGGTCAAAACGTTCCTATTCTGAACGCGATTCTTCTGCGTTTAGGAGAGGGAGGTTGAAGCTCCCCTAACTGCAGCAGCTCCTAAACTCTGGCAAAAGCTTATGTGTATATTGACGCATGAACTTTTATGGAGTTGAGGAGCTTTGGCAAAAAAAAACACCAAAAGCTCCTAAACTAAAGTATAGGACCTGTAGTGTACATGAAGCCTAAATGAAGCTATTGGCTATTACAGCTGGTGCTTATGGTGTCAGAGCTGTCCACCCCACCTCCTGCTTCTTGATGTCCTCCACTGCCAAGTCTTCCTCTGGACTACCAGTTCCCCCAAGCATTTAAGAGACTTTGCAACAATTCAAGCTAAAAGATGCCATGTGGTGCTAGGATAGAGATTCTTTCAGCTCTGCAGGGGTAGGCTCAGAGGTGGTTAATCCCATGGTAACTTGAGCCAGGACCACTGATATGTGATAATGGCACCAACCTGCTGTCCACTTTACAGCAGAGAAAGATAACACACATGCCTTGCCTGGCCCATGTTCTCAATCTGGTGAAGCTGCTGTTCCTGGCTGGGTACCCTGGGTTATGAGTTCTTCTGAGAATCCTGACAGTTTGAATCCATTTCCAGTAGTCTTATCCAGCCAAATGTCATTTTTGGTGAGATACTCCCAATAGGAACATGTCCTAAAGGGATGGGGGCCCAGCAGCTTTCCTCATTAGTGCTCTGCCATAGCTGACTGATTATGAAACTACTTCCATTAGACCTACTCACCACGTGGGCACAAAGGGACAAACGGTGATTTCTTCAGAATAAGAGAAGGTAGGAATCTACAACAAAGGTTGTTATAATCCTTGCATGTACATAGATCACCCAGAGGGGATTTTTTTTTTCCTCAACAAAAGTGGAGTTATAGTAATTCTTGGCAAACCTGAGGACTTTTTTTTATTATTATTATGAGGCACAAGGTGTCTCTATGGCTCTTGTTGCTTAAAGTGATTGTAAGTCTTGTCTTTTTTTATATATATATATATATATATATAGTTCAAAAGGAGGTTTTATTAAATAAACATATATATAAAAATAATCAAGCCAAACACAAACCACTATCTCCTCTGCACTCCTCCACCCATCTGCAACTTCCTGTCTTGTTTTTACTGACCTGCCCTGTGCAGTGGATTTGCATCCTTGCAAAGATGTATGCTGTTTCCTTATTCTAGCAGCCCTATTATAGACCCGTCGTTGAGCCTCCTGGGCTTTTTGCAAATGTTCTTTGACTAGAGGCATCACAGTTCGGATCCTCTCCTGCATTTGGGAAACATATTCAAGAACACTCTTATGCTGAATAGGTTCACTTTCCCATTCCTCTTTAACAAAATCCAGTAGTCCGCGAGGTCTCCGCCCATATACCAACTCAAAGGGCGAAAACCCAGTGGAGGCCTGGGGCACTTCCCGGATAGCAAATAGGAGAGCGGGTAACAGGCAGTCCCAGTCTTTCCCATCCCTTTGTACAACCCGCTTGAGCATAGACTTAAGGGTCTTATTAAAGCGCTCTACCAACCCATCCGTTTGTGGATGGTAGACCGATGTGCGCAGCTGTTTAATCCGGAACAGCTTGCACACATCAGCCATAACCCTCGACATAAACGGGGTGCCCTGGTCCGTGAGTATTTCCTTGGGAAAACCAGTCCGTGTAAACAACTGGAATAATTCCCGAGCAATAGCCTTAGAGGAGGTATTCCGCAGAGGTAGCGCTTCAGGATACCGGGTGGCATAGTCAAGGATCACCAGTATGTAAGAGTGACCTCGAGCTGACTTTACCAAAGGACCCACTATATCCATGGCTATTCTCTCGAATGGGACCTCAATTATGGGCAGAGGGACCAAAGGGCTCCGGAAGTGGGTCACCGGCGCGGTCAACTGACAGGTGGGACAAGAGGCACAGTATCTTCTTACCTCTGCTTTCAGACCTGGCCAGTAAAACCGGTCGGTGATCCGTGCCTCCGTCTTTTCAACTCCCAGGTGTCCCCCTAAAACATCATCATGGGCCAGGTCCAGGACCTTGCGTCTATACTGTTGGGGTACCAATAATTGTTCTACCACATTTTCTCTCACTTTGGTAACCCGATAAAGCAATTCATTATATATGGCAAAGTGGGGCCACCGCTCATTCGCACCTGGCTCTTGGGGTACCCCATTTAATACTACAACTTGTTCCCGTGCACGGGCCAAAGTGGGGTCCTGCATCTGGGCAGTACCAAATGTCCCCTGGGGAACACCCAAATCCGGCAGGGCAGGGGTAGAGGCCACTTCCTCATCCTCTTCACCCAGCATTACCTGAAGTGGGGAAGGTTCCCCCTCCTCAGTGTTCAGGTAGGTCTGCGAACCACACATTTTGACACCCTTCACAGTATCAGCACTACTTTCATCACCATTAACCCAATCATTAGCATTTGTATCAACTGGATCCACATTAGGTTCATTTGGCATCTCAGGGTTATTACCCTCAACCATAGGAACAGAGGAACTAGTTTCTCCCCAGTCTTGGGATCGTTCAGATAGTTCTCCTTGTCCCCACAGTTTTTCAAAAAATGGACAGTCTCGTCCTATGATAACATCATGTATCAAGTTCTTTACCACCCCCACCTCTTGAGTACCAGTGCCATATGCTGTGGAGATGGACACCGAGATGAGAGGGTACTCTCTAGTGTCCCCGTGAATGCATACAACCCGTAAAGTTTTGCTTACCGGACCGATCTTCCCAAGTACTCTAGGATGAACAAGGGTTACCATGCTTCCGGAGTCCAGCAAAGCCCAGGCAGGGAGGTGGTTCACTTGGTCTACACACTCAAATTTCTCTTCTCCGCGGTCAAGGTGTGTGGTACATGCTCTATGAGCATAAAAAGACCCCCTCCGAAGAACCCCGCATTCCATGGGCTCCTCTTGCAGTGGGCAGTGGGCCCGGGTATGGCCCCAGGAATGACACCGCCAACATTGTACATCCCCTCCTCTCCGAACAGGAACAGATCGCTGAGGAGGTACTGGGAGTGAAAATTGCACTGTCCACACCAACTTGTTGCCTGTGTTGCTAAGCGGTTTGTTTTTGCCATCCCAATAAAAAAAAAAAGTTTTAGTTTCCTAATGCTAAATGCCTGCTCTATCTCTGTGAATGTGTGACCTGTTCATACAGGCTTCCTAGCTGTAGTGCAAAACTGTACACTATTTCCATCAAAATTATCTAAAACAGAAAACTATTCGATCCGTGACTTTATCCAGGACCACCGGTCCGACGACACCAGCCCCCTAATTAAATGGGAATTAAAATGCGTACTCCTGGGGACATTCATACAACATGGCTCCCGCCTAAAGATCTGATCTGCTGACATAACCCAACTTCTATCCACTATAACTACGCTCGAACTTGCACATAAACAGGACCCAGACCCCATTATCTATGTTGACCTCTCAAATGCCCATCGGGAATTACTCCATATATTAGATAGATTACATAGCTAGGGACAAGGGACATAACCGGCATTACACTTTAGCCAACAAATGTGGGCAACACCTGGCGAGGGTCCTCCACCCCTGGCCGACACCTTCCAACACATCTGCACCACCGACCAGCAAAAGATTAGCAACGCTCAGGGTATTTCTGACACTTTTCGACACTACTACTCTCAGCTATATAACCTGCCCTCACGGACTAAACAAACCCACACAGGGGACCCACATCTTTCCAGCATGAAGGATTACATATCAGAGACGGCCCTACCACAGATAGATGCCAAATAGTCAGCAAACCTAGACAACCCTGTAACGGTAGGGGAATTCCTAAACGCTATCAAAGGGCTGAAATCTGATCCCACCACACAGGTTTGTTGCACCAAGGTTTTCTCAATTCTCTTCTGACCCTCTCCCCTCCTGCACTATGCCTGAACTCCCCCCCTCCTTATTTCTTTGCTCTTCCCTTTTCTCTCCTCTTTCTTCCTCCTCATCCTTTGTCTTTTTCCCCACTTCTATGTCTCCACAGCCCCACCCAGATGTTTTACTCCCCAACTCTAATAAGTCTCTCTATAATACGTAACGGTTTTAACCTCTTGATCCTGAAAAATAGCTATATGTTAGTATTTCACCCAGGATTATATCCTAAAGTGCACCGGATACGTGACTTACATTGTACTGTCTTCTGTAATGAACATTTGGTCATTATTTATGTTATTTTATTTTGTTAAACATAATAAAAACATTTGACTCTAACACTAAGGGGCGATCAAGGAGTTAAATGTGTTCCCTAGTTAGTGTTTCTAACTGTATGGGGATAGGACTGACTGGGGGAGGAGACATATCGTTGTTCCTACTTACTAGGAACAAACGATATGTCTTCTCTCCACTGACAGAACAGGGATTTGTGTGTTTACACACACAAATCCCCATTTTAGCTCACGTTACCGCAATCGCGGGTGGCCCGGCGGCTCTTAAAGGGGAAGAGGTACCCGTACAGGGTTTTGCGGGAACGTGACACTTTGCTGATGTATATCTGCCTGAGCCGGTCGGCAAGTGGTTAAAGCATTAAAGGCCTAAATACAGAATAGGAAGACACAGGGAGGTATCTATCTATAAAGCTCTTACATATTGGTGGGTAAAAATCGGCCTGCGACACCACCGTTTGGCAGCACCATCAAGCCTAAATGCAGAGAAACAAACCAGGGACGCCTCCATACAGTATCTCACAAAGGAGAGTACACCCCTCACATTTTTGTAAATATTTTATTATATTTTTTCATGTGACAACACTGAAGAAATTACACTTTGCTACAATGTAAAGTAGTGAGTGTGCAGCAGCTTGTATAACAGTGTAAATTTGCTGTCCCCTCAAAATAAATCAACACACAGCCATTAATGCCTAAACCGCTGGCAACAAAAGTGAGTACCCCTAAGTGAAAATTTCCAAATTGGGCCCAAAGTATTAATATTTTGTGTGGCCACCATTAATTTCCAGCACTGCCTTAACCCTTTTGGGCATGGAGTTCACCAGCGCTTCACAGGTTGCCACTGGAGTCCTCTTCCACTCCTCCATGACGGCATCACGGAGTTGGTGGATTAGAGGTGGTTGGAGACCTTGCGCTCCTCGACCTTCCGTTTGAGGATGCCCAACAGATGCTTCGTAGGGTTTAGGTCTGGAGACATGCTTGGCCAGTCCATCACCTTTACCCACAGCTTCTTTAGCAAGGCAGTGATGGTCTTGGAGGTGTGTTTGGGGTCATTATTATGTTGGAATACTGCCCTGTGGCCCATTTTCCGAAAGGAGGGGATCATGCTCGACTTCAGTTTGTCACAGTACATGTTGGCATTTATGTTTTTTTCAATGAACTGTAGCTCCCCAGTGCCGGCAGCACTAATGCAGCCCCAGAACATGACACTCCCACCACCATGATTGACTGTGGGCATGACACACTTGTCTTTGTACTCTTCACCTGGTTGTCACCACACACACTTTTTGCCATCTGAACCAAATAAGTTTATCTTGGTCTCATCACACCACAGGCTGTGGTTCCAGTAAGCCATGTCCTTAGTCTGCTTGTCTTCAGCAAACTGTTTGCAGGCTTTCTTGTGCATCATCTTTAGAAAAGGCTTCCTTCTGGGATGACAGCCATGCAGACCAATTTGATGCAGTGTGCGGTGTATGGTCTGAGCACTAACAGGCTGACACCCCCACCCCCTCAACCTCTGCAGCAATGCTGGCAGCACTCATACGTCAATTTCCCAAAGACAATCCCTGGATATGACTCTGAGCACATGCACGTAACTTCTTTGGTCGACCATGGCGAGGCCTGTTCTGAGTGGAACCTGTCCTGTTAAACCGCTGTATGGTCTTGGCCACCGTGCTGCAGCTCAGTTTCAGGGTCTTGACAATCTTCTTATAGCCTAGGGCTAGGCTATCTTAATGTATAGTAACAATTATTTTTTTCAGATCCTCAGAGAGTTCTTTGCCATGAGGTGCCATCTTGAACTTCCAGTGACCAGTATGAGAGAGTGAGAGCGATAACACCAAATTTAACACACCTGTTCCCCATTCACACCTGAGACCTTGTAACACTAACGAGTCACATAACACCGGGGAGGGAAAATGGCTAATTGGGCCCAATTTGGAAATTTTCACTTAGGGGTGTACTCACTTTTGTTGCCAGTGATTTAGACATTAATAGCTGTGTGTTTGAGTTATTTTGAGGGGACAGCAAATGTACACCGTTAGACAAGCTGTACACTTACTACTTTACATTGTAGCAAAGTTTCATTTCTTCAGTGTTGTCACATGAAAAGATATAATAAAATATTTACAAAAATGTGAGGGGTGTACTCACTTTTGTGAGATACTGTATCTTTATTTTTAGGTACAGGCATGTACAAACATCCAACTTACAAACTACTCCTACTTACAAACGGAGGGAGACAACAGGAAGTGAGAGGAAATCTACCTCTAGGAAGGGAAATTCACTCCTGTAATGCCGCGTAAACATGGCCGGAATTTCCGATGGAAACAGTCCAATGGGAGCTTTTCATCGGATTTTCCGACCATGTGTATGCCCATCGGTCTTTTTCTGTTGGCATTTCCGACGGACGTTAGATTGAGAGCCCGTTCTTAATTTTTCCATCGGAAATGCCGACAGAGTTTTGGACGGTGCAAAGTCCGGCCGTGTGTACGCGGCATAAGAGTTGTATGCTATACTAAGCTTGACTTTACATTATTTTGGATTAACATACCTCTAGCAGACTAGTTTAGGCACATTAATCATTGGCAGTATTCAACAATTTAATTTTAAATACTAACTTCTGTTATTTAAATCTTATTGGAATTAGTTGAAACTTTAGGTTTTTGGAAAATAAGGATTCTTATCTTGATGTGTTAGCATTGGGAACTGTTCCTGAAATGTATTACCAAACCAATTTAGAGAAATAACAGGCGACAGTGTTAGTGTTGCTGTGGAAACCAAAGTTCTAGAATGTTGGTCTTCTGGAATACACAAAGGCTGCCACAGCAGTCAGCTATATGGGGACACAACTGGATTCTGAGGTTCTATAGGTATAAAATCCCTGCCAAGTGCAGAAAAACGATCTGGATAATATAAAGTCTACACTCTTTAGTTACTATAACTGATTCTTCTCTCCAAATGACAGCTTGTAATGTGCATGCAGAGCAGGAGAGAAAGCAACAGAGCTTGAATGGGTGAGCATAAGGAACAGGTAGTATAGAGGTCAGCCAGAGAAACGTGACACATGCTGCTGCTGCCCATTTAGTAAGCAAACCATAACAGGGTTAGAGCCATTTGTTAAAGAGTGAGTTATTAGGGATGGGCAACTCTGCTCGGGTTCTATTTGCCAAAGGCTCCAAGAATTCTGTTGGAAATTCAGCACACCCAAACTTAGCTGCAAATTCCAATGAAGTCTATTGGGGGGGGGGGGGGGGGGGGGGGATACATTTCCGTTATTGAATTTTGGTATTGTTAGGGATACTGGCAAACTACTGTCCAAAAAGGCACAGGAAGCTGGGCACTGCCATGGGGAAAAAGAACCAAAGCGAACAGAACCATTTTTAAACAATGCTGTACAGCAGGGAGAGAGTCTTTTCAATTAAGGTAAACATTAAAACAAATCCTTTATATAATGTGCTTATGGAATACCTTATCCACTTAAGCTCCGGACCAATTTGCAGCCAAAGGACCAGGCCCTTTTTTTTGCGATTCGGCACTGCGTCGCTTTAACTGACAATTGCGCGGTCGTGCGACGTGGCTCCCAAACAAAATTGGCGTCCTTTTTTTTCCACAAATAGAGCTTTCTTTTGGTGGTATTTGATCACCTCCTGCGGTTTTTATTTTTTGCGCTATAAACAAAAATAGAGCGACAATTTTGAAAAAAATGCTATATTTTTTACTTTTTGCTATAATAAATATCCCCAAAAAATATATAAAAAAAACTTTTTTCGTCAGTTTAGGCCGATATGTATTCTTCTACATATTTTTGGTAAAAAAAAAAAATCGCAATTGGCGATTATTGATTGGTTTGCGCAAAAGTTATAGCGTTTACAAAAGAGGGGATAGTTTTATAGCATTTATTTATTAATATTTTTTTTTTTTTACTAGTAATGGCGGCGATAATTTTTGACACATTTTTGGGACCTATGTCATTTATACAGCAATCAGTGCTATTTAAATGCACCGATTCCTGTGTAAATGACACTGGCAGTGAAGGGGTTAACCATTAGGGGACGGGGAGGGGTTAAGTGTGACGTGTGTGTTTTTTTTACTGTATTGGCACTGTACTGTATGGCTTGACATTCGACATCACTGATTGGCTTTCCCGATGACAGGGAACAGACGATCAGTGACAGTCTCACTAGGAAGCATGGGGAGAGGTTTGTTTACACATACCTCTCCCCATTCTTCAGCTCTGTGACCCGATCGCGGGACACCAGCGGCGATCGGGTCCCACGGTCATGGAGTTCAGTACCGGGTCGCGAGCGCGCCGCCAGCGGCGCGCGCATGACCCACGGCTGGGCACTTAAAGAGCAACCTGTACGTTGATGTGCCCAGCCGTGCCATTCTGCCAATGTAAATGTGCAGGAGGTGGCCCTTAAGCGGTTAAAGATGTACATTGTGTTACAGAACAGTATGACATCCCTGGAGCGCATATTTAGCAGTGGAATTTATTTTTTTCTTTTACAATTACCTTGGCTCACATACAGGAACAGCACCCTTTCTTTTTATCATGTCGCTTTAGCTGCTGTCATCAGGTGGTAATAGGCCCACTTTGATCAGCAGATAGTTTCTGAGGTTGTCCCTGTTCTCACTGATGCAAAACTGTCCTTGTGCTGGCCAATTTCTATCAAGCACTCATTACAAATTAAGAGACTGCAATTGATAAAGTGGTGTCATTTTGATGAGGGAGAATTGGCAGAAATGTACTAAGAGACAAAGAGTAAGGCAGGGGTTTAACTGCAAGAATTAGGAGACCGCAGATGACACAGCAGAGTAAAATTGGCCAGTAGCAGGACAAATTTCAATAGCAAAGCTAGGTCCAAATATATACATATAGACAAAAATACATAGAGGCAGGAGCATTACTACAAGAAAAAGGATACTGCAGAGAATACAGCAGTGTAAAATCAGCCAGCAGCAGTGATTTTAAGTCAAACAGGTGTATGTCTACCTTTAATGTTATCTAGGGGATTTTGGGGAGGGGGGGTTTGATATTAGGCCCCACAGGTGTATGTCTAACTTTTATGTTATCTATGGTATTGGGGGGTTTGATATTAGGCCTAACAGGCGTATGTCTAACTTTTATGTTATCTATGAGATTGGGGGGGGTGCTGGTTTAGGAGCACACTGTTCTTCTTGCACTTACCGTATCTATCGGCGTATAACACGCACCTTCCCCCCGATTAAAATCGGGGGAAAGTCGTGGGTGCGTGTTACGCCGACCCCCCCCCCCCCCAAAAAGTGATAAAAAAAAAATTGAGCAGCGCCGAAAAATAGCGAGCGCCGCCGGAAAAGACCGAAGCACCGCCGAAAAAGACCGAGCCGACTGTTCGGCTCTGCTCGCAGTCCCGCCTCCCTGCGCTCGCTCCCGAAACAGCAGGGAGGCGGGACTGCGAGCGGAGCCGATCAGTCGGCTCGGTCTTTTTCGGTGACGATTCAGTCTTTTTCGGCGGCGCTTCGGTCTTTTTCGGCGGCGCTCGCGCGATCTGTCTCGGCGGCGGGAAATTTCAACGTGGGCAAGGCTGCAAATGACGCTGGCAAGCTGCAAATGAAACTGGGCAAGCTGCAAATGACACTGGGCAAGGCTGCAAATGATGCTGGGCAAGCTGCAAATGACGCTTAAATGTAACTTTTTTTCCTTAAAATGCCCTCCTAAACTTGGGGTGTGTGTTATACGCCGGTGCGTGTTATACGCCGATAAATACGGTAGTTTCTTTTTTAATAATTGATGCTACAGTGTAAAGCAAATAAAAGGGCAGCTCTAAGAACAGATGGTCAATTACATATAAATGGTGCACTTTAAGCTCCCCAACGTTAAAAGCAAAAAAAAAAAGGCCCCCTTACTGGTCTTCCTATGCTTGCGGTCATAAATTAAGGGCCATGCAGTAAATTATAGTTAAAAAAAAAAAATTGTCTGGGCCACAAATCTGAAACCCAAAGGATACACTTTCAACTAATTGTAGCAGTGAATCTGAACCTCATCTCTATGAGGGAAACAGCAAATTTTATTTTCAGAGGTGTGTGGTCGGGATCACTCCCACCAAGCCCTAGGCTCCTCCCCAGGTTGCCTTGGCAGCAATCCAGCCTTCAAGTGAAGGTAGGACAAGGATGATGGTCCTGGTGCCTGCATAAAGAAAAAAGTAATTATTGACTGCTCCCATAATTCTATTGTTGTAGGGTTATTCCTTTTTCCAGATTTTTTTTTATTGAGTTTTATAGGATAAAAAAACAGAGCTAATTGGGAATACCCTGGTTCATTCAGATACAAAAAAGTATACAATTTAAAGTGGGACTTTAGTAATTTTTTTATCTATTAAATCCTCTGTCCTTGTTGTTTTAACTTAATGCCCTGTACACACGAGCGTTTTACTGTCGGAATAAACTGAAGGTTTTTCCGACGGAATTCCGTTTTAAGCTGTCTTGCGTACACACGATCACACCAAATTCCGACCTTCAAGAATGCAGTGACTTACAACACGTACGACGGGACTAGAAAAAGGAAGTTCAATAGCCAGTAGCCAATAGCTTCCATCTCGTACTTGCTTCAGATCATGCATCGTTTTTGGTACGTCAGAACAGCATACAGATGAACGGTTTTCCAGATAGGAATTGGTTCCGTCTGAAAATTATGGAACATATTCTCTTTCTAGGTCCGTCAGAATTTTCTACGTAAAAAGTCTAATGGGGCACACACACGGTCGGAATATACGATGAAAAGTTCCCATCTGACTTTTTCTGTCGGAATGTCCGACTGGGTGTACACGGCATTAGTTTATACCTTATACAGCCCACTACCTGTTTCTTGTCTAGAAAAAAGCCTAGGCTTATGACATCATCACAGCTCTCTCTCTCTCTCTCACTCTCGTGAGAGTTTGCCAGGAAGGGAGGGGGTGAGTCATAAGAGGCCAATGAGAGCTGCAGAGCTGGAGGTGTGTGTCTGTGTAAATCCAGGAAGTGAACAGGCAGCAGCTTCAGCTGCCCACAGTTAAAATGGTTGCAGCCAGACTCAGTGGAGGGAGAATTCTTCTAAACTCTTTATTTTAACAATTTTAAACAACACATTTCGTCCTTTACATTTAACTCACTTTGTAACATCACAACTGTCAAGTGCATATTCTCTGGCTTATGTTTTACATCCACTGTTCCTTTGGGATTCCCTCTAATCCCCCTATTGCCCTTCTAAAACAACAACAAAAAAAAAAGAGATTTCCTTTCATGACAAAGTAAAATCTCCCCCCTCGTCTCTCCCCCCCCAGGCGTCACCCAGCCCCGCCCTCACCTACCTCCCCCCTATATAGGAAATAGGGTGCCCATGTGGCCCCATACCTCTCCTCCTGATCTCTTATAGTCATTGTCAGGTTTTCCATTTGTTGAATTTCTCCCACTTTGGCCCACCATTGGGCCCTCGTGGGAGGTACATCTTTTTTCCAGAGAGCAGGAATACAGGCTCTCGCCGCCGTGAGAAGATGTTTTAATAGTGATTTTTTATATTTTTCAACCGACATTGGGATGGAGGGAGAATTCTGCAGCATATTTGGCAAGTACAGAATCACAGTATATATAAAATAATATGCAAAGTGGTTGGAGGGAAGCTTCAGAATGGTAAAGATGTTTTTATTACAAATTATGTGAGCAGACTGCAGTTTCTCTTTAACATGCAAAACTAAATCTTCCTTGTGTACACACTCAGCCCAAGTCAGGAAAGAAAAGAGTGGACAGTGTACTCAGTGATCCAGTTGTTGAAGGTTTATCTTTCTATATTGTATTGTTTTATAATTAAACATATTTAATATATCTATATATTGATTGTGTCTATAAATATTTGATGATACCTTGTTCTGGAATTTATTTACTGCAGTAAACAAAAATTGATTTGCTTTGTATGCTCTGAGGATGGGATTAAAAAAACCTTTGTTCACTTCAGTCTCTGAGCTGATCATAGATTGAACAGAACGGTATCTTCTGCAGCTTTTTGCTTTAATTTTCAACCAAGTGATTACTAGTGTTGAAGGGCAAGTAGCCAAGAGCCTGAAGGATTGGATGCAGTGTGCACCAATCAGAAGGTGACGTGGAGTTGATACTATTTACAGAGAACCCAGTTTAGAAGGGGAAGTAAGTTAGCAGATGTCAGTAACATTGAGCATCATGACACTTAAATGAATAAGAGTAAGGGCTCTTTCACACGGGCGGATCAGTGCAGATCCGCCCCGTGGATATCCGCTTGCTCAGCGGGGATCGCCGGAGCGATCTCCGCTGAGCAGGAAGATGACAGGTCCGTCTCTGCACACTGCGCAGGGACGGCCCTGTCAGAGCGCCGCTCTCCCCTATGGGAGATCGGGTGACGACGGACCGTAGAGTCCGTCGTCACCCGATCCGCTCTGCAGATGGATGAAAAAATTGGGTTTTCCTCCGTCTGCAGAAACGGAGCACAGCGGGTACGGACAGGGGGGGGTCAGCGGATGCTCATCCGCTGACACCCGCTATGCCATAGGGATACATGTATGTCCGTTTTTCATCCGAAAACGGAAGGATGAAAAAGGACATACGGACCGTCCGTGTGAAAGAGCCCTAAAGGACTATGACTAGGGCCAGATTTTGACCTTGGGGAGCCCGGACACTTCAGGCTTTGAGGGGCCCCTTATACACAAAGTTTGTTTACATTGTCAATGAAAGTCACACATTTTTAAAATGCATGACATAACATCATTCTGAGGTCATGCTGCGTATACACACACGCAGTCATAGCGCTCTATGTGTGGTTCTCTTGAGCTGCCAAAATACTTTTTAAATGATACAATATACCAGTCCAGAGTCAGAGTAAAAACTTCTACAGATGGCTGGTAAAATATTACCTCCCAAGATAAATTTAATAAAAGAAAGTTTTTTTTGGCCTAGAAAAATGACATGCACAATGCTCACTGTGTTTTCTGGGATATTTGACGTGTAAAAGGTACTCCACACCGTCCTTTGAATACACAAATGTAGTATGAGATCTATAAGATCACGCTTTTCCATATTAGGCCTTGGGTTTGATGGTAGCCTTCTTTGAGTCAGTATCATAAGCACGATTTCACTCCAGACCATTGCATCAAAAAATTCTGGCTGTGTGGGGCAGGAAGGATCAGTCTCCAGACCATCGCATGCATCTGACCCTCAGAACTGGGTTTGCCCTGCCTGGTGGTTCACAGATCTAGCACTGGAGTCAGAGAAATCCTTCCTCAGGGGATCGCTGATGAAGTCATACTTTATGTGACGCAACGCGTTGGGCAGAGCCGGGTGACGTCATTATGTTTCAAAACTGGAAGTGGAGTGCCAAGACTGTGTCACGGTAAAACATTCCTTGGTGCAAATGTGACATTGCTTTACTTTTTATATGTAGCGTGTGAAAAAATGCCATTGCCTGTAAGCCTGTGATTTACAAACCTGAACCGGGGGCTTTCCCTCTTCCCACCAGGTGGGAGGTGTGGGGACACCCTTTCCTGGCGGTGATGTCCGCAGATATTCCCAAGCAGCAAAGAATTTCTGGTTTTTAATAAAAGTCTCTGGTACAAGCAAAACATTCGAACGGAAGGGTAAATATGACATGCAATTAATTGCACAGGAAAGCGAATTAAATATTGTAAATTGTAAAATATTCTGATATGTTCTCTTTTTAATATTCTACAGAAATACCATAAAGTTGCCTCTTTATTCTCACTTATCCCCCCTGAAGAAGACCAAGACCCCTTAAAATGGTCGAAATGCATTGGGGTAGTGGGGTATACTTTTATTAGATGATTTTTCCATGAATGTAATTTCATTGTATTTACCTCAAAAACTGAACTATATTGTGCTTCTGTGTGCATGTATTCCAACCCACTAGATTGTATGCAATCTGGAAACCAGAGCTCCAATTTTAATAATCATGTGTTTGCCTTTCATATATATTAAAACTATTTTTTGATTAAATCATGACATTTGTCTTGTTCGCTGCCTAAAAACCCCATGGAAAAGATCACACATATTTTTTTACTTTTTATATGTGAGTACGATTACTTCAATAAATGGGCTGATTTTAAAGTACTACGCTATTGTGGCCCCCTATTTGTTTCTGAGCTTATTGTAGACAATAAGTGGGATCCCAATACCTTAAAGGGGAACACACTTATAGAGGTTGATATTGTCTAAACCTGTGAAGAGTGACATCTGTTTCATTGGTTACCCTTCTGGAGAGGAGTTTTTTATGCTCATAATGACCTATGTTAGGTGGGTCATAGTTTGAAGATGAGCGCACAATTCACACGGATGTGGATCACTGGTGTTTTTCTATGTGTTTTGTGGTTTCACATCCTATTAATATATTATTATAATAATATACAAAAAAAAAGGCCACATAGTATGTAACAGTAGTGTCCTCTTCCCTCTTTCATATCACTTCCCCCAATCTATATACGCTTATTGCGATTTTTTTTTTTTACCAAAAAAATGTAGAATACGTATCGGCCTAAACTGAGGGAAAAAAATGTTTATATATTTTTGGGGGATATTTATTATAGCAAAAAGTAAAAAATATTGCGTTTTTTTTTTCAAAATTGTCGCTCTTTTTTTTGTTTATAGCGCAAAAAAATTAAAACCGCAGAGGTTATCAAATACCACCAAAAGAAAGCTAGCTCTATTTGTGGGGAAAAAAAAGGACGTCAATTTTGTTTGGGAGCCACGTTGTACGACCACGCAATTGTCATTTAACCACATGCCGACCGCGCTATAGTCAAAAGGCAGCTACAGCGCGGTCGGCTTATCCTGGGTGGACGTCCTACGGACGTCCTCCCAGAAACTTGCTCCCGCGCGCCCCCTGGGGCGCGCACTCGGGAACATCCGTGACCGCCGGGTCCCGAGGACCCGGCGCATCACGGTAAACAGCCGCTGATAGCGGCCGTTTACCATGTGATCGCTCCGTCAAATGACGGAGCGATCACATGTACACAAACCGGCGTCACGTCATGACGCTGGTTCCTCTCTCTCCTCTCTGTACCGATCGGTACAGAGAGGAGAGAAGCGGAGAGGGGGAGAGACGGGACCAGCGCTGTGGGCTGGATGTGTAGTGCCCACAGCGCTGGTCAATACACTGCCACCACTGTGCAATGCTCTGCCACCAACCACTGTGCAATGCTCTGCCACCAACCACTGTGCAATGCTCTGCCACCACTGTGCAATACTCTGCAACCACTGTGCAATGCTCTGCAACCACTGTACAATGCTCTGCAACCACTGTGCAATGCTTTGCAACCACTGTGCAATGCTTTGCCACCACTGTGCAATGCTCTGCCACCACTGTGCAATGCTTTGCCACCACTGTGCAATGCTCTGCCACCACTGTGCAATGCTCTGCAACCACTGTGCAATGCTCTGCCACCAACCACTGTGCAATGCTCTGCCACCACTGTGCAATGCTCTGCCAATACTGTGCAACACTGTAATACTCTGCCAATACTCGCCAATACTCTGCCAATACTCGCCAATAATTTTTAATAGAAACAAATATTTTTATTTATTTTTTTTACCAAATTTTCAGTATTTTTTGATTTATAGCGAAAAAAAAAAAAACCCAGCGGTGATTAAATACCACCAAAAGAAAGCTCTATTTGTGTGAAAAAAAGGACACAAAATTCATTTGGGTACAGTGTTGCATGACGGAGTAATTGTCATTCAAAGTGTGAGAGCACCGAAAGCTGAAAATTGGTCTGGTTAGGAAGGGGGTTTAACTGCCCAGTGGGTAAGTGGTTAAAGCGACACAGTGCCCAATCGCAAAAAAAGTGGTCTGGTCTTTAGCCAGCCAAATGGTCCGGGGCTTACATATACCCAGTGAAGTGACTGGCCTCAGGTAATATACAGAGATAAAACAAATCGTCCTACTTAAAGAGGAACTGTAGTCTGCTCACATAATTTGTAATAAAAATATCTTTGCCATTCTGAAGCTTCCTTCCAACCACTTTGCATATTATCTTATATATACTGTGATTCTGTACTTGCCAAATATGCTGCAGAAATCTCCCTCCACTAAGTCTGGCTGCAGTGATTTTAACTGTGGGCAGCTGAAGCTGCTGCCTGTTCACTTCCTGGATTTCTACAGAGGCACGCCTCCAGCTTTGCAGCCCTGCAGCTCTCATTTTCCCTCTTATGATTCATCCCCCTTCCTGGCAAACCCTCAGGAGAGTTAGAGAAAGAGCTCTGCATGATGTCATAAGCCTAGGCTTTTTACCAGACAAGAACATGAAGTGGGCTGTATAAGGTATTTACTGGCAAAAAAAATATGTTTTACTATCCAAAGTTAAAACAACAACAAGGACAGAAAATGTAATAGATGGAAAGTTAAAAAAAATTACTAAATGTCCGCTTTAAAGTGGTTGTAAACCCTTACAAACCACTTTGACCTACAGGTAAGCCTAGATTAAGGCTTACCTGTAGGTCCAATAAATATCTCCTAAACCTACATAGTTTAGGAAATATTTAGAAAAGAAAAGGCATCGCTGTCTACGGCGCATGCGCCGCAGACAGCGGCGCGCAGGCGCACTGCGCATGCCGGGTTCACGGCGATATGCCGATTTCCTGCGGATGCGCGGGAGTGACGTCATCGCCGCTCCAGCGAATGACAGGGCTGGAGCAACGAGACCCGGAAGTCACTCCGGGTTTGATGGCGACACAGAAGATCGTGGATGAGGACCGCTTCGGGGGCTTCGTTCTCAGGTAAGTCATTCATAATGAGCTAGTATGCTATGCATACTAGCTCATTATGCCTTTGCCTTGCCGGGGTTCTTTTTTTTTTTTTTTTTTTTTTTAAGAGGCTTTACTTCCTCTTTAAGTCGTACCTGTTCATGTGCAGTTTTCTCTTCTCTACATCTGTTCAAAGTCCAGAATTTATAAAGCTTTTCGGAGCTGTCACAAAAAAGGAGGTGGAGAGCTGAAATCGCACTCTGTAGAGCTCAGTAAGGAGAACTTTGAGATCTGATTGGAGGGAAGGAACACACACCCCTTCACACAGCACACAGGAATAAAGCTGAGATTGTCAATCAGCTCCCTCCTGTCACATTTTTTCTTTTGGTGTCAGGAAAACTTGAGGAGGGAATCATGCTGATAGCAGAGGAATGAAGCAGCAGACAGAAATGACACTTGGTGCTCTTAATTGAAACAAGTACACACTATAGAGAGATATGCTTTGTTCATATTTCATGTCTAAAAAGCGCAGAGTATAAAAAAAAAAAACACTACAGGCATCCAGCTTTTTTTTTTATGTCTTTAAAACAGTTTAGCCTATGTGGCACATTAGGTGTTTAGATCTGTATTTTAAGACAAACATTTAGGTGCATAAGAAAAAGTGAGGATTTTATGAGAATAATCATGCACATAACATTATTCCAGTTGCTAGAATTAAAAAAAAATGTATATAATGGGGAGCAGAATAAGCATACGCTCATACAGTTTTAAACACCTTACGCCTGTAAATGCGCCTGAACGCACATAAATTACAGACCAAAATGAGCATTGTTTTTTAAATTCTTTATTTTCATTTCATTTTTAAAGAAGACATCCAATGTGAGTACCACAGTCACTACAATATACAGATTACAGTTTAGAAAGTTAACCACAAGAGGCATCATCCAATTTCCGAAGAGTCTTAAACGCTATGCATATGGTTTCCAGTCTGTACATTCAAAGGGAGTGTCCAGAATAAAAACCCATATGGCTTGAGTCCGTACAAAAATGTGCCAGGTGAAAACCAGAATCAAAGATAAGTTATCTCTTATGGTAATTTTATGCATTTTACACTTGATTTTTCTGCCATCTCCTGTCATAAGGATCCAGTATAGAGAATAATATACAGTTGCAAAAAAAAGTATGTGAACCCTTTTGGAATAATATGGATTTCTGCACAAATTGGTCATAAAATGTGATCTTATGTAGGTGGGGGAATTTTTTATATGCCTGTGTGCATGTATCCTAATGCTGCGTACATGCGATCGGAAATTCGGCTAGCAAAAGACCGATGAGAGCTTTTAGTCAGAAAATGCGACTGTGTGTATGCTCTATCTGACTTTTGCTGGCTGAATTCCAGCCAGCAAAAGATTGAGAGCAGGTTCTAAATTTTTCAGTCGGAAAAAGTTCCGATTGGAAATTCTGATTGTCTGTAGCAATTCCGACGCACAAAATTTCTGCGCATGCTCGGAAACAATTCAACGCATGCTCGGAAGCATTGAACTTCATTTTCTCGGCTCGTCGTAGTGTTTTATGTCACCGTGTTCTTGACGGTCTAAAGTTCAGCGAACTTTTGTGTGACTGTGTGTATGCAAGCCAAGCTTGAGAGGAATTCCGTTTGGAAAAACCATCCAAGATTTTTCTGACGGAAAATCCACTCGTGTGTACGGGGCATTAGGGTTTGTGTTAAAGCAGGATTCCGCCGAAATATGCATTTTTTTTCTTCCCCTAACATGGTTTACTAAAGACATTAAGAAGATGTCACTTACCTGTTGCAGTTCTTTTCCCCACCGATCGCCGATTCCGTCCGTGGGTAACTTTTAAAAATTCTTGATGGACGATTCCATTTTGCTTGTGGGCATTAGAAACCCACAAGCATTTACTTCCGGGATGCGGTGAATGCTGTGCTCCCAGCATTCACCGCTCGATCCCGCGCATGCTCAATGCTAAAAGCAAGCAAAGCTGTTGAATTCCAAGCTGCTATCACATCATGCCGAGATCTCACGAGATTACAGCGTTCCCAACTGATTCATGGGAAAACTCTGACAGAGCTCCCAGGGGTCTTTGCGCAGCTGGGGAACACGCCTACTGCCACGGGAGGAAAGCCTGGAAGCCATTATTCCATATTCTGATTAAAAGGTAACTACGGCAAAAAAAAAAATTTTAATGGGCATTTGGTCATCTCTGGCACTAACAGATTAATTTAAGATTAACTTGAAAATTTGAGTACAACACCGCTTTAATCATATACACAAGTGGATCTTTCAATTGTACTGAAAATAATTCTGTCTTCACACACACACAACACACTGCAAGATTTTGTAGGTTTATATACGTGAACAAAGCCTGTAAGTTGTTGAAAGTTGCCTGCACCCAAATTAACTCTACCAGGCAGGATAGATGTTTTTTTTTTGTTCTTTCCAAACTGACAGTGTCACAAAATCTCGACCACCAGAAATAGCCTTGGGCTTTGTCAAATCATGGGATCCTAATAATCACCTAGTCTTCTTCTGTATGGATTTAGCTGCATGATAATTTTGAGGCTTGGTCCTTGTCTCTGCCATAATGACAAATATATGGCAGATCAGCACCAGAACACTAAAAACAACTAATACAAACCTTGTTTGTTCAGATACTGTTAGTATAGTGAGTATATTTTATATTTGGTGCCAGTGAGATCAGTGGCTTGCCCTAAATGTGTCTTTGCTGCATTCTGCATTTTGGTCAGCAGATGGCATAGGCATGCATTTAGGTGGAATAGATGGATGAAGAGAAAGACCTAACAGAGCTGGAGCCAGCTTCAGGAGCACAGCACTAACAATTATCAGGATTTAGTAGCTCCTTACAGCCTAATGCGGACTGGAGAAACATGGTTTACACTCAGCCCAGACTCAAAAGAAATTAACAACTGCAATTACATTCCCCAGTAATAAAATTATATTTGCACACATTTAGATGTTTATCATGCCTGATTGCATATCATGGCTGTGTCACTGACAGTATCAACATTAGGTCCAATGCACACAGTGGGTTTAGTTTTTCTGAATTTGTCCCTGGAAACATATTGCCCTAAATGTTTGTACTGCTAGGTGCACGTACAGCCCCATCTAGCCACAGAAACTTTCAGCCTCTCATAGCGTTCCACAGGCTGCCGACAGTGAGGCTGGATGGTGCCACTGTGCCCCCTGCCCACATCTAAACATCAGAGCCTCAGAGCCCTGGAACTCAATGGCAAAATGTACCTGTCGAGGCCGAGCTGACGAGAGGGCTGCCCTTACACCTCTTGCCCTGTTTTCCCAGGGGGTGATGACAGGGTATAACAGGGCAAAGAGTGGCACAGGTGCCTGTAGAAGATATGGTTCTGAATATCTTGGAAGCAGATGGAGAGCAGGAACAGATCAACTGGTAGTAGAGAGATATTGGATCTTGGATACAAAGTCATATGGGCAGAGGTCAGCAACAACTGGGCAGCAGGAATACAAAGTCAGGAACCAGGAGCAGAGTCAGAGCCAGGGTCAGCGTCAAGTGAGCAGAAGATGTACTGGAACAGCAGAAGGAAGCAAGGTTGGGTCACAAGCCAGGATCAGCAATACAGGTTCAGGAACAAACAGGGTGAACAAGCCAGGTCAGGATCCAGATGAGCACAGGATCAGGGCACCAGTAGAAGGAGCAGACGACCACTCAACAATGAACCTGAGTCCTGTAAGGTTTTAAATAGGCCACTAAGCACCAAAATCCATTAAACAAGCGCGCTCACACATATGAGCACGTGCACAATGCTAATGCTCATGTGCACGTATATGCGCGCAGGGTCCTAATGCTGTGCATAGTTTTATGGACTTTTCTTTGTGCATTCACAATCCTTTGAGCATGAGTATTCCTTTGAACATGGTCTTGAGCATGACTTTCCTGACAGCTACAAACAGGATCTAGGAAGCTGAGGAGATTCCCCTGCTAGGGTTCCCTCATTAAGCACATAGATGCACATTTATGCACACTGCAAAATTACATGTAGTTTAATGTGAAGCTGACATCCGCATTTTTGTTGCATTGCAAGCTGGTTTGTTTCCTGTTATCTTTCTTTGCCAAGAGTATATGGCAAAGTGCACAGTGCCTTGAAAAAGTATTCATACCCATTGAAATTTTCCACATTTTGTCATGTTAAAACGTAAATGTATTTTATTGGAAAATTGTTTGTGATAGACCAACACAAAGTGGCACATAACTGTGAAGAGGAAGGAAAATGATAAATGGTTTTCAAACTTTTTTTACAAATAAGTATGTGAAAAGTGTGGTGTGCATTTGTATTCAGCCCCCCTGAGCCAATACATTTGTAGAACCACCGTTTTCTACAATTACAGCTGCAAGTATTTTTGGGTATGTCTCTACCTGCTTTGCACATCTAGAGAGTGACTTTTTTGCCCATTCTTCTCTGCAAAATAGCTCAAGCTCTGTCAGATTGGATGGAGAGCGTCTGTGAACAGCAATTTTAGAGTCTTGCCACAGATTCTCAATTGGATTTAGGTCTGGACTTTGACTGGGCCATTCTAACACACGAATATGCTTTGATCTAAACCATTCCATTGTAGCTCTGGCTGT
This sequence comes from Lithobates sylvaticus, assembly GCA_028564925.1. Classification (NCBI taxonomy): domain Eukaryota; kingdom Metazoa; phylum Chordata; class Amphibia; order Anura; family Ranidae; genus Lithobates; species Lithobates sylvaticus. The sequence continues at coordinate 65,794,564 of CM053033.1, read as the reverse complement.
ATGTTTAGGGTCATTGTCCTGCTGGAAAGTGAACCTCCGCCCCATTCTCAAGTCTTTTGCAGACTCTAACGGCTTTTCTTTTAAGATAGTCCTGTATTTGGCTCCATCCATCTTCTCATCAACTCTGACCAGATTCCTGTCCCTACTGAAGAAAAGCATCCCCACAACATGACACTGCCACCACCACATTTCACGGTGGGGATGGTGTGTTCAGGGTGATGTGCAGTGTTAGTTTTCCGCCACACATAGGGATTTATTTACTAAAGCTAGAGAGTGCAAAAAAAGTCAAACTTGTGCAGCGAAACCAATTAGCTTATAACCTCAGCTTCTATTAAGCTTTGGCAATAAAACCTGGAAGCTGATTGCTTTTTATGCAGAAGTGTGACTGATTTTGCACTCTCTAGCTTAAGTAAATAAACCCCATAGTGTTTTGCTTTTAGGCCAAAAAGTTTAATTTTGTCTCATCTGACCAGAGCACCTTCTTCCACATGTTTGCTGTGTCCCCCACATGGCTTCTCGCAAACTGCAAATGGGACTTCTTATGGCTTTCTTTCAACAATGGCTTTCTTCTTGCCACTCTTCCATAAAGGCCAGATGTGTAGTTGTCCTGTGGACAGATTCTCCCACCTGAGCTGTGGATCTCTGCAGCTCCTCCAGAGTTACCATGGGCCTCTTGGCTGCTTCTCTGATAAATGCTCTCCTTGCCCGGCCTGTCCGTTTAGATGGGCGGCCATGTCTTAGTAGATTTGCAGTTGTGCCATACTCTCCATTTTCGGATGATGGATTGAACAGTGCTCCGTGCGATGTTCAAAGCTTGTTCTATTTTTTTATAACCTAACCCTGCTTTAAACTTCTCCACAACTTTATCCCTTATCTGTCTGGTGTGTTCCTCGGCCTTCATGATGCGGTTTGTTCACTAAGGTTCCCTAACAAACCTCTGAGGGCTTCACAGAACAGCTGTATTTATACTGAGATAAAATTGCACACAGGACTTTATTTACTAATTAGGTGACTTCTGAAGGCAATTTTTTCCACTAGTTTTTATCTAGGGGTATCAGAGTAAAGGGGGCTGAATACAAATGCATGCCACACTTTTCAGATATGTATTTACAAAAAACATTTATCATTTCCTTCCACTTCACAATTATGTGCCACTTTGTGTTGCTCTATCACATAAAATCCCAAAAAAAATAAAAAAATGTTTTTGTTGTAATATGAAAAAATTTGGAAAATTTCAAGGAATATGAATCCTTCTTAAAGGCACTGTATGTCCTTGACATATGAATGGAAAATTATATGAGAAAGGTCTGATGGTTTAGGTCCCTGCCTAATGGCCAACTTTAATTAAGTTTGGCTTACTTCTGGGACTACTCAATGTACATTACTGAATAAGGCTCCTTTCACACTGACGTTCCATCTGTCTGTGTTTTCAACCCTCCTTTTGTGGATGGAAAATGGACAGTAAGGTATTCAAATGGTCATGTGGATGTGTACGGAGAACCGTTAGTATTTATACATGTCTGTTTAGTTTAGGGGTGTCCAAACTTTTTTGTAAGGAGGGTCATATTTGATGAAGTGAACGTGCGTGAGGGCCGACCATTTTGCCTGACATTCTTTGAACCATTAAAATTCGGTCGAAGTGTGTTTGTCCGAACATTAAAGTGGAAGTAAACCCTCCTATCGTTTTCAGCCAAGGAAGCTGCCATCTTGGCCTCCGTTTAATCTTTAACTGCCATGAAGCTGCACATGTGATCAGTTATGACACCAGTCATTGGATGGTTTGACAGTTTGGTTGAGAGTGCAACCAATGTGACAGTTAGCATTTCCGGCATGCTGGGAATGTAACTTTTTTTTCAAACTGTCAGATCGATGGGTTTACTTCCACTTTAATACACTGCCCAACAAGAATTCTCTTGCTTTTGTGGCTGTGTGTGGTGAAGAGATGAGCTTGGGCATGTTTTTTGGCTATACCGTATTTATCGGCGTATAACACGCACCTTCACTTTAAGAGGGACGTTTCAGGGAAAAAATAATTTTAAATAAAGAACTGTGAAGCAAAATAAGGGTCAGTGCCCCTGAATGCAGCCTTATCAGTGCCCATCTGAAGCCCCACCATTGCCATGAATGCACATGCATGCATGCATGCACAAATAAAATGACAAAGTGAAAAAACGTGCTGTTAAATCATGTAAACAATACGATTATTAAGTGCTAACTCGGTCAAACATGTATATGTTTCATGCAAATAAAAACATCACAAGTACAATAAATATCAAGTGTTAATAAATCATACAGAGGTCACAAAAAAAGTGAACTGCCTTGAACAAAAATAAAAAATTTAAATTTTTAAATTGTGATCAAAGGTGCTCCACCAGAAGAAAGCATCCACTGCCCCCCAAAGGGTAAACGCTCACCTACACCGATTGACACCCACTACAAAGGTCAAGCTCACATTTTAGCCAGGCACCAGGACCCAGAAAGAACTGCAATCACATAAACCAGGAGCTGCCGTCTTCACTAGAATATCCTGTATCTTATATAGCTCAGTGTATAAAACCCTGTGGAACCACCTCCTTGCTCCAGATATTTCACATCCAGGAGAAGAGTATACTTTTCAAAATGTCATAGTAGAGAAAAACAAACCATAGTGCTCACCATGATAAAACCTCTTTATAGAAAAAACAAATTGCACTCACATAAGTATTGCATAGAAAAGGGTTCCTCTCAATAAAAACCGCTGCGCACAAATAATGCTGTCCAGGAGGAGAAGGCCAGAAGCAGTAATAGAAACCTGCAATAGAAAGCTTTAGACCCTCTGGCTCAAAAGCATGTATTCAATCAAGGATCGCTGTGACTCCACCCAACGCATTTCGTCAGAGCCAATGGCCCTGCATTGGATGCGCAAACGCTGAGTAACAATCAATTGCCAAAGTATAGGGCAGAAGAGGAGTGTGCTGGCTGCTAAGGGAGCAGAGGATTGGGTAGGTAAATCTTCTTTTCTGGTCCCCCTAGACCCAAACAAGCATGTTACCCTTGCAGTACAGGGCAACCCCACTTCAAAATAGCATTTTTCCTTTCCCAGGAGATGGGCTTTACAGTCAATAGGATTTTATTGACCAGGAAAACAATACCTATCAACATAAGCCCTAATAGGGAAACTGAACATACTAAAACCTAACACAGGTTCTACCACTACCCTGCTCTATCCAGGGGCGGTGTCAGGAAGATCCTCTGAGCGGACGTGGTGCAGGGCGCCCTGGGGTGCGCCGGTGTGCGCTCGTGGGCGCGCGCCTGTGTGCGCTAGTGTGCGGGTGCGCGTTGGCGCGCACGCGCGCATGGCGTTTGGCGCCAATCGGCCTATTTAGGCTGATCTCACTGGGCGCTCGGTGCTGTCCGATCGTCAGCTCCCTGCATCCTGATACCTGTTGCCTGAACACCTCCTGACTTTCTGATTCCCGGCTTGATCCTGTACCTGCCTGTCTGCTGCCCGCCTGTTGACCTCGGCCTGTCCCTGACTCTGCTTCTGCCTGCTCCTTTGTGCTGCGCTGCCCGCCTGTTGCCAACTCTGCCTGTGACCCGGACTTGAACCTGCCTCTCCTCTGTACTGTGCCTGTGTGTGGAAGTGTCCTGTCAGCTCCTGCTCTATACCTGCTGCCTACCTTCTACTGTCGGGGAACCACTGACCCCACTCCAGCAAGTCTCTGGGGCCATCTCCCCAGCAACGACCCGCCAGGCTCTCATACCACTCTGCGCTCTCGTGCCTCCTGTCCCCACTTCCAGGGGGCCGAGAACCAGACACGTACGGGAGGCCTTCCCCCTGCTATATCGGGCTCACCTGTCGGGCACCTGAAGTCTGACAGGCGGACTGACAACTCATGGGGCCCCCGGGCAATAGGAGATTATGGGGCCCCCAGGCAATCGGAGATTATGGGGCCACACAGTATACACACACACACACACACAGTATACAATCACCCAGTATACACATACGTGTACACACAGTATACACAGACATGTTTCTATTGGCTGAGAAGGTGCTGGAGAGGTGGGGCAGCTATAATCTCTGGATTTTTAGACCAAAAGGATGTCGGTAAGGGACATTTCAGAGACAGATGTAAAACAAACACAGATTTTTACATACTTTCCCTGGTTTTACTGAGGCTGGCAACCCTGATGGGGCCCCCTAGTGGTCCGGGGCCCTCGGGCAGTGCCCGAGTGGCCGAATGGTCAGTCCGCCTTTGGCTCTATCCATAACAAAATAAAACATTTGGCTGGAGTTTGGCTTTAAATCATTACTCCTTTTTTCCTTTTCCTGTTTTTCCGATAAAGTCTCATCATTTGTGTTAGTGACTATAAAAGGGTTTCTCTCTGTTGATTCTCTTTTCTCAAGTGCCTAAACTTGGTAAATGAGCAGAAGGAGAATGATGACATTTTCCTGGTGTTCACCTTGATTTCACTGGTCATTCTTCAAAGAACACATTGCCCCACTGCACACTTTGCAATGCTAATATACATCTCTGGATTTTAATCTCAGTCTCGAAAGGTTATACTTAATTCAGATCACGTCACTATGAAGCATGATCGGATCTTACTTTATTGCAATCGATAAATACATTTATTTTATGCTAATGAACCTGAAACTAATAAAAAAAAAAAATACAAGGTCACTTTTGCTATGTAATTGTATTCAATATCTTTTTGAATAATTAAACATATTGCTGGAACTCTGCAGAGCTCAGCAAAAAATGGCTATGCATGGTTCAGTACAGGAGAAATGAAAAGGCTTCTAACCATAGCAATGAAATACAGACACGCTCTAGAAGTCCTTTTCCTTAACAAATCGTATGCTCTTGCATTTCCATCTAAAGCCTGTGTTCGGTTACATTGAAATCTCATTGAACTAGAATTAAAGCTGTATTAAAGTATATGGGAAAACTTACCTTATAAAACAAACCATTCAGTTTAACCACCAGATGTTTTTTTCCCCCTTCATGACCAGACCATTCACTATTCAGCACTGCGTTACTTTAACTGGCAATTGCTACACTGTACCCAAATTAAAATTTATATAATTTTTTTTCACACAAATAGAGCTTTTTTTTATTATTATTATAAAAAAGAAAAAAAATAATTTTCGAGAAAAAAAATATCAAAACAATATTTTCTACCTTCTGTTAAAAAAACATATCCAATAAAAAAAAAAAAAAAATGTATTTCTTTATAAATGTAGGCCAAAATGTATTCTGCACAAAATATTGGTAAGTTTAGCCTCTACAAACTATGGTGTATATATACTGGAATTTTTCAGCTACGACGCTATACTGGTAATGTCGGTGACCAGCGACTTATGGTGGGACTGTGATAGTGTGGTGGGCAATCTAGCGTTGGCAGATACTGGCTGGGAGGGACAGTAACTGACACTGACGTCGCTAGTGACACTAATACAGTGATCCGTGCTAATACTGTACACTAATGACACTGGCTGGGAAGGGGTTAACATCTAGGGGCAATCAAGGGGTTAACGGTGTGCCTAATAAGTGTAATGTATTCTGCTTTTAGGCCCCTTTCACACTGGGGCGGGAGCCGCGGCGACGGTAAAGCAGCGCTATATTTACCGCTGCTTTACCATCATTTTAGCTGCGGTATTCGGCCGCTCGTGGGCGGTTTTACCCCCCGCGAGCGGCCGAAAAAGGGTTAAAAGCGCCGCCGTAGCGCCGCCGTAGCGGTATTACCGCGGTATCCCATTGAAATCAATGGGTAGGAGCGGTGAATACACCGCTCCTATACCGCTCCAAAGATGCTGCTAGCAGGACTTTTTTTACCGTCCTGCTAGCGCACCGCTCCAGTGTAAAAGCCCGCCGGCTTTCACACTGGAGTGAATGGGGCCGTTTTTTTCAGGCGGTGTACAGGCGCTATTTTTAGCACTGTACCGCCTCAAAACTGCCCCAGTGTGAAAGGGGCCTTACTCACAGATCTGGCATTTTTTTCTCTCTGCTTTTCAGGGAGAAGAAACAGCTAGATCGTTGTTCTTTGTACACAGAGTTTTGTGTTTTTGTAAACACAGAACTCTGTGCTGAATGAATGATTTGTATAGCGCTGCAAATGCAAACTGATCACCTCAAGGCGCTGTAAATGGACACAGCCAATCAGCAAGTTTCAGCCCAAAATATTGTCTGAAACCTGATGACAAACTTGTGCTATGTCCAGTCACAGCATGGGTTAGCAGGGGGCACGCGCAAACCTTGAAGAAGGCCTTCCCCTCAAAGTATATTTACTGTGAGCAGGTCGGCAAACCACTTCAGCCCCGGAAGGATTTACACTCTTAATGATCAGGCCTTTTTTTTGCGATACGGCACTGTGTTACTTTAACTGACATTTGCGCTGGCGTGCGACGTTAACTTGCTGCACATATTCACTGGCAAATTGTACACTTGCAGAGCACATGAAGCACAAGTTCTAGTTGACACTTTTCCAATTTGTAGCAAATTTGCGTGGCAAACCTTTAGCAAGGTCAAAGTTGCAGTGGTGAGTCTACAGCAAGAGCTCTGCAAGTCTACAGCGTGAAAATTCAGCCACAGTGACCCCTTTGGTGGGATGACTATTGTACAACAGAACTGAACCAGAACTTGCATCAGACTTGCATAATGTTTGCAAAGAAAGTTAATCTGGAGTCATGCAATACTGACTCACCACCAATATGGACTCACTCACGGTGGACTGCCGCCAGCTACACGCGGTCGTGGGCACGAGAGCCAGACCCGGAGATTTGTGTGTTTAAACACACAAATCCCTGTTCTGTCAGGGGTGAGGAGACATATCGTTTGTTCCTACAAAGTAGGAACAGTGATATGACTCCTCCCCCAGTCAGTCCTATCCCCATACAGTTAGAAACACTAACTAGGGAACACAGTTAACCCCTTGATCTCCCCCTAGTGTTAACCTATTCCCTACCAGTGACATTTACACAGTAATCAGTGCATTTTTATAGCTCTGTATAAATGTCAATGGTTCCAAAAATGTGTAGAAAGTGTCCGATCTGTCCGCCGCAATGTTGCAGTACCGCTAAAAAACGCAGATCACCGCCATTACTAGTACAAACATTTTTTTTTTTATAAAAATGCCATAAATCTTTTCCATAGTATGTAGGCACTATAACTTTTGCGCAGACCAATCAACTTAAAGCTTACTGCGATTTTTTTTTTACCAAAAATATGTAGAAGAATATATATTGGCCTAAACTGATGAAAAAATTTGTTTAACAACATTTTTGGGGATATTTATTATAGCAAAAAGTAAAAAATATATATAGTTGTTTTCAAAATTGTTGCTCTTTTTTTATTTATAGCACAAAAAATAAAAACCGCAGAGGTGATCAAATACCACTAAATGAAAGCTCTATTTGTTTGGGAAAAAAGGATGCAAAATTAATTTGGGTACAGCATTGCATGATCGCGCAATTGTCAGTTAAAGCGACGCATTGCCAAATTATAAAAAGTGCTCTGGTTAGGAAGGGGGTAAAATCTTCCGGGGGGCTGAAGCGGTTAAATAAGCATACATAATAATAAAACCGCTTTCATTATGAGACATTTTACTTATCTTATTGCCTGCTTCATGTAGTTAAATAATGGAAAGGCCTGTGCATTCTTCAAGTATGAAGAGGTCTACCACAGACTAGACATGTGCAATTTGTTTCGTTTTTTTTCGTTATTTTCGTTTATTCGTTATCGTACGAATGAACGAACGATTCGCTAAAAATTTTAACGAAAATCCGAAAAAACAAATTAGAAACAACGAATGTACGAAAGAAGTAAAATCCGAAAAACCAAAACAGTAACAACGAAAATGAAAAAGAACGAAAAAAATTTGTACATTCGTAACTTTTTTTTTTGTTGTTGAATTTGGTAATTTTCCGTGTCCCTTTACAATGGCGCTGCTTAACGTGCCTCGAATGGATTGAACGAAAAAATTCGTACATTCGTAACTTTTTTTTTTTTCGATTCGTCATTTTCCGTGTCTCTTACAATGGCGCTGCTTAACGTGCTTCAAATGGATTGAACGAAAAAATTAGTACATTCGTAACTTTTTAATTTTTTTTCAATTCGTCATTTTCCGTGTCTCTTACAATGGCGTTGCTTAACGTGCTTCGAATGGATTGAACGAAAAAATTCGTACATTCGTAACTTTTTTTTTCGATTCGTAATTTTCCGTGTCTCTTACAATGTAATAATAGCATACACATTACATAAAATTATGAATTATGCTCCGATTACGAATCTACGAAAACAATGTTACGAAAGAACGAATAAATCAATCTTACGAAAGTACAAATGTAACTAAATCTACGAAAATACGAATGCGTCCGAATTTCGAATAAACGAAAATTAAACTAACGGAAAAACGAATCAACGAAAAAATAACTCTTACGAAAATACGATTCGTTACGAATACGAACAACGACGACTTACGAAATTACGAATCGTTACGAATCAACGGAAACGAACAGAAACGAAACGAAACTAAACAAATTTTTCTATTGTGCACATGTCTACCACAGACAGCACAATCTTTACTGCCATTTCTGTCCATCCAGATTCACTGAGGTTGCAGTGGCATGTTTTCCCTTTGTTTATGTCCCATTGTCGCTACGTAAGCTGCTATGAATGCAGTTCAGCTAATGATTTTGTCCACCTGAAAGGCATGTGCTGCTATTTCTGTAGAAGTGTAACTGAATGTGACACCTGGGAGGTGGAAAAGAATGACTCTTGTGGAGGGAACACACAGCCATAGGGCTACCCCCATTCAACACAATAGGCATTCTACACACCACCACTGTTGACAGTTTTTTAAAAGTCATCCCTCAGGAAATGGCTTAATAAAGAAAGTCCTGCGGTATATCTTAATCCTACAAAGTCTGTAAAAGCCTCGGGGTGCTAATTTACAGAAGGCATCAAGATGCTTTCTTAGTAGCAGAATAATGGAGTGCATTGTTTCACAAGAACAAAAAACAAATGGAACACTGTCTACTCGAAGCAGTGATTAATACCCATGTAATGGGTTACAAATTTATGTTATAGATCTTGATGTGCTTCCAATTGTGTTGCATAGAGCAACATAAATGGTATAAGTTGCCTTGAAAAGGTATTCATACCCCTTGAAATTTTCCACATTTTGTCATGTTACAACTTAAAAAGGTAAATGTATTTTATTGGGATTTTATGTGATAGACCAACACAAAGTGGCACATAATTGTGAAGTGGAAGGAAAATTTATAAATGTTTTTTTAAATTTTTTTACAAATAAATATCTGACAAAATATGGTGTGCATTTGTATTCTGCCCCCCGGAGTCAATACTTTGTAGAACCACATTTCACTGCAATTACAGCTGCAAGTCTTTTGGAGATGTCTCTACCAGCTTTGCACATCTAGAGAGTGAAATGTTTGCTCATTCTTCTTTGCAAAATAGCTCAAGCTCTGTCAGATTGAATGGAGAGCATGTGTGAACAGCAATTTTCAAGTCTTGCCACAGATTCTCACTTGGATTTAGGTCTGGACTTTGACTGGGCCATTCTAACACATTAATATGCTTTGATCTAAACTGGGGTCGGCAGCCTGTCGACCGCGGGAATTTGACAGGTAGACCAGGAACAGGTCTGCACCGCCTACCCCGCCTCCTACTGCTAGCTGCCGGTCTTCGCCATCAGCTTCCTCTGCCATGCCTTCGGTCCTCCTTTTTCCCTCCTCACCTGCCTCCTCCGCCGTTGTCATCAGTAAACGTCAGAGAGCAAGAGGCAGCACAGCACAGGACGCAGGGAGCGCGGAGGAGCTGGCCAAGTTGACTTTTCTAGTTAACCCGCAGGTGATTGGTTGCTAGGTCCTAAGCAACCAATCACCAGCATGTTAATATGAATAGTCACTTGGCCAGCTCCTCCGACCCTCTGTCCAGAACTGTGCTGCTTCTCAGTCTCGTGTGCACAGGTAGGAATCGGATGCAATAGAATGCTGCAATGGTAGGGAAGGGAAGAGGACACTACTGTGTATGTGGGGTGAAATGTAAAAGGGACAGTGGACACTGCTATGGGAGAATAGGGGGTAGGGAGAGAAACTAGTGTGTGTGTCGGTGGGGGGGGGCGGCTGATGTTAAGGGGGCAGTGAACACTGCTATGGGCAGGGCCACCCCCATAACAGTGTCCTCTACCACCCTTCACATCACCCTCCCCAATCCCTGAATTCTGAGTGCAATGCAGTCCTGATCTCTGAATTCTGAGCGCAACGCACTCCTGATCTCTGAATTCTGAGTGCAACGCACGCCTGAATTCTGAGCACAACGCACTTGTGATCCCTGAATTCTGAGCGTAACGCACTCCTGATCCCTGCATTCTGAGCGCAATGCACTCCTGACCCCTGTATTCTGAGCGCAATGCACTCCTGATCCCTGCATTCTGAGCACAACGCACTCCTGACCCCTGCATTCTGAGCGCAATGCACTCCTTATCCCTGCATTCTGGGCGCAACACACTCCTGAACCCTCCATACCCTTTACCCTAATACTTTTTGTCCACTGCGTTTGCAATCTACATTTGGGGTTAACAATATATCATCACCTGCAGTAGATCACAAAGGCAGTGCATTTTGAACACGGTGCAGGAAACACATATGGAACATGCCTTTCTGGCACTGCCTTCTGGTGTAAACCGGCCCTAACAACAGGACACTGCGCCTGGTGATCTTTAACTTCAGCCGTGTTGTTCAAGTAGATCTCCATCTCTCTCGTTGCCTAACCCTTATCTAAACCATTCCATTGTAGCTCTTTTTTTTTTGTAAAAAAAATTTGAAGACCATTTATCATTTTGCTTCCACTTCACAATGATGTCTCTGATATCCCCTAAAATCCCAAGAAAATAGATTTAAGTTTTTGGTTGTAACATGACAAAATCTGGAAAATTTAGAGAGGCCAGGAATGCTGGCGGGGAACCCGAGAGGAGGGGGATCAGGGCTGCTCTATTCAAAACTGTTGCACAGAGGAGATAGGTAAGTATAATATACCGTATTTATCGGCGTATAACACGCACAGGCGTATAACACGCACATTCATTTGAAGAGGGAAGTTTCAGGAAAAATTTTTTTATTTGAAATAAGGAACTTTGAAGCAATATAAGGGTCAGTGTCCATCTGCAGCCTCACCATTGCCATCAATGCAGCCTGATGAATGCCCATCTGCAGCCTCACAAGTGCCATCAATGCAGCCTCATCAGTCCACATCAATGCAGCCTCACCATTGCCATCAATGCAGCAGCCACACCATTGCCATCAATGCAGCCCCCCTCGCTGTCCCCTACAAAGCATCTAAAATTGAAGTATTGGCGTATAACACGCACATGCTATTTGCACCCGATTTTCATGGTGAAAAAGTGAGTGTTATACGCCAATAAATACAGTAGTTGTTATTTAAAAAATTACAAAATCTGAACCTTTACAAAAGCTTGAAAGTGTATTATTCTATGCATACAGTACAAGGCCATAATAATACAAAATAAAAAAAGTAGCTTGCATGCCTCAAACAGTCTCCTATACACACTTGTCAAATTACATTTCTGAGATAATGATAATATATTATTTCACGTTTTTCTGTTTTGGGAAAACAAATATTATTATTGTTATATTCCACAGAATATATAAAGCGCCAACAGTTTGTGCAGCTCTTCACTAAATGGAGGGAGATAATACAGTTACAATGCAATTCAATACAAGAGGGATACAAGGGCCCTGCCCATTAATGCTTACAATCCAAATATCTCTTTTGTTGTGAATCTATGTTAGAAAAATCTTCAGTAAACAAGTAAAGTAGATGAATTCTATTTTACACATATTACAAAGACGAAAACTTTTATTCTTGCAGAAAGAAAGAAATGTGGCAGTGGATCAAAAAATAGCCATGGATCAAGCTCATAATCCCTAGTCACACTTTCACAAATGTAAAAAAAATCTTCTAATCTCTAAAAGTGATCATACGCACCAATTATCTGGTGTTTAGCTCACTTTATACATATTATCTGGCATTATAATGCCGCGTACACACGGTCGGAATTTCCAATGCAAACAGTCCGATGGGAGCTTGTCATCGGATTTTCCAACCGTGTATATCGGTCTTTTTCTGTCGGAATTTCCGACGGACTTTGGATTGAGAACCTGTTCTTAATTTTTCCGACGGAAAACCTTTCTATCGGATTTTCCGATCGTGTGTATGCAATTCCGACGCGCAAAATTCTGACGCATGCTCGGAAACAATTTTGACGCATGCTCAGAAGCATTAAACTTCCCTTTTATAGTGCAGTCGAACGTGTTTTATGCCGTGGTGTTATTGACCGTCGGAATTTGGTGTGACCGCGTGTAGGCAAGACAGTTTGAGCGGAATTCCGATGGGAAAACCATCAGAGCTTTTTCCGACGAGAATTCCGACCGTGTGTACGCGGCATAACCTTAAACTTTATATAATCACCTAGCGTGTGGTGAGGAAGTGACACCTTGTCCAAACCATATCTACTCAAATGTGAAATAGTGTGTAGCTTTTAATAATATATGTTTCTTCTTAGAAACCATAATATGTTCTTGCCTATGCATTGCTGGCTCTGCAGTTACTAATGCTTAACAGAATCAATTCTAAATTGGGCTCTAGACACGTTAACAATTTTGGGCATGCCTCCAAACTTTGATGAGATGAGGGACATCTTTTAGCACAAAGTATTCAAAAGAACAGTTAATCACAGTCAGTGGTAATGCCTTTAGTGAATTAAAAGTGCAATTTAAATTGTCTGGGTCATACACTGACTGCTAAAGAGTAGAAAGCTAATCGGACTGTGCATGAAAAAAAAAGTTTTAGTTTAGAATTACCATTTTTGCACTCAAAATGTTATTTTACATTTTCTTTGCAAGCATTTTAATATTTCAACTAAACTTGAAGAGGACTCAGTATACTACTGAATGTGGAATATTTTTTATGCAAGCCTATGGTTTCTTGGCTGTGTAGAAAAGTTTCATTTTGTGGATAAAAATCAGCTATTGTACGACTTACTATGCTGAAAATCAAGAACTTAATTGCCACTGGCCTGAAGGCAAGGGATGTCACCAAGATTACAGCAATGGCATTGTTTTCTGAAAAATATGGTGACTTTACATGGTCTTGGCCAGATTGGGTGAGGAAATCTAACATTCAACAGCTATTACTCCCCCAGGATGAAGATGATGCTGCATAAACTGCTAAAAGCTTAAACATGTCTGATAAGACTATAGAAGCGTGTTTATACACATAACAAACATTTATTTAAAGAATGCCTCAGTCCACAGTCTATGATCAGTTTTAAAGGTATCTGTTAAACAAAATAGTCTTCATGTAATCATCCCTGTTATCTGGAAGTGAATATACATCCATAGTCAGACCTCTCCAGACTTCCCCTGGTCAACACATCTCAGAGAAGAATACACATTCCCAGTCGGTCACTACTGTTTTCTCCTGAGGTAAACTGACACCAGGACCATTTCTAGAAAGTTGGTCATTATTCTGGTTTGCATGGACAGACAGCGGTATGCATGTTCAGTGCAGAGGCCACCAGTCATACAAGCAACAGTCCATTCACTCTGGCTCCAATAAACAGTCTAGGGATTGTCGTTTTGTAGTTTATTGCTTGTAGAACTTGGGATGAAAGAAGGGTGAGGGTGTTATGGGATACCCAAAGCATGGTGATTAGTAACAGGAGGACACTCTTAAAGCGGAGCTCCACCGCTAAAGGCTTCACAGACAGTTTCCCTTACTTACAATCCTGGCGCCTGCAGCCAAAGTTGATTGATGAATCAGCTTGGGGTGCCGACATCAGGGGATCCCTGGACAGGTAAGTATCCTTGTATTAAAAGTCAGCAGCTACAGTATTTGTAGCTGCTGACTTTTTTGATAATAGGAATAACTTTTTTTTTTTTTATATATAGGAATGGACAGAGCTGAGACCTTGTTGTAGGGGCTGTCTCAGAAAGAGCTACTGCTGGCACTTATCCTGAACAAATAGTACACAGTCACTTGAATTGCTCTATTCTCACATTATCTCTCCCAGACTCCTCCATTTTCCTTCAGACATCTCTGTGCTTCAGGACAACTACTCAGTTCCTAGCTTCCACCAGACACTCTTCAGGGGTTAATATGCACAATGCCACAGGACAGCTTCACACCTTCCAGGTTCCACTCTTCAATGAGTCCTCTAGACCTGATCCTTAAGCCTAGTACACACAGGCCGAATGTCGGGCGGCATTGGCTGGTTCAATAGAAACCAGTCAACATTCGGCCTGTGATTACTGCAGTCAGTCTGACAAAAGCTGGCCATTCAGCCAGCTTCTGTCAAAGGGGTGTGACTGAAAAATGTCTGCCGATCCCGATCAACGCTTTCAGCTAATGGCTAAGAGCGCTGACCCGAGTGTTCTGGTAGGGGGCGGTCCCCCCTGTCAGAACACAATAGAACAAAAGGGGAGATTGTTGTACTAACGTTGGATAGTTAGTACAGCAGTTCCTCTTGAGCTTTTTTTTTTTTTGTTCAGCCCTTGTTTTTTTTTTTAATGAAAAAAAAAATACTATTGGGTTCTAGGCTTAAGGTAAGACTGCTTGGTTAGCTCCAAAAATGATTAGGATTAGGCTCGCCAACTCTGCCACAGCTGGGATCCCAATGAACATCAGCGAAATCCAACTCTGCCTCAGAAGGGCAGAGCCCCTGAGGCTGGGGAATTCTCCAGGACAAGACCAGGGCTGCTCCAGGCCTCAGACTATTTATGTGCCACTCCAGCCACCTACAGGGTACACCTCCCCAGGGATTGACTGCAGCATAATAAATATTCAGGCTGCCCATCTGAATCTTCCAGCACTCTGTGTTCTAGAAACCTCTAAAATTGAAAGCTCGTTGAGGCCAATGTGAGTGCACAATATGTACTGTATATATAAAGCACTGTGTAACACTGACAAAGCTATATAAGTACCTGTAATAAATAAATAAAAGAGGGAAGCAATTAGACCTGCAGCCTGTGAGATCCAGAACAGCGCAAAGAAATCAACAGCTGCTCCAATGATTACAGAGGAGCCAAAAAGAACTAAATGTACCTAACATCCTAGCATTCTATCTAGGAGGGTGCTACATTGTCATCCTACAATAATTAGTTCGTTATTGTCAGTACACTAACAAAACTTGAAAACATAGGTTACAGGCTTTAACTACATGCATGCTAATAGAACGTAAGCGTACATGTATACCAGTGTCAGCCGTAAACAGCATAGGAAGAGACGTGGCCCATCTTATCAGAGCAAATTATAATACAAAGAACTTAGATTTCTGATAGCTTTAATGTGAAAATATGTTCCTGCAATAAAGAAGAGCAGCCTCGAGTGTCTCATCCTCCTTGTTTTTACAAAGGAGCACAATACTGGACCTTTGCACCCAACAGATAACCTATTGAGGTCAGGTCAGAATGGAGCAGATTCCTCCTCTCACCATGTGGCTGCTGCTGCATTGAGCGCATTAAAATGTCACTGATATCTCCTTTTAAAAAATACAGAGAACGCTTTATAGAGGATTCAAAATAGTTAGCTAACTGCTGTTATTTTTTTCCCCTGGAAATTTGTAAAGTGAAATAGGTTTATGCGGGACAATTTTTTACGGGCCTCTTTTTGGTGGAGAGCAGATTCTACTATCCACCAAAGTATTTACTCCTGATTTTTACCACCTATTCTTCCTTCATTGTTGATGGAGAGGCCCGTCATTAGACATGTGCACAATAGAAAAAAAATTTTGTTTCGTTTCTGTTCGTTTCCGTTGATTCGTAACGATTCGTAATTTCGTAAGTCGTCGGTGTTCGTATTGGGACTCGTTCGTATTTTCGTAGAGTTATTTTTTCGTTGATTTGTTTTTCCGTTAGTCTAATTTTCGTTTATTCGAAATTCATATTTTCGTTATATTTTGTATTCGGACGCATTCGTATTTTCGTAGATTTAGTTACATTCGTACTTTCGTAAGATTGATTAATTCGTACTTTCTTAACATTGTTTTCGTAGATTCGTAATCGGAGCATAATTCATAATTTTATGTAATGTGTATGCTATTATTACATTGTAAGAGACATGGAAAATTACGAATCAACGAAAAAAAAAAAAAGTTACGAATGTACGAATTTTTTCGTTCAATCCATTCGAAGCATGTTAAGCAGCGCCATTGAGAGACACGGAAAATTACGAATCAACAAACAAAAAAAAAAAGTTACGAATGTACGAATTTTTTTGTTCAATCCATTCGAAGCACGTTAAGCAGCGCCATTCTCTCACACGGAAAATTACGAATCGACAAACAAAAAAAAAACAACTTACGAATGTACGAATTTTTTTCGTTCAATCCATTCGAAGCACGTTAAGCAGCGCCATTGTAAGAGACACGGAAAATTACGAATCAACAAACAAAAAAAAAAGTTACGAATGTACGAATTTTTTCGTTCATTTTGATTTTTCGTTGTTTCTGTTTTCGTTTTTCGGATTTTCATTCTTTCGTAGTTTCATTGTTTCTAATTTAATTATTTTGTATTTTCGTTGTTTTTCATATTCGTTCGTTTCGATAGTTCGTTATTCGTTAGAATTTTTAGCGAATCATTCGTTCATTCGTACGATAACGAATGAACGAATTTGAACGGAAAACTAATTCGTAACTAAATGAATTGCACATGTCTACCCGTCATATGACTTTGTCAAATGCCCAGGCTCTCTACCTCCAGACATTTTTTTTCTTTGCTTGCTATGGAGTCCTGAAGCAAAGTGCTAAACATCTTTGTAAATTACATTTTTGTGCTTTATAAATGTGTCTATGTTTTTTTTAAGCAGCAAAATGGACTTTGTAGGCACACAATATAAAAAATATTGAAGTTTTTTAATTGGATAAAGTTAAAAGAAAAATTTACAAAACATAAAAAAAAACACACATATCACAAACATGTTTATGTTTTGTACATTTTTCTTTTAACTTTATCCAATTAAAAAAACTTCAATATTTTTTATATTGTGTGCCTACAAAGTCCATTTTTGTAAATTTCTAGTTTTTCTTCCAAATTATTTTGGGACGTTGGCACATTGCTACCAGTGTATCCACAGTGTCACCCTGTGAGGATACACGATAAATTAAATTTTTTGTCATTATTCCCCAAGGAATAACAAGAGGGGTGAAATTATTTTCATACAAGTTTGATGAATCCATGTCCAGTGCTGACAGTGGTGTACATGTGAGTTCCTTATGCCGAGTACACACGGTCGGAATTTCCGATGGAAACAGTCTGATGGGAGCTTTTCATCGGATTTTCCGACCGTGTGTATGCCCATCGGTCTTTTTCTGTCGGAATTTCCGACGGACTTTGGATTGAGAATCTGTTCTTAATTTTTCCGACGGAAAACCTTTCTATCGGATTTTCCGGTCGTGTGTATGCAATTCCGGCACGCAAATATCCGACGCATGCTCGGAAACAATTTGACGCATGCTCAGAAGCATTAAACTTCCCTTTTATAGTGCAGTCGAACGTGTTTTATGCAGTGGTGTTATTGACCATCGGAATTTGGTGTGACCGTGTGTAGGCAAGACAGTTTGAGCAAAATTCCGTCGGAATTCCGACGGGAAAACCATCAGATCTTTTTCCGACGAGAATTCTGACCGTGTGTACGCGGCATTAGTCTTCTCCGTACAATTGTGAAAAATAGATTCCACTCAGCAGCAAACTGTAAAATCACCCTGTGTATACCAGGGTCTGAGGTTATATTTATTGCCCACTACCATCTCAGAAACAGCAAACAATACCTTCAAGCAGTATTAAACTGTGGCGGCTGGTGCTTTTTTTTGGGGGGGGGGGGGTTGTGCCAAACAAACCCCCCCCTGCCAGGTTCGCACTTACCCATCCAGGTCGTGGCTTCCCCGTCTTCTCTTCCCGGCTAATCCGGTCTTAGGATCCGCCTTCTGTGCTGCTTGGCCAGGAGGAGAAGCCGGAAGACAATAGAGAATATTGATTCGCTAATGTCACAAGTGAGTGGGCTCGGGGCGCAGTGCTCTGCTCCCTTAGCCCAAGCTTTTTGAAGCATATTAGAGCCTCAGGCTCTAATCATGTGCTTAAAAAAAACGCATAGAAATCTGGCGCCCTGCATGAAGATTAGGGCCCCTTATGGACCAGCAGCCGCTTATTAAACCCCAAAACAAATATGCAATATATTGCAGCTTACCAATCCTTAGAAGTTGTGGCTGTATTCGTTTTCTTTTTGTCAGAAACCATAAAATCAGACCAAGACAGAAGTACAGTTAAATCACACTTGTAATAATAAAAGTAAAAAGAACAAACGTAGTCAAAACATAGTCAAAGTTCAGTAACCGGAACGGATAGTCAGCCAAGCCAGAAGTCAGGGTTCAAAGTAGTGGAACAGCAAGCAGGATCTGGAGCCAGAGGGGATGTCAGCCCTTATGCCGCAGGTAGGACGGAATATTTTTTCCCTCTGCCTGTTCTGCATGGGTTTTTGAGGATTGGGGAATTATAAAGTATTTTTCTTTCCTGTTGTTTCCTCAGCCCTTCTAGGTCCGATCATCATTCAGTAGCACGTGAAGAAAAATCTAGGTCACAGCGTGACCAATCAAAATCAAAGTCTTCTTCTAGACATCATACGGATAGGTCAAGGTCCGGATCTAAACGTGATTCCCACCGCCATTCTGGTCGCTCAGAGAAAAAAGCCTGCTGGGGGTGTAGGGCTCATGTCCCGGAGGACAAATCCCTATGTGAAGCATGCTACTCCAAGGCTGTGAGGGAGAGAGGTGCAGGAGACCAGCAGGTGGAAGCACTGGTTAGAAAGGTGGTACAGGAATCTCTGAATAGGACGGATTCAGCCCACACAGCCATTCCTCCCTCAGCACCAGCCTCAGCCGCGGACGTAGTGGATCTTGAAGTTCCAGGTCCTTCTCACGACAATTTTTCATCAAATGGATCCTCCGATAGTGAGGTTGAGGTGGATGAATATGGAGCGGGGTTCGACTTCTCCCAGGTTCCTCATCTGGTCAGGGCAGTTAAAGACGCGCTGAAATGGGAAGACCCAATAGAGATGCCCTCCAAACAGAAAAAGTATTTCAAGCATCTGAAAAAAGAGCGCCCAAATTTCCCCTTCTTGGGTGAGCTCGGTGAAATCATATCTGATGAATGGGCGAAGGTTGAAAGAAAGAACTCTTTGATCACCAAAGTAGCGAAAATGTACCCATTCAGGAGTGAGGAGGTGAAATACCTGGATTCAGCCCCCCTCATTGATGCTGCACTGATGAGATTGGTGAGACATGTTACGCTTCCACTGGAAGACACAGTGTCATTCAGAGACGGTCTGGAAAGGAAGATCGATACTGATCTCAAACGAGTATATATCACCGCAGGGATGGCCTGCAAGCCGGCCTTGGCTCTTGCGGCCTTGTCAAAAGCCATGGAAACCTGGACAGATGACGTGGGTGCAATCCTGGGAAGTATATCCGAAGATGTGCTCAGGAATTCTCCAGTACATGAATTAAGGATGGCATCGGCTTTTCTGGGGGAAGCATCCCTGGACATTATCCGGTTAGTATCGCGTGTCATGCTATCTTCGGTCACAGCTAAACGTGCTCTATGGTTACGTCCATGGGCAGCGGATCCTGCCTCCAAACAGGCATGGTGCAAGATTCCCTTTGAGGGTTCTTCCCTCTTTGGGAACAAGCTGGACTCGGCCATCACACGCGCTACTGGGGGTAAGTCGGGTTTTCTACCCCAGGATCGTCGTCTCTTGAGCCAGAGAAGAACCCAACCCAGACAGGATCAGGAGCGTGCTAGGGACGCACGGCGATACAGACCTGGTAGGGAATTCAGAAAAAACTGGAAAAGAAACCAACCTTCAGGTCAGAAGTCCACAAAGGCCACGTCTTCCGGGGGTCGTGATGCGACTAAGTCCTTTTGATATGGAGCCTGTCCAGGTGGAACAGGTAGGAGCACGGTTACTCCATTTCCAGCACGTCTGGGCAGCCTCGGTCCAAGATTATTGGACAATCAAAACCATCTCTACAGGTCACACCTGGACTTTCACCAACCCACCCACACACCGCTTCATTCCCACAGTTCTACCGAGATCGGAAGAGAAGAAAGAAATTCTCTTATCCTATACAGACTCCCTGATATCTCAAGGGGCCGTCATTCCGGTACCAGTGGAGGAAAAATTTCAGGGGGTATATTCCCCCCTCTTCATGGTTCTCAAAAAGAACGGGTCATGGAGGCCAGTCATCGACCTAACATATTTGAATTCCTTCATCCAGAAGGAAAGATTCAAGATGGAGACTCTCTTGACCATAAGTCAAACAATTCAGCCAGGCGATTGGATGGTCTCAGTGGACTTGAAGGACGCATATTTTCATGTGCCAATCGCGAGGAATTTTCAGCAATATCTCAGGTTCGCAGTGGAGCAGAGACATCTCCAGTTCACCTGTCTTCCTTTCGGGCTGACAACATCGCCTCGAGTGTTTTCAAAAGTATTACTGGCAGTGGTAGCCCTAATCAGGGTCAAAGGTGTCCGGTTACACCACTACCTGGACGATCTACTCCTGCTCTCGCAGGACAGAGACCAGCTTTGTTTACATCGGGACCAAGTCATCTCGGTCTTGACGGAGTTCGGCTGGTTGTTGAACAGGGAGAAGAGTCAGTTGGATCCGACCCAGTCCCTGATATTCCTAGGGGCGCAGTTCGACACGGTAAAGAGTACCATTTCCTTACCCATGGAGAAGATCCCGGTAATTCAAGACAGGATTCGGCTCGCCCTGGCATGTCCTCGCCTCAGGGCATCATATTGCCTCAGAGTTATCGGCACCATGGTGGCCACAGCTCCCATGGTAAAATGGGCACAGTGGAGGATGCGACCCTTCCAAAAGGGTTTTCTTCAGCAATGGATCCCAGAGTCTCAAGATCACTTTGTCAGAATGACCCCGTCCATGAGGGAGTGTCTTCCATGGTGGCTTCATCAGGAGAATCTCCTCAAGTGCCACTCTATTGCACCAATCTCCTGGATTGTGGTGACGACGGATGCCAGCAACAGCGGCTGGGGAGCCCTCTGTCTATCAGAAATAGCCCAAGGGAAATGGGACTTCCCATCTCAAGGGATAGTATCAAATGTCTTGGAACTCCGAGCTGCCTTTCAAGCTCTTCAAGCCTTCCGTCACCTGATTTTAGGAGCTTCGGTTCTGTTGAGGTTGGACAACACGACCGCGGTAGCCTACATCAAGAGACAAGGGGGTACACGCAGTCTAGATCTACTAGAGGAGGTCAGTCCGATTATGGTTTGGGCCCAGGCGAATTTGTCGAATCTAACGGCTGTTTACCTCCCCGGAGTCCAGAATGTCCAGGCGGACTTCCTCTCAAGAGTAGCATTGGACAACAACGAGTGGTCCCTCCACATAGAAGTGTTCAATTGGATTCTGTCTCTAGGAGTAACACCGGAAGTGGACCTCTTTGCATCACCCTGCAATGCGAAACTCGAGAAGTATTACACGAGGAATCGTTGTCCCCAAGCTTATGGGATAGATGCGTTGACGGACCAGTGGAGGTTTCTCAGGGCGTATGCCTTTCCCCCAGTACCGGTCATTCTCCGTTTTCTGTCAAGACTCCGCTGGGAGGAAGCCGAAGTAATAGCGGTAATTCCATATTGGCCCAACAGGCCATGGTTTCCTCTCCTGACGCAGCTCAGTTGTCGGGACCCAGTCCCTCTTCCTCCCAGGCCAGATCTCCTGCTACAGGGAGCATCGCTTCACCCATGTCCATCCCATCTCCACCTGATGGTCTGGTGGTTGAAAGGGAAAGGTTGACAGCCTTAGGGTGTCCTGACACAGCAATTGAAACCTTGATGAGTGCCAGGAGAGCGGGTACTAATAGAGTGTACCAAAGAATCTGGGCAAGATTCGTGAGTTTCATCCCTACTGTTGGAGGTTCATTTAAGGACCCAAGAATATCGGACATTCTGAGTTTCCTGCAGACAGGCCTGGAGTTGCCCTTGGCCGTTAGCTCTCTTAGAGTTCAGGTCTCTGCAATTTCTGCATTCACAGGCATTGCTTGGGCAAAACATCCTCTCGTCAGGCAATTCTTTAAAGGTGCAACAAGACTTAGACCTCAAAGGAGGCCAAGATTTGCCAAGTGGGATCTTCCCCTCGTTTTGGACTTCTTTTCAGGAGAAGATTTTCGACAAACGGATCAATTGTCCATCAAAGATCTTTTTCTCAAGACAGTGTTCCTGGTGGCCATAACATCTGCCAAGAGGGTATCTGAGATCAGCTCTCTGGGTTTCAAAGAACCGTTTATCACCTTTTTTTCCTGATAGGGTGGTCTTGATCCCTATGTTGGGATCAAATCCCAAAGTGACGTCCGTCTTTCATGAGAATCAAGAAATAGTTCTCCCAACATTCCATTCATCTGATGATTCTAGTATCCATCCTCTAGATGTCGGAGAAATCCTAAGAGTCTATCTGGAAGCAACAGCTCCCTTCCGGAAATCGGATTACCTTTTCATCTACTTCCAAGGGAAGAACAGAGGATTACGTGCTTCCTCCAGATCCATATCAGCCTGGATCGTCCAGGCTATTCAAAGGGCGTATGCGGCTAAGGGTCTGGTTCCTCCGGAGGCAGTGACGGCTCACTCAACTAGGAGTGTCTCAACGTCTTGGGCAGCTTCCCGTCACGTGTCGGCAGAAGTGATTTGCAAAGCGGCCTCGTGGTCATCGATAAATACATTTATGACACACTATTGTGTTGAGCCAGCGGCTCTTTCCTCAGTTAATTTTGGTTTGAATGTCTTATCTGTTGACGGTGCCAATTAAACCTTTTTTCTTTAAACCAGCAATATTTCCCACCCGGGAGTGTATGGCTAGTTATTTCCCATACGTAGGCTGCCATGGAGTCTGTCAGGAAAATGGAAAATTTATATCAAATACTTACCGTAATTTTCCTTTCCTGATGGACTCCATGGCAGCAGGAGTTCCCTCCCATTGCTGGAGTAGGCTAAGTTATGGAACACGGTACCTGGCTAGGAGCAAAGATTTATGGGAGTGGGGTCCTATGAGGTAGGAGAGGCGGGATTAACCCATACGTAGGCTGCCATGGAGTCCATCAGGAAAGGAAAATTACGGTAAGTATTTGATATAAATTTTCCATTATTTTTCGTTTAGTTTCTTTCGTTTCCGTTGATTCGTAACGAATTGTAAGTCGTCGGTGTTCGTATTCGTAACGATTCGTACATTCGTAAGAGTTATTTTTTCGTCGATTCGTTTTTCCGTTAGTTTAATTTTCGTTTATTCGAAATTCGGACGCATTCGTATTTTCGTAGATTTAGTTACTTTCGTTAAATTGATTTATTCGTACTTTCGTAACATTGTTTTCGTAGATTCGTAAATTCATAATTTTATGTAATGTGTATGCTATTATTACATTTTAAGAGACACGGAAAATTACGAATCGAAAAAAAAAAGTTACGAATGTACGAATTTTTTCGTTCAATCCATTCGAAGCACGTTAAGCAGCGCCATTGTAAGAGACACGGAGAATTACGAATCGAAAAAAAAAGTTACGAATGTACGAGTTTTTTCGTTCATTTTGATTTTCGTTGTTCCCGTTTTCGTTTTTCGGATTTTCTTCTTTCGTAGTTTCGTTGTTTCTAATTTGGTTATTTCGGATTTTCGTTGTTTTCGGATTCGTTCGATTCGAACGATTTGTTATTCGTTAAAAATGTTAGCGAATCGTTTGTTCATTCGTACGATAACGAATGAACGAATTTTAACGAAAAACGAATAAAAACGAAACAAATTGCACATGTCTATTAACCACGGGATGTTTTTTTCCCCCTTCATGACCAGACCATTGTTCACTATTCAGCACTGCGTTACTTTAACTGGCAATTGCTACACTGTACACAAATTAAATTTATATCATTTTTTTTCACACAACTAGAGCTTTTTTTTATTATTATTATTATTATAAAAAAGAAAAAAAAAATTTCGAGAAAAAAAAATATCAAAACAATATTTTCTACCTTCTGTTAAAAAAACATATCCAATAAAAAAAAAATATATATAAAGAAAATGTATTTCTTTATAAATGTAGGCCAAACTATGGTGTATATATACTGGAATTTTTCAGCTATTTTTAGCAATGGGTTACAAATATATAAACAAAAAAATTCCGCCAATTTTGAAAAAGAAAAAACAATATTTTTGACTTGCTATAATACATATCCAAAAAAATATATATATAAAAACAAATTTATAAATCAGTTTAGGCCAATATGTGATGCTCTTCTACATATTTTGGTGAAAAAAAATCCCAATAAGCGTATATGGATTGGTTTGCGCAAAAAATTATAGCATCTACAAAATAGGGGATAGATTTATGACATTTTTATTATTTATTTATTTCTTTACTAGTAATGGCGGCGATCAGTGATTTTTAGCGGGGCTGAGACATTGCGGCGGACACCTAGCTGACATTTTTGACACTTTTTTGGGAACCGGTGACATTATTACAGTAATCAGTGCTAAAAATATGCATGACATTGTACTAATGACACTGGCAGGGAAGGGGTTAACATCAGGGGGGATCAAGGGGTAAGCTAGTGCACGAATCGCCATACCGGTACGGCGAAAGGCCTGATCATTAAGAGTGTAAATCCTTCCGGGGCTGAAGTGGTTAACCACTTGCCGACCTGCGCGGAATTGAATTGTAAGCCTGTTAACTTGCTGCACATTTTCACTGGCAAATTGTACACTTGCAGAGCACATGAAGCAAAAGTTCTAGTTGACACTTTTCCAATTTGTAGCAAATTTGCGTGGCAAATCTTTAGCAAGGTCCAAGTTGCAGTGGTGAGTCTACAGCAAGAGCTCTGCAAGTCTACAGCGTGAAAATTCAGCCACAGTGACCCCTTTGGTGGGATGACTATTGTACAACAGAACTGAACCAGAACTTGCAGCAGACTTGCATAATGTTTGCAAAGAAAGTTGATCTGGAGTCATGCAATACTGACTCACCACCAATATGGACTCACTCACAGTGGACTGCCGCCGGCTACACGCGGTCGCGGGCACGAGAGCCAGACCCGGGGATTTGTGTGTGTAAACACACAAATCCCTGTTCTGTCAGGGGTGAGGAGACATATTGTTTGTTCCTACTAAGTAGGAACAGTGATATGTCTCCTCCCCCAGTCAGTCCTATCCCCATACAGTTAGAAACACTAACTAGGGAACACAGTTAACCCCTTGATCTCCCCCTAGTGTTAACCTATTCCCTACCAGTGACATTTACACAGTAATCAGTGCATTTTTATAGCTCTGATCGCTGTATAAATGTCAATGGTTCCAAAAATGTGTCAAAAGTGTCCGATCTGTCCGCCGCAATGTTGCAGTACCGCTAAAAAGTTAACCCCTTGATCGCCCCCTAATGTTAACCTATTCCCTACCAGTGACATTTACACATCAATCAGTGCATTTTTATAGCTCTGATCGCTGTATAAGTGTCAATGGTCCCAAAAATGTGTCAAAAGTGTCCGATCTGTCAACCGCAATGTTGCAGTACCGCTAAAAATCACAGATCACCGCCATTACTAGTACAAACATTTTTTTAAATAAAAATGCCATAAATCTTTTCCATAGTATGTAGACGCTATAACATTTGAGCAGACCAATCAACTTAAAGCGGACTTCCACTCAAAAATGGAACTTCCGCTTTAACCACTCCTCACCCCCTTACATGCCACAATTGGCATGTAATTTTTTTGGGGGGGAGTGGGGGCTTCATTAGGAGGGGGACTTCCTGTCCCACTTCCTCCTTCCGCCCAGAAACCGCCTAGGCGACTCCTCCCTCTAGGCGATCTCCTGGGACACGTGACAGGTCCCAGGAGATCGCCTATCCACTCCGGGAGTGCAGCGTGACTCGCACATGCGCCGGGTGCCCTTAGTGGAAATGGCGGTGCCGGCGTAGAGGAGGGGGAGAGGAGCGACACACCGTTCGGCCGCATCGCTGGACCGTGGAACAGGTAAGTGTCTGTTTTATTAAAAGTCAGCAACTACACTTTTTGTAGCTGCTGACTTTTAAAATGCCTGGAACTCCCCTTTAAAGCTTATTGCGATTTTTTTTTTAACAAAAATATGTAGAAGAATATATATTGGCCTAAACTGATGAAGAAATTTGTTTTTTAACAACATATTTGGGGATATTTATTATAGCAAAAAGTAAAAATATATATTTTTTTATTTGTGGGGGAAAAAAGAATGCAAAATTAATTTGGGTACAGCATTGCATGACCACGTAATTGTCAGCTAAAGCGACGCAGTGCCAAATTATAAAAAGTGCTCTGGTCAGGAAGGGGGTTTCATTATGAGACATTTTACTAATCTTATTGCCTGCTTCATGTAGTTAAATAATGGATTCCCATTGAGAAAGACACATTTGTCGAAACTGGTCTGAGAGGGCACGCAGTGACGCCACCATACGACTAAGAGGAGGACGGGCTCCCACATTTGCCGGCCGGCATCTTTTTTATTATATGCACCTAAAACATTTGGATAAATGTAAGTGCTTCTTATTTTGTTTTAATAAAACGTTTTTATCGGATTTACGCTATGGGCTATTTTTTTTCCTCCACTCCCCATATGGACTCTATGTGAACAAGTGGTCCCCCAAAATCTGCAGTATCGATTGTTACCACGGGAAATCAGGAGGAGCCGCAGCTGTTGGTTGTTTAGTATCATAGCAGAGCCTTCTTATCTCTGCTTTCTGGTAAGCAGCTAGTGTGTGAGGGTGTCGGGCACTGTGTTCACCATTGCCTTCATTTTCAAGTCACCGGAGTGCTGTATTTGTCTTACTTTCGGACGTCAGGATCATCTTCTTCCTCACTATCTTTATTTTTTGATACTCTTCTACTTGGACATTGTCGAACAGCTTATTTTGTCCTTACCATTGCTTCCAGGACATTGTGCCGGTAGAAACTGTTACTCTTAGGGGCCATCAGGGTTCCTGGGTGTGGTGCAAGTTCCTACCTTTGAGGACATTATATCCTGTGGGGCACATATAGTTTTTCAATTTATGCTAGTCATTATTATATTTATATATATTTTTTGGCGCAGCTTTTCCTCTCTACATGTGTTTTTGTGTGTGTATCCCACATTGAGCATCAGCCTATTTTTATTATGTATTAGCTGTAGCGCGGTTTTTATTTTGCCTTATAAATAATGGAAAGGCCTGTGCATTCTTCAAGTATGAATAGGTCTACCACAGACAGCACAATCTTTACTGCCATTTCTGTCCATCCAGATTCACTGAGGTTGCAGTGGCATGTTTTCCCTTTGTTTATGTCCCATTGTCGCTACGTAAGCTGCTATGAATGCAGTTCAGCTAATGATTTTGTCCACCTGAAAGACATGTGCTGCTATTTCTGTAGAAGTGTAACTGAATGTGACACCTGGGAGGTGGAAAAGAATGACTCTTGTGGAGGGAACACACAGCCATAGGGCTACCCCCATTCAACACAATAGGCATTCTACACACCACCACTGTTGATAGTTTTTTAAAAGTCATCCCTCAGGAAATGGCTTAATAAAGAAAGTCCTGCGGTATATCTTAATCCTACAAAGTCTGTAAAAGCCTTGGGGTGCTAATTTACAGAAGGCATCAAGATGCTTTCTTAGTAGCAGAATAATGGAGTGCATTGTTTCACAAGAACAAAAAACAAATGGAACACTGTCTACTCGAAGCAGTGATTAATACCGATGTAATGGGTTACAAATTTATGTTATAGATCTTGATGTGCTTCCAATTGTGTTGCATAGAGCAACATAAATGGTATAAGTTGCCTTGAAAAGGTATTCATACCCCTTGAAATTTTCCACATTTTGTCATGTTACAACTAAAAACGTAAATGTATTTTATTGGGATTTTATGTGATAGACCAACACAAAGTGGCACATAATTGTGAAGTGGAAGGAAAATTATAAATGTTTTTTTTTATTTTTTTTACAAATAAATATCTGAAAAGTATGGGGTGCATTTTTATTGAGCCCCCCTGAATTAATACTTTGTAGAACCACCTTTCACTGCAATTACAGCTGCAAGTCTTTTTGGTTATGTCTGTGTTTTTGGGGATGTCTCTACCAGCTTTGCACATCTAGAGAATTAAATGTTTGCTCATTCTTCTTTGCAAAATAGCTCAAGCTCAGTCAGATTGGATGGAGAGCATGTGTGAACAGCAATTTTCAAGTCTTGCCACAGATTCTCAATTGGATTTAGGTCTGGACTTTGACTGGGCCATTCTAACACATGAATATGCTTTGATCTAAACTGGGGTCGGCAACCTGTCGACCGTGGGAATTTGACAGGTAGACCAGAAACAGGTCTGCACCGCCTACCCCGCCTCCTACTGCTAGCTGCCGGTCTTCGCCATCAGCTTCCTCTGCCATGCCTTCGGTCCTCCTTTTTCCCTCCTCACCTGCCTCCTCTGCCGCTTTTATCAGTAAACGTCAGAGAGCAAGAGGCAGCACAGCACAGGACGCAGGGAGCGCGGAGGAGCTGGCCAAGTTGACTTTTCTAGTTAACCCGCAGGTGATTGGTTGCTAGGCCCTAAGCAACCAATCACCAGCATGTTAATATGAATAGTCACTTGGCCAGCTCCTCCGACCCTCTGTCCAGAACTGTGCTGCTTCTCAGTCTCGTGTGCACAGGTAGGAATCGGATGCAATGGAATGCTGCAATGGGAGGGAAGGGAAGAGGACACTACTGTGTATGTGGGGTGAAATGTAAAAGGGACAGTGGACACTGCTATGGGAGAGAAGGGGGTAGGGAGAGACACTAGTGTGTGTGTGGGTGGGGGGGTGATGTTAAGGGGGCAGTGAACACTGCTCTGGGCAGGACCACCCCCATAACAGTGTCCTCTACCACCCTTCACATAACCCCCCTCAATCCCTGAATTCTGAGCGCAACGCACTCCTGATCTTTGAATTCTGAGTGCAACGCACGCCTGATCCCTGAATTCTGAGTGCAACGTACTCCTGATCCCTGAATTCTGTGCACAATGCACTCCTGATCCCTGAATTCTGAGCGTAACGCACTCCTGATCCCTGCATTCTGAGCGCAATGCACTCCTGATCCCTGCATTCTGAGCGTAACGCACTCCTGATCCCTGCATTCTGAGCGCAATGCACTCCTGATCCCTGCATTCTGAGCACAACACACTCCTGAACCCTTCATACCCTTCACCCTAATACTTTTTGTTATGTCCACTGCGTTTGCAATCTACATTTGGGGTTAACAATGTATCATCAACTGTAGTAGATCACAAAGGCAATGCATTTTGAACACGGTGCAGGAAACACATATGGAACATGCCTTTCTGGCACTGCCTTCTGGTGTAAACCGGCCCTAACAACAGGACACTGCGCCTGGTGATCTTTAACTTCAGCCGTGTTGTTCAAGTAGATCTCCATCTCTCTCGTTGCCTAACCCTTATCTAAACCATTCCATTGTAGCTCTTTTTTTTTGTAAAAAAAATTTGAAGACCATTTATCATTTTGCTTCCACTTCACAATGATGTGTTGGTCTATCCCCTAAAATCCCAAGAAAATTAATTTACGTTTTTGGTTGTAACATGACAAAATCTGGAAAATTTAGAGAGGCCAGGAACGCTGGCGGGGAACCCGAGAGGAGGGGGATCAGGGCTGCTCTATTCAAAACTGTTGCACAGAGCAGGTAAGTATAATATAGTTATTTAAAAAATTACAAAATCTGAACCTTTACAAAAGCTTGAAAGTGTATTATTCTATGCATACAGTACAAGGCCATAATAATACAAAATAAAAAAAGTAGCTTGCATGCCTCAAACAGTCTCCTATACACACTTGTCAATAACATTTCTGAGATAATGATAATATATTACTTCTCGTTTTGCTGTTTTGGGGAAACAAATATTATTATTGTTATATTCTACAGAATATATAAAGCGCCAACAGTTTGTGCAGCTCTTCACTAAATGGAGGGAGATAGTACAGTTACAATGCAATTCAATACAAGAGGGATACAAGGGCCCTGCCCATTAATGCTTACAATCCAAATATCTCTTTTGTTGTGAATCTATGTTAGAAAACCCTTCAGTAAACAAGTACAGTAGATGCATTCTATTTTACACATATTACAAAAAACATATTACGAAAACTTTTATTCTTGCAGAAAGAAAGAAATGTGGCAGTGGATCAAAAAATAGCCATGGATCAAGCTCATAATCCCTAGTCACACTTTCACAAATGGAAAAAAAATCTTCTAATCTCTAAAAGTGATCATACACACCAATTATCTGGTGTTTAGCTCACTTTATACATATTATCTGGCATTATAATGCTGCGTACACACGGTCGGAATTTCCAATGCAAACAGTCCGATGGGAGCTTGTCATCGGATTTTCCAACCGTGTATATCGGTCTTTTTCTGTCGGAATTTCCGACAGACTTTGGATTGGGAACCTGTTCTTAATTTTTCCGACGGAAAACCTTTCTATCGGATTTTCCGATCGTGTGTATGCAATTCAGACACGCAAAATTCCGACGCATGCTCGGAAACAATTCAACGCATGCTCAGAAGCATTAGACTTCCCTTTTATAGTGCAGTCGAACGTGTTTTATGCCGTGGTGTTATTGACCGTCGGAATTTGGTGTGACCGTGTGTAGGCAAGACAGTTTGAGCGAAATTCCGTCGGAATTCCGACGGGAAAACCATCAGAGCTTTTTCCGACGAGAATTCCGACCGTGTGTACGCGGCATAACCTTAAAGTTTATATAATCACCTAGCGTGTGGTGAGGAAGTGACACCTTGTCCAAACCATATCTACTCAAATGTGAAATAGTGTGTAGCTTTTAATAATATATGTTTCTTCTTAGAAACCATAATATGTTCTTGCCTATGCATTGCTGGCTCTGCAGTTACTAATGCTTAACAGAATCAATTCTAAATTGGGCTCTAGACACGTTAACAATTTTGGGCATGCCTCCAAACTTTGATGAGATGAGGGACATCTTTTAGCAAAAAGTATTCAAAAGAACAGTTAATCACAGTCAGTGGTAATGCCTTTAGTGAATTAAAAGTGCAATTTAAATTGTCTGGGTCATACACTGACTGCTAAAGAGTAGAAAGCTAATCGGACTGTGCATGAAAAAAAAAGTTTTCATTTAGAATTACCATTTTTGCACTCAAAATTTTATTTCACATTTTCTTTGCAAGCATTTTAATATTTCAACTAAACTTGAAGAGGACTCAATATACTACTGAATGTGGAATATTTTTTATACAAGCCTAGGGTTTCTTGGCTGTGTAGAAAAGTTTAATTTTGTGGATAAAAATCTGCTATTGTACGACTTACTATGCTGAAAATCAAGAACTTAATTGCCACTGGCCTGAAAGCAAGGGATGTCACCAAGATTACAGCAATGGCATTGTTTTCTGAAAAATATGGTGACTTTACATGGTCTTGGCCAGATTGGGTGAGGAAATCTAACATTCAACAGCTATTACTCCCCCAGGATGAAGATAATGCTGCATAAACTGCTAAAAGCTTACACATGTCTGATAAGACTATAAAAGCGTGTTTATACACATAACAAACATTTGTTTAAAGAATGCCTCAGTCCACAGTCTATGATCAGCTTTAAGGTATCTGTTAAACAAAATAGTCTTCATGTAATCATCCCTGTTATCTGGAAGTGAATATACATCCATAGTCAGACCTCTCCAGACTTCCCCTGGTCAACACATCTCAGAGAAGAATACACATTCCCAGTCGGGCACTACTGTTTTCTCCTGAGGTAAACTGACACCAGGACCATTTCTAGAAAGTTGGTCATTATTCTGGTTTGCATGGACAGACAGCGGTATGCATGTTCAGTGCAGAGGCCACCAGTCATACAAGCAACAGTCCATTCACTCTGGCTCCAATAAACAGTCTAGGGATTGTCGTTTTGTAGTTTATTGCTTGTAGAACTTGGGATGAAAGAAGGGTGAGGGTGGTATGGGATACCCAAAGCATGGTGATTAATAACAGGAGGACACTCTTAAAGCAGAGCTCCACCGCTAAAGGCTTCACAGACAGTTTCCCTTACTTACAATCCTGGCGCCTGCAGCCAAAGTTGATTGATGAATCAGCTTGGGGTGCCGACATCAGGGGATCCCTGGACAGGTAAGTATCCTTGTATTAAAAGTCAGCAGCTACAGTATTTGTAGCTGCTGACTTTTTTGATAATAGGAATAACTTTTTTTTTTTTTATATATAGGAATGGACAGAGCTGAGACCTTGTTGTAGGGGCTGTCTCAGAAAGAGCTACTGCTGGCACTTATCCTGAACAAATAGTACACAGTCACTTGAATTGCTCTATTCTCACATTATCTCTCCCAGACTCCTCCATTTTCCTTCAGACATCTCTGTGCTTCAGGACAACTACTCAGTTCCTAGCTTCCACCAGACACTCTTCAGGGGTTAATATGCACAATGCCACAGGACAGCTTCACACCTTCCAGGTTCCACTCTTCAATGAGTCCCCTAGACCCGATCCTTAAGCCTAGTACACACAGGCCGAATGTCGGGCGGCATTGGCTGGTTCAATAGAAACCAGTCAACGTTCGGCCTGTGATTACTGCAGTCAGTCTGACAGAAGCTGGCCATTCAGCCAGCTTCTGTCAAAGGGGTGTGACTGAAAAATGTCTGCCGATCCCGATCAACGCTTTCAGCTAATGGCTGAGAGCGCTGACCCGAGTGTTCTGGTAGGGGGCGGTCCCCCCTGTCAGAACACAATAGAACAAAAGGGGAGATTGTTGTACTAACGTTGGATAGTTAGTACAGCAGTTCCTCTTGAGCTGTCAGGTTTTTTTTTTTTTTGTTCAGCCCTTGTTTTTTTTTTTTATGAAAAAAAAAATACTATTGGGTTCTAGGCTTAAGGTAAGACTGCTTGGTTAGCTCCAAAAATGATTAGGATTAGGCTCGCCAACTCTGCCACAGCTGGGATCCCAATGAACATCAGCGAAATCCAACTCTGCCTCAGAAGGGCAGAGCCCCTGAGGCTGGGGAATTCTCCAGGACAAGACCAGGGCTGCTCCAGGCCTCAGACTATTTATGTGCCTCTCCAGCCACCTACAGGGTACACCTCCCCAGGGATTGACTGCAGCATAATAAATAGTCAGGCTGCCCATCTGAATCTTCCAGCACTCTGTGTTCTAGAAACCTCTAAAATTGAAAGCTCGTTGAGGCCAATGTGAGTGCACAATATGTACTGTATATATAAAGCACTGTGTAACACTGACAAAGCTATATAAGTACCTGTAATAAATAAATAAAAGAGGGAAGCAATTAGACCTGCAGCCTGTGAGATCCAGAACAGCGCAAAGAAATCAACAGCTGCTCCAATGATTACAGAGGAGCCAAAAAGAACTAAATTTACCTAACATCCTAGCATTCTATCTAGGAGGGTGCTACATTGTCATCCTACAATAATTTGTTTGTTATTGTCGGTACACTAACAAAACTTGAAAACATAGGTTACAGGCTTTAACTACATGCATGCTAATAGAACGTAAGCGTACATGTATACCAATGTCAGCCGTAAACAGCTTAGGAAGAGAAGTGGCCCATCCTATCAGAGCAAATTATAGTACAAAGAACTTAGATTTCTGATAGCTTTAATGTGAAAATATGTTCCTGCAATAAAGAAGAGCAGCCTCGAGTGTCTCATCCTCCTTGTTTTTACAAAGGAGCACAATACTGGACCTTTGCACCCAACAGATAACCTATTGAGGTCAGGTCAGAATGGAGCAGATTCCTCCTCTCACCATGTGGCTGCTGCTGCATTGAGCGCATTAAAATGTCACTGATATCTCCTTTTAAAAAATACAGAGAACGCTTTATAGAGGATTCAAAATAGTTAGCTAACTGTGGTTGTTTTTTCCCCCTGGAAATTTGTAAAGTGAAATAGGTTTATGCGGGACAATTTTTTACGGGGCCTATTTTTGGTGGAGAGCAGATTCTACTATCCACCAAAGTATTTACTCCTGATTTTTACCACCTATTCTTCCTTCATTGTTGGAGGAGAGGCCCGTCATGTGACTTTGTCAAATGCCCAGGCTCTCTACCTCCAGACATTTTTTTTCTTGCTTGCTATGGAGTCCTGAAGCAAAGTGCTAAACATCTTTGTAAATTACATTTTTGTGCTTTATAAATGTGTCTATGTTTTTTTTAAGCAGCAAAATGGACTTTGTAGGCACACAATATAAAAAATATTGAAGTTTTTTAATTGGATAAAGTTAAAAGAAAAATTTACAAAACATAAAAAAACACACATATCACAAACATGTTTATGTTTTGTACATTTTTCTTTTAACTTTATCCAATTAAAAAAACTTAAATATTTTTTATATTGTGTGCCTACAAAGTCCATTTTTGTAAATTTCTAGTTTTTCTTCCAAATTATTTTGGGACGTTGGCACATTGCTACCAGTGTATCCACAGTGTCACCCTGTGAGGATACACGATAAATTACATTTTTTGTCATTATTCCCCAAGGAATAACAAGAGGGGTGAAATTCTTTTCATACAAGTTTGATGAATCCATGTCCAGTGCTGACAGTGGTGTACATGTGAGTTCCTTATGCCGAGTACACACGGTCGGAATTTCCGATGGAAACAGTCTGATGGGAGCTTTTCATCGGATTTTCCGACCGTGTGTAGGCCCATCGGTCTTTTTCTGTCGGAATTTCCGACGGACTTTGGATTGAGAACCTGTTCTTAATTTTTCCGACGGAAAACCTTTCTATCGGATTTTCCGGTCGTGTGTATGCAATTCCGGCACGCAAAATTCCGACACATGCTCGGAAACAATTTGACGCATGCTCAGAAGCATTAAACTTCCCTTTTATAGTGCAGTCGAACGTGTTTTATGCAGTGGTGTTATTGACCATCGGAATTTGGTGTGACCGTGTGTAGGCAAGACAGTTTGAGCGGAATTCCGATGGGAAAACCATCAGAGCTTTTTCCGACGAGAATTTCGACCATGTGTACGCGGCATAACCTTAAACTTTAGCATTAGTCTTCTCCGTACATTTGTGAAAAATAGATTCCACTCAGCAGCAAACTGTAAAATCACCCTGTGTATACCAGGGTCTGAGGTTATATTTATTGCCCACTACCATCTCAGAAACAGCAAACAATACCTTCAAGCAGTATTAAACTGTGGCGGCTGGTGCTTTTTTTTGGGGGGGGGTTGTGCCAAACAAACCCCCCCCTGCCAGGTTCGCACTTACCCATCCAGGTCGTGGTCTCCCCGTCTTCTCTTCCCGGCTAATCCGGTCTTAGGATCCGCCTCCTGTGCTGCTTGGCCGGGAGGAGAAGCCGGAAGACAATAGAGAATATTGATTCGCTAATGTCACAAGTGAGTGGGCTCGGGGCGCAGTGCTCTGCTCCCTTAGCCCAAGCTTTTTGAAGCATATTAGAGCCTCAGGCTCTAATCATGTGCTTAAAAAAAACGCATAGAAATCTGGCGCCCTGCATGAAGATTAGGGCCCCTTATGGACCAGCCGCCGCTTATTAAACCCCAAAACAAATATGCAATATATTGCAGCTTACCAATCCTTAGAAGTTGTGGCTGTATTAGTTTTCTTTTTGTCAGAAACCATAAAATCAGACCAAGACAGAAGTACAGTTAAATCACACTTGTAATAATAAAAGTAAAAAGAACAAACGTAGTCAAAACATAGTCAAAGTTCAGTAACCGGAACGGATAGTCAGCCAAGCCAGAAGTCAGGGTTCAAAGTAGTGGAACAGCAAGCAGGATCTGGAGCCAGAGGGGATGTCAGCAAAGCCAGTCTTTAAACAGGAATGCAGCCGATCGTTTCTTGTGATGTGACCAAGGCGAAGGCAGAGCTCCTCTGTACTGGACGGCTTAAGGCCCCTTTCACACTTGTGCTACTTCAAAGTTGCGCGATTTTACCAGTTTATAATTGAATACATTTTGTTTTTGGGTTTAATTCTTTTGTGGGCTTACTTCTATAGAGTTGTTTATGGGCAGCCTAAACTTGGGCAAAGTCTAAAGAGGCCTTTCTATTTTCTTAGCACTAGGAGCTATTTTGTCAGTCAAACCCTTTTCTTCAAGGAAAGAAGAGCTCCTTCAGAACCTGGATCATTATCCACCATCCAATCGCTGTCCCTTGTGTACAGGCAGATTTAGGGATCAAGTGCATGCCATTGTTTCCCATAGCTCCCAACTGTCCCTGATTTGGAGGGACTGTCCCTGATTTGGAGCAATGTCCCTTTGTCCCTCATTTCTCCTCATTTGTCCCTCATTTTGCTCTAATCTATATAGTTGTATATAAAATGCACTTTTTATCTTTCAAAAAGTGTTTTCCAGCACTAAACATCCAATTTCTAAGTTGCTGCATTTGTAAATTTGAAAAGCCAATATAAAGGAATAGTAGTGGTAAAAAAAAAGCCCTTGTGGATTTAATGAACCTTTTTTTTTGGTTCCTATGCCTGCATACGTTTGCTGGTAGGTGTCCCTCATTCCCATCTCAAAATGTTGGGAGGTGTGGTTTCCCACATGCAAACACATCATGTCAAACACAGGTCAGCAAATCGGCAAGGACTTTAATATGCAGTACACATTTGGCTAGGTTTGAACTGCTTTGTGTTGTGTTGCATTTCTTTGGGCACAGCATGTCCTATTGAACTGCAACTAAAGCAGGTTATGGGCAGCCTTTAATTTTCAAACTCTGCGTTTTCCAGTATGCAGCTGAACGCCTGTCAACATAAGTTTTAAATTGACACAGAATGAAAAACATAATCATATTCTAAAACTCTTTATTCTATATGCAAGGTGGCTGTTTCAGACGAGATCTAAATAAAGTGACTGATTAAAGTGACAGAGTCAGATTATAGGTGATTTAATTGTCATTAAGTTATCAATCAACCTGGACGTCACTTAATCATTTGGTGGTGGTGGGCTTTTTGAAACACTGCTGATTTTGCAGATAAGAAGCAACAAGGCCGTCTTGTATACACCAGAGTGTATACATCAATGTGGTTGACATTGACATGCTTTGACACTATGATGAGTTTTCCAGAGACTCCATTTGAAATGACTTGAAAGGCAAAGTGCAGGTAAACATACCCAAAATGCATATCGTTTTTTCCATGTGTAGATGTGAACAGACTGTTGTAAACAACGTCATTTCAAATCCATGCATTTTTCCGGGCTTAAAATACAGCAAACTGCATGAGAATGTATCTGGTGTATACAAGCCATAGTGGAACTGGGAAGTACCACCTATTTTTTTTATGGAAAATGGGTATACATAGGAAAATGAATCATATCAATTGAGGTCAGTATATAGTATGCAGTACCTTAAAGTATTCATACCCCTTGAAATTTTCCACATTTTGTCATGTTACAACCAGAATCGTAAATTAATTTTTACTGGGATTTTATGTGATAGACCAACACAAAGTGGCACATACCGTATTTATCGGCGTATAACATGCACCCCAAATTTAGGAGGGAATTTTAAGGAAAAAACTTACATTGCCCATCAATGCAGCCTTATCAGTGTCCATCTGCAGCCAGGGGCGTAACTAGAAATCACAGGGCCCCATAGCAAAATGTTGTTTGGGCCCCCCCCCCCTCAAAAAAAAAAAAAAATTGAACTGTGCAAAACAGATGACAGTCTGACTCCCAATCCCTACCTCTTGTTCAGACTCCAGAGCCTCCTCATGTGCCGAAAACGATGTCCCTTCACAGGTGCGCTCGAGCGTTCTGCCAGCCAGCGGAGTGCTTCCTTACATCTCAGGTGTCCCCAGCCAGCGGAGTGCCTCCTTACATCTCAGGTCCCCAGCCAGCAGAGTGCCTCCTTACATCTCAGGTGTCCCCAGCCAGTGGAGTGCTTCCTTACATCTCAGGTGTCCCCAGCCAGCGGAGTGCTTCCTTACATCTCAGGTGTCCCCAGGCAGCGGAGTGCCTCCTTACATCTCAGGTGTCCCCAGCCAGCGGAGTGCCTCCTTACATCTCAGGTGTCCCCAGCCAGCGGAGTGCCTCCTTACATCTCAGGTCCCCAGCCAGCGGAGTGCCTCCTTACATCTCAGGTGTCCCCAGCCAGCGGAGTGCTTCCTTACATCTCAGGTGTCCCCAGCCAGCGGAGTGCCTCCTTACATCTCAGGTCCCCAGCCAGCGGAGTGCCTCCTTACATCTCAGGTGTCCCCAGCCAGTGGAGTGCTTCCTTACATCTCAGGTGTCCCCAGCCAGCGGAGTGCTTCCTTACATCTCAGGTGTCCCCAGGCAGCGGAGTGCCTCCTTACATCTCAGGTGTCCCCAGCCAGCGGAGTGCCTCCTTACATCTCAGGTCCCCAGCCAGCGGAGTGCCTCCTTACATCTCAGGTGTCCCCAGGCAGCGGAGTGCTTCCTTACATCTCAGGTGTCCCCAGGCAGCGGAGTGCTTCCTTACATCTCAGGTCCCCAGCCAGCGGAGTGCCTCCTTACATCTCAGGTGTCCCCAGGCAGTGGAGTGCTTCCTTACATCTCAGGTGTCCCCAGCCAGCGGAGTGCTTCCTTACATCTCAGGTGTCCCCAGGCAGCGGAGTGCCTCCTTACATCTCAGGTGTCCCCAGGCAGCGGAGTGCCTCCTTACATCTCAGGTCCCCAGCCAGTGGAGTGCCTCCTTACATCTCAGGTGTCCCCAGCCAGCGGAGTGCTTCCTTACATCTCAGGTGTCCCCAGGCAGCGGAGTGCCTCCTTACATCTCAGGTGTCCCCAGGCAGCGGAGTGCCTCCTTACATCTCAGGTGTCCCCAGGCAGCGGAGTGCCTCCTTACATCTCAGGTGTCCCCAGCGGAGTGCTTCCTTACATCTCAGGTCCCCAGCCAGCGGAGTGCCTCCTTACATCTCAGGTGTCCCCAGGCAGCGGAGTGCCTCCTTACATCTCAGGTGTCCCCAGGCAGCGGAGTGCTTCCTTACATCTCAGGTGTCCCCAGGCAGCGGAGTGCCTCCTTACATCTCAGGTGTCCCCAGGCAGCGGAGTGCCTCCTTACATCTCAGGTGTCCCCAGCGGAGTGCTTCCTTACATCTCAGGTGTCCCCAGGCAGCGGAGTGCCTCCTTACATCTCAGGTCCCCAGCCAGCGGAGTGCCTCCTTACATCTCAGGTGTCCCCAGGCAGCGGAGTGCCTCCTTACATCTCAGGTCCCCAGCCAGCGGAGTGCCTCCTTACATCTCAGGTGTCCCCAGGCAGCGGAGTGCCTCCTTACATCTCAGGTGTCCCCAGCGGAGTGCTTCCTTACATCTCAGGTGTCCCCAGGCAGCGGAGTGCCTCCTTACATCTCAGGTCCCCAGCCAGCGGAGTGCCTCCTTACATCTCAGGTGTCCCCAGGCAGCGGTGTGCCTCCTTAGATCTCAGGTCCCCAGCCAGCGGAGTGCCTCCTTACATCTCAGGTGTCCCCAGGCAGCGGAGTGCCTCCTTACATCTCAGGTGTCCCCAGCGGAGTGCCTCATTACATCTCAGGTGTCCCCAGGCAGCGGAGTGCCTCCTTACATCTCAGGTGTCCCTAGGCAGCGGAGTGCTTCCTTACATCTCAGGTGTCCCCAGGCAGCGGAGTGCCTCCTTTCATCTCAGGTGTCCCCAGGCAGCGGAGTGCCTCCTTACATCTCAGGTGTCCCCAGGCAGCGGAGTGCCTCCTTACATCTCAGGTGTCCCCAGCCAGCGGAGTGCTTCCTTACATCTCAGGTGTCCCCAGGCAGC
Organism: Lithobates sylvaticus; assembly: GCA_028564925.1. Taxonomy (NCBI): domain Eukaryota; kingdom Metazoa; phylum Chordata; class Amphibia; order Anura; family Ranidae; genus Lithobates; species Lithobates sylvaticus. The sequence continues at coordinate 65,754,699 of CM053033.1, read as the reverse complement.
GGAGTGCCTCCTTACATCTCAGGTGTCCCCAGGCAGCGGAGTGCCTCCTTACATCTCAGGTGTCCCCAGGCAGCGGAGTGCCTCCTTACATCTCAGGTGTCCCCAGGCAGCGGAGTGCCTCCTTACATCTCAGGTGTCCCCAGCGGAGTGCTCCTTACATCTCAGGTGTCCCCAGCCAGCGGAGTGCCTCCTTACATCTCAGTGTCCCCAGCCAGCGGAGTGCCTCCTTACATCTCAGGTGTCCCCAGGCAGCGGAGTGCCTCCTTACATCTCAGGTGTCCCCAGGCAGCGGAGTGCCTCCTTACATCTCAGGTGTCCCCAGGCAGCGGAGTGCCTCCTTACATCTCAGGTGTCCCCAGGCAGCGGAGTGCCTCCTTACATCTCAGGTGTCCCCAGGCAGCGGAGTGCCTCCTTACATCTCAGGTCCCCAGCCAGCGGAGTGCCTCCTTACATCTCAGGTGTCCCCAGGCAGCGGAGTGCCTCCTTACATCTCAGGTGTCCCCAGGCAGCGGAGTGCCTCCTTACATCTCAGGTGTCCCCAGGCAGCGGAGTGCCTCCTTACATCTCAGGTGTCCCCAGGCAGCGGAGTGCCTCCTTACATCTCAGGTGTCCCCAGGCAGCGGAGTGCCTCCTTACATCTCCGGTGTCCCCAGGCAGCGGAGTGCCTCCTTACATCTCAGGTCCCCAGCCAGCGGAGTGCCTCCTTACATCTCAGGTGTCCCCAGCGGAGTGCCTCCTTACATCTCAGGTGTCCCCAGGCAGCGGAGTGCCTCCTTACATCTCAGGTGTCCCTAGGCAGCGGAGTGCCTCCTTACATCTCAGGTGTCCCCAGGCAGCGGAGTGCCTCCTTACATCTCAGGTGTCCCCAGGCAGCGGAGTGTTTCCTTACATCTCAGGTGTCCCCAGGCAGCGGAGTGCTTCCTTACATCTCAGGTGTCCCCAGGCAGCGGAGTGCCTCCTTACATCTCAGGTGTCCCCAGGCAGCGGAGTGCCTCCTTACATCTCAGGTGTCCCCAGGCAGCGGAGTGCCTCCTTACATCTCAGGTGTCCCCAGGCAGCGGAGTGCCTCCTTACATTTCAGGTGCCCCAGGCAGCGGAGTGCCTCCTTACATCTCAGGTGTCCCCAGGCAGCGGAGTGCCTCCTTACATTTCAGGTGCCCCCCCCCCCCCCCATTGAAGCCCTTCTATATCCCAACAGCACAGCAGTGTCTCCCAGGGGAGAACAAAATAGAGGCGGAGCCGGCCGGCTACAATAGAAATTGAGCTGCGGCACCGCCCACTCCCCACCCCTTTCAACAGCAGGTCACAGATGACAGACAACCCGGGGGCGGGGGGTGGGCGGCGCCACAGCTCTATTTCTACTGTAGCAACTGAGCAGGCTCCCTGTCTAACTCATCTGGTCTTCGGGAAAATGGCGGCCGGCGGAGACAATATCTCCGCCGGCCGCGGACCTCTAGCGGCGGCAGCGGCGGCGGCAGGGAAAAAGTAAAAGTTTGTCAACTAGGATGGGGCCCTACTTGGCTGCGGGCCCCATAGCAAATGCATGGGTCGCTATGGCGGTAGTTCCGCCACTGTCTGCAGCCTTGTCCAGTATGCATCATTCTGCAGCATTGTCAGTATGCATCATTCTGCAGGCTTGTCATTGCATTCTTGCCCCAGTGTAATTTGCGGACTTTAAAAATGGTGCCGCCAAGATACAGAGCCGGATGTCCTGTGTATATCGGCGGCGCTCAATAGTTCTCCGCCGCTTTCGGACGCTCTTGCCAGCTTTCGGCCATTGTCGGCAGCTCTCAGCCGCTCTCGCCAGATTTCGGCCGGTCTCGCCGGCTTTCGGCTGCTCACGTGGGACTGCAAGAGCAGCCGAAAGTTGCCGAGAGTGGCCGAAAGCCGACGAGAACGGCCGAAAGCCGGCGAGAGCGACCAAAGGCCGCAAGAACGGCCAATAGACTCACAATCGGCGGGGGATCTGCGTATAACACACACCCACAATTTTCCCCTGATTTTAAGGGGAAAAAAGTGCATGTTATACGCCGATAAATACGGTAAAAGTGGAAAGAAAATTATAAATGTTTTTCAACATTTTTTACAAATAAATATCTACAAAGTGTGGCGTGCATTTGAATTCAGCCCCCTTCTCTCTGATACCTCTAACTCAAATCTAGTGGAACCAATTGCCTTCAGAAGTCACCTAATTAGTAAATAGTCCACCTGTGTGTAATTCAATCTTAGTATAAATACTGCTGTTCTGTGAAGCCCTCAGAGGTTTGTTAGAGAACCTTAGTGAACAAACAGCATCATGAAGGTCAAGGAACACCAGGCAGGTTAGTATTAAAGTTGTGGAGAAGTTTAAAGCACGGTTAGGTTATAAAAAAAAAAATATCCCAAGCTTTGAACATCTCAAAGAGCACTGTTCAATCCATCATCCGAAAATGGAAAGAGTATTGCACAACTGCAAACCTACCAAGACATGGCCATCCACCTAAACTGACAGGTCGGGCAAGGAGAGCATTATTCAGAGAAGCAGCCAAGAGGCCCATGGTAACTCTGGAGGAGCTGCAGAGATCCACAGCTCAGGTGGGAGAATCTGTCCACAGGACAACTATTAGTCATTCACTCCACAAATCTGGCCTTTATGGATAAGTGGCACGAAGAAAGCCATTGTTGAAAGAAAGTCATAAGAAGTCCTGTGAAACTTGGTGGTGGTGGCAGCATCATGTTGTGTGGATGCTTTTCTTCAGTGGGGGAAGGGATCTGGTCAGAGTTTATGGGAAGATGGATGGAGCCAAATACAGGGCAATCTTAGAAGAAAACCTGTTAAGCCCCATACACACGGTCTGACTTTTTCATCAATTTGGTCCGATCGGACAAGGTTGTTGAAAAATCAGACCGTGTGTATGCACCATCGGACAGTGTTCGTCGGTTTGTCCGTCGGACAAAGTCTTATCTCCTGCTGGAAAGATTTCCCGTCAACCCGGTCCGATCACACCAAATCCGAGCGTGTGTACGCTTGTCCGACCGGACAAAGTGCTACGCATGCTCAGATCACATTACAAGACCAAAGCTATTGGCTACTAGCCTCTACGTAGTCCCGTCGTAGGCAACAAACGTCACCACGTTCAGAATGATCGGATTTTCCGACAACTTTGTCCGATCGTGTGTACGCAAAACCAACATCAGACAAAGTATGACGGACATGGTCCGACGGACCTGGTCCACGGATTGTCCGCGCGTGTGTATGGGGCTTTAGAGTCTGCAAATGACTCGAGACTGGGGCGGAGGTTCACCTTCCAGTGGACAATGACCCCAAACAGAGCTACAATTGAATGGTATAGATCAAAGCATATTCATGTGTTAGAATGGCCCAGTCAAAGTCCAGACCTAAATCCATTTGAGAATCTGTGGCAAAAATTGCTCTTCACATCACAGATGCTCTCCATCCAACCAGACAGAGCTTGAGGTATTTTGCAAAGAAGAATGGGTAAAAATGTCACTCTCTAGATTAGAGCTGCACAATTCTGACTAAAATGAAAATCACAATTTTTTTTGCTTAGAATAAAGATCACGATTCTCGCAGCGTAACATATTTCATATTATACATTATTGTGCTAACTTTACTGTTTATTTTTTTTTTTTTGTGTATTTTTTTCCCAAAAATTGTGTTTGAAAGACCGCTATGCAAATACCGTGTGACATGAAATATTGCAACAATCTCTGCTAAATATATATATATATATATATATATATATATATATATATATATATATATATATATAATGTTTTGGGGTTCCAAGTAATTTTTTATAAAAAAATACTGATTTTAACTTTGTAAGGAACAAATGTCAGAAAAAGGTTTAATCTTTTAGAGTTCTTTCCCACTGGCAGCGTGGGGGCGTTGGCGGTAAAGTGCCGCTAGTTTTTGCGTCACTCTTCAGCCGCTTTTAACCCCCCCGCTAGAGGCCAAATAAAGGTTTAAAAGCACCCGAAAAGCGCCACTGCCAAAAGGGGCTTTGCAGGTGTTTCAGCTGCGCTGCCCATTGATTTCAATGGCCAAGGGTGCTTTAGGAGCGGTGTATACACCGCTCCCAAAGCACCTCAAAGAAGCTGATTGGACGTCCTGCCAGCGCAGCGCCCCAGTTTGAAAGCACTCTGGTTTTCACACTGGGATTGCAGATGAGGCTTTTTCCAGGCGCTATTTTTAGCGCTAAATCGCCTGAAAAACGCCTCTGGTGTAAAAGGGGTCTAAGTGGTTAAACTTCCCTCAACAGACCGTTAATTCCTTTGATCTAAGAAAAAAAAGTTACAATGTTTCTAGTTATCTACCAGCACAGACAATGTTCTGAAAAACTTGGCAGCCTGCCCGTTTTTTTCTTTTGACAATTGAGTGAGCAGAGAACTCTCTACACTCGTTACATGAATGAATCAGGAAATTCTGCATAGAGATCGTGAGGGGGGTTGAATTTACTTTTTTTTATTGATTATTGGTGCAGCTCTACTCTAGATGTCCAAAGCTGGTAGAGACATACCCAAAAAGACTTGGAGCTGTAATTGCAGTGAAAGGAGGTTCTACAAAGTATTGACTCTGGGGGACTAAATACAAATGCACTCCACACTTTTCACATATTTATTTGTAAAAAAAATTTAAAACCATTTATCATTTTCCTTCCACTTCACAATTATGTACCACTTTGTGTTGGTCTATTACATAAAATCCTAATAAAGAACATTTACGTATTTGGTTGTAACATGACAAAATGTGGAAAATGTCAAGGGGTATGAATACTTCTCAAGGCACTGTAAGAGATTGATGAGAACTGACCTGGCTGCAGGGTTGCCAACCACCAGTAAATTTACTGACAGTTTTTTAAAAAATCAGTGAATATCGGGGGCTGATCATTTCATGCGGTGTTGACTTTTTAAGTGTAAATCAAGCAAATTACTTTGTTATTGGTATTGTCAGTGTTTCCATATCATGTTTATACTGTTCAAATATTCACTGTGTTAGTTTTTAATAGGAGTTCTGTAATTTCTCAGGTTGTCAGTAAAAAAAAAAAAGTGCTCCGCCAGTAAATTTCCCATGTTTTGTCAGTAAAAAATGCTGCGGGAGGTTGGCAACCCTGCCTAGCTGTATAAGAAACAGGGGTTATGTGTAAAAAGGAATGTGTTTCATGGTACAAAGAGTTTGTCTGGTCTTTTTGTATAATTGTCTCCAATGCCATCTACTCCAACTTTCTCCCATGGTATTCGATTCCTAAATGTGTTTGACGTTACCAAATATAAACAGTAAAGCCCCATACACACGGTCGGACAATCCGCGGACCAGGTCCGTCGGACCATGTCCGTCATACTTTGTCCGATGTTGGTTTTGCGTACACACGGTCGGACAAAGTTGTCGGAAAATCCGATCATTCTGAACGTGGTGACGTTTGTTGCCTACGACGGGACTACGTAGAGGCTAGTAGCCAATAGCTTTGGTCTTGTAATGTGATCTGAGCATGCGTGGCACTTTGTCCGGTCGGACAACCGTACACACGATCGGATTTGGTGTGATCGGACCGGGTTGACGGCAAATCTTTCCAGCAGGAGATAAGACTTTGTCCGACGGACAAACCGACGAACACTGTCCGATGGTGCATACACACGGTCTGATTTTTCAACAACCTTGTCCGATCGGACCAAATTGATGAAAAAGTCCGACCGTGTGTATGGGGCTTTAAGAATATATCGACAGTGGCTGCAATTACTGTTTCTTTTGGCTGCATTTGTGCACAGCTTTGCCAATACCTTGAGCATTATTAAAGCTGAACTCCAAGTAAAAATATACAGATTAAATACATATTACGGAGCTGCTTTGCTTGCCAATGGATTGTCATTTCAGTTCATTCAGTCCTAAAGGGTTACATAGCACAGCCTGGAGGCTGACACCACTTTCTTGATTCCAATTAAGGAATACAGTGGTGTCAGTTGTCTGCCTCAGCCTCCTTGCAGCTTGTTCCATTTCAGCACATTTTCCAGCAGTTCCTAATCCCGATAGGCCCCCCTATGATTCATTTAGGTTTTTTTTTTTGTTTGTAATTTGAGCATCTCCTGTTTTCATCTGTTTGTAATACTGGTTCAAACAAAGAAGTAACGTTGATCTGGTAAAATAAAAATAAAAAGCTAGAACTTCATTGGATGGTGCAGTTCTCTTATATGGGCAGCACAGTGGTGTAGTGGTTAGCACTCTCACCTAGCAGCTAAAAGGCTCACTGCTTTGAATCCCAACCACGACACCATCTGCCTGGTTTTCCCTGTGCCTGCGTGGGTTTCCTCTGGGTACTCCAGTTTCCTCCCACACTCTAAAGACATGCTGGTAGGTTAATCGGATCCTGTCTAAACTGGCCCTAGTATATGTATGAATGTGTGTTAGGGACCTTAGGTTGTAAGCTCCTTGAGGGTAGGGACTGATGTGAATGCACAATGTATGTGTAAAACGCTGCGTAAATTGACGCCGCTATATAAGTACCTGAAATAAATAAATTATTTAGGCCTGGTTCACACTGGTCCGTCATGCGCTCTGAGCCTCTGACTTTGAGAGCACGTGTCGCACGACATTTAAAAAACAATGATTTTCTTTGAGAGCCATCTTAACTGGTCCGACTTGTGGAAAAGGTTCCTTCACTACTTTGGCCCGACTTGGGTGCGATTTCAGCCCATAAAATTGAATAGTCGCATCCAAGTCCGATCACCATTTTAACTGATGCGACTTGTGGCATGCAACATGTGCTCCGCGGTCAAGTGTGTGCAATGTTAGCAATGGAAAATTAAAAAAAAAAAAAGGTGTGGGGGCCCCCCCAAATCCATACCAAGGCCTTTGGGTCTGGTATGGATCTTGAGTGGAAACCCAACGTCAAAATTGTAAAAAATTACGTGGGCCCCCCAAAACCATACCAGACGCTTTAAGAGGGAAACCCCAAGCTAAATAAATAAATAAAACCAGCGTGCCCCCCCCCCCCAAAAAGATTCCATACCAGACTTTTAGCCCAGGAAAGGGGAGATGAGGAAGAACCCCCCCCCCCCCCTCCTGAACCATACCAGGCCACATGCCCTCAACATGGGGGAATGGGTGCTTTGGGGCGGGGGGCTCTGCTTGTTCTATGTGATAGATGCCTAGGGCTATTGGCTACTAGCCTCTACGTAGTCCCGTCGTACGCAACAAACGTCACCACGTTCAGAATGATCGGATTTTCCGACAACTTTGTCCGACCGTGTGTACGCAAAACCAACATCAGACAAAGTATGACGGACAGGATCCGACCGACCTAGTCCGCGGATTGTCCGACCGTGTGTATGGGGCTTGAGCCTGGTAATTACCTGGTTGTTAAAGGTCAGCAGCTACATACAGTAGTCGTGAGATATGCCACTTTTAATAGAACTATAGGCAAAACTTGTAAGGGAGTAAGGGAGGGTTATAACCCCATCAGTTTTTTTTTTTGCCATCTGTGTCCCATTGGGGAGATTTCTCTTCACTTCCTGTCCCATAGGTAAAAGAGGAAGTGACAGGAAATCCCTACAAATTAAAGTAATTCCTTGGGGACCCCCAGGTCACTAGAACTAGTGTCCCCTTTGGAAATTTTTCTGTCTAATACTTTTCTGGGGACAACCCACAATTTGAGATTTTCTTTTACTTTCCCTTTCAATGATAATGGTAACAGGACAAATAGAGAGGTTGAATCTCCCTAATATGGGGGCACAGCAATAAAAATGGACAAGCGTTCTAATTCCTCTCCACTCCACTAAATAAAAAAAGTAATGACTTTAGTCATACTTTAAGTATTATAGTACTTGCTTTAACATTAACACTGTCATCGAGGCTGGATAGTAAAGCTCTTGCTATACATCCAGTGCTGCTCATCCTCTTCATGTGCCCATTCACAGAACGCCTTGTATTCTGATAACCATTCACATAACGCCTTGTATTCTGATAACCATTCACAGAATGCCTTGTATTCTGATAACCATTCACAGAAAGCCTTGTATTCTGATAACCACTCACAGAAAGCATTGTGCTTTGGGGACCATTTACAGAATCTCTCAAATACTGGCAACCATTCACAGAATGCTTTGAATTCTGGGAACCATTCACGGAATAAAAAGTGTTCTTTGAACGGGCAAAGGAAAAGTGTGGGCAGACAAAGCACACTGGGGCTTTCATGTATGAGAACTGCAGCTCTCCTGTCGCAGTGCTGGAAGTGTAGTGAGTGATTTACTAAGAAGACTCAATTTAGGTGTATATATTGAAGAATGTACAACAATACTTCAAGTGGCATACGCCTCATGACACTTAACTTTTATTTACACTGCAGGGTTAATAAAATGTTGCAATGTCCCTCCGGTCATACAGCAGGCACTACTGGCACAAATGGAGTTGTGAAGGGGGTGTAGTGCAGGTGTCAGACGATAGGTGGAGCCGAGCACCAATGAAGTGTGTCATTAAATACACATAGATAATACAATTATCTGACATGTGTAATGTTGATGAATTAAACTCATTATGTCTGGAGGAAAAGCAATCATTGGTTATACTAAAGAAAGTCTGTGCTATATAAAGTGTATTGCATGTTGACTGGGGAGTAAGGTAAAATATTACAAGTTTGGTTGAATTTAACCTAATCAATAACAGAGATTGCCTTGCAATACGCTGAACATTGTAATTTGTCTTCTTAAAGTGCATATATGGCCAAAACTTTTTAAACTATGAAAAAAGAAAGGGAAGAGTTCAAATTCCTGCCAGGTTTTTTTTGCTGTCCGTGTACCCTTGGGACATTTTCCTACACTTCCTGCCCCAAAAACATAAGAAGAAGTTAAAGGAAATCTCCCAAAGTAAAATGAATTCCTTTTATATTCCTTTTGCAATATAGTTGTGCTGCCCCCAAAAAAGGTGTCGCTATTGGAAGACTTTACTTCAGTGTTTGTTCTAGAGACAACTCTAATGTTAGATATCTTATAACTTTAGAGCTGCAACTAACGATTATTTTTACGATTAGTCATCGACTAATGATTATTTTTATTTTATTTATTTATTTAATCTAGTGTTCTTTTTTTTGATTAGCCAATTAATCCTTTGGATAATTAAAAAAATAAGTACATAAAAAAAAAAAAAGGTAAGATAAAAGAATATAACTACATATATATATATATATATATATAATATGTATGTAGTTATATTTTATCTTACCTTTTTTTATGTACTTATTTTTTGTAAAGTTAAGGTAAAAGAATATAATTATATATATATATATATATATATATATATATATATATATATATATAATATATATGTATATATATATATAATGTTAATGTATGTAGTTATATTCTTTTATCTTTTTTTTTTATGTTCTGTTTTTATTTTCTGTTCAGAAGTTTATAATACATTTTTTTACAATGCTTTCTTTTTTTTTTTTTAAGGGGGGGGGGGGGGGGACAGTGTCAGTGTGTTTTTTTTTTTTTTTTTTTTTTTTTAATTATTTATTGGAATTTTTTTTAACAGACCTCTGACATCTCCCATTTGAGACAGGGAAAGGGACTAGGGACACAGATTCCCCAGTCCCTTTCTCTGTAACCTCCGCTGCACTTATAACGAATGGAGAGAAGACAGCGGCTTCTCTTCATTCATTAATGTGAATGGACATTCAGAAAAGGAAGGAGCCGGGTTTACCGGCTCCTACCTCCGCTCTCCATCCTGAGATACCGAGGGGGAGAAGAGAGAGGGGGACAGCAGCATGGAGGGGGAGAAGAGAGAGGGGGACAGCAGCATGGAGGGGGAGAAGAGAGAGGGGGACAGCAGCATGGAGGGGGAGAAGAGAGAGGGGGACAGTAGCATGGAGGAGTGAGGGGGACAGATGCATGGAGGAGAGAGGAGGACACGGAGCAGCATGGAGAAGGACGGATGGGGATAGGGGACAGTCAGCGGTGATGGTGAAAGCCACGGTGGGGGTGTATTTACCTGCAACCCGTGCAACGTGTGACGCATCAACACTTTTCACGCATGTCGACGTAATTTCTTAGTCGACTACGTCGACGCGTCGTGGCAGCTCTATATAACTTCTGACAAAAAGTATAAAAGTGACAAAGAACAGCAGGACATAGAGTAGGATGAATCTTCACAATGGTGACACAGCAACCAAAATGTACAAAAAAAAATAAAAATTAATCTCACATTATTTCTGGCACAATACACAAGGGACATGTTGTGTAGGACATGTTGTGTAGGACATACTGGGGGTAATTTACTAAAGGAAAATCCACTTTGCACTACAAGTGCACTTGAAAGTGCAGTCGCTGTAGAATCGATGGGGGCATGCAAGGAAAATAAAAAAACAGCATTTTAGCTTGCACATGATTGGATGATAAACTCAGCAGAGCTTCCTCTCGTTTCAGATCTACCCCTCAGATTTACAGCGACTTCACTTTCAGGTGCACTTGCAATGTACTTGTAGTGCAAAGTGGATTTTCCTTTCGTAAATAACCCCCACTGTGTGTAAGAACTTTTATATGGAGGACATGCTATGTAGAAGACATTTTATCTGTAGGGCATAGTATGTGTAAAACATGCTACAATGTATGTGGAGAACATGCTGTCTGGAGGACATGCTGTGTGGGTCCTTCTTTTCCTTTTTGGATATGTAAACCAAATTATTTTGTTTTGTTTACAGTTTTATGTTTGATTGTTGTTTTTTTTTTTTTTTTCTTTGTGTACACTGTATGATTACTTTGCTATTTCCTTTTTATGCTTATATTTTACATGTTTAAAATAAACTACTACTGCTACATAACATGTCCTAAAAACAATAAAACATAAAACTGTAAACAAAACAAAATAATTTGGTTTACATATCCAAAAAAGAAAAGTACCACCTCAACTCTATAAATAATAATACATTATCTAGCTTCCCATCAGTATAAAGTTATACAAAAAATCATCATTCTAATATACTATACTAATTACTAATAATCTTGCTATACAGATATGCAAACATATATACAGTATCTCACAAAAGTGAGTACACCCCTGACATTTTTGTAAATATTTTATTATACCTTTCATGTGACAACACTGAAGAAATTACACTTTGCTACAATGTAAAGTAGTGAGTGTACAGCTTGTATAACAGTGTAAATTTGCTGTCCCCTCAAAATAACTCAATACACAGCCATTAATGTCTAAACTGCTGGCAACAAAAGTTAGTACACCCCTACCTGAAAATGCCCAAATTGGGCCCAAAGTGTCAATATTTTGTGTGGCCACCATTATCTTCCAGCACTGCCTTAACCCTCTTGGGCATGGAGTTCACCAGACCTTCACAGGTTGGCATGGAGTCCTCTTCCACTTCTCCATGACGACATCACGGATATGGTGTATGTTAGAGACCTTTCGCTCCTCCACATTCCGTTTGAGGATGCCCCCACAGATGCTCAATAGAGTTTAGGTCTGGAGACATGCTTGGCCAATCCATCCTCCTTACTCTTAGCTTCTTTAGCAAGGCAGTGGTCATCTTGGAGGTGTGTTTGGGGCCGTTATCATGTTGGAATACTGCCCTGTGGACCAGTCTCCAAAGGGAGATGACTCATGTTTGGCTTCAGTATGTCACAGTACATGTTGGCATTCATGGTTCCCTCAATGAACTGTAGCTCCCCAGTGCCCCAGACCATGACACTCCCACCACCATGCTTGACTGTAGGGAAGACACACTTGTCCTTGTAATCTTCACCTGGTTGCAGCCACATACGCTTGACACCATATGAACCAAAGACGTTTATCTTGATCTCATCAGACCACAGGACATGGTTCCAGTAATCCATGTCCTTAGTCTGCTTGTCCTCAGCAAACAGTTTGTGGGCTTTCTTGTCCATCATCTTTAGAAGAGGCTTCCCTCTGGGACGACAGCCATGCAGACCAATTTGATGCAGTGTACGGCATGTGGTCTGAGCATTGACAGACTGACCCCCCCCCACCCTTTCAACCTCTGCAGAAATGCTAGCAGCACTCATATGTCTTTTCCCCAAAGACAACCTCTGGATATGACGCTGAGCATGTGTACTCTACTTCTTTGGTCGACCATGGTGAGGTCTGTTCTGAGTGGAACCTGTCCTGTTAAACCGCTGTTTGGTCTTGGCCACCATGCTGCAGCTCATTTTCAGGGTCTTGGCAATATTCTTATAGCCTAGGACATCTTTATGTAGAGCAACAATTATTTTTTTCAGATTTTTTGCCATGAGGTGCCATGTTGAACTTCCAGTGACCAGTATGAGAGAGTGAGAGCGATAACACCAAATTTAACACACCTGCTCCCCATTCACATCTGAGACCTTGTAACACTAAAGAGTCACATGACACCGGGGAGGGAAAATGGCTAATTGGGCCCAATTCGGACATTTTCACTTAGGGGTGTACTCACTTTTGTTGCCAGAGGTTTAGACATTAATGGCTGTGTGTTGAGTTATTTTGAGGGGACAGCAAATTTACACTGTTATACAAGCTGTGCACTCACTACTTTACATTGTAGCAAAGTGTAATTTCTTCAGTGTTGTCACATGAAAAGATAGAATAAAATATTTACAAAAATGTGAGGGGTGTACTCACTTTTGTGAGATACTGTATATACATATACGTACATAGGCACCCAGACAAAATTAAAGATAAAACAAAAAATAACTTGATAGCAAAATAAGCAGAAAGTAAATCAATAATTCAAACCTCTTTCACTCTTGTACCTTGTAAATATCATCTCTTTATACCTCTTTTTAAGCTGGTTTATGCTTGGACATTTCCCGAGCTCCACATTGAAACTTTTCCACTGTTTCACTCCACAAATGGAGACACAAAAACGTTTCCTTGTTTTCGGAACAAAGTATTAAATTCAAATGTAGGACATGCTGTGTGGAGGACATGTTATGTAGGACATGCTGTGTGTAGAACATATTATGTAGGACATGCTGTGTGTAGAATATATTATGTAGGACATGCTGTGTGTAGGACAAGTTATGTAGGACATGTTGTGTGGAGGACATGTTATGTAGGACATGCTGTGCGTAGAACATATTATGTAGGACATGCTGTGTGGAGGACATGTTATGTAGGACATGCTGTGCGTAGAACATATTATGTAGGACATGCTGTGTGTAGGACATGTTATGTAGGACATGTTGTGTGGAGGACATGTTATGTAGGACATGCTGTGCGTAGAACATATTATGTAGGACATGCTGTGTGGAGGACATGTTATGTAGGACATGCTGTGCGTAGAACATATTATGTAGGACATGCTGTGTTTAGGACAAGTTATGTAGGACAAGTTATGTAGGACAAGCTGTGTGTAGAACATATTATGTAGGAAAAGCTGTGTGTAGAACATGTTATGTAGGACAAGTTATGTAGGACAAGTTATGTAGGACATGCTGTGTGTAGAACATGTTTTGTAGGACATGCTGCGTGGAGGACATGTTATGTAGGACAAGTTATGTAGGACATGCTGTGTGTAGAACATGTTATGTAGGACATGCTTTGCGGAGGACATGTTATGTAGGACAAGTTATGTGGGACATGCTGTGAATTACATGCTATGTGGAGGACATGCTGTGTGTAGAACATCTCATGTAGGACATGCCATGAATTACATGTTATGTGGAGGACATGGTATGTACAGGGCAAGCAATGTAGGACATGCTGCACAGGATATGTTGTGTAGGACATACAAGAATGGAAAACATGCTGAACCAGCCGAATTTCGATCCATGTATGGGAATTGATCGTCTTCTGTACAGCAAGCCTGATTTTTCCTGATTGATCAGTTCTGCCGGCTATAGTCGACAACACTGATCATTGCATTCTAACGGGGAAGGCTCCCTGCTGTCAGAACACAATGGCACAGCAAGAGGATTCGTCCATCCACATTGGATGTGATAATGGAGGAATCGGATCGTTTTCTGATAAATGTTTGGGCTGCTTTATGTGTATGTTATATGACATTTTATGTACAGGGCATGCTATGTATGGCATGCTGTGTGTGGGACATTCTATGTGTAGGACTTGCTGTGCAGCTCATGATTTGTGGAGGACATGCTATGGGTAAAAAATTGTAGGCATAGGACATATTATGTGTAGGACATGCTATGTGGACGACATTATGTGCTATATGTGGGACATGCTATGTGTATGTCATGTTATGTGTAGGACATGTTATGTGGAGGACACGCAATGTATATGTCATGCTGCATGTATGTTGTGCTATGTGGCGGACATGCAATGTATATGTCATGCTGGGTGTATTTTGTGCTATGCATATGTCATGCTATGTGTATGTTATGTTATGTGGAGGACATGCTATGTATATGTCATGCTGTGTGGAGGACATGCCATTTTTATGTCATGCTATGTGGAGGGCATGCCATGTATATGTCATGTTATGTGGAGGACATGTTATGTATATGTCGTGCTAGGTGTATGTTGTGCTATGTATATGTCATGCTATGTGTATGTCATGTTATGTGGAGGACATGCCATTTTTATGTCATGCTATGTGGAGGACATGCCATTTTTATGTCATGCTATGTGGAGGGCATGCCATGTATATGTCATGTTATGTGGAGGACATGTTATGTATATGTCATGCTATGTGGGGGACATGTTATGTATATGTCATGCTATGTGGAGGACATGTTATGTATATGTCGTGCTAGGTGTATGTTGTGCTATGTATATGTCATGCTATGTGTATGTCATGTTATGTGGAGGAAATGCTATGTATATGCCATGCTGTGTGGAGGACATGCCATTTTTATGTCATGCTATGTGGAGGGCATGCCATGTATATGTCATGTTATGTGGAGGACATGTTATGTATATGTCATGCTATGTGGGGGACATGTTATGTATATGTCATGCTATGTGGAGTACATGTTATGTGTATGTCATTCTATGTGTAGAAGAACATGCTATATGTAGGACATGCTAAGTACATGTCATGTTATGTGTAGAAGAACATGCTATGTTTAGGACATGCTATGTACATGTTATGTGTAGAAGAATGTGTTATGTGTAGTCATGTGTAGGACAGGCTATGTACATGTCATGTTATGTGTGGTCATGTGTAGGACATGCTATGTACATGTCATGTTATGTGTAGAAGAACATGCTATGTGTAGGACATGCTATGTACATGTCATGTTATGTGTAGTCATATGTAGGACATGCTATGTACATGTCATGTTATGTGTAGAAGAACATGCTATGTGTAGGACATGCTATGTACATGTCATGGTATGTGTAGTCATATGTAGGACATGCTATGTACATGTCATGTTATGCGTAGAAGAACATGCTATGTGTAGGACATGCTATGTACATGTTATGTGTAGTCATGTGTAGGACATGCTATGTACATGTCATGTGTAGGACATGCTATGTACATGTTAATAACATGTACATAGCATGTCCTATACATGACATGTACATAGCTTGTCCTACACATAACATGTACATTGCATGTCCTATACATGACATGTACATAGCTTGTCCTGCACATGACATGTACATAGCATGATGTTCTGTGTAGTCATGTGTAGGACATGCTGCAGACACCCACTCCTGACCAGAGACAACACCTCGGACTGTGTGCTGCACTTGTTGATGTCATTATGGGATGGGGAGGGGTTCTCATTAGGTGATCAGACAGTCGCTGGAAGGAAGGACGGCTTTAATTTGAATGGGGTGGGTGGGGGAGGGGAGGAGGTCATTGTAGCAGCTGATAAAACCCCTCACCTTCCCCGGCCATTCATATCATTCTCCTCCGTCCACTATGTGTCTGCTGTTGGTGGTCGGGCTTCTCGTGATGTCCTGTGCAGGTGAGGAGTTCGGAGAGTACTGCCATGGATGGAGGGATCACTATAGAGGCTGGCACCCCGGATTCCAGTGCCCGGAGCGCTATGACCCCCCAGAGGCCACCTACTGCTGCGGATCGTGTACTCTCCGCTACTGTTGTATGGCCAGCGAGTCCAGACTGGAGCAGGGCATGTGTCCTAACGAGGAGCAGGACGAGGAGCCTGGAGACAGGGACCCATCACTACCACTACCCACCACAGGTCAGTACCTACATCTCCTCCCTGGAGGAGCCCATGTCTACCAGGTCTATGGAGATCGGCTCGACTCCTTGTCTTCAGGCTTCACTTTTACAATACAAGAGATCCTCGAAGTCCGATTTTCAAATAAAATGTCCTATCTGAACAAGTCTTCTTCTCCTTGGACCTTCCACCCTTGGTTTACCAAAAACCATATAGTATGAGGTCAAACAAACTAAACAACTTTAACTTGTATCCAATTGGGCATGCCCAAGGAAATTTGATCATGTATGGCCAGCCTAAGTGCCCTATGATCCCATGGGGCATCTGCCAGAAAGTCTGCATTAGGATTTGGAGGTTTTCCATGCTGGTATCTAGCAGAGATGATGCTTATCTGGGATTGGGGTGGGTGAGTGTAGCCCCCCCTATCCTTGGGATTGGGGTGGGTGAGTGTAGCCCCCCCTATCCTTGGGATTGGGGTGGGGGAGTGTAGCCCCCCCTATCCTTTGGGATTTCCCAACACGCTAACAAATCCAAGTGTTCATTTTTGTTTCTCCAATGTGAGCCCCATTTACATCTGAGTGTAGCCAGGCTATTTAGAGGGATTGTTACATGATTTAATAGCACAAGCATGCGTTTTTGACCCTATAGACTTTTTTTTTTTTTTTTTTTTTTGTGCCTAGGAAAACAAACGCTTTGTTTTATTTCTGTGGGGCCAAAAGTTTGATTCCCACCTAAAGAAGCTTCATGCTATAAAGGGTCCCAATGCTCAGTTGTGAGCAGGCCAACCAAGAATAATGAAGTTCTTCATCTTGAGTGTGGTTGCACTTTAGGAATCGCACAACTAAATGTTCACGTGTGAGTAAAGGCTGAAGCTGGCCATAGATGTGTAAAGTTGACCGCTCTAGCAGGGACCAGCTGAATTTCAATCCATCTACAGGCAGAGTGTACAGAAGTTGATCTCTATATTGACTTCTGTACAACCAGCCTGTTGGAACATTTTTGCCTGATCATCTTCTAAAGCCAGGGGTGCTGATGAATGTATTTTGATGGAGGGGACATCTCTCTGCTGTCAGGACACCCTAGCTCCATGGGAGGGATTCCCCCAAGGTAGGACTTGTAAGGGGTTAATTGCTCTGGGCCCCCCTCTATACAAAAAATATAATTAAAATGTATAATAAAAAAAAATAAATAATAATAATTCCTCTTGTTAAATGTATCTTGGTAAGTAATATTTAGCCAGCCATCGTCTAGAAAGTCCTAGACTTGTATTGTATTTTTAAAAATTGAGTTTGGCGGCCCAAGCAAAACACACACAGTGCAATGACTGTGGGCATGTGTGACCTCAGAATGACGTTATGTCAGTCACATTTTTAAAATGCATATTATTGAGAATGTAGCCCACTTCTGTGTATAAGGGCTCTTAATTAATTTTCTTTCACTCAACCTGCTGGCTAAAGGAAAGTGAATTAATCGTGTATAGCCAGCCTAATAGGCCTTTCACTGTACATCTATAATCCTGTATGGTTAGTACTGGATGGGACCTTTTGTGGGGATCATTCCTATTATCACTATTTAGAAACGTGTGCTTTTTTTAAATTTATTATTATTATATTTTTTTTTTTTTTACTTATTTAAAAATTGTTTTTAATACTTATATATATTTTTATTTTTTTTAGTGCCCATCTACCTCCCCTTCCTACTGGTTGGCAGTATGTTTGTGACCTTTGTCATTGTGGGCTCACTTGTGGGGGTATGCTGCTGCAGATGTCTGAAACCTGAGGAAGGGACACAAATTGGTGGTCCAGCCCAACAAAGCCGACTCCTGGACACAGACGCATCTACTGACACATCAAGACATTCCAGTTCCAGCTCCACCTCTGTACCTCGTGGCTCCCTCGGCAACAATCTTCAAAATCACTGCACTTTGGGCCCTGAAAATATGAATTTGTATATGAATATGTCCCAAGCTTTTCCCATCATGGCTTGTCCACCAAATGCTCAATTTATGCATCCTGCAAGTACGGGAACACCTTTCTTACAACCGCCATTCATGAATTATGCTGTGTCAGCAGATCATACTATACTAATGACCCCAGCTGGTTACATTGATACCAGGAACTGCTACCCACAGTCTACCAATAACTACCTTCCACTGAACCATCATATGGACTTACCAGTGATGGATGAGGCAGCTGCTAAGTGCTGAGCCTATGGAGCACCTAGTCTCTGGTAGTAGACTGAATACTATATAGACATTAGAATGACTCTGTAGACTTTTTTTTTTTTTTTTTTTTTTTAATATGATCTACCCAGCAAGCCATTCTCTTTGCCTTCATTTTTTTGGACTGTTTTCTCCATGGACAATGTCCCGAATGTCTGTGGTATGTTTTTTATTTTTTTTTATGGTTTGGAACACGCTTGGCTGATGCCTGAACTAGACACTGACTTTCTGTTCAGGAGAATCGGCAATCGGAGTGACTGTTTACATTTAAGCCAAGAGACCTCTTGGCATATTGACCAAAGGGCATCCAAAGAAACCACTAAAGCTTTAATGTAGACACTTGTAAATATAACATTTTTCTAAAGTAAATCTAGAAAACTTTTAAGCATATGTGGTGCATTTTAAGGGTTTTACATTTTTAATATTTGTCTTGGTGGGACTGATTTACTAGAATGAAGGGAAAGGAGAAGCTGACCTGTTGCTACTTGGTTGACTTTTTCCCGATGTGCTTAGATTTCACTTTGTAATGGTTACAGAACCCAGCAGGGAGATGCCAAAGTGAAGATGTGGCCCGTAATTCATCTCCTCGCTGGTTCTTTTCTTGGACAGTGTCCAAAAACTGCTAATGGCAACCAGTGAGTCTTTTTGTATTTGTCTAACCAGCACTAGAAACTTGAACGCCTAGTTTCACCCAAGGAGGTGTTTACTTATAGGGGAGTTACTCCCAAAAGTGGAGCTTCCACTTCTCTTTACTGATGATGGACTTTAAAACATTGAAGCAATTTTGCCTAACATTAGGCAATTAGCATGAGAATGAAATTGGTTGACAAGTTTCCCCAAACCTAGCAGGGGTATTTTTATCTTTTTTTTATTATTGCATGGGTGCTGTGCATCCAAGTTCTGAGCAGTAACATGAGAACCATCACAAGGTCATTGTAGCAAGCTCGATGTTTGAAAATTTGCTGCTTGTGTGTTTTTTAGAGTCCTATCCTTTTAACTTTTGTAGTGAATTAAGAATTTCCTGCGGGGTACAGCAGGCCTCTCAGCGAATCTGGGGGGCACTTCAGTACAGTAGTTTGCCTGTTTTTACAGGGGTTCTCCAACTGAACCTGTGCTGCTTGGACATAAGCCAAAGAATCAGAGTAAAAGTGCACCTATATTTTTATTTGTTTTCCATTCAGTCAGCAGGTTGAACAAAAGCCTGACTCTATTTCCCCATCCACACACACATTGGGGATTGGGGGGATCATCTCTGCTGCTGAGCTATAGTATTCTGACAGTGGGGAGACAACCCCCCCCCCCCCCAAATGTCACAATAAACTGATCAGCATTGCAGGCTATAGCCTGCAGCACTGATCGACCAGGGAAGACCTGACACGGTGGTTGTATAGAAGTCGATCGGTAGTTTGACTTCTGTACAACCACAGTCCCTATACATGGATCAGTCCCTACTGAATTTTGATCTAGTTGTCACAAACCTTTCTCTACATTAGATTTCCTAAAGTGGAACTACACTGCACCTGAGCACCACACACCAAAAATGCTACTTGCTTTAAATATTTTTTTTCACTTCACTTCAAATATATTAATGCAGATGAAAGTTGGTTTACAAAGTACATCCACTCTTGCGCATGTCCTCACAGAACATGTATCCCTGTTTAGCTGAACAATCCATAGGGCTTAGGCTGTCTACACATGGATTGGGAAGTGGGGGTGGGGTAAAGGCAAGTGTATCTGAATGGCAGTGCAGCCATGCTGGCTGGAGTGGCGCTTTTTTCTTTTATTTATTTTTTAAACTGATTTGCTTCTGGAAAAGGAGCGTGCTGTTTAACAATGTTTGCAATTTTTTTTCTTGCTGTCAAAATAAACAAATTGCTGATTTTTGTCCTGTGGCTTGTGTGCACATTATTTAATCCAGACTAATTTTGGGGCGTTTACAAAGAAAATGCACTCTCAGAAGGTTGTGCACAAAATTATTATTAATATTATTATTTTTTTTTTATTATTCAGTTACTCCTGAAATTATATTTCATTTAAAAAAAAAAAATGCATTCCTACGAAAATCAAAATTAGGGTCGACTCTGGCAATAGAAAATCCGACACACCATAAGCCTTCAAAGAAGATTTGACGAAGCGGCTAAACTATACGACACTGCAATCGTACATTTCCGGTCGAATGCTCTGCCCACAAGCTATAGTAGAATTCTAATGTTTGAGTAGTAATTTATAATTATTTATTAATACTATTCAAACAACATTAAAACTCTTCTATAGCCTATGGGTGGAGCATTTGATCGTAAATGTCTGCTCACAGCGATCGTGTGTGTGTGTTTTTTGTTTTTTTTTTTTAGCTGCTTTGTCGAATTTTCATATCAAATGATCCGATACTTTTTTGTTTTCTGTTCATGTCGACCGTTCTACCCCAACAGCCAATGGAATTGCGTTGTATGGAAATTTACGCATATAAATTCCTTCCTGGTCTCTCTTTTACTATTGTCTCTATGTCAAATCTTGTACTAATAAAGTTAGGTTAGGCACATTTGACCACCGGTTCAATAGACACAGATCGCTAGTGTCACTGTCATATTGAATCTTCTATCTATCAAACTGTTGTCACTACAATACAAAAATATAATGGATACAAATAAAGCATTTTTTTTAAATTTCGGATTCTGTGCGTTCGTTATCGTTTTGTTAAAATAAACAGGAAAATCCCTGAAATTTGGACGATAATGAATTCACATGTCTAGTAATCAGTGCCCTGTTTTTGTTAAGGGGGGGAGCACACAGTTCTACATGTCTTTGGGGGGAGGAAATGTATAAAGATGACCACTTCAAAATGTGACATGTCTTAGTAGTTCTGATGGGAATTGCATTAATTATTATTACAGGATTTATATAGCGCCAACAATTTACCCAGTGCTTTACAATATACAAGGGAGACAATACAGTTATAATGCAATAAAATACAAGAGGATTAGGAGGGCCCTGCTCAGAAGAGCTTACAATCTAATAGGGTGGGGGAAGTGGTACAAAAGGTTGTAACTGTGGGGAATGAGCTGATGGAAGTGGTAAAAGATTAGTTGGAGACGTGATAGGCTTCCCTGAAGAGATGAGTTTTCAGGGATCGGCTGAAGGTAGATAGAGTAGGGGATAGCCGGACAGGTTGAGGTAGTGAGTTCCAGAGGATGGGAGAGGCTCTGGAGAAATCCTGGAGATGAGCATGGGAGGAGGAAAC